>CM062297.1:366635993-367235993 GCA_031216915.1 Pictodentalium vernedei | reverse complement strand
TTGGTACGTCCCGTGGTCGTACCAAACCAAACAAATACATTTCTGTCTATCAAGCTAAATTTGGGACTAATGCATATGAACTGGCACCCTTCTTTGAATTTACCAAGTTTTTGTTCCCACTTCCGCCCGCCGCGCGTCTCTATCTCCCTCCCTCACCACGTCTCCCCCCCGTCTCTCTCGCATCTCTTGGATGCTCCATGAAATCGGTGCCCCCCCCCCCCCCCACCACTTTATGGAACCTTCCGCCGCCCCTGCTTGTATCCTATGTAGTAAAAACATACAACGACATTTATTTCCTCCATCACCATTCGCTATGAAAAAAAAAACCCAAATATACCGTTGAAATTATGCAAAATATATCTACTGGTCGCCTTCATTTATAGCGTCACCGACACAGCATGATTTTGAGGTGTTACATGCCCCTATCCTCAGGTACTCCATGGCTATGCCAATTATGGGTCAGGATCTTAATTGGCATAGTCATGCGGTACCTAAGCCCAGAGGGCTGACTGCTGAAAACTTTCAAACGCTGGCAGATCGCAATGTTCTCCTGAGTTATGACTGTAAACAGTGTGTCCAAAATACAATATTATGATAAACGGATCTGAAGAGCATATTTCAAATTGTCTAATTCTGTCTTGAACGTATGACAGAATTTGAAATTCTGAACATGCTGTTAAAAAAGTGATAATTAGCCGTTTAAAAAATTCAAGAGGATTTCCACCCCAGAAGCCACCAGAATGCCCCATTTGGTCGCTCATTTCAAAAAATTTTCTGGGGGGAGAACCATCCCAGAGCCCCCTACACAAGCTCGTGCCTTCCGCACTCTCGGCAGATGCCTTCGGCATCTGCACGATACCCCCCCCCCCCCCCCCCCCACCTTTGAGAATTCCTGTATCCGCCCCTGGTCACACGGTAGGGTTCGCTTGGTGAGTATAAAGCTTGTTTTCGACCCTGGATCTGTTTGGTTTCAACACAACATTGGCGAGATATCGAGGGAATCCCATGTGACGTCACGCCTTATCTGAAAATACTTTAGTTTAGTTTAAACAGTATTTATTTCAGATAAAATAAGTTCTCAAAGAACAACATTGAATATTTACAAAAGTATAGGTATGGTATACTTCATGTAGGATTCCATAGTGTTTCGCTAATTTCTCTAAAAATGGAATCGCTAAAAGCTAGATACTTATCGCTACAGTTGCTTCGAAGAGAATACTAAAAAATAGCACATTTGATGTTTGTTCGATAGTGTTTGGACACAAAAGACTGTTGGCAAAATGAGAGTGAAAATGAGAGAGCGCGAGAGGGTGAGGTGGGGGTCGGGTTAGGGATTATTGTCGAATAAACTGCTAGCTCAGCATGCTGTCAGGCAAACTGGTTTCAATTAACAGAGGATTGGCGTATTGTTATAACACGCCGTTATCTGAAGTGAAAACATTTTCTTCCCATTCGACTGTCGCCGCCCCCCCCCCCACCCCCCCCCCCCCCAACAAACACACACTTCAACAACATAAAATGAAATAAACCAGAAAAAAATAATTTAAAAAAGCCAGGCAAAACCGCAAAACATAGACACTAAATGATCGTTATAAAGTAAAAAACGACCACGGTCAAAAACGGTAAACAAAATTTTTTTAAAAAGTCATTAAAAAGAATGAAACAAACCCCAAATACCCCCAATTGGAAAAATAATTCAAAGCTGTGTGAATGTATGTGTGATGAATAAACAGCTCACAAATAACAATGGGATTACCTTCATAGACAAGTGATTATGGATATGTTAATTACAGGTGTGAAGGAATTATAGAGCCATGGCAAAATGAAGTGTTACAGTTGTAACTGAACTAATTTTACCCTAATGCATAGGTAAATTAAAAAAATTAATGCCGATTGAAAAACATGGTCTGAAATCTTTCGGGTGGGGGCGAAAGTTCTTCGGGGGGAGGAGCGGTCCTCTCGCCCCCTCCCCCGTGGTTGCAGGTTCGGTGGTTCAGTCAGTAGTGTTTCAGTTGAAAGGTGTGACGTAAACGTTTGTGCATTCGAGTCTATTCATATGATTTGTTAACTGACTCGACCTTCGTACATGCACAAATATGGGCATTGGAACGATCATATGGGAAATCGAATAATCTCAACTGGACGTATAATTATCACCAACTCCCGATCAACGATTTTACCAACTGGGCGTATAAAAAAATCGATAAGGTGACATTATATTTTGAACAGTTTCAGTAGCACCGAACCTCCTTCGTTGTTATGGTTGATAGTTTCTGGTGTGGAATTGAACGCCGAATCTGTCGATCTATGATTTTAACATGTTTACATTTGTGCGAACATGTGAAAAACGATATTTGAAGGAGAAATTTGCCCGAGAAATTCATTTTCCGAGATGATCAGCAGGTGTTTTTTCATACTACAAGAGTCGATTTTTCCATTAAGTTGTGTCGTTTCATTGTTAAATATTGTTTTACATAACATACTTACTGATTTTGCTTTCTTCGCTCATTCCTTTTATTAAAAAAATCTTGTTTTCGGTGATCTTGGATACGCTGCGACTGAAACTTTGAGATAAAAATAGAAATCTCTCGCCTCGCTTATCTCCACTTCCGGCTAAAGGTTTATACGGTTTGTACCCTGTGAGTATAGTTATCACATTTTAGTCATTCCCATAGAAATGAAAGGTGCATCCACATACAGTTGTATTGCCACTAAAACAAGAGGGGTGTGTCCATCCCCATTAGCTCACCAACACATTGCATGCAATAAACATGGGCTTATTACAAATCTGCAAAAAAATGTCTGGTCATGTACTTGTATAGCAAAACAGGTCAGAAATCCACACAAACAAAAAAGTGTAACATTGCATTGAAAAAGTCCAAAATCTCCAAAAAATGTTTGGCCAAGGGTTAATGTCATCTTATGTTGATGCATTTAACACATACAAGTATATGAAATATAAAAGCCACAGCATACCAGTAGTAGCCTTCACTCATGTATACCAAAACAGGTCAGAAATCTTCAAAGTCCACACTAACAAAACATGTAACATTGCATTAAAAAAGTCCCAAATCTCTGAAACATGTCTTGACAAGGGGTAATGTTGTCTTATATTGATGCATTTAACACATATATGAAATAAAAAAGTGACGGCATACCGGTAGAATCCTCCCCTCATGTGCATGTGTAGCAAAACAGGTAAGAAATCTCCAAAAGTCCACAATGACAAAAAAGTCTAACATTGCATTAAAAAAGTCCAAAATCTCCAAAAATGTCCTGTCAAGGGTTAATGTTGTCTTATATAGATGCATTTAATGCATCTATGAAATATAAAAGCCACAGCATACTGGTGGAATCCTCCCCTCATATACATGCATGGCAAAACAGGTCAGAAATTTTTTAAGTCCACGGTGACAAAAAAAGTCTGACATTGCATTAAAAAAGTCGAAAATCTCCCAAAAAATGTCTGGCCGAGGGTTAATGTGGTCTTATATATATGCAGTTAACACCTATATGAAAAATAAAAGCCATAGCATACTGGTGGTAGCCTCCAATCATGTATAGCAATACAGGTCAAGAAATCCACACTAATAAAAAAGTCTAACATTTCAAAAACACTAAAAATTGATAAAATATCACTGGGTAAGAGTCTTTGGGTAATTGTAAGCCATAGAAACAGTATGAGGTGCATAGTAACAGGGCAGAAAGTCAAAAGTGGACTCTTACAATAACTTTAACACAAGTGTTGACACCGATGCACCTCAAGTCATGACATAAGCTCACACAACTTTGTTACCAAAAAGAATCCATTTGATTTTGCAAATAAGATTTAGCAGCATTTGTCATGTGATTAAATTGACTTTGTGCTAAGTCTGCGGCACTGTGGTGTTGTTTATTGTAACTGGCAGGTCCTGCCACAACAGCAAGGGGTAATGGCTTTGACATGCATGGAACTGGCACTGGTGATTGGTCTTGAGTCAGAGAATATCAGAGCATCCAAAATCATTCTTTGTTGCTTGCAATTTAATTGACTGTAACTGTTTGCACTTGCAACATGTTGGTGACCAACATTTTGAATTGTGCAATTTGCTGGCAGTCTCATGTCGCTGCATTTTTGCATCAGATGTTCGGGGTAGGTGTGAGTTTAGGGTAGGGGGAATGAATGTATGGACAGGTGAATAGACAAATGGAGACACAGACATGAACAACCCAAGATACTCCCACCTTACGTAGGGGTATAACAAGCAAACTTTGCTCATGTTAGTTACATAATTTCACTAGAATCTCCACAAGGAAGCAAATTAGACATATCTCATGAAAGATACAACATAAATACAAAATAGTAGCCTTAAAACAGAGACGAAAAAGCTGCCTTGGACCATCAAGCACCACTTCGCATCCATAAGTGATACAGAAGGGACCCTGTAAACATTTTTGAAGGACCACCCAACAAAAAGTTTGTGAAATTGTGATGTGTACACTAAGTTCACATGTTCAGCCCTAAAGGGTTAAAATCTTTATTTTCATATCTCTTCTCAAAGAAGTTTGTGTGCCTTTAAAGAATAACTTCTTAGTTGGGCATCTATATACACTATTCCAAATCAGTAGGGGATATCCAAATTGATGTTGATATTTTCGGAAAATTATAGATTCATAGTAATTTGTATATTTTTATACTTACCAATGGCCCAGACTAGCCGGTGCTTAACTCAAAGTTATTAAGGGCCAAACACAAATTTTGACACCCCCCCCCCAAATCCCCCAAATTTGCTTGTAAAACCGAAAATTAAAAGTCCTATCTGGCCTTCCATACATTTACTCTCTGCGCATGTGCAGACGTCAGGAAGTGACCGGAATTGGCCCAACATCATTCTTTGTAGAAGAGAGTACTACATAAAAATTCAGCGGGGAGGAATGAATGCCCACTCATGGGAGGGCCATCTCCATCTGGGTCATTGGTAAGTATAAAAATATACAAATTACTTTAAATTTATAATATTTTAACACTGTAAACCAATGGTCCAGACGGCCTATGGCCTAGCTGAATCGTAAAAAGGTGGAGGGTCTAGGACTTCAGAATTAGTAGATCAACATAGTTCCAATCCTGCAATCTATGGTAAAAGGAAATTAAAATTATTAGGAATTACATGTATTTCTCTCTTTTCAGTAATAGAGAGGACATATCATACAAAAGGAGCCCAGTTCAAGTAATTCTGTATACTTAGCATGAAGACTATGCTAATTTGATGTAATGAGTTCCCAATTTTTAAGGTTAGCCTGGACTTGGCCCCCAGAAATTAAGATGGCGTGTTTGAGAATGAGCGAATATCCCCCACAAACATACGCCATACACAATAAACTCCAGCTGTATGCAGGATATAATTACGGACAAAACAGCTTCCCTTACAGTTACATACCTATCAAGCCAGAGGAGAGGTAAAAAATCCCCCCCCCCCCCCCCCCCCACTCTTTCTTTTGAAGGAATCTTCAAAAAGAAAGAGGGGAGCACTCTGGAATCAGTAAAAGCGGTACCAAAAAACAATATAAATATTCGTCGAACAGGCACTCAGGTATTAATTATTAATAAATGGTGTTTAACACCACTTCAGAAGTTAAGGCTATAGCGACGATCCCGGTAATTAATATTGCCTGCAAAATAACGTACATCGAAGATGGCATGCGCAGAAAGGTTAAAAAAATGGTGATATAATATATAACATACACATGTCCAATCGAACCACAAAGAACGATCTCTCGAGAAAAAACACACTTCCGAGGTAACTCAGGTGTACAATAAATTCCAGTAACAACACTCCCCAATGTGTACTATCCGATATCTATGACATTATAAACGTGGGAATAATCGAGTTGAGTACCGACATTAATAGAAACCTGGGTCTAGAAATGGATGTAGGTATGATTAACAGGCTCCGACACGGACCGCCCCCAAATTAATTCATAATTTCAGTGGTCCATAATATACAATAAAGCATCAGCCTAATAATTATTATACGCATTAGCATTAAAATCCCACATGTAATCATCTGAATACCAGTTAACTGGTTATGCAGCCTCCGAGGTACCCAAAGACTAGCAATTTAATTATGATAAAATATGCTCTCGTATATGACATATAGACAAATAATCACAGGAAACCAATCCAACTAAAAGTGGATATGCCCATGAGGTCGCCACAGAACACGACCCAGCCGCCAATCGAGAAGTAAAGAAATGCATGTATGTATTTAAACTTATACGAGGCTTGTGGAAGAAAACTATGTCTTGCCCGGTAATCGCCTCGAAACACATTGGTGGTGGTGTGTGTGTGTGTGTGGGGGGGGGGGGGGGGGGGGGGCATTACTTAATCGTTCTTGTGTTAGTCATAATATAATATAGGAACCACAATGGTTCCCTCACATCTAACCGACTCCATTATGCCACTATGGGCAGAGATGGATGTGAAGAACAAAAACTTCCCCTGATAAAGAAAGTTCTCTTGAGGAGAAAGCTTCCAGGGAACGTCCAATAACAGACACTTGAGAAGACTGATCCAAGGTTCTTCTTCTTGTGTTAGTCATAATATAATATAGGAACCACAATGGTTCCCTCACATCTAACCGACTCCATTATGCCACTATGGGCAGAGAAGGACGTGAAGAACAAAAACTTCCCCTGATAAAGAAAGTTCTCTTGAGGAGAAAGCTTCCAGGGAACGTCCAATAACAGACACTTGAGAAGACTGATCCAAGGTTTCTGTGACGACAAAGGTGCTACTAGCTAGGATTCACAACGAGACTGTTTGATCTTAAACATAATCTACAGAATCAAATGAATTGAAGGATACACGTATCCTATCATTCATCCCCATGAGATCGGCAGAGTGTCTACTGCATGCACTCAATGGTCTGGGCATGGCGACACAAATGACGGTAACTGATTGTTCCAGTGCATCGCAAATGGATCTATCATGGGGCGATCCCTCTGGTAGCAAAAAATGTCCAAATATTCGCTTGTTGAGCATCCATTCCAATTGCAACAGGCGACCTTTCTGAGAGAGCGAGTCTGCTAGTACGTTCACAACCCAGTATATTATGGATGAAAAGATGAACATGATGATTCATGACGTATTAGGAAAATCTTCTCCATTAGTTGGCATAACAGAAATGAATGGGTGCCACCTTGGTTCCCGATGTACGCTACTACTGTCAAGTTGTCCGATCAAATTGAACATGGATGTCTGTTATTATGGGAATTCAATGTTGTAGCGCTAGCTAATTAACATAATCTTGTTGATGTTTATGTGTTTCTCCTGGAACCGAGGGTCCAAAGACCCTGACACCTCAAGACTGCAGGAATTAGGGTCGCACCCCAACCCATCTGACTCACATCCGTCATAATCGTGAAAGCTGGATCTGGCAGTTGCAGCGTATCTCCCCGGGTTAACCACTGAATATCTGCCCAATTTGAACCCTTGTTTTACTAGGTCCGTTAAAACAATACTGGTTCAAGCGAAAGCGTCTTCACACTCCAGTTCTGAGTGAAGAATATCTGGAGGGTACGTGCACACAGGCGGCCCATCGGAATGAGATCCACAGCCGCTCCGCACAGCTCCAACATTCACATGAGTTCCCTCACTATTAATGCGTCTGAGTGTAGACAAAAGCGACCATAACAACTGACTAATTTCGCTCTGGGTAACAGTTAGGAGAACTAGATTGTTGTGAGTCTCAAAGCTCAATCCCCAGTGAATAGACGGCTTGTACGGAGCTAGATCCGACTTTTTCTGGTTAATGATGAAACTGAGACGTCAGAGTAATAGAAGCAGACCCTGAACATCGTTCTGAAGACTAATTCTGTTGCCGTATCCCTGTAGAAGGTAGTTCAAGTAAGCCAATGTTACTACAGACAATTGAGCCCATAAGTGACATTACCAAGTTCATTATTCGAGTGAAATGCCCAGGGCAGATTCAGACCAAAGCATATTGTTCTGAACTGATACACCTTCCCTTGTACGGCGGACCGCAAGTACTTTTAGAATGCCGGATGTACCAGGACATGAAAGTACAGATTCTTAGATCTATGCTTGCTGCAGGAACATGAAGAGCCCTAAGACTAAACGGCCTAACACACTTAGGGTGAGGACATAACCCAGGCGAAGAAACAGAATAATATTCTGTAATAAATGTTAAACTCCCAAGAAATTTAATTAAAAAATTCAATAAAAAATAGCCAAAAAGCTTAAGAGTTTAACAGGAAGGGTTCATGGAAGGATAGGGAAGGAATACTTAACAAACAGTGGAATAATCATTTTTAAAAATGATGATGTCAGGCATAAAAAAAAAATTGTCCCAAAATTGGGAAACATAAAATAATTTTGTAAATATTTTAAACTTACAGCCCTGAACGTCCAAAACCACCGTTGAACACTTCCTTCATCCAATAACAACCTTGTATCCACCAATTCTTGCATTAATTTGTGTCTGGCATCCTCAAAAAGGAGATTTTAAAGCACAGATGTCATTTCATTGTTCATGACTTTTAGGGCCAAACAAAGAAAGATGCTGGCACCCATTCCGGTCACTTCCTGACGTATATGCATGTGTGGAGAGTAAATGTATGGAAGGCCAGACAGGACTTATAATTTTTGGTTTTGCAAGCAAATTTTGGGGATTGGGGGGAGTTTCAAAATTTGTGTTTGGCCCTTAATAACTTTGAGTTAAGCACCAGCTAGTCTGGGCCATTGGTTTGCAGTGTAAAAATATGGTATTGAATGCACGTGATTGGACACATCAATTTGTTACCAAGCTTAGTGTGGATCGGGAAAGTCCCTGGCCCACGGGAACTTTGTGCAAGTATTTTGCACAAGAACCACATTAATGTCTGTGGGGTAGGTTTAGAAATTTTCATTTGCACTGGACAGGCTTTTTCAGAGGTCCCATCATCCTTTTCTTGTTATAAACACTTTCAACAATAGTTTCTGGTCGAAATGTAACTTTTGAGGTATGCAGACTGACACATGACAAATGTTTATGTGTCATTGGCATGTTGGAAGCTGCCAACAGACAGACTGCAGTGGCTTTAATTCTCAACGTTACTCAACGGGTGATTAGCAGGTCATACTACCGTCAGACAGGCAATGTTGATGACAGGCGTCAGTCAGGTTGTGCAAGGACGACAACTGCTAACCAGGATTATTTCATCTGAGCCACAGCATTACGTAACTGCCATCAAAGTGCCTCAGAAATTGGACAGCAGCTGCACCGAGCGACAGATGAGTGAGTCAGACTATCCGGAATCACCTACACAGCTGGTATTTGTATGCTCGACAACCTCGAATAATTTGTTTACTGAATGTCACATCGCAGCAAGGCGTAATTGGTGTGGGACAAGACAGTGCTGGACAATCATCGGTGGAGCAATGTCATGTTTTCTGATAAATCGAGGTTCACCCTCGACTTCCACAACAGGAGAAACACATTGTGGCGGTGACGGAATGAATAATATCATGACGTCACCATTAGGCAGTATGATCGTTTAGGTGGTGGATCGGTTATGGTGTGTGAAGGCATAACCATGACAAGCAGACCACCATTACATGTCATCCAAGGGCATGTCACAGGGCAGTACTACTATGACAACATGCTAGCAGCTCAAGTGGTGCCATTTGTTGATTCATTTTCCAAGATGACAATGCAAGAGCACACAGAGCCGTGACACTACAGAGTTCCTCCAGGAGCAGAGCATCACTACACTGTCTTAGCCAGCACCAAGTGCAGACCATGCTTGGTAGACACCTATAACAATGTTAACACCCCCTACCAATGTCCAGGAACTTGTCGCTGCACTGCAGGAAGAATGGAATAACATCAGCCAAGCTGATATTGGACATTTGGTGAAGAGTATGCCACATCGGGTCTATGCTTGTCTCGCGAACCGAGGATTGATTACAAGGTATTGAGGTCTTAGATTGAATGTGGTGAATTCTCTGACTGACAGTCCATGCCTTGTACAGCTCAGTGCATGGAATGTGTGCTTTTCAGACACCCACCAATTGCTGAAATCATTCACCAGATGTCACAGTGCAATGCCTCAACTGTCTTTTTGATGAAAATATAAATATTTTTCTTCATACATCTCACTTATCAAATATCCCCTACTTTTCTGAATAGTATATATTCTGTGAACAAGCCAGAAAATAAGCATACTGTCATCTGCAAAATGAGGTCCCCATAGGGTGAATTTAGTGATGTTACCCAGCAGGGTAACATCACTAAATTTACCCTCTGTGAACCTCAATCTGAATGAGGGTCTCAAAACAGAAAGAGGTACCCAGAGGATACATTGGCCCACTGTATAGGAGACAATCATCAAATTCACCCTCTGGGGACCTCATTCTGCAAATGTCAGACTGCTTATTTTCTGACCTGCCTGTGAAAACAATGTCAAGCATCAGCAGATTCCAAATTGATCTACATCTGAATTCTTCAAAAAAACTGAAACCTCACAAAGGGTTTCACTTATTTTTGACATGTCATCTGTTCGTGAAAAGTAAAATTTAGTTCAAACTTTTATTAATATTTGAGACTAATATTTGTGAATAAGTGGGAAAATTTGTCCCAGGTCCAATTTTTAAATTTAAGGACCTGCAAAGCTTCGGAGATTTTGAATCTCAAGTTGAGGTTCAGTTTGATTCTAAATCGGGTGCAGATTCATTTCCTCTCAAACCCTTTCACGGGAATATAGTTTGGAATCAGTCTGCTTCACTGTCTCACAAAATGTATTGCTTGGATGAAAATCGTACATAAATATTTGATTCAATTTCAAGTAGTAAAAGTGATTCAATTCGATTCAAATCAAAAAAGTACGATACGCAAAATCCTACTTAAATTAGAGTTGTTGTTTATTAGAGAATTTAACCCTTTACCCAGTGTAACAGCCAAAACCGGACAGCGCTATTCTAAAAAATTGCCAATTAATTTTCATTTTTTGTCCCCAAAACATAGGCTATGACCCCTCCTTGGAATTTGCTCACCAATGAGGGGTCATAACCTATGTTTTTGAGACAAAAAATGAAAAAAATTAGTTATTCAAGAATATTTTTTGCAGGTGTCGTCTGCTTTTTATGTTAGGTAAAGGGTTAAAGAAAAACAGGAAAAAATTTAGAAAGTTAAAAACTTTTATTGATGGAACATATCAAAATATATATGGTCTGATTCAGAAAATGTTCACAGCACAAAAATCCATGCCTCATCATTTGGCAGTTGTTTTTATTCACACAGGAAACCAAGTCTTGATTAGAAAACTCTAACCAGTATATCCATCAGCCTCATCCAAGATGCCCCAGGTGCTTCTCTCCTCAAAAGCAGAAGGAAGGGCTTTCATGGTTGAAGTTTGGAAACATCTGAGATTGTTTTCTGACATTTGTCCCCAATTTTTGAGAAAAGTGAAAACAAAATACACACAAGAAATCATATTACAGTTCTTGACTTCAGTTCTGATTAGCACTGCATTTTATACCATGATTACCTATTCTACTATATATAAAAAGCCAATGACATATTTTAGCTTTATACACCAACCGCGGTGAACACACCAGCAATGGGATTTGAATTGTTAAAATGTACACCAACAGTGAAACTACATCCAAGATGACCTTTGGTGACCTCGTCTTGAATGCAAACTTTTCCAAATCTGTCACTCATCACCTCGTGAAGAGTGAAATGAAACCCATAATTATTTAGTATGTTTTTAAATGAGTTTACCTTCTAAGATACCAATCAAAGTGTCAATGACACTGTAGCTCAACTTGTCAAGACAAAGACATGTACATGTATAGTATGTGACACAGCAATGACAAACATCTAGGTAATGACCTGATAACAAAGGTACATATAAAGTATTGTAACGGTCTGTACATAAATACTGACCATTGCCTGTAATAAATGTATAGGTAAAGTATTGTAAAGGTGGGTGACAGTCAGATGCTAAACTAGAAAAAAATCTTTGAGTCCCAGAGTGGGTCTGACTGAACCCCGAAATATTTGTTCTCACAGCAAAGTGATAACAAAGGCACCCCAAAACACACTCATTCCTGTCCCAAGGTGAAAACAAAGGTACCCAAGAAGTTTCGTGAAGATCCGTTCACAAATATGAGCTGTGTAGAAGTTGTGACAAAAAACTGATTGGACCTAATTTCGGTACAAAATGGCCACTGGCAGTCATCTTGAATTTTGGACCGCACCCAGAAACACTTGTTCTCGTCCCAAAGTGATAACAAAGGTACCCAAGAAGTTTTGTGAAGATCGGTTGATAAATACAGCCTCTAGCCCGAGCCGTATTGACATGTGCACTTACAATATATAAGTAGCACTGAATAAATCAAAGTTCATCTAATTTGCATAATTTCTGCAAGAGAAAAAAACCCGTACTATATGTGATGTATTCCATGTTACTAAACATTCATACAAAAATTTATTCAAATCAGAACTTTCATACAGAAGTTCTGGACAAAAGACTGATTGCACTAATTTTGGTACAAAATGGCTGCTGGTGGCCATCTTGAATTTTGGACCACACCCCAAAACACTCGTTCTCATCCCACGATGATAACAAAGGTACCCAAGAAGTTTCGTAAAGATCGGTTCATAAATACGGCCTCTAGCCTGAGCCGTATAGAAGTTGTGTACAAAAAACTGATTAGACCTAATTTCGGTACAAAATGGCCACTGGCAGCCATCTTGAATTTTGGACCGCACCCAGAAACACTCGTTCTCGTGATAACAAGGTGATAACAAAGGTACCCAAGATGTTTCGTGAAGATCAGTTCATAAATACAGACTCTAGCCCGAACCGTATTGACATGTGTACTTACTGTGTGTAAGTAGCACTGAAAAAATCAAAGTTCATCTAATTTGCATAATTTCTGCACGAGAAAAAAAACCCCGTATTATATGTGATGTATCCCATGGTACTAAACATTCACACAAAAAATTATTCAAATCAGCGCTTTCATATGGAAGTTCTGTGCAAAAATCTGATTGCACCAAATTTTGTACAAAATGGCTGCCATCGGCCATCTTGAATTTCGGACCGGACCTCAAAACACTCGTTCTCGTCCCACGGTGATAACAAAGGTACCCAAGGAGTTTCGTAAAGATCGGTTCATAAATACGGCCTCCAGCCCGAGCCGTATTGGCATTTGCACTTACAGTGCTGAAAGTAACACCAAAAAACATCAAAGTTAGTCTAATTTGCATAATTTACGCACGAGAAAAAAACCTGTATTATATGTGATAAATCCCATGGTACTAAACATTCATACAAAAAATTATTCAAATCAGAGCTTTCATATGGAAGTTCTGTACAAAAAACAGATTTCCGCATCGTCGGTACAAAATGGTGGCTGGCAGCCATCTTGAATTTCGGACCGCACCCAAAAACACTCGTTCTCGTCCCACGGTCATAACAAAGGTACCCAAGAAGTTTCGTAAAGAGCGGTTCATAAATACGGCCTCTAGCCCGAGCCGTATCCAATTGTTGATGGACAGACTGCCAGACGGACAGACGGACAGATGGACAGACGACCAGACGGACAGACGGACGACGGGCCATGGCATAAGCTCAAATTTGGATTCACCAAAGTTGAGCTAAAAATTAACAAAAATGCGTTTCCTCATGTTAATAAAGCACCCATAATTCAAAATAGTGTGTTCTTATGTTATTAAAATGAAAAAGGCCCCACGATTTGCGTGTTTCTTTATCCATTTTGTTTCGGCAATAAAATTGACATCAGATGTACCACCCACCGGTGCTCATGTAAACAAAAACAGATTTGCACATGTGAATATTGTATCGTTTAACATTTAAACTCTTATTAATCTGACAATCATGGTATAAATAGAATATACCCATAGTAGCTTGGTGTACCAAATGTTTACCACAAGTGGTGAAGTGGTTCTAACCATGAACCTTTGACACACCATTAACACCACTTCACCACAAGTATATCAGAAATGTAGTTAACTTATTAATGGGAACTAAACTCACGGAAAATAGAGGAGAACTGGTTTTATTCTTTCAATATATGCTCTGGTCAGAATCACCTGATGTTTCACCTGCATATCTGTACTTGTATTGAAGAGCCTCAGGGCATATATGAGCTTCTTTGACAGTGCTTCAACCTGAAAATAAAACAACTTCATCAACTAATAAACTATAAAGAGCCTACACAGCTGTGATAGGGATTGAGTTTTAAACTTAACCCTTTGAACACCAGTGGTACCTTCCATGCTCATTAAATGGCATCATTTGGAAGAGTCCATATTTGTTATTTGGGGTGGACCAATTCAAATTGTCAATGTACAGCCTTGGAGCAAGAAAAGTGGGCTCTTGGGTTAAAAGGTTAACCCTTTACCCAACGAATTGGCTGAATACACCCTTGTAATATGCAAATTCAGCAGCTGAAAAAATACTATTTTTCAAAAAAGTTCAACAAAACCGTATCATGTGACCCCTCTTTGGAACAAGCTTGTCGAGTTTGTTCCAACGAGGGGTCACATGATATGTTTTTTTTAAAATTTTTTGAAAAATTTAAAAAGATGATATTTAAAATAGTAAATTTTGTTATCATCTGCAATGGGTAATGGGTTGAGGGCTTAGAGGGCTAAAGGCATTTGTGTCACACGCAAGCTATGTAGTCTTACTTCTAAGAAGTTAATAACTGAACTGTGTTAGGTGGCACCTGAAAAATAAAAAAGTTCCAGCTCGAAAACTGTAAGAGAACCCTCATCCAAAGATAGAAAAAATACATGATTGTTAAAAGCCAGTCTTTCAGAGTTTAAGGTACACCAACTTTAAAACTAGTAAACACCTCACCCCGTCTGGCATCTTTCCTATGAACAAGAAGCATGAGTTAGTCAAGCTCCGTCTCAAAAAACCATCACCAGACCCAGAGGTTTTGAAAATTTACCAACCATTCTGTAATTGTGCATGCTTATCTAAGATTATTGAGAAGGCATCTGACACGTTGAACTTGGCTGGCAAAAGTATCATTAAACCGTAATAAATCAATAGAGTTCGCAGTTTCTTCTCAGCTAACTTATATGACTGCCAATGGCGTATCCAAAATATTTCAGTCTGCATACAAGTTGAATGTGTGCACCAAAACCAGTGCTTCTGAGAGTGCAATATGAGATTCTGTTATCCAAGAGATTAACATAAAATTTCCTGCCTTGTTTTGTCAAACTTAAGTGTGCCTTCAACACCACAGACCATAAAATTCTAATTGAAAGATTGGAAGGAAGAACAGGTCTCATAAGCCACATACCTGACTGGTTTGCATTTTATTATACACCTATTAATGCAAAACCCGGGGTTTCCACTGTTCTGCCTTCACATTAAAAGTAAAGTTGTATCACACATATGTTGATACAAAACGCGTTCAACTTCATTTCCAATGTAAACAGAGCAGGAACCTGTCTAAATAAATCACGTCATCATTGGTTGAATGCACCAGAGCTGAAATCGCTTGGAAATTCCAAGCTTCTCATTTAGATTTGTTTACCCGGGATATTTAAGCAATCAGATTCGAGTCAAAAATCTACAAAATAAAAATAACTTTCTGACTGCTTGTTCCTTGACAAATACTTTCCGCAACTAGTCATATAATGATGGAGGGTACTAAACTTATTAGCTATTTAAAAGGTTTTTGTAGTGTTATTCCCTGCAGTTTAGTCACACTGATCAGTATCTACTGGTTTTGACCAATTGAATGCTGTAAAAATTAAAAAGCAAATAAGGGCTGGTACCCACCCATTAACAGTGATGTCTTCTTGGCAATGGAGGGAAAACAGCAATTATCAACTTTTAGTTCAATTTACATGTAGACTGGTTGTTTCATGGGAGGTGTGTGATAAATACAGAACTGCAAATACATTTGAATGGGCTAAGAATTATCGCACAAGATTGGTTTGGCCCAGGATATCACAAGAGCCGAAGGTAAATGATGGCAGAAGACACATAGCTCATCTTGAGCATACCAACTGAAGAAAGTGTCGGTCCCGCCAAACTAACCAGAGTGCTGAGAATGCATGGATGGAAGCGCAACATGGACATCTGAATCCAACTCAAAAGAAGCTTGATCCAAAGTTTGGGAGACCAAAGCAGAGGGATTGGCTGACAACCCCTTCCATCTTCACAGTGTTGAAGCCAGGGAAGGTTGAGGCCAATATCCCACGTCCAAATGAGCAGAAACTCATGCAGGGGTAAGCTGAGCCCGGCTGAAACGTAGACTGAAGATGTAACCGACAGAGCAGCTGACCCCTTCCATCTTCACAGTGTTGAAGCCAGGGAAGGTTGAGGCCAATATCCCACGTCCAAATGAGCAGAAACCCCTGCAGGGATAAGCTGAGCCTGGCTGAAACGTAGACTGATGATGTAACCGACAGAGCAACTGACAACCCTAGTGACAGCCTCAGATGTTGACAGGAGGGGACAACAATCCCAGCACCAGGCATCTCTTCACCAGAAACGCCAACAGCTACCGCAGTATCTACTCCCAGAAAAGACTGCAAAAACCCCATGGAGAGGGTAGAACTCACTCCAGACAGAGCTGTGTTGGGAGGCCCTGAACGACTACATTCCCCTTCCCATGGTGTGGGAGGAACAGCCACATGCCGAACTACACAAAAGACTAAAGCCGAAAAGGTGGAAGACCACACCACTAAATGGGTCTTTCAACAGAACACCCATATAAGTCGCACATGAATAATGGGAAACTTCAACATGCTAAGGCAACAAAAATTGTCCACAAGGTATCATCCTTGGCATTTCTGGTGAAAGCAATGTACATGGGAAGGTGAACCCAAAGAAAAATAAATCAGGACACCCCCAGCTACCAGAGTAAGGTGGCAAGAAACAAAGTCCCGATGGAAACAGAAGTACCCCAACAGCCAAAAAAGGGAAACTGGCAGAAATTCGACCCTCAACAGAGGGGAGAAAAGTTGCCACATCAGCCCCCAGCTGTCACCTAACTCAGATAAAAACAGAAACCAAAGACTTAGTATTAATGGACAAGACACTGAAATAGCATGGTATGCAAAAATCACTTGCGAAATCGGTATAGAGATATATCATGAAAAATATGGTGAATATTCAAGAGAATATACAAAAACACTGCCCTGTAAAGAAACATCTATGAGTCCACAAATCAGAACCAGAACATCGTCAACATCGAGTCAAAATGTATCACTGTTGATGAGCAAGAAGATACACATCTTCACAAGATGGTGGAAGAAAAAAGAATGACACATTTTATACGTCTGCGCACTGGTACCAGAAACCGTTGATTAGTACTAGAAAAGAGTGCCCCCTACTGGGTATACACTGGTCACACTTGACCCAGTTTTGGCTTATTTTTCTTAGTGCTTTTGAACCACATTTCTTTCTCAAATCATTTTGGGAAAGAACGAAATAGAGAGTATACTTCCGATTTATGGACATCCACTATAGTGCAAGCCTGTTGTAAACAATTGTGAGGTAGGTTGATGAGAAATTTTCACAGTTCAACAACCCATAATTTTGTGAAAAAGTGAACAAAATCAAATTTCTGATAAAAATATGCACACCTTTGGTATATGTATAAATACCTGAAAAATAAAAAGGTTCCAGCTCGAAAACTGTAAGAGGAGTTAATTGGACAAAACTTGTGCCCTATATGCAGATAGACCAATGGACAAACAGACAAATGGAAGAATTAATGGACAAACCAACAGAGGCAAAACAATATGCCCCACAATTTTTAGTTGTGGGGGCATAAATATACACAATGAGAAGTTAAGGCACCACAATCTGCATTAATGCTTATCTGAAGGCTTATTCTTAAAACCAGAAAAAGTAAGATTGGCCTGAAAATCTCCATCAAATTCCTCAAATATACTTAAAAATCAAGGGTTAAATATAATTGCAATCGTCTTAACATTAACCTATGTCTGCAATATCAATCATCTGAAAACAAAACTTGCCTTAACACATACTTTAACACTTAGCCTGCTGTGTATTTTCAAGATATTTTTCATCAAATCTCATCATGGCTTCTCTAAAGCAACCATGACTAATATGATGAAACATTCATCTAAATTTAACTAAAGAAATCATTGGTGAAAAATCTATTTAATTTGCAGGGGAAAAATTGGATTAAATGTGCCCAAATTACACTTATTTCAGTGAGAAGAGAAATCCTGTCCTGGGCAGGAAAATCCACCCGCAGCGTGCAAAAAGCTAACAACCTACAACTGACTGTGTCTGGAAAAATGTGAATATTTTGACAAGAAAAAATGTTTCATAAAATTTGAGCATGCAGTGCAGTTAATATCAGAAGACGTCCTTTAAATAAAAAAATATAGTGTAATGAGAAGTTAAGGCACCACACTGAACACAAAAGCTGACATAAACCCCAATAAAAAATAACTAAGTTTGGGCTAAAAGTCTTCGTCAAATTCCTGAAATATACATAAAATGAGGGTTAAATATTACTTCAATGGACTTCAGTAACCCAAGTCTATAATATCAATCACATGGAAAGACACAGAAATAAAACTCAGCTTAACATAAACTTTTACAACCTAAAATTGACTGAGTTTCAGGAAAACTTGAAAATTTTGACAAAAACATTGAAAAAATTCAGATTAATCTTCACATACAGTAGGGTTAATATCTCAAGATGTTATTGAAATGAAAAAAATACACAGTAATGTGAAGTTAAGACTCAACAATCTGCACAAAAGCCGACCTAAATGCTAATTGTAACAACCAAAAATGACTAAGTTTAGGTTTACAATTGCAGGTGAAAGTGGGGGAAAAAGGCACAGTTTTAGGGTTGGATACTGTTGTGATAACTCCATAAGGTACTTGCACAATATAAAAGCCCTGGACCCACTGGACTTTGAGAAAATGACCTAAATACAAATTCTTACAAAACTGGATATGTGTGTCTGACAATGCTGCCACCAATGCAATGCATGAGAAGGGCCGATTCAGTGAGTAGGACTGAAGCCGCAGAAATCCATGGAAAGATGGAGCTGAGGTAGAGCATTAGGCAAACAAGACTTTAAACTTCCATGACTACGATAGCCCTTCCCATACTGTCTTGTCAATATACCAACACAGGAACCTGGTCTACAATGCTGAAAGAAGATGGAGGAGAACTACAGTGGAACCCATTTAATTGGATGGCCACATTGCCAATGAAAATTATTCATTAACAAGAATATTCAATTAACAGGGTCACTTTCCTGTATTCTAGAGATAAACTTAGCATTTATTCTATTATATCTTGTTTGACAGAACTCCATGAGGATGTATGTTATTGTTATATATGTATATTTATCATATGACTCGTCCGTTTTGTTCACTTAAAAACATTTGATATTTTGTTTTCATATTAATCAGTGATAAACAAAGCCTTCCGTTAATTTCATTGGTCAGTTTCAAATCTAGACAATTTGATTGGCTAAACAAAATACAACTGGGTCACATTTGCATAATTTCAGTAGGGAGAATTTACGTTATCTGTCCTATTTAGGGTGGGTTATATTGTATTAATTTTTTACCTACAAGAAAAACGCCATTCATTTTTTTTTATATTTTCACTTTTTGCTTCCAAAACATAGGTTATGACCCCTCATTGGAACGAGCTCGATGAGCTTGTTCCAATGAGGGATCATAACCTATGTTTTGGAAACAAAAAATGAAAATTTTTAGTTATACGAGGATGTTTTTTCCAAGTGCTGTCTGCAACTCAAGTTAGGTGATGGGTTAAAAAGTCATACTATGTGGCGAATTTGTGCATGTGTGTGTCATACGACAAATAGAATATGAAATGAGTGTTTTTCTCATATCATATTTATGAAACTCGTCCGAATTCTGAGATTCGTTTCATAAATATTATATGAGAAAAACACTCATTCCATATCCTCTATATATAACATATATGTTATTGTGATGAACTGATGGTAACATGGTCTGAGGCTTGGAGATTATGTTCAACCAAGACATAAAGTGTCAAGGTTGAACATATGTACCAAGCCGCAAACCTCAGACCATGTTACTGTCAATTCATCAGAGTAACTTATAATTAGAACTGAAATGGTTAACCGATTAATCAGTTAATCAATGATCAATATCTTGTTTGATCCAAATAGTAATTGATTGATTAACCGTCACTTTTGAACTACTGTATTATATGGGTTAACAAAGGAACAAACTTGCTCCAAAACAGGTAAACATTGTCACACTGACTCACATCAATTATATGAGACAGAGTAAAGCATGCAAGTGACTTGCTGACATACTTGTTTACTTGCATGATCATCATACTGTATCAGTGGCTGGAAATGGTCATTCTTAACTCTTTACCCATTGCGGGTAGCAGACGATACTTGCAAAATAAATTCATGAATTACTAAAAATTTTCAATTTTTGTCTCAAAAACATAGCTTATGACCCGTTATTGGAATGATCTAAATGAGCACTTTCCAATGAGGGGTCATAAGGTATGTTTTTGAAACAAAAATTGAAAACATAATAAATTTGAATGGAGATTTTTGTATATAGGCCTAGTCAGTTTTGTTTGTTACGTTGGGTAAAGGGTTCGTGCTGTAAATCATCAATGATGTGGCAATTATTCAGATATCTATTTGGACAAGTGATTAATCGGTTAACCAAGGTTAATCCATGTGATTAATCGATCAAGAAAATCCCTTAACCATTTCAGTTCTACTTATAATGTTTTTATTGTAAAAGTGTAAAATATTTTAAAAATTCCCAGCTAATATTAGCTCATGATGATCGTAATCCTTTACCTATATTCTGAATAGCAGTCAACACTTTCAATAAAAAGTCGTGAGTATCTAACAAATTTGATTCTTTGTCTCAAAAACATAGCTGATGGACCCTCAATGGAACAAGCTCAACAATAAGTTGTGCGTTGAAGAAAAAAGAAATGAAAAAATAAAATTTGACTGGAGATTGTTATGAATACATGTAGCGCTGGTTGGTTTTGTTCATTATGCTGGGTAAAGGGTAAATAAATATGAATGATAAACCTGACTTGAATGATACATGTCCCAACGAGGTACCAGGCCTGAAAATAAGCAGTCTGACATTTGCAGAATGAGGTCCCCAGAGGGTGAATCTGATGATGACATCCCATACAATGGGCCAGTTTATCATCTGGGTACCTTTTTTGTTTAGTTTGAGACCCTGATTCAGACTGAGGTTCACAGAGGGTACATTTAGTGATGCTACCCTGCTGTGCAGGGTAGCATCCCTAAATTCACCCTCTGGGGACCTCATTTTGCAGATGACTGTCTGCTTATTTTCTAGGTTGCGAGATACCGCCTTTTATATGCAACACATCTCCTAATTTTCTGCAGCATTTCTGGGGAATTTGGTGATTGCAGAGCCAGTATTTTCTGAGGTGACAAAAACATGAACTGTGGCTTATTACATTTAACTGGTTGAGTGCAGGAAGTTCATATTTGAGCTCCATTCTTAAGCACAGGTGCCACAACTATTATTTTATTTATTTATTGGTGTTTAAAGTCACATACTTATGCACAATGGCTAATCATGACTGTGACAGTTTTACTTGTGGAGGAAGCCAGAGTACCCTGGGAGAACCACCAAGCAACAATGAACAGCTGCCAGCTCCCCAACATTGTAACTCCGCACTGCAGCATAGACATGGTTAGATTGGTTGAAGACATTGTCAGGGCAAAGCCAGCCTAAATATAGGGGCAAGGGGCCTCATATTTAAAGATATTGTAAGTTCAAAATATATTCCGCATCAAGGCGAAAACCCTACTTGAATTTCACCTCTCTGCAAAGCTGGACATGGAAAAAACACATGTGGTGTATATCCAGCTTCAGGACAGGGACCCAGGGGAGAAACGGTATGTTAGATAAGGTCTAATCTCATTTAATTTATGCAGTAGTCACGAGTCTTACGAGACGTAATCGGTTGGTGGCAGGATATCGTCACGGCCGATAAAGATAGAAATGTCGTGTCATCATTAGTAATAGCAAAATAGCAGAAACGAAATGGTTGTCTCGACAAGTGAAATCACCGTTAAGTCACGCGCGAGATGACTTGTATTGATTCTGTCTCGATATACGTCATCTCCCACCGTTTTGACAGATGAATGGATGAGCGTCCGTCCACCTGACAGTTTAGGGTAAAAAGTATATATACCCTGAAGAGCAGAGCATTAGACACACACTTGGGGTCACACACACGTTGGTGAAGTCCAGGACAGGCAGACTGTTTCCTGGCATAGGGGTACCTTCGATCACAGGACCCTGAAAGGGCTGGAATCGCCAGAGAGGGCATTCCAGGATTGATTTAGCGTAAGGTTGATAGGCGGCAAATTCGTTGAGAAGGAACACCCCAGGTGGAACGTGAGAGTTTAGATTGTCGAGTAGCAGGTATCAGCCTGCAATAGTCAGAAGTGTAGGTTAATTGTATTGTGCGTATTAACCCTTCGAAGCGTCAGACGGATTGCGTTCTGAGTAGTTTGTTTTGCTGTCGAAGCATCGTAATACTGACTGGAGATCGGTGTGAGTGACAATTTCACCCTAGCACAAAAAGGGGCATTTGTGAATCGTGAATTCAACCAGGAACGGTGAATATTTCAATAGGACTTTCAAAAGGCACATAAGGTATGAGTAGACAATATCGGACCCAAATCAGAAGTACGGTGGCTTTATAGATGACGAACATTGCTGGTCGGAACCCTCCGACAGCCAGAGGTACAGTTACGCGCAGACGTTGACATTTGAGCCTAAGCGGGTGAAGCTCTTATGGCGAGCTCACAGTAATAACATTTCAGATTTGTGAAGCTCTTATGGCGAGCTCACGCTAGTAACATTTCCAGTGTGTAGACTATAGTGCCAGTACAGGGCTATAGAACAACTATATGATTGTTGAGAATTGTTTAACCCTAGCAACCCATTTTCTGTAAAAAGAATCGAATTGTTGATTGTTGAAATATTGAAACGGATTTATTTTTATGTGTAAATAAAAGAATTGTTGTTACTTTAAATCATTCTTTCCATTATACAGCCTGAAGTGATTAGGAATCACACCTAACGGAAATCGAACCTATTTCAGGCCAATTTGGCAGAGAAGGAATCACGGCGTCGGTCTAACTCAGCTCCCTGCGCCGAGTTCGCGACACTTGGATTCCGACCCTCCACGTTGGTCTAATTTTCCCGCAACTCCATCAGCGGGACTAAATAACCCCACGTCAGCCCAGGCCTTACGGGGCCTCAGGTGTTCTTGACATTGATTGGCGAGCGCTAACCAGGATATTTCTAAAAGGCAAAAAATGGCTATATGGAAATTTTGTTTTATTTTAACGGCGGTTCTGTTTATGTTTTGACGCGTTCGGTCAGCTGATGCCGTTCAAGGGTTTAATATCGCAATATATTAGTAGAGGATACTTAATAGCCACTATAACTGCGGTAGGTTTCAGAATATTTGGGGCATTTAATTACGTTAAATTACACAGGTAAATTAGGATTAATTGCCATATTTTTTTTTCTTTCTTTCTTTTCCTTCTTCATTCTTTCTGACGAGTGTTGAAGATAGAAAGAAAAAATCAAAATGGATGTTGTTACACCCCTCGCCCAACTGGTATCATTAGGCAAGGAAACGGGCCTTGAGGGGAGCCGAACTTCATAAGTTCGTTAAAGATGAGCAGAAACGTGAGGCTAAGGAGATTGCCTTACGTAATGACGCAAGGGAGAGAGAAGCCCATTTAGAACAAGAGCGTGAGAAAGACGCAAAAGAGGCGAGGGTGAGAGAAGCCCAATTAGATAGGGAGGCGAAAGAGAGAGAGATTCAATTAGCAAATGAGGCGAGAGAGAGGGAAGCCCAATTAGCAAGGGAGGCAAGGGAGGCAAGGGAGGCAGAACGAGAGCTCGAACAACAGAGGCACGAGAGAGAATTAGAGCTCCTCAGAGCAAGGGCCGATGTGGAAAATGAAAGTCGGCACTCAGGGGATGGGAGTGCAGGGGTAGCAATTCATGCTCCACGCCCCCACCTCGCTCATTTTAATGAAAACACAGATGACTTGGACTCGTACTTGGAGAGGTTCGAGCGTTTTGCCTCCAGTCAAATGTGGCCAGAAGACACATGGGCTATGTGCTTGAGCCCTTTGTTGTCAGGTAAAGCCCTCGAGGCTTATACCAGTATGCCTCCTGCACTTCTTAACGACTACAGTGAGCTGAAGAATGCCATCCTTCGGAGATACCAGCTCACTGAAGAAGGATTCCGGACCAAGTTCCGAGAAATTAAGCAGGAGAAGGGAGAAACAGTCCCTCAGTATTTTGCCCGGGCTAGGCGGTACTTTGACCGCTGGACTGATCTCGCAGAAGTGAATGAGTCATATGGAGCCCTGCGAGATCTATTTCTCCGGGAGCAGTTTTTAACTACATGCTCCAAGGAGTTGGGCCTGTTCATCAAGGAAAGGGGTCCGCCCACCTATGATGAGATGGCAACTGTGGCAGAACGCTACATCGAGGCCCACGGTGGGAGTGTAAACGCACCCAAATCGGCTAGGGGTGGCGCAAACGGGTTGGCAATGGCACCCGTAAGGCAACACCACCCCGATCCTCCTGCGTCGCAGACCAGCCGGAAGGGGAGCGCTCCCAAGGACACCACTTGTTTTATCTACAACAAGCGGGGTCATATTGCCAGGGACTGCTGGCAGAAGCAGGTAAGGACCACTGGGAACATTAGACCACCTCAGCAGGGGGCCGGGAACGCAGCGCCAAGGGGTTGGAAGCAAGGTGACCGCGTAGATCCAGGGTCCAGTAGACAGACGGCAGCATTCTGTCAAACTATCGGTCCAGAACACAGTCCCCTCCGGGAATGTATACAAGGGGAAGAATTAAGGCTGGAAGGCGGGAAGGTTGTCCCGATAATAAGTGGCATGTGTGAGAGGCTCACAACTTCGCAGAAGGTTGATATGCCAGTGTACCCAGGGTATGTGGGACAAAGGGAGATCAGTTTGCTCCGGGATTCTGGGTGCTCCTCTGCAGCGGTTAGAAAGCAACTGGTTGACGACAAGCAATTGTTGGGGCGCGACCATTTGTGTATTTGATAGATGGGACCGTTAGAAGGTTCACCATCGCGAGGATAACTGTGGATACCCCATTTTATTGTGGCGAAGTGAAAGCCATGTGCATTGAATCACCTGTGTATGACCTGGTCATAGGTAATATCCCAGGGGTGAGGGCAAGCCCTGATGAGTTATGGTCCAGGGATAGGGGGCCAAGTGAGGGCCCAACGAGTAAGGAAGGGAAGGTTCCCAGGGGGAACCAATCCGATGGTCCAGGGGATGGCCCCTACACGACGAAATGACGGGAAGTTTCAGGAGGGACGACTCCTGTCCAATTAGGGAGAAGGGGCCGCAGGCGGTCCAGGCGAAACGCCAAACAGCGAGGGAACCCAATGGGATCATTGGGGAAAGACCCTCAAGCAAATTTATGAGGGGGAGTTGAGCGCCCCAAGGAGTCGGTGTCACCCGTGTGGAGAGGGGAGGCCAGACCCACGCAAATGGCTGGGCAAACTTCCCCAGAATTGAGAGGGCACGGGTCAACACAAGTTGAGTATGTTAAAGTGGATGGGACCGCTAAGATGGGTGCCCAGGGGGATGAGGAAAGGGTCCACAAATCAAAGGAGAAGCATCCTAGGTGGCGGAGACCACGCAGTGAGTGCCGGGGGCACGCAGCGCCCAAGGTGCACAAGAAATCGTCGCAATGGACCGGGGGGTCGACGGCACAAGGGCCAAGGGCGGCCGGTGTCGTTCGAACGAAGGTAATCGCCGGGACGAGTGAGCCTGGGGGATATAGCGCCAAGGGAAGCTCTTGGGAATGCGACAATGACAGGGTATGGTATACCCGTAGGAATAACGGGGCGAGAAGAAGGGGTGTGTCAAGGGTTACCAAAGGGGATACCGGGAACCGGGCCTCTACCAATGGTCGGTGGTTATAAAGAAGCAATAGTTGGGCGGCTGTGGGCCTGGTGTCTGGGACGGGGGCTCCAGTCGCACATATTTTTGTGGATGAGGTGATGAGTTTCGTAAACCCGGTGTTAAGGCCCGGAAGGAATTTTCTTATTTTAGTATTATTATTGCTCTGACTGCTGACTAGAGTTGTTTGTGAGTGCGAATGTGAGATACACTGCCCCGTTCGTCGCATGTGCGTGGACGGGGAGCCTGTGTGTCGAGTTTTGTAAGTATGGGATGCACAAACCCGGTGTTAAGGCCCGGGGAAACCGCGCTTGTTTTTATTGACGAGGGTTTGTTGTGAATGTGAGGCACACTAACCCCGTCTGTCGCAAAGGCGCGGTCGGGAAATCAGTGTGTTGAATGTGTGAGGCACAATTTTAATCCCCTGGTTGAGCTTTGCGAGGGTGAGGCTCAACATAATGCAGGGGTCATTTGCCCCTTCACAAGACATGGGGGAACGGGAGGTGAAGTTACACTCTGTTGGAATTAACCCATCTGACGCAAAGGCGCGGACGGTGTTACTCATCGGAGTGAGTGCCAAGTGAACTGTTTGCAAAATGGGCGAATGTGTATAAAGTTGTGTATGTTTAAGTGTAAATATATAGTATTAGAGAGAGAGAGAGAGAGAGAGAGAGAGGGAGAGAGAGAGAGAGTGCTGCAAATCTAAGGATAAGGCTACTCTCCTTATGTAAACCCGCAAGACGGGAGCATGTAGTGGCGTGTGTGTCGTGGGAATCGACATGGCCGACGCATGAGCCCGGTCATGAGTCCCACGACCACTAGGGCACAGTTTTGTAGTCTTGAACATGATGGGTAGATTGTAAAAAGGTGTGAGAGGTGAGCGTGCGTGGCTTTGCCCCTTGTGTTTTAAGAGATACACAGGGTGTTTCTCTCGGGAAGGGAGTTGTCAGGGCAAAGCCAGCCTAAATGTAGGGGCAAGGGGCCTCATATTTAAAGATATTGTAAGTTCAAAATATATTCCGCATCAAGGCGAAAACCCTACTTGAATTTCACCTCTCTGCAAAGCTGGACATGGAAAAACACATGTAGTGTATATCCAGCTTCAGGGCAGGGACCCAGGGGAGAAACGGTATGTTAGATAAGGTCTAATCTCATTTAATTTATGCAGTAGTCGCGAGTCTTACGAGACGTAATCGGTTGGTGGCAGGATATCGTCACGGCCGATAAAGATAGAAATGTCGTGTCATCATTAGTAATAGCAAAATGGCAGAAACGAATCGGTTGTCTCGACAAGTGAAATCACCGTTAAGTCACGCGCGAGATGACTTGTATTGATTCTGTCTCGATATACGCCATCTCCCACCGTTTTGACAGATGGATGGATGAGCGTCCGTCCGCCTGACAGTTTAGGGTAAAAAGTGTATATACCTTGAAGAGCAAAGCATTAGACACACACTTGGGGTCACACACACGTTGGTGAAGTCCAGGACAGGCGGACTGTTTCCTGGCATAGAGGTACCTTCGATCACAGGACCCTGAAAGGGCTGGAATCGCCAGAGAGGGCATTCCACGATTGATTTAGCGTAAGGTTGATAGGCGGCAAATTCGTTGAGAAGGAACGCCCCAGGTGGAACGTTAAAGTTTAGATTGTCGAGTAGCAGGTATCAGCCTGCAATAGTCAGAAGTGTAGGTTAATTGTATTGTGCGTATTAACCCAAACTTTGAAGCGTCAGACGGATTGCGTTCTGAGTAGTTTGTTTTGCTGTCGAAGCATCGTAATACCGACTGGAGATCGGTGTGAGTGACAATTTCACCCCAGCATAAAAGGGGCATTTGTGAATCGTGAATTCAACCAGGAACGGTGAATATTTCAATAGGACTTTCACGGAGGACTTTCAAAAGGCACATAAGGTATGAGTAGACAATATCTGACCCAAATCAGAAGTACGGTGGCTTTATAGATGACGAACATTGCTGGTCGGAACCCTCCGACAGCCAGAGGTACAGTTACGCGCAGACGTTGACATTTGAGCCTAAGCGGGTGAAGCTCTTATGGCGAGCTCACAGTAATAACATTTCAGATTTGTGAAGCTCTTATGGCGAGCTCACGCTAGTAACATTTCCAGTGTGTAGACTATAGTGCCAGTACAGGGCTATAGAACGACTATATGATTGTTGAGAATTGTTTAACCCTAGCAACCCATTTTCTGTAAAAAGAATCGAATTGTTGATTGTTGAAATATTGAAACGGATTTATTTTTATGTGTAAATAAAAGAATTGTTGTTACTTTAAATCATTCTTTCCATTATACAGCCTGAAGTGATTAGGAATCACACCTAACGGAAATCGAACCTATTTCAGGCCAATTTGGCAGAGAAGGAATCACGGCGTCGGTCTAACTCAGCTCCCTGCGCCGATTTCGCGACACTTGGATTCCGACCCTCCACGTTGGTCTAATTTTCCCGCAACTTCATCAGCGGGACTAAATAACCCCACGTCAGCCCAGGCCTTACGGGGCCTCAGGTGTTCCTGACAGACATGTGCACCACCGATGTGCAGTATACCTTAGTACATGGTGTCATCGTGCCCCATGTGGACAATGGGGGGGGGGGGGGGGGGGGTTAAGTGCCTTGCCCATGGACACAACACAGGAGTCCAAACCGATCGCTCAGACGGTCACACATCCAAGGATTAACTGGGCTCGACGTTGCTTAACTTAGGTGATCTGACGAGAACTGGTTACCGCAATGCCACTGAACCCCACCACAACTTAAACATTTCATATTCTGAGAATGCGGTTCACATTATCTTTTAAGTGAATTGATTTCATCTTATGTCTTTGCTGTGTTACAATTTATGGGAGGGTACCAACAGGAAACAAATTGTAACGAGGCAAAGACATTGGAACGAATTTTGCACCCCTCCCATATTTAGCACTCTATTAGTTAACCCTTTACCTAACATGAAAAAACAAATGATACTTGCAAACAAAGTTAAAAAAATTATAGTAATTTATATATTTTTTATACTTACCAATGACCCAGACTTAGCTGGTGCTAACTCTTAACATTCTATGGCCAAACACAAATTTTGCCCCCACCTCAATCCCCAAAATTTGCATCAAAATCCAAAAACAATATGTCCTATGTGGTCCTCCATACTTTATCCACTGAGCATGCTCAGTGTCAAGGAAGTCAAAATCCTCATTCTTACCACCAGTGCCTGGTAAGCGTTATGTAATCAGCGGGGAGGTATGAGTTTCCAACTCATGGGAGGGCCATCCCCGTCTGGGT
Source organism: Pictodentalium vernedei (assembly GCA_031216915.1). Lineage (NCBI taxonomy): Eukaryota > Metazoa > Mollusca > Scaphopoda > Dentaliida > Dentaliidae > Pictodentalium > Pictodentalium vernedei. Next base: position 367,206,666 of record CM062297.1, on the reverse strand, counting down.
CATTGGTAAGTATAAAAAATATATAAATTACTATAAATTTTTTAACATTTTTATACTGTACCAATGACCCAGACTTAGCTGAATAGAAAAAAGGCTGGAGGGCCTAGGACATAAAGGAAAATTCAGTAGATTCAATTACATGTAAACAGAATTATCCCTTCCAGGAGAAAAGGAGAAACAAGCTTTACATGTATCTTTCTTGTTTATACCAAAGAAGAGAGACACAATACCATTCCGTAATTGAGCACAAAAATAACATCAAAGATCTCAATTAACGTCCAGTATAAGCCATCATACTAATTTTTAAAGGAAAGCCAATAAAATAAAGATAGTCCAGAGAATGGGACTCTTTATACTCATTTAAAAGTGTCCGAGGATTGTATATTAGCGCTTGAATGACACGTGACATATACAAATGTTTCACACCGAGCTACACTTTAAAAATATTACATAAATGAGATAAAAATTAGCTTTACACTTTAAAACTATCCCAGCACCGATTCGGAATAACCAACTTCAGAGGAGGTATTCCCTTGCTTTTCATAAAGCAGGTGATATAAGGGAACACCATCTCCCCCCCCCCCCCTCCCTTTCCCTTGCCCTGGGTCAAATATCCCAGAGCGAAGAGGGCAACAGGACAGAGTCACTGCCGGAACAGGCATAACTATAGTTGCAACTGTTTAGTGGACGACATTTTGAGCAACAGATAACGGACCTAAATAAAGCAGGTCTTCAGAAATGGACTCAATATTTCTAAGATAAAAATTCGTGAATGTGGAAGGCTGAGACCAATATGCAGCCTTCATCAAATCAGTAATAACACTATTAGCATAAGCCCAAGATGTAGTCGGTGCTCTAACTTCATGCTCCAAAATCTTAAGCACAGACTGCTGAGTTGAAGATAATTTTTCATAAGCAGTACGGATAGTTAACTGAATCCACCTTGCAATATAATGGACCGTAATGTCCCTTCTATTAGGCATCAGAGACAGAAAGAAACATTACGTCCCTTTCTGATAAACTCAGATCTACGTTTGAAAATACTTACAGCTCTAACTGGATGAAGCAAAGGCCTATTACCATCTGAAGAAGGAAGAGCCTAAATTACAATCATTTCAGGATACTTATTAGGAGCCTGATTCTTAGCCAGAAAACCAACATTAGTAGTCAAAGTAATAGTATTACCAACACTACGATAGTGAGAATCATCAACAGATATTGCATCAAGATCACTGACTCTTCTAGCAAGAAGAGAAGGCCAAGAGAAAAGCTGTCTTATAAGATAAAAATTTGAAGTCCACCGTATCAAGAGGTTCAAATGGCGCTTCTTTTAGCTTTAGAAGAACCCAAGCTAAATTCCACTTAGGAATTAATCTAAGGGTTCTAAGTCTATTTATCGAAAAGTTTTTCACTAACTTAGATAAAGAGACATTAGATCCAATATGTAAGCTATCATGATGAGCATAAGTATCTGATGGCATAGACCTCTAACCCTTAATAGCATCAGGCTGCAGTTTGATCTTGTCAAACAAGTAGACCAGAAAATTAGTAAAGTTTGGAATGTAGGGATCATAAATATCAACAGAATGATCCCTACACCACCGTGAGAAAACCTTCCACTTAGCAGCAAAATTGTGCAAAGAGGAGGTCCTCCTACAGTTAGAAATTGTGTCCACTGCTCGTCCTGTAAATGCTTGCCATGCAAGAAGGACCGCACAACGGAAATACGTGAAGGTTGAGACCTTGCAGGTTGTGATGCAGTGTGCGCAATTTCCCCTGCGAAAGAAGATCCTCCTGTGGAGGAAGCTTCCACGGCATGTCCCACAACAGACACCTGTGTAGATATATCCATGGTCTCTGGGGTGACAGAGATGCTACCAACAGACTCTTGCAGTGAGATTGCTTATATTAGCAATATCTGCTGAATCAACGGAGCTGGAGGATATGCGTATCCTATCATTCCGTCCCAAGAGAACGAGAGCGCGTCTACTGCATCTGCAACTGATTGTTGAGATGCGTCGCAAATAAGTCTATCATAGGACGCTCCCATTGGTAGCAAATCTGATTGAATACATGTTTGTTGAGAGTCCATTCTGACGGCAACATACAACCTTTCTGAGAAAGGGAGTCTGCTAGAACGTTCAGACGACCCGGAATATGACGGACTGACAGGAGAACTTGATTCTCTAGACAAACAGAAGGATTTATTCCGTTAAGTTGAACAACGGAATGGAATGAGTGCCTCCCTGGTTCCGAATATACGCTACCACTGTCGAACTGTCGGACAGAATTTGAACATGTGAATTCTGAATAATGTTCATCCAGTGATGTAGCGCAAGCCAAACTGACATCATCTCTTTCATGTTTGTGTGCTTGTTTAGGAACTGTGGATCTCAAAGACCCTGACACCGCGAATCTGTTGGGCTCAATGTTGCGCCCCAACCTGTTTGACTGACATCCGTCATAATCGTAAAACTCGGATCCGGCAGGGCAACAGACGAACCCGGCCCCACAACCATTCTCGTGAATGATTTCTTTACTGGGGGAGCTAGCGGGCGACAAGTGACCGTCGATCCTACTTGGGACCTCTTAGGCACTTGCCGCATTTCGTTGAGTACTATGCCACTAGCTCTTCATTGCGACGATGGAAGCACACTTTTGAAGACATCACAGAAACATCATCCTGTTCTTGTTCCTCTGAAAAAGAGACTGAGACAACTAGAGTGACCCTGTGATGAGAGGATCGGCCTGGACCTCTCGCCTCTAACAACATACCGTGACACACGTCTCCAACGTTTGTCATCCAAATTGGCACAAACTAAGCAGGAATTAGTGCGAGTACACTGACTACTGCGAATACAATGAGCATGAGAATCAGAGGAAGACTTCCTCGATTACAATCAAAAAATATTCTTTCATTCTGAAAAAAATATTAAACAGTCATCGTACTCGCACTAACCCTTGAAAACAAAAATACATAATAATAATATAATCCATTACAAACATTTCAAAAAATAATTCAAAAGAAAAATGTTCTTGAAAAAATTTCAAGATGAGCCCAAGTTCCCAATGGGAGCGATGAGCCCAAATGGATCCCCCAAAAAGCCTAAGTGTGGACAAAATTTTTAAAACGTATCTAAAAATTAATGCTACACTTACAGACAATATTAATGTATCTGGCTGTGAACAGAACTATATAGAAGACAAGTAATCACTGTAAGAAGTAACTGTTGTCAACGTAAACAAAAGTTAATAAAAACTGGAAACAAGACTCCAGGCACTGAAATATGGCCCAAAATCAGTAACCAATTTTAAACACTATCCGATGTAAAACAGAAGCTTCCAGAGAAGAAACTGCAGTACATCGGATGGTAGATGCATGACTGAACGCCTAACCACCCCTAGGGTGAGGACGTAACCATGGGGAAAAACAGAATAAACATTCTGTTACCAAGCTAAAAACTCCCAAGAAATTTCAGTAAAAAAAAATTACAAAAATTATGCCAAAAGTATGGGAGAATAGCAAGGGGGGTATAAAGGAAAGGGAGAGAGGAAATTCTGAACAAACTGTGGAAAGTTCATAACAAGAGTTAAGTTACAGCCCTGAAAACATCCTTCCACTGATTCTTCCTCTCATCTTCTTATTTCATCCTTAGATCCACCATTTCTTTCATGATTTTGTGTCTGGCATTATTTTAACTGAGATTTATAAGCACAAATATCAGTGAGATGTTACTGATTTTAGGGCCAAACAAAGGATGAGGATTTGGGCTCCAATTTCAGACTTCCTTGACACTGAGCATGTTCAGTGGATAAAGTATGGAGATCCACATAGGACATATTGTTTTTGGATTTTGATGCAAATTTTGGGGATTGGGGGGGGGGGGGAGCAAAATTTGTGTTTGGCCCTAGATTTTTAAGAGTTAGCACCAGCTAAGTCTGGGTCATTGGTACAGTATAAAAATATTAATGGGCTCGTTCCAATGGGAGGTCATAAGCTATGTTTTAAAGGCAAAAAATGAAATAATAATGAAAATTGAATGGGATGTATTGTGAATAGCGAAATGAAAAAATAATGAAAATTGAATGGGAAGTATTGTGAATAGCACTGGCCGGTTTTTGCCATTACGTTGGGTAAAGGGTTAACTGGTAGAGTGCTGGAAGCCCATTTTGGGGCTTTATTCTGAAGTGTCACAACTTAATGGCTTCATATTCTGTGGATGTGCTTCATATTATTTTGAAATGAAATTATTTAGTCTGTGTGGGTTTATCTTATTACAGTTTATGGGAGAGTGTTACAAGATAAAGAGACAAAGACAAATTTGGATGACCAAAAATAATTTAGCACTCTACCAGTTAATGGTCGAATACAACCTTGACATTACATGTGCGACACATCAGTTACATGTATGTGTGACACACCTTTTCATTGTTTCAAACATCAGTATTAAATCTGATGCTTGTATCTTGATTAGCTTTTGAGTTACACAAGCAAGCAAGAAAATAAGCAGACTGTCATCTGCAAAATGAGGTCCCCAGATGGTGAATTTTGTGATGCTGCCTTGTACAGCAGGGTAGCATCACTAAATTTACCCACTGTGAACCTCACTCTGAATCAGGGTCTCGCACCTAAACCGGCAGAGGTGCCCAGTGGATAAATTGGCCCACTGTATGGGATAGCATCATCAAATTCACCCTCTGGGGACCTCATTCTGCAAAAGTCGGACTGCTTATTTTTAGGCTTGGACACAAGAGACTTGTATGTATGACTTTTATCTTGAAAGTTTTGATTCTGCTATTACAGTACAGTCCCTGTGGAATGGTAAAAATCCATGCATGCGCAGTGTTGCCCATGGGCACTTTTCTCAATCAATAATCACTAGTTTTCGGCAAATATTCAATGAAAGAAGCACCAGATCATACCTGGTGCTTCACTGATTCATAAGTTGATGGTGATTCAGCTATTACATGTAAGATATTCATAGTAACCGCATGCAAGGAAATCTTTCCCATGCATGGATTTTGACCTTTCCATGACGACCGTACTGTATGTGTGATGGTTTTTATCATTGTTCTTAAAAATGAATTTATGCTTTGATGGTCTTGAAAATGTGTGTATGCCAATAGTTTCACACACATACAAACCTGGCCCCACCTGCAGTGCACACACACAAGTCTGAAACAATATGCAGTCTGACCTAATCCTTTGACTGCAAATTTGGGAGTCCAGAATGCCATTGCATTAACTAACATAAGCATTTGACAGCTATAAAATATAAATGCAATGCAAACCTTTCCTGATGACCAGGCTGATGGATGATTACGACATGAATCAATGAAGCGGAGAATAAATCTGGGTGATAGAGGCATATTTCTTATATCCTCAACTGATACACCAGCAAGAGAAGGACCAAGATTCATCATTGCATTATCACTGTAATTAAAGTTCCTTGGATCAAGTCTGCCCCGAGTTTTATTCAGCTTAGCATAAAGTCCAGATGCCTGAGAAAGAAAGAAAAAACATATTCAATATTTATGCAGTTTCCGAATGCAGAATTTTATGATTCTTCTTAAATTTTATTGACTTAGACTTTGATTTTCAAAAACTATTTTGGCAAAAATTTCATGACATCCCACTTTGAATAAAATTAAATCTGCAGTTATTTAGGAAGCCTTTTTACATTAAAACTTCCGTTCAAAAATTCTGAAATTCCATGAATTATTATTAATGGTTTAACATTCTAAATGCCAGATGTCAGTAATCCTAAAAAATAATTTTGAAATTCCAGGATAATTAATAATTTTTTAAGTGTCCTGAAAAACATATCTGAAGCACAAAAATTAAGCACTTTTGGGGTGTAGCCCTAAACTTTGAAAAAAACTACAAACTCCAATAAATTCATAATATACCACAACACACGAATGTAAATAAAAACATATCCTTCTATCACTATCCTTGAAAACTTTAAAAACAATTTTGAATAATTAAAACAAATTGCTTCAACAAGCTCGTTCCAATGAGAAGTCATAAGCTATGTTTTGGGGGCAGAATATGAGAAATTAATAAAATTTGCATGGGGAATTGCGTAAATTTTGTAAATAGCGCCACTGGCCATTTTTAGTTATTATGTTAGGTAAAAGGTTAATAAAAATTTGAGTTCCCATTGCAAGGCCAAGTACAAAATGTGGAAGCTTGACCTTATCAACCTGGAATCTTTTTCCATTAAGCTTGCTCCAGAACCATTGCATCAACACCACACAAACATTTTTGTTTACAGTGTAGATTTGACAAGATGGTGGCATGCTCTCAGTCAAAGAGGTACATCATCTCAGGCATTTATGTTGCTATTCTGTTTATTGGAGATTTCAGAGTGTTTGCAATTAACCATTTATCTAACATGAAAAACAGGCAACACTTGTAAAAAAAATTCTTGAATAACTCATTTGTTGCTTCAAAAACATAGGATATGACCCCTCATTGGATTGAGTTCGTTCCAATGAGATGTCATAACCTATGTTTTTGAGACAAAAAATGATGAACATCAATTGGCAACTTTTGAGAATAGCTGGCCAGTTTTGGCCATTACGTTGGGTAAAGGGTTACAGACTGACAAAATTCTATTCAAGACCATTTTGTAATATATTTCAGCTTTTTCAAGGCCCTACAATAGCAAATTTCAAGGACTTTCAAGGCTCTGTCTGCACTATTCCTAACTAGGACCTCAGTGCGTGGTGGCCAAGTGGTAGACTGTTGGACTTTTATGCTAGAGGTCACGAGTTCGATCCCCTTCCGGGACGATCCGCGTTGTGTCCTTGGGCAAGGCACTTTATCCCAGTTGCCTGCATGGGGGCACAATGATGCCGTGTACTAAGACATACTGCATGTCGATGGTGTACATGTCTTCAACCGCTGTAACCCTGCTTGAGTGAAGCTTGAACAGAGTTAGAATGTTGAGGAGCTGACAGTTGCTCGTCGATGCTTGGTGGTTCTCTCTGAGTTCTCAGACTTCCTCAACCCATAAAACTGTCATGGTTACGATTAGCCATAGTGCATAAATATGTGACTTTAAACACAATGAATAAATAATACATAACTAGGACCTCAGGTTATTACTCCCATCCTCCCACTTCCCTACAAATGAAGTGTGAGTAGAGGGTAATGACCATAGAGTCCTAGACAGGCTATACCTTCACGAGCTCTGACATGTACATGGACATGTAAAACTATACACATTTTCCAGGATTTAAAGGCCATGAATGACCCTTAGTAAAATTAACAGCCAGTGTAGTTTGGGCTGACAACATAGGCAAGCAAGAATTCACTAGACACCACTTTTAAGTCTAGATTATTACCTTTTTATAGGAGAGAAAAAAAAAATTCTCCCGGACACTTCTTTAATCATTGACATGAACATTTTGAGAGAATCAAGGTTGATTCACATTGTTTTCCTTGTGAGAAACATTTGCAAAAATGGATTCTAATTTCTGCATGAATTTTAAGCCCTCACTGGATGCATGTACAAAACTGGTTGAGTTTACCACAGATTTGATAGTTACTGCTGGTGTTTTGCATGCATAACACAAAGGGGTTGCAGTGCAAATTTAAAAATGGATGGGGGTGGGGGTCGGGGGTCAGGGGGAGGGGGGCTGGGGTGTAAATTGAGGTTCCAGGACCCTCTCCTAGAAAACACTGTTTCAGTGCCAGGTAGTCCTCTAAATCCCTAAAATCATCCAGTCCACACAATAGGCCCACATTGTGTACTCTGACATGTCACTGGGGTAGACACTTCTCAGCCACTGACTCTGACTCGGATAATCATCAAGTCAAAAGTGATTTCTTTGGTATTAAGAATGCCAACTAGAATAACAAGTAATTAAACTCAATTCATTCACTACTTTGAAATATTTTAAGTATTGTAGGACAAAAAATGATGCTCTCCCCTTCTGGCCCCAGGGCCCCTAGCATGTTAGATTGGCATTCGAATTGTGTCTAATGTTAGACCTCAAAATATGAAGTACAGGCTGACTAGGCTTTTGTGATTTCTCAGCTTTGACAGAAGTATCACCGAGTGACAAATGGGTGTTAACTGGTAGAGTGCTAAATTATTTTTGGTCACCAAAATTTGTTCACATGTTTTTGCCTTGTCATAATGTATGGGAGAACGCCTGAAGCCACTCTCCCATACATTACAATAAGGCAATTTCCATACAAACAAAGAAATTTCACTTCAAAGATAATATGAAGCAAATCCATTGAATATGAAGCCTTTAAGTTATGTACCAGGACTTGTGATTAATCATTAAAGCCCAAATATGGGCTTCCAGCACTCCACCAGTTAAGGACAGTAGGTAATTTGAACTAATTTCCAGCGGGTGTGTAGCCCTTTCCAATAAAGAGAAATCACTGCTACTGGGGACATTGTCAAAGTAATGTCACAGGAAGAGTAGATATTTATCTGCTGGAAAACAAGTCAGAAAATAAGCAGACTGTCATCTGCAAAATGAGGTCCTCAGAGGGTGAATTTAGTGATGCTACCCTGCACTGCAGGGCAGCATCACTAAATTTACCCTCTGTAAACCTCAATCTGAATCAGGGTCTCAAAACTAAACAGAAAGAGGTACCCAGTGGATAAATTGGCCCAATGTATGGGATAGCATCAAATTCACCCTCTGGGGGCCTCATTCTGCAAATGTCAGACTGCTTATTTTCAGGCCTGCTGGAAAGCACTGACCAACAGAGGGTTATGAGGTAATGAATGATAAAAATAAAGTTGTTGTGTAGACAAATCTTCCTAAATATAGCCTGTTAACTCAACTACCTGCCATTGCTGGGAAAAGACTTGCCAAGCCTACTGTAAATTAACACCTTTGCAAAGTTAAGATTATGCAGATAACTGTTTTTCACGACCAAACAAAACAATAGAAGTAATCCCTATGTAAGCCGCTTCACTATATGTTTTATAAGACAACGAGGAAAGAGGACAAGATCACAATAAAAGATGGAACCAAAATAGTGTAGTATACTTATGTGATGCCAATCTGCACTGCCATCTGGACAACAAACTTCTGACTCAAGTCCGATGTACTATGAGGAAAGCAGACAATTCATGCTGAGTATTTAGAATATTATAGTAGCAGTATCGAGTACAGTGGAGCTCACTTAACTGGATATCTCTTAACTGAATAACCCCGTTAATTGAATATAATTTCCCAACACAAAACCATTTACCATACCTCCAGTACAAAATTGATCTGTTAATTGAAGAAAGGTTAGAGAGTAAACTACTGTTAATAGAATTAAAAAAAAATCTTGCAACCTGGCAAGAAATTATGCTGACTCTCCACAGTTTTCCATTGTTTATAGACCTATTTGTCCCCAATACATCCAATACAGGCATTTAATCCATTATATCGTGTTTGACAGAGCTCATGGAGCTCTGTCAAACAAGATATATTAGAATGAATGCTAAGTTTATCTCTAGAATACTGGAAAGTGAAACAATCTCTGTTAATTGAATCCTCCTGTTAATAGAATAATTTTCATAGGCAAAATGGTTATTCAGTTAACAGGGCTCCACTGTAGTGATAACATTTATATTAGATAATTTGTTTGTTTATTATGGTTTAACAATACTTCCAGTAGCCAGAGGTTGGACATCCCACGTAGCGATATATACAAAGTCAAGAGAGCCCAAAGCACGTAATTTAAGTTACTTGGCATGTAGCTGACTGATACATTTCCATACAAGGCGATGAGAGTTCATATCAGGTGAGGCAAAGCCGAACCTACTATCAACTCTCAGAGCCTTATATAGAAATGTATTTATTATGTCGAAAGTCCATGTAAACCAGGGCATTAATAAATTTCACGAAAAGCAAAGAATGACCGGATCTTTATTTTTTCGAAACCGCTATTGTCAGCACCATGTAGAATCATCAATGGTAACTGGCACCGGTATGTATCCATGGTGACAGTAAACAATCTTTGCTATTAGAAGTGCGATATTTGTTTACAAAATAAAATGCATTGTTACAAGCATATCTGAAATATCATTACATACATTTACTGTCGTTGCCACATGAAATGGTTAAGAAAGCACCATTAAATGTTCAAAAAATCACTTTTAATCTGCTGAGTAAACTGTAAAGAAAATGTTTCATTCAGCATAAAAAATCGATATATTATAATTAGTACAGAGTCATAAAAACAACAGAGAACTTTCGGCACTACATCTACAAATAATATTTTCTGTCCATTTTTTAAATGTTTAATGTTTTAAATCAATAAATACCGTACCTTGAAAATATGTTTGGTACTTAAATTCTCTTATTTTGTTTTAATTCAAATCTTGAAAATTTAAAACAAGTGGAAATGCATCAATTTGATCAAAATAGTAATGGCTGATACTCACCTGATATCAAATAATATCAAGTGAGTTATCTGATACGGCGAAACCCTAAGATAGTATTCCAGCATTCCGATTGGACAAACTAACTTTGAGTCATAATAATAGTTAAAGTAGGAGTGATAATTTAAGCAATGGGTTTAGTAATAAACACAATTCCACATAACTTGGTAAGCACTGATAAGTGGACAGATGAGTAACTGAGTAAATTGTTAAGTACCCCAAAGTTTCTTTATATTAACCTCGGCTTCGTTATTTCTTCATGAATGCGAGTTTGCGAAATGATTTAATTATAGATTATATTTTCGGGAATTATTATCACATATAGTGATCAATTACAGGAGCTAACTTGTATTTTATTGCATGCTTATGCTTTTATTTTCATAACAAACCCACTTTTTCTGCAAAAACTGAAACGAACAATATTTTTATTTGTATTTTCTTTGAACAATATGGATCACGTGCACAGACTATTTAACTATTTCTTGTGTTACATTTGGGTTATTTTTGGCAATAATTTGTGTTTTTAATATACTAAGTACCTGTTTTACGTTTGAGTTGAAATATTGTAATGAAAAGTGTATATATATTTTATTTAATATTTTTATAAAAGTAAAAATGCCTGAAGATCCGCATAGAGAGCGGTGAAAGCGCTAGCAGGAATATATTCAGTGATGACGTTGTATTTGTTTTGAACTTTAATAATTTTTTCTTATAACTACCAGCACAAGGATTTGTTTATAAACTTCTGATATTTTATTTAATTATATCTTTAATGATTCAAGTGCAGAAATTAAGATTTTATTTGTGTTTGACATTATCTTTTAGCTTTTGAATACGATAACCATGTAAAATGGATATTATTGGTAAAAGAGGAAATTTTTTAATTTGCCAAAAAGTTGATGGAGCAATCTGGTATGGGTTCAGTATCGAGTATGAGGCCCATCACTGTTAATTACAGGTTGACAACGCCTTTTCATGCTCCCAATCAGGTTCTTGGTGGTCTTTTGTGGGCTGTTGTTCCATTCTTGGACCAGCATGGCACCAAGCCCCTGGACACTTCTTGGCTGGACTGGATGGGCTGAAATTGCAAGCTGCAACTCATCCCTGACATGTTCGATTGGATTGAGGTCAGGGGATCTTGCTGGCCAGTCCATACGCTCAATCCCCTCCTTTTGTCGGTATTCCCCGACAGCATGGGCAACATGAGGACAGGCATCAATGTCCATCAGAATGAATCTATCACCAACTGCACCTGCATACAATCTGACGTGGACATCCAGGATCTCATCAATATACTGCTGTGCAGTCAATGTACCACGTTCAAGGACACAGAGCTCTATACGTCCATCCCTGCTGATGTTGCCCCAGACCATGATTGACCCTCCACCATAGCAGTCATTTTCAGCAATGTTGGCTGTGTGGAATCACTCTCCTGGTCTTCACCATTTCCTAGAACGTCAATCTATGTGGTCTTGGCAGTACCTTGACTCATCTGTAAAACGGACAGGTCGCCAATCTTCTCTGGACCATCCAACGTGGTACATGGCCCATTCATATCGTGCCTGGCAGTGGTTCTGGGACAGCGGAATGCAAATACATGGTCTTCATGATCGGAAACCACCTTCGTTCAACCTTGCCCGGATAGTCTGCATCAAAACATTTACCCCGGATGCATTCTGAAGGCCATTGCGAAGCTGTGTTGCTGTGGCAAAGTGGTTCCTACGGGCCTGAATGATCATAAACCGGTCTTCAGCTGCAGATGTTGCTCTGTCTTTGCCACCACCATGCCGTCTTACTGGTGTGCCATACTTCTGAAATCTTGCCCAGGCTCTGGTGATCACTGTATGGTGCACACCAAGGGCTTTACCAACCTGACAGCGGGTAGCGCTTTGCTCCACTATCCCTACAGCCCACCACATTTCTGCTTCAGGCAAATGTCTTCTCCCATTTGCATTTGCCATATTCAATAATTAAATCACAAGGGTTTGTGTTGAAATGAAGACTGAATACCCTACACATGTCATGTACATGTAGACAGTACACAAAAACATCATGAAAATCAAGGGGTACATGCTTTCCATGACTGTCGCAAAAAGTCTGCCTGTCAAGAGAGCTAATGTAAACACTGGGGGACCATCTCAATACATTCCTCAATCATATCCACCAAAGATATTGCAAATATGTCACAAGCAAATTTCACAATGATGTGTCAAATAATTGGTGCTTAGCAATCTTTGAGTAGTATATTTTTTTAGCAAACTGTAGGCATGCAATAAATACAGAACAGAATACACATTTAAACTGTCATTTTTTACCACATAGATCGATTATGGCAGGTGGATAATTTTAAACAAGCCAATTAAGACTTCGAGTTCAATATTATCCCTCCACCAAAATTGATTAACAATTTTTTATTAAACTGTAAGTGTGCAATAAATGCAGAACAGCATACACATTCAAACTGTTATTTTTTACCGCACTTGATGTATTCTGGCGGTGAGATAATATTGAATGAGAAGCCTTTGGGTTCTCTTTCAGCATTATTCCTCTGCCCAAATTGATTTTGTGTGATAAAAAATGACAGTTCGAACGCGAATGCCATTCTGTCTATATATTTTTGGGAATTATTAGTGCATATAGTGATCGTTTACAGGATTTAACATGTATTTTATTAATTGAGATAATCTTTCAAGTTTAGCCAATCGGTTTTATCAATGAGGACAACCGTGGGTACTATTTTACCTGTAAAAGAGATCAATGTGTTTACTACAGTAAACAAACATGCCCCATTCTTGAGGTTCCCACAGTGGACAGACCAGTTAGCACTTGCTATTTTCCAAAAGAAGTCAGAATAACCCTTAACCAAACATAACAGCTAAAACTGGCTAGCACAATTCATAGGGCTGCTGGATATTCAAAACAAAAGAAATACCGTGGTAAACCGGTATATCAAAACTGTCCAGATATCTTAACATAAGTACCACAATCGAGACGTGAGGCATCACAGTCGGAACGAATCAGCATCAGACATGTTAAGTTAATGAAATGCAAAATAGTGAGATTTCTGAGCCAAAATAGTGAGATTTTTATTTTTATATGGCTCAAAGAGGCAAATTATTTAATATAATAGTGAGATTCTGTTAAAGTAAACTATTTTCAGTCTCATTTAACACAAATTTAATCTGAAATAGTGAGACTTAACTCATCTGATGAGCATGCCTAGATCATGCTGTTCGAAAAATCTTTACCCAACACAGACGATATCCAAATTTATTATTTTAAATATCAGTTTTTCAAATGTTTCCAAAAATTTCTACAAAACAATATCATGTGATCCCTCATCAGAATGAGCTCAATGAGCCTGTTCCAATGAGGGGTCACATGATACAGTTTTATTGAAATTTTTGAAAATTATTTTTTCAGCTGCTGAATTTGTATATTACGTGAGCACATGCAGACGATTCCTTGGGTAAAGCGATAATATTATTCATTCGGAGCTTCAATTAAAAAACTCAAGACATCTTGAAAATTAAATTGTGGCTAAATAAATAATGATGATAAACCAATATTTTTGTAATTACACAGGTATTCAATCGATACTGGTTTGCATACCAGTACATATCGGTTTATCGATATATCGTGCAGGCCTAACTATTCACAAAAATCGCCATTCATTTTTTTTTTATTTTTACATTTATTGTCTCAAAAACATTTGATCGAGCTCATTGAGCTTGTTCCACTGAGGGGTCATAAGTCATCTTTTTGATATGAAGAAAATTTGTAATTCATTCAAGAATTGAATTTGCAGGTGTCAATGCCTTTTGTGGTAGCTAAAGGGATTAACTCTCAGCATGCTGCTGGCAGATATTCCTGCCCAGCACAAGGATTCTCTTGTCACCAAAATACGTATAGTTTGGTTAGATTTTATATTTTCTCCCTGTAAACTGAATGGATTTTTTCACCAATGATTCCTTGTTTTCCATTTAGATAAATTTTTCATCAAATCTAGTCACAGCTAACCACTCAGGACTGATTTATTGAGATCCTCGGCGCTTCATTAATTAAATTTTTTTATAATTATTCCTATAATTAGTGCTTGGAATCTAATATTATTGCGTCCATAGAAATATTACCCACCCATGGAAAGTGACCAGTCCACAGCGGTCATACTGTACCTCTGACTCGGTTTGGTATTCGGTATCTGACTTGACTGAGACTTGCTGATAATACCCACAAGGAATTCACATCAGGAAAAACAGAATAAGTTGTTGTAGTATCATTCTACCACAATGCTATAACAGACACTGCCAATGAGCTCAACTGTGGCATTCTTTTACGACCACAAATCATATCTACAGTACTTTTGTGACTTTTTCTGAACACACCTTAATGTTTAAAGACCTATTTCAGGCTTTTGTAATCTCAGAGCATGTGCCCAAACCATGTCATCTTTAGGAGGTCCTGCTAATAACAGACAAAAAAAACATCACCTGGACAGCAATTTCTAGTCAGGTCTTGGCTGCCTTAACACTTGACTAGAAATCACTGCTTAGCAATTGGACATGTAGATATGTTGTTGTCTAGTGAGAATTCAGGAAGTTACCCAGTTTAACCCTTTACCTAACATGAAAAGCAGACGACACTTGCAAAAAAAATTCTTGAATAACTAATTTTTTTCATTTTTTGTCTCAAAAACATAGGTTATGACCCCTCATTGGAACGAGCTCGACGAGCTCGTTCCAATGAGGGGTCATAACCTATGTTTTTGAGACAAAAAATGAAAAAAATAATGAAAATTAATTGGCGATTTTTGAGAATAGCGCTGGCCGGTTTTGGCCGTTACGTTGGGTAAAGGGTTAATGAGGGTTAACAAAACTGAAAAGAAAATCAGTCACTTCTTTCATGAAAATGAACCTTTCAACTGTTAGCAAGCTTCAATAGAGACTTATAAATAGTGAATGCAAGAAAATTTGAAAATTCAGGTGGTTTTGGTATTTAAAGATTGGTTCAGTTTTTTGGTATCCCCATGATATTGGTATCAGTTTAGTTTTTTGGTATTTTGCCCATCTCTATCCCATGAAGCTGTATTTACCCACTAACATGCAACACCTGTAATAAACTAAATGACATTTCCATATCTAAAGAAACATTTTAGTGACATCAATCACAAGTGTGACAAACCTTTAAGTTTTCACTTCTCCATGCAATATCATTCACTCTCAGACCTCAACTACCATATCATACAAGTCTTGTACTCAAACCTGGATGCCACTAAGACAAACAAATACCAATGCCATAAGCCCTGTCATTTTCAAAGCTGAAAGGGGTCCCATAACCACTCTCCTTAATTAGACACAGAAGTGGTATTTTTGCCCACCTAAAGTGAGCTATGGAGGGCATTTAAGGGCTGTCTACATCAGACTTTTTTCACAAAAATAATCCCCAAAACATATTTGTCAATTTCATTTTGGCCTTCCCATGAAGTTTTGGAACAATGCATAGTTTTTGGAATGCCTCTTGGTTACAAATTCTGTGCCACTTTTGCTAGCTGTTTCGAATCTGAGGGCCCACTCCAGTTTTCAAGCCAGAAACATTGAATATTTAACTCAATATCCCTTAATATTAAAGACAGCCTTTGTTTACATTATACACATATCATCTGTATGCGCACAGAAATGGGCTGATATAATTGAGTAAAATTTGTCCTAAAAAGTTAAAAATCTGTTTCTCAGGCCCTCCTGCATGGTCCTTTTGGCTACCACATGCTTTCTGTTTATAACCAATGCAAACTTCAAAAAATAAAAATTAAATGATTTATGTTTGATATTTTACCCAAGTTAATAAAATTTATAAATTTGTCCCTTCAGTACAACAAGGCTTTGCAATGCTTTAGCATTGCGAAGCCTTCTTGACCTCAAGGGACGAAATACACCCATGCTATTCTGGACTATAGATTATGAGGCCTAAGACATAAAACAACCAAGAACGTGAACTTTTAATGGCAAAGACATAATTACAACAAAAAAATAAAATCCTGCCTGCCTGCCTGCCTGCCTGCCTGCATGCAACTGTACAAAATATGGACTGATAAACAGAAAATCTACTTTAAGGGGGCCTTACAGATGTGTTATATACTATATTAAATAAGCACACATTTACTCTCCGTACAGTATTGCTCTCTCCCTCTCTCTCTCTTCACACATCAGAGCCATGTATTCTCTCCACTGAAACAAAAGCAGGCCCCAGTCTGTCTTCCACACAAGATATATGGTGAGGTAACTGATTACTGTCCACAGAATTTTCCACTCAGGCGGGAAAAATTAAGACCTTTGATTTTTTTTAAAGTCAGATTAGTGTATAATAGTCACCATTATTTTAGCATATACTTACAGTTCTTGAGTTGATAAATTTATTCGGAAAAACTGTTGTTTCAAATCCTTCCAATAGAGTTCTACATTTTTCATATACTTGAACAAATGGGAGCACATTGATGAATGGTCCCAAACCCTCACAGCCTACTGCAGCTGCAATCTACAAAACAAAATTAGAACAGTTATATATTAAGAGTGGTTTAGCAACTCAGTCCTGACTTTTAAAAACAATAAACAAGAACAGCAGTTTACACAATCCTCTCCAATTAACTGGATTGAATGTCTCTCAATTCAGGAAAATTGGATATTTTTTCATCTGAACCTTTTTCCAACCATTAAAAACATGCTATTAATAGAAAATAGAATAGGCCACACAAAGTAGAATTTCTGTTTTTCAGACCATTATTTGTAAAACTGCATATGGTTGAGCGATTTTTTATTTTATTTCTTATTTTTGTAATTATTTCTCAAAAGTTAATGTTCTTAGTTTATGTTTTAGGCCTCATAATCTATGGAATAGCATGGGTGGTGATGTATTTAATCTTTTCAGAGCAAGAAGGCTTTGCAATGCATTAGTATTGCAAAGCCTGCTTGCACTCAAGGGACAAATTTAGACATAAATCATTTCTGCATGCTTTTTTTAAAAATTTACATTGGTTATAAAAAGAGGGCAAGTGGCAGCCAAAACATTGTTGGTCAAACAGTTGATACAGATTTATTTAATCTTATTTGTTTTATAAGGACTGGCAAACAAGTTATGCAACTTAAATGAACACCTCTCCTTGAGCAATGGTGCAGTTGTTCGGTATGACCTTCATTGCGGCAACTTCGTTGCCTCACTCTTCTCAAATACTACAAAAGTGATCTTTAGCCTGCACAGAGTGTGTCTCTACGCACAGAGGACAGACATTTTTCATCCCCACCCGATAGGATGGTATGCCGTGACAGCATCAACCCCACAATTGAAGGTGACAGAGAGTGTTCGGGCACCGAGAAATTTCCCCGGGACCTGTCGATCCCAAGACCTCTGGCATGAGAGACCAGCGAACTTGTCCACTCGGCCACTACTCTGTTGATACAGATGAGATTTACACGAAGGCAGCTGTACAGTGCACAGGGTTAGTTACTCAAATAATGATGAAATTTTTTTATAACTAGTGTTCAACTGATGATCGGAATCCACCACCCCAATTGGCCGATTATGGGCAATCAGATGACAACAGCAACGGCTCCTGGAACATCGGTTCAACCGATCGTTGCCAAGCAATTTTTTGTGATGATTCAAAAACCACATTTTATTATCTTCTGCAATTGTTCAATTGTTAATATAAAATGATGTCAATGATACCATTCAATAAAATTGAGAAATAACCACAATGTGTATTCTTAATTTCTCTAGATGCCCCTTTATGGGATATACAAGTTAAACTACATGTAAAGCTTACAACTGAGCATACTTGCAGCAATCGACAGTTCATCCTGGAAAAATTACGGTCATGATTAGCCATTGTGCATAAATATGGGACCTTAAACACCAATAAATAAATAAATAAATAATACTGGAAAAAGTGAAGATTGCACTCCATTGACTCAGGTCGCAGTAAAATGACAGGTCATGCACACTTGGGCAGTACACATGGCTTTGTGAGCCACTTGTACCACCCAAGTGTGCACGTCTGTTCATTTTACTGCGACCTGAGTCAACGACGTTTACCGTTAAATATGTTCAATGTAATGTAGTTCTTTCAAGCCTCGACTCGTCAAGTAGTGCACAGTATTAGAATCGGAATCGGCTGAGTGTGAGCTCAAATAACCGGTAATCGGCCATTTTTTGCAATTGGTTGAACACTATTTATAACCAGAAAGTGTGACTACTCCAGTGCAAGTCACACTTGTTGGTTATAAAATCGCTAATAATAATTAATAATAATTTATTTAGCTTAAAATTCCATTAACATTGCTCTTTGGCTGTACATAATGCTGACATATACATAAAATACACTAAAAGAAAACAAATCTAAGAGAAACACAGAGAGTTATAAAAGATCAATAAAATCCTTGTGGAATAAAAGAGTTTTAATCTTTGATTTGAAAGTACAAACTAAATGAGCCTGTTTAATATCACGGGGAAGTTGATTCCACAGTTTTGGACCGCATAAGGAAAATGCTCTGTCACCACCAGTACGCAGCTTGACACTAGGCTGTTTCAAGTTTAGCATGCCAGAGTACCGAAGTGCTCTAGAGGGTTGATAGAATTCAAGCAGGTCTGACAGATAAGTTGGGGCCAACCCATTCAGGCATTTATAAACCAACAAAAGCACTTTAAAATCAATTCTTTGTTTAATAGGGAGCCAGTGCCGTCTAAAAAGAACTGGAGTGATATAGCATGATTTTACAGTTTTTGTAATGAGACAGGCAGTGTCGTTCTGTACTCACTGGAGCTTGTCAATGTTATATTGCTTAGATCCATAAAGCAAAGAATTGAAGTAATCAAGACCAGTGGTAACAAATGCACGAACGAGTTGTTCCGACAACTGTTTATCAATAAGGCATCATATTTTTCTATATTTTGAAAATGGAAGAATGCTGATCGACAGATTTGGTTGATATGGTTGTCGAAAGTAAGGCCGTTATCAAAGATACAACCCAAATTACGAACTTGAGATGTGGGGTTTACTTCGGTTTCCCCAATGCGAATGTTGGAACAAGAGGATTTATAGAGCTGATTGCACGTTCTGATGTAGATTACCTCAAATTACTTTACATCCATACCCTTATCTCTTCATCGCACTGTTCAATAATACCGCAAGCATGATTTTCAGTGTTGGGACCGAAGTGAATATACAGCTGTGTATCATCAGCGTAGAAATGACATTTAAGATTGTACCGACGAATAATGTCACCTTAGGGAAGAACATAAATCAGATATACAATTGGCCATAGTACAGAGCCGTGAGGGATTCAGACATTCTGCGTTCTCTTCTGTAGGTATGATGTGAACCACTCAAGTGCTTTAACAGTAATTCCTACTTTGCATTTCAATCAGTGTATCAAAACAGAGTGGTCAGTAGTATCAAATGCCGCACTAAGGTCAAACAAAACCAGGCATGATATGTCCCCCCCCCCCCCATCCATGGATAGCAATAGATCATTCTGAACATGAAGGAGTGTGGCTTCCATACTATGGTTCGGCTTGTATGCAGACTGATACACTTTTGAGAGGCCATTTCTGGCTAAATGTGAATTCCACTGAGAAGCCACAGCCCTCTCAATATCTTTGATAGAAGTGAGAGATTAGAGACAGGGCGGTAGTTTTTTCTGGATTTCGGGGTCAAGTGATGACTTTTTGAGTAGCGGCATAACAACAACATGTTTCATTTTATGTGGGAAGACTCCTACTTGAAGTGATGTATTAATGATTTTAACTAAGGGTAGCATAAGTTCAGGAAGGCAAGACTTTAGCAGCAAAGTTAGAATAGTGTCGAGGCTACACTGCTTCGATGGTACTTGTTTAATGATCTGCATTATCTCCAGAGCATCGACATACTCAAATCTTTCAAAGCAACGATCTGACTAGGAGCAGGGGAGTGTAAATCAAGGTTATTCATGTTCAGATTGACACTGAATGCTTTTCTTATAGTTTCAATCTTATTGGCAAAGTAAGCTAAAAAGGTGTTAGCAAGCCAAAGAGCGATCAGGGAGAGCAGACTGCCCTTTGCGATGCAAGAACATGTCTAGGACTGATAACTGTCATATCACATACTACATGAAAATGTACACCCTATGAGGCTGTGCAATGAACATGGTTTTTCACATAACAGAGATGACTTTAGTTATAACCAGAAAGAAAAGTGTGAGACTAATCCTGTGTATTAAGCAGAGTTAGTTGGTTAGCTAGCATCCACTGACTAACCATAGGCATTGCATAGGATAAGTTGATAGGTTGCCATATCACACACTACAAGAAAAAATACACTGACTAAAGCTGTAAAAATGGACAAGATTAGTTGGTTACATGCTATATAGGGAGCAGGATTCCTCCAGGAACTAATGGAAATACTTATACTGGATTATGGAAATTGTTTTTAATGTGAATTCCAAAAATGAAAAAAATATTCTATTTTCAATTGATACCTTGGTTAAACTCATAGTTTGAAAATGGTAAACAATGCAAGTTTGAAAATAAGCAGACTGTTCTGGTCAATGACAAGCACAATTTGTATGTACTAGAGGCACCTGGACATAATGACCAACAGACATGAAACTCGTAAGTTTATATTATTCTGGTAGGCTTCATAAAATTCTTTACTTATGAATTAACTGGTTGAATGCTAGACACCACTATCATGGCTCTACTGAAAAGTGTTAGAAGCCACTTTAGTAGTTTTACATTTGATGCACAGCTTGTTGTTTGATCAGCAATAGAACAAGTAATTTTTTATATATAATTGATTGGTTACAATTTACTGGAGGGTGCATGTTGACACTCTCCAATAAATTATAACAAAACAATTATTTATGAACAAAATCTACCTTGCTAAACTAATGCTACTATTGCTGGTAGCTTGATATCTTTGAAAAAAAATACCCGTGTTTCAAATCGCATCTGAAAAATAATTTAGCACTCAACCTGTTAAATGTTCTCTGGCACTTTGCCCCCACCTCCCCATTTCAGTAAATATTTATGCTCAAAAAGAAAATAGCACATAAAAATATAGAGGAGGGAGATAGGATGGGGATCAAATGTCATGTCACTACACTGATAGGATTTATAAAGTAACACTACAAACCAGACTACCGGTATAATATATATGTAGTTTGCTTTGGAATACAATGCAACCCTGTTAAATGAATAGTCATTTTGCCAGGGAAAATGAACTAATTAACAGGAGTATTCAATTAACAGTGATTTGGTCACTTTCATGTATTCTAGAGATAAACTGAGCATTTATTCTATTATATCTTGTTTGCCAGAGCTCATGAAGCTCTGTTAAACAAGGTATAATTGATTAAATGAC
The DNA here is from genome assembly GCA_031216915.1 of Pictodentalium vernedei. Classification (NCBI taxonomy): domain Eukaryota; kingdom Metazoa; phylum Mollusca; class Scaphopoda; order Dentaliida; family Dentaliidae; genus Pictodentalium; species Pictodentalium vernedei. Next base: position 367,184,868 of record CM062297.1, on the reverse strand, counting down.
TGTACTGAATATAGTGAGGCCAAATAGGTCTATAAAAAGGGGAATTTGGCGATTATCAGAGTAATTTCTCGATATATTAGAAGGTTCTTGATTAAATTAACAAGAGCTTACTCTGTAACCCAAGGTCAAAATTATTCTGAAAGTATGGTAAATGGTTTTACATTTGCTATCACAGAACTAAATATTTTCCCATAGACGACCATTATAACCTTCACGTGAAAAAAAGTATGATTGCATCACATTAATTTTGGTATTCAAATATCTTTGTTAAGTATAGCAGCCCATCAAACAACTTTTTCTGGCCCCAAAACAGGGGGCATTCAACAAATAAGAGATAAAAAATAACATGAAAGGAAGTACTGGTCACGTGCACATATTTTTCAGGGAATTCCCTACAAAAATACACAAAAAATAAATTATATTTTTAGGTCCAAAATTCATCAAATCACCCTCTTTTTTATCAGGAATATTCAACAATAATGCAAGATGTCAATAGAATGTTTCAAATGTTTATTGAAACAATACATTTTTCCAAGGCTGTTTACTTTTAGAAATTACATCATTTCCAAGTGCAACATTTCAAGGCAGATAACTCTAATTCAAATATTTAGTTCAGCGATACTTATAATTATCCCCAACCCTATCCGAGACATTTTACCTCTACCATGAGATAAAAGATTCATTTCTGCATTAGAATCCAACTTTTGGCTTCTGCTGAGTCAAAATCATGGGATATTTGCCCTTTTAATGAAAAGTGTCCAAACTTTTTCAAATGGACTTAAAAATTGTTATTGCCTCCAAAATATTTTTCTAGCCTGTTACCTAATAAATTAGCCGAGAGGGATGAGAATTTACAGCTTTCTTTAAAAACTACCCTGATCCCCAAATAAAACTAAAATCTGTATGAACACACTGTATTTTGAGAAAAATTATGTCTCATTTAACCATACTGCAAGCAAAACAGTGTCCCAACCCCCACGGAACAATATGAATGTCAATTTTGTGTCAAAAACTGGGGATGCAGTTATATATTTCACCAAAATAAAAGGACCCTGCCATTTTACCCTAACAACTGATGTCAAATTCTCTTCTACGTACTGATGTGGTAAAATATAGCCCTGAATAGGACCTTTTCATCAAAGTCTATGATATAATTCATAAATTAATTGGTATTGACCCAATTCAAACCTACTGTATATATAACCCAAGTACCTTTTGTAGCCATACATGGAGTCTTTTCACTCACAATTTAATCACTTTTAGCTTAGTAATCTCTTATTAAGGTTTTAGGCCCATATACACCACCCTATGTCCCCAACCCACCACTTATTAGGACTGTTCTAGATTATCCAGTGAATAAAAAATAAAATTTACCCAGTCGCCCCAGTTTGAAAAAAAAAGTTGGATGAAAATCAAAGAATTGTTTTATTGTGGCCTTATGGGAACAAAATTGCAGAATGAAATTATATTTCGAAATCAGGGTGTAGAGTGTTAAAAATTTGCATGTGTCGTCTGCTTGTTGTGTTACTGGGCTGAATACCATTAGGCCTATTATATGTGTCGCACTACTGTACTGCTTTGTGTCAGTCAGACGAATCTAAATTCCCAAACTTGAGTTAGATCTGTGTCAGTTACAGATGCTGCATCACCAGTGACTCGAAATAAATGCAAATCAGTAAAACACCAAATGTCGTTTCGTAGTTTACAATTTTCAATAACGTTCGCAGTGGAATTGATTTCGAGTCGATGGTGATGCATCGTCTGTAACCAACACGGATCTAATTCGAATTTGGGAATTATTTTTCTTCCTTGGTTTGGGGAGGGGGCAGGGAGGGAGTCAGCTAAGATACACAGACAATACTAGGCAATTTTCTTTTAAAACACCTTGTTACCCCAAATAAAGCACTACAAATTACAAACAAACATGCAGGTCAAACTATATAAACTATATAGACTCCACGTATGGCTACAAAAGGTACTTGGGTTATATATACAGTAGATTTCTCCTGGATTTACCCAAGGTGACTCAACGGTCTTACAACTGACAGACAGCTACGATGAATCCTACCATGCACTTGACGAAGGAAAAGAAGTTAGGGTGGTTTTTTGAGACCTGAGTAAGGCATTTGATAAGATTTGGCACGCTGGTCTTATCTACAAGCTTGAAAGGATGGGAATAACAGGCGACTTGCTTCAGTTCCTTTCTAAAATCTTACTTTTCGAACCGGTATCAACAGGTTTTAATAGCCTCCAAGGCATCCCATTGGAGACCAGTAACTTCCTAGGTCCGCTTTTATATTTAATATTCATATTCATCAACGGCATTACCGAAAATCTACAGAGTAGTATACGGCTGTTTGCTGACGATGTATCTTTCAGTTATCTCATTGTAGAGAATCCTGACCAAGCTGCAGTACTAATCAACCATGATTTGGCCATGATGGAGCATTAGGCCAAAACATGGTTGACTGAGTTTAATCCTAAAAAACAGAGACCATGTTGATTTCGCGTAAGATCAATGCTCCTACGCACCCACCTTTATATCTAAGTGGAACTCGAATTATCGAAGTAACGACTCAAAAACATTTGGGTGTGACCCTAAATAAAGCTTGTACTCGGAACGAGCATATTGACTAAATCTGCGCTAAGGCTTGGACTCGCATAGACATGTTGAGAGCTCACAAGTTTACTCTTGACAACAAAGTCTTAGAAGAAATATACTTCGCATTTATTAGGCCTCTCCTGGAATACGCAGACTGTATTTGGGATAAATGTTCAAGTATGCAGGCTACGAATCTTGAAAAAATTCAAGTAGCTGCAGCGAGAATAGTTACTGGTGCTACAACGAGTGTCAGTAACAACGTACTCTACTCGGAAACTCGATAGGATTCACTACAGGGAAGTCGCCGAAAGTACAAGCTATTTCAGTTCTTCAAGATGTATCATAATCTTGTTCCTCCATACTTTTCAAACAAGGTACCACCAGTTACTTCGTCCATCAGTCTTCCGTTAACTCGATCGAATAAAAACCCACCGAGTTCCGTTTTGTCATACCAGTTTGTACCAGTCTTCGTTTCTCCCAGATGTTACCAAACAGTGGAATGCGTTGCCAATCTCGGTTAGGGAAAATTGTTCTATCATAAATTTCAGAAGGTTCCTAAATGCTGGGAATCGACGTCCGCCCACATTCTATGCCGGGGCAAAATCCTGAGCAGCTCAAATTTATCATTGTAGGTTGCATCTGCACTGTACCGGTATTAACGCCCATTTGTATGATGAGCACCTCTCGGCTTCACCTCTTTGTCAGTGTGGTGGCATAGAAACAACTGAACACTTTCTTCTGTCTGTACAATTCAAAATAAACAGGTGTACGAAATCTAACAATTAATACATTGCCGTTTACCTTTGATCTTTCTGTGTCCCTGTTTGGGTCGGAGCATCACTGAAAACTCTCTTGTGTTCAGAGTCGTGCAAGAATATATCATACAAAGTGGGTAGTTTCACTGAGTTGCAGTATACATGTAACCTGTTCATGTAAAATATATTGTATGGATGTACATGTAGATTTATTCCATCCTGGTATATCGACAGATGTATATGCATCAGTAAATACATCACAATAAGCGTCTTGAACATTAGCCTTCCTGGGGAAGTATACCGCAGACTATCTGGAGTTCGCCCCTGGACTGTTTCCCCACACCAACAGTATCCTGTTGAAACTAATTGTTAACTACACTGAGCTGGAAGAGCGGCGAGAACAGTCCAGGCTCTTGTTTGTTAGCGACGATGGTACTATTCATTAATAGTCATAGATTACACTCATGTGATCGCTGCTGGTATGCAATACTGCTTTCAAGTTGATTTCATATGCAGCTTATTCTGCGTCTCGTTTCCATTAGTTTGTTCATTTTTGTTTTCTGGGTTTTTCTTGTGTGTGTTTTTTTGTTCACCATTTTGTGATTTTTTCTTCTTCTTTTCCTCTTTTTTCTTTAGTTCTCTTACTTTTTTCTTCCTACCCAACAACGACGATGAGGTCAAACAAAATTTTACTCAATGTTAGCAACCACCTATATACTTTGCTATTTTCGAAATGTTCTAGGAGACGGCTTATGTAAGCTAAGTGCTTTCTTTTGAATCCTTTCCTTTGATATTGTCAGCTATTTCTATATGTCTTGCTATAATGCATACCTACTATTATAAATTCTGTACAGTTAATGTAACATTATCAATCTCTTGTATGTATATATGTTCAGTTCTGAATTAATGTTGTTTAAACTAAATTCCGTTGAATTCGAGTCGACGTTATTGTGACGTATATAACAGCCCTTACGGTGTTAATAATTATTGTTTTTATAAGTTGAACCCTAATGTTTGGATTCAGTCAGAGATTTAATTTAATTCCTTACCTACTGCTGACAGGTATTCCTGCTCAGAACAGAATTTCTCTTTTAACTGAAATAAGTATAATCTGTGCACATTTAAGCAGATTTTCTTCCTGCAAACTGCATAGATTCTTTTACTACCGATTCCTTGTGTTAAATTGAGATGCATTTTCATCAAATCTAGTCATGGCTGTTTCATAGCAGCGATGACTAGATTTGATAAAAATATCTTGAAAATACTCAGTGGGTAATTTTATTTATTTATTGGTGTTTAAGGTCACATACTTACGCACAATGGCTAATCGTGACCGTGACAGTTTGACGGGTGGAGGAAGCCGGAGTATGCGGAGAGAACCACCCAGCATCGACGATGCAACTGTCAGCCCCTCAGCAACATTCTAACTCTGTTCAAGCTCTGATGAAGTAGGGTTACAGTGGTTGAAAACATGTGCACCACCGACGTGACGTATGCCATAGTACACAGCATCATCGCACCCCCATGTAGGCAACCGGGGTAAAGTGCCTTGTCCAAGGACATAATGCAGGTCGTCCTGGACGGGGATTGAACTCGGGACCTCCAGCATTGAAGTCCAACAGTCTTCCACTAAGTCACACCGCTTCCTTCTCAGTGGGTAAAGATTTAATAACCTTTGATTTCGCAGAATACTGACCTTCCTAGAAAACATGAACCTCACTTTTGGTGTCATCTTATGATACCACAGCTTCAACAGTGGCAATACAGCTGGATCAGAGGCGAGCTGACTTGGAATTGTCTCCAGGAAGCTAAATGGCAGCTTCATTAGATTTATACCATACTGGTTGAACAGTGACTTCGTAATTTGGGGCTGAAATAAAAGAGGAAACTTAACCCTGTAATGCTGAAACAATTATTCCCCGGTTGAGTGGGTTTTGTGTAATCTGAATGGATTTCCATTTTATTTAATTGTCTCTCTCAAGTGTATATATCCAACTAAACCCACCAACCCAAGGTTGGCATCAAGTCAATCAACGTCACTACTCCCAATTCATGACATCTGAGAGTGTTCACGCTGGCACAATATTTTAATGCGCCAAAGCTGAATATATTTTGTGCCAACTGGGATTTTTTTATGCCAAATGAGATTTATTTGTGCCATGGATATTTTATGTGGGAGAACAAAAAAACATGTTTTTTATATTTTATTCAAGAAATATCAAAAGCATAAACTTACAAAAAAACAAATATACCATAAAACGGAACATAAAATAATAAAATATCATGAAACATATTTAGTCCTGCATATAGCAGGTAAATAGAAATTCGCACCTCGACGATCTATGCGATAACTTATCGATATTTGGATTGAAAACTTTGTCATTTCATTACTGTGTTAACCCTTTGAACCCTGGTTGTATCTTCCATAACAGTTCCTTGGTAGCAATAGGAAGAGTCCATATTTATTATTTGGGGATAGACCAATCAATATTTTCAACGTGCAGCCTTAGGGCTGCATGTTGAAAATATTGATTGGTCTACACCACACATTTACCTTGTAGTCATCCCCTTAATATCATTATGACGTAGCTTGTGACCCGACCGGAAAACGGCCTCTGGAGTTGAAGGGGTTAATCTTTGATTTTTGTCAATGGGGAAAACACCACCAACAACTAAAGGCAATTGAGAATCTGGTCTAATATTCGCTGGTGAAGAAACAGGGCATGCGCTGTTTACACAATATACGACTTCTAAATCCTAGGTCACCGGTAAGGGCAACTGTAGAGTGACTGGTCATTGTGTATACAGTTGAACGAAATTATTTTTATGTTTTTGTAATTAATGATGTGGGCATTCATATTGATATATTTAAATTACCATTTGTTCGGTTTGTTAGGAGAACAGTAATATTATATACCCGGTTGTGCAAAGTGGCTGCCATAAGGCCAAAGGTTGGATGAAAATCAACAATTTACCAGGTTCGTGATTTTGAATTTATGTGACAAATTTTTGTGTCAAACGCTCACATTTATGTGCCAGATTTTTTAAAAATGTGCATGTGGCACAAGCCAGCATGGACACTGACTTCTGATAATGTGGCAGCTGTTACACCACAGCGTAACAGCTTCCACTTCATCAAATACCACGGAAACTAATAACACTGTGCCAATTTTCTAATCGTTGCTCTTGTATTTGGTCAATAATAACTAAAATATGTTGTAAATATACAGAACCGCACATACGTTTGAATGGGTTAAGAATTATCGCACGAGATTGCTTTGGCCCAGGATATCACGAGAGGCTAAAGCCGAAAGTCTGGAAAAAAGGGTTGGCAGAGCTGAATTTCATTATCAACATGTATATCCATAGCTGATGCTCCGAACCAAATTTGAAACATCTTGGTCATATTCAATTTATTGCATGGAAACCAACAAACATCCCAATTTTATACAAAGTGAAGTAACTCGACTGAAAATGGGCAGAGGGTGCAGAAATTCAATACTAACTTGAAAACTCTGGGACATATAATACTCAAGTTATTGCACGAAAACCAAAAAGTTCATTGATGGACAGACAAACGCCATGACCAGAACTATAATATGTCCCATTTTTCAAACAGGCATATAAAGTCAATGGGAGATTGAGGCATGGGGAGATTGAAAACCTGTGTGAAATATTTGTTTTTTTGAATATTGTTTATTTATAGCAAGCTCATTACAATGAGGGGGGCCACATGGTATGGCTTTCTTGAAATTGTTTGAAATTGTTTTTTCTTCAACTGTGGTATTTATTTATCACATGGGCAGATGTAGCCGAATTGTTAGGTAAAGAGTTAATATTCTTTTACAGTATATAGTACTCTGTAAATTGTATAGCCACTTTGCTAGTGAAAATTATTTAATAAACAGGACTATTCAGTTGACATAGAGTTGGTCAATTTCCTGTATTCTAGAGATAAACTAAGCATTTATTTTATTACAGTGGATCCCTGTTAATTGAATAGCCACCTTGCCAATGAAAATTATTCAATTAACAGGAATACTCAATTAACATAAGTTGTGTCACTTTCCTGTATTCTAGAGATGAACTTAGCATTTATTCTATTATATCTTGTTTGACAGAGCTCTATGAGTTCTGTCAAACAAGATATAATAGACTGAATGCCTGTATTGGATGGACTGAGGCCAAAGAGGCCTATAAACAAAGGAAAACTGGGGAGAGTCAGGGTAATTTCTCGACAGGTTACAAGATGTTTTATTCAATTAACAGGAGTTTACTCTATAACCTGTATTCAATTAACAGGTCAAATTTGTACTGGAGGTATGGTAAATGTTTTTTATTGGGAAATTGTATTCGATTAACAGGGTTATTCAGTTAAGAGATATCCAATTAAGTGGGCTGAACTGTATCATGTTTGACAGAGCTCAGGGTAATTGAAGGTAATTTCTTGAAAAATAACAAGATTTTGTATGCAACTAGAGGGAACTGTTTTACTGAACTAAAACACATGTCCCCCTTTCGGTAGTTCCATGTTTCCAACTTACGGCCAACAGAGATCAAACTAAAGGTCAAATGTCAAGATCATGGAAGTTCAAGATAGAATGTGACACATCAGCCTGGCTGTTGCATTCATATACCAAATATCCTGGCTGTTGCATTCATATGTCAAATATCATAAACGTAGCTGAACAATTCAATAATTTAACCTTGATGTCAAAGATCAAGGTCATCTGTCATCACAACAGTACATGGTACAATGTTGTCTTATGCAGTTACACCCACATGCCAAACATCATAAGCCTAGGTAAAAAGATAAAAAAGTTCTTGCCCCAACAGACTTACTTGCCAAAAATTCAATAATTTGACCTTGAGGTCAAAGGTCAATGCCATATGTGGGTCATGATGGTACATCGTCTCATGATACATGATACACCCACATGCCAAATATCATAAGCTTAGGTAAAAAAATCAATAATTTGATCTTGAGGTCACAGGTCTAGGTCATATGTGGGTCATGATGGTACGCGACACATCGTCTCATGGTGATACATTCACATGCCTAATATCATAAGCCAAGGTGAAAAGGTAAATAAGTTCTTGCCCGGACCAGCTTACTTGCCAGAAATCATTAATTTGACCTTGAGGTCAAAGGTCAATGTCATATGTGGGTCATGATGGTACGCGACACATCGTCTCATGGTGATACACCCACATGCCAAATATCATAACACAAATATCATATGCCTAGGTCAAAAGATTTTAAAAAGTCAATAATGTGACCCGGAGGTCAAAGGTCGAGGTCAGAAGAAGAAGAAGAAGAAGAAGAAGAAGAAGAAGAACAACAACAACAACAACAACAACAACAACAACAACAACGAGAAGGACAAGAATTTAGGGTAAAACAATATGTATCCCTTCGGTAGACCGAAAGCTGGTGAAGATATGGTAAATGGTCTTTGTTTGCAAGTTATATTCAATCAACAAGGTTATTCAATTAAGAGATATCCAATAAGTGGGCTCCACTTTATCTTTTTTGGAAACCAATAACATTTGCTGCTAACACTGATCCTCAGATGGCTTCCCTTGGATCTGAGTTAAAGAGAAAATATTATTTCAGTAGGGTGCCCGGTGGCTCAGTGGTTACACTGAAAGGTCGACGGTTTGATTATAACCAACGGTAACTGCATTTTGTCCTTGGGCAAAACACTTAATTTTGATTGTCCATGGTGGTGCTGTGTACTAAGGTGTACTGCACATGAACAGAGCACCTGCCTTCAACCGCTGCTAACACTGTTTGTTCAGAGTTAACAAGTTCGGGAGTCTGACAGCTGCTCGTCTCTGCTCAGAGATTCTCTATGGATATTCAGGCATCCTCCACTAATCAAACTGTCCGACATGATGTTACCTTGGCTGCTGAAATCATCATTCAGGGTTTCCGCTATGCATACATGGGAACCCATCAATGACCCTATTCCCCTCGCTGACTTTCCCCTACCCAAAAGGTACCCATAAGGCGCTCACCAAAGACACTTGTAAGGCTCGCATCAAAGGTAGAGAGAGCTGAAGGGAATAAGGAACAGCAAAAACATGGTCGCCCGGTCGGATCCTTGGATTCCGATTACCGGCCTCAAGAAACATTTTTGTCCTGGCGGAAAGCCTGTCATTAAACCCCAATAAACAATTATTTCAGTAGATAAAAAATGCAATTCGAGGAGAAAAAAAGAGATTTCACTGGCAGGCAAATATCAATCCTTCACCTAACGAACCAGTCGTATCCGGCCATTTACTTTATAAATTGAACAGCTGAAAAAAAATTGTTTTTTAAAATAAAAAAAAATTCACCCAAACCATAAAATGTGACCCATCAATGGAACAAGGTTGTTCCAATGAGAGGGTCAGGTATGGTTTTGTTGAAATTGTTGCCAGTTCATTTAAAGAAATTATGGAACATCAAGTTGAACATAGGATCTAAAGATGTAGGCCATCTGCCATGGATTTCAGATTTCGTAAAAGATGTGTGTAGAATACTGTGACCGGAGAGAAATAGAGAGTAATCGCTTGACTGGACTAGTTTCGTGAAATAATTCATCCGAGGCGCGGGACATTACTCTGTTTATTACTTTTCATTATTAATGATAATTATATTATTTTACCCTTTACCTAACGTAACGGTCAGCGCTATTCTCAAAAATCGCCAATTAATTTCGATTATTTTTTTCATTTTTTGTCTCTAAAACATAGGTTATGACAATGATACGTCATAACCTATGTTTTTGAGACAAAAAATGAAAATAATAGCTATCCAAGAATGTTTTTTTTTTTGCTTTTTTTTGTCGTCTCTTTTTCATATTAAGTAAAAGGTTAAAAAAACCCCACAAAACAGTGAAGTCTCCATTACATCCACGCCAAAGTGTCTTCGTTTGCGCGCACGGATGCATGACCCAATTGTTGATTGCATAATTCACTTGTGAAGTTATCGTTTATAATCAAACCGGAAATCCCAGTAAATGACACTTTGGAAAGTAATAATTCTTGATAATATCTGAAAATATAAAAGAATTTGAAATTGCCCAAGAGGAAGAACCTTATTATAATGAGTATAACGAGGGAGGCTAACCAACCTCTATGAAAGAATAAGGCTGATAGTAGTCTTAATACAAACAATGTACAACCACCTACCCCACCAAATTTTGTTACCCGATGTAAAACTTGAAAGGAGAGTGAGGCATTAGTTTCAATTAGTCAGATACTCATATTATGCTATGACTACAATAAAGTTACTAAAAATAGTACAAATCCTCATAAAGTTCTGTCGGTCTTGAATCAAGCTTTTTAATAAATTTTAAAATTGCTTTTACTCTTTAATCTTGACTCATCAAGTGTCAATTCCTCAGGTTGATTTATAAGTTATTTACTTGTCTCATTACTCTTTGTTGTCCAAATCATTCTTGTCTTTGACATGTCTGTTGTGGTTATCTTTTTTTTTATTCACTCGTTTAGTTCATAATTGATAATGACGTTTTACTTCCCATTGTTTTCTCGCCACGATATAGCCTTAGCTGCTGATGTGGCGTTAAGCACCAATAAATAAATAAGTAAATAAAGTTACTTAAAATATACTTAAAGTGCCACTGACAGGGATTGTAGGTATAAGGGCCTTCCTGTCACAGATTCGGGATTTCTGAGCAAATGTGTAGAAGGGTGAACTGACAGTTAGTCTTTTACATGTTGGACAATCCTGCTAACACCCTAGATATTATTAAAAACAAATTTTAAAAAAATCAATTAAAAAAACAGTTAAGATTACAGACTGAATCCCGAATTCTGTTCCTAAAGTGGATGTCAAAAACTAAGCCTGAAACCCAACTGACATATCTGCATGCATTACCCAGCAAATTTCAAACCAAGTAACTTGGCTTTGCGATGGTTTGATGTAAGTGAGTAACCAGAATGGAAAAGGCAGTCCACCTAATATTCACGAGACATGAGTGGAGTCAGAATGATACAGACTTGGTGAATAGCAGTCACTTGCAGTGAAAAATACCACCAAGAATTATTACTACTTTATTCTGTAACATGGTGAATTTGTACAGAAAAATACCAGCAAAATTTACAAAATATGCAAATGGTTCACAGAGTTGAGAAGGTGGAATGTATTTGCTCAGTTCTTCAGTCCTGGAAATGAGACGGGTGCGAGTGCAATTGCTCCCGTCCGCACCCGTGTTTTCTATTTTACGGGAGCTAAAATGTGCACTCGTTGAAAAATATTGTGGAGCACAAATATACTGTGAGGGCATACAAATGTGTGTTGTTTTGAGACAGCAGTACTCTGCAGCCAGTAGCATGTTACTGTCATAATTCAGCAATTCCTTATACAGTTACATGTAGCCCCTTGAACCCGATCGGTTACTTTTCTGACAGGAACATGATACGTCATAACGTCATTAAAAGGACGGCTGTTCAGTAAATGTGTGGGGTAGAGCAATCAAAATTTTCAACGTGCAGCCCCGAGGCTGCACTATTGGAAATATTGATTTGTCTACCCCAAATAATGAATATGGACTCTTCTAATTGTTGCCATTGAACGGGCATGGAAGATACCACTAGAGTTCAAAGGATCAAGGAGGATGTTCGGTCTGGTAGTTAGAAGTGAATTGAAAGGTGCTAGATCGAGGAACGGATATATTTTTATCTTGGAATGATGGAAGACATTTATTGCGAATTCGCTGGTGCAGATAATTGGAGTTATTGAAATTGAAGAGTTATTCAAATAGAAACATGCTGGAAAAAATTGAGGTGACTCAGGAGTGCCGTTTTGAAAATTCCTTCCGTACAACATCATGTCAACGATGCTACAGTCAAGTCTTCCAACTGAAAATCGATGATAGACCACAAGTCTCAAAATTCTATATTTGCCTGTGTCGTGGGTGTGGACTGAAATGTACGCAGTATCGGAGCATCAGTCTAATATCTGTCTTCCAGAGAGCAAATGCGCAACTGGACAAACTGGCAGAATCGTTAATCATAGAAAGTCGTTGCAAGAACACCAGCATACAATGTAAGAGGGCAATGGAAGGAAGCCAAAACCAATCCATTATTCTTATGTTTCTTTGTTTCATTTAATTGTTGAGGTGATAGTACTGACATTGCATTTACCAATAAACTATTTGAATTTGAATTTCCATGATTATCAGGACTGTGAAGCACATTGATTGTGCACCTGCCCACATGATGAGTGGATGAATAAACAGCAACCGACAAATAATATTGCCACCTACGTCTCTTAGTTGCACTTTTAGTTTGGGACCAATGCACCAGAGATAAAGGTAGGTGTGGTTACTGCACTAAAATTCAGCGGGATCAAAACCCCTCCCACCCCCACCCCCGGTGGCCATCTCTAGTTTTACATTTTGACACTATATGGATAATTTGATAAATAAATCATATGTTTATTGTTTCCCATACAGCAGCTTCAAACCAGTAAGTGTAAGGTATACTATATTTAAATATATAAATTCCACTGGCAAACCTTGTGGATGTACCCAAAGCATACCTTAGGCGTGTCCTAACCACACTCCAATGGTGGTACCCCAACCATACTCCAACCACACCCTTGACACACCTTCAGGTGGTACCCTAAGCACACTTCAGACATACACCGAATACACTAATCATACCCCTGGCATACCCTAACCACACATTGCGATGACCTAAGGGTGGTACCCCAACCATACTCCAACTATACCCCAGGCACACCTTATGGCAGTACCCTAAGCACACTCCAGGCATATCCCAATTATACCTCATATTAGGTACCCCAACCACACCTTTGAGCTCATTTACATTTTTAGACCCACACCCTAACTAACTATATCTCAACCATACCTTAAGCATACCCCAACTATCTGTTTGTAAAAATATAGATCCACACCTCAGTCGGGTTGTCACACCCCAACCAATTTTGTAGCCCACACCCCGGGAGTACCCTATCCACATCTCAATCAGACTGCAAAAATATAAGAGTCAGCATGTCAATAGGAAGCACATTGAATCTGTTAAAAAGGTTCGAAAGCCTGTAGTAGATTGCAAAGGTTATGACAAACGCCTGCAGTTTAAAACAACAATTCTTTATCCAAAGCATAGTTTTCTTGTGCCAAGCAGGGTCAATGTAATCATTTACTGACTCGCCAAATTGGGAGCTAAAGAATAATAATCCTTATCTCTGTCGTCTTAATGTTCCAAGCATATATACTAGTAATTAACCTAGTCCGTAGAGCTGTGTGAACAATCTCCCTGGATTTCATTTGGTCATAGAGTCGTGTATATTATAGAGAACGATGACCTTAATGGGTAGACTGCGGCAACATTACATTCTGCTGATAAAAGTAACGCAAGCCTGAGAGGTGTGTTGATTCTCTTCTATGAGACAAATGATGATGTGCTAGTTGAAGACAACTGTGCAATGATCAAGCCAGAAAATAAGCAGACTGTCATCAGCATCTGAGGTCCCCAGAGGGGAATTTAGTGATCACTAAATTTACCCTCTTTGAACCTCACTCTGAATCAGGTTCTCAAAACTAAACAGAAAGAGGTACCCAGAGGATAAATTGGCTCACTGTATGGGATAGCATCATCAAATTCACCCTCTGGGGATCTCATTCTGCAAATGTCAGACTGCTATTTTTAGGCCTGGCAATGATCTATGAGTAGGACAACTACAGTCAAGATATCTGCTTGATGACTGTGAGCGATGACCACGGAGAAGTGATGACAAATATGGAATCATGCTGTGAGTATTCACTGGAATAAGCGATAATGCCGACAAATGTTGAAAGATCATAATGATGTGCCTCGGAGAACCACTTTACGGCATGGCCAGTCGATCTCTGGCTGGGTAATTTATTTCTCCTGCTTAAATTCTACTGTTAAAGGCTGCTGGTACCAAACCTGTGGAGGATGGCCTGCTACCTTGTGATCTGGCATCTCGTCAAGCCTTGCATCAAGTCTGCACCACCTCACATAAAATGTTGCACTTTTAATGCCAGCTTGCCTTTGGCCCTGTATATTTTTGCTCTCAGTGGAAATAGTTCCCAAAGTGCAAGCAAAACATCAGTTATCACAGACATCTATACCAATCAATGGTCTGCAATCTTCCTGTAACTTGGACTGTATGTGAGTTATAATGAGGTACAAACCTAGTAATGATAGGACCTGACCCACCATTAAGAATGGACTTTTGTCCAACATTTATGTCCCAAAATGCACACACATAACATGTTTTGAGGGGATTTTAGATGGAATAGGTCAAGTATGATAGGTGGTTATCATAGCTTGACATATAAATGAAACAAGTTAAACTCAATTTTACCATATTTAGAAAATGTCAAAGAATAATTGTCCTTAAACCACAATCAGCAAGCGGAGAGCCTAAGATGCTGAATAGAGCCAGAACATTATAAGTTATTGTGATGAGTTGACAGTAACATGGCCTGAGGTTTGCAAGTCACTTTTTAACGATCACAGGTTTAGTAAATAAACCTCTCCTGTACCCAACGACGGCACTGGATAATTAATCAAAAACCAGTTGAACTCATTCCATCTCAGTTCAAATCATAAATAGGTTTGTAATTTAAACAACACTTCATCCGGAACAACGTCTGCTGCACATGTGAAAAATACAGAAAAATGAAACGGCTTGCTAGTCACTCCGTTGATAAAGCAATTTCGAAACGAGCGATGTCATTTCAAATATTTCGCGTGAAGACATCAGATGGCAACATTTGCTATTGGAGCCAAATAACAGAAACTATGCCAGCTCTCATCCAATCAGAGGGCGAGGATTTTACTCCTATGGAATATTTCAAATTATATGATATGTACAACAATATATAGCACAGTAATTATAATAATAATGGTGTACAATGCCTAGATTTGAGTTTGAAGACCACAGAGACTTTTAAAAAACTTCTCAGAAAGTCTTCAGAAGACATAGTGAACTGCCAAAAAAACGCGAGAAGTTTTCATGTATTTGAAAACCTGATAAGTCAACCAAAGTCACAACAGTGGGCCCCCAAGAGAGGTAGTTCTAATAGATCATTTGTAAAACTACCTACTGAAGTCACAATAGTGGGTCCCCAAGACAGGTAGTTCTAATAGATCATTTGTAAAACTACCTACTGAAGTCACAATAGTGGGTCCCCAAGAGAGGTTGTTCTAATAGATCATTTGTAAAACTACCTACTGAAGTCACAATAGCGGGTCCCCTAGAGAAGTAGTTTTAATAGATCATTTGTAAAACTACCTTCTGAAGTCACAACAGTGGGCCCCCAAGAGAGGTAGTTCTAATAGATCATTTGTAAAACTACTACTGAAGTCACAACAGTGGGTCCACAAGAGAGGTAGTTCTAATAGATCATTTGTAAAACTACCTACTGAAGTCACAATAGTGGGTCCCCAAGAGAAGTAATTCTAATTGATCATTTGTAAAACTACCTTCTGAAGTCACAATAGTGGGTCCCCAAGAGAAGCAGTTCTAATAGATCATTTGTAAAACTATCTACTGAAGTCACAATAGTGGGTCCCCAAGAGAAGTAGTTCTAATAGATCATTTGTAAAACTACTTACTGAAGTCACAGGAGTGGGTCCCCAAGAGAAGTAGTTCTAATAGATCATTTGTAAAACTATCTACTGAAGTCACAACAGTGGGTCCCCAAGAGAAGTAGTTCTAATAGATCATTTGTAAACCTACCTACTCAAGTCACAATAGTGGGCCTCCAAGAGAGGTAGTTCTAATAGATCATTTGTAAAACTACATACTGAATTAGCCACATCCTGCTAAACTTTATCAAAGAAGAGCAGAGGTCAGATAGTTCCCAGCTCGAATAATGGTCGGCCCGGTGGGTCTGGGAATTGACTCTAGCTACACCCCCCCCCCCTTCCCCCGTGTGTGAAATGTGTGTTTTAATTAGGAAAAGTCACAATATCCATGACTCTAGAGGCTTTGAGAGAGTTAAAATGAAATGCAAAAAAACTTTTGTGGCTTGTGGAACTTGAGTATCAAAAACTGCTGTCATGACGATACCCTAATTCCACAAGTCACAAATCAAATTTAATAAGTACCATATAACTTACAACATACACTAAAAGGGCGTCGACCAGTGACTGTGCATCAGTAGATAATTTCTGGCATTGGACTAAAATAGAATTCTCACAATGTAATTAACTTTGCCCACGCCATCGTGCTCATATGCCCATTGAGTTATTCTTATTGGGCATGTGTGTCGGGTTTTTCAGAAGTATTATCTTTATGGTGTTTACATAATTTTATTATCTCCCCAGTGAATTTGGCGGGGGGGGGGGGGAGGGAGGGGGGGGGGGGTGGTAGCTAGGGACCTGAGAAATGCAGATTTTGATTCAATTGAATATCGAATTGAATTGGTAAAAATGAACCAAATTTTGAATCGAACTACAAATCGAATTACAGGTAATGGATATATCATCAAAAGAAAAGTCTTTTTTCTAAAATAATACCCCCAATTACTGAAATAAGCACAGTTATGTAGAGTGCTTTTTTTCTCAACACTCCCGACGCTATAAACCGAGAAAATAAAAAACAATATACTAGCTATTGACCGAAATTATTCGAATTGTTGACTTTGTAGCTTCCAAACTGCAGCAATAAACATTTATAACCCTTTACCCAACGCAGACGATACGAAAATTTATTATTTTAAATATCAATTTTTTTAATTTTTCAAAAAATTTCAACATAACCATATCATGTGACCCCTCGTTGGAACGAGCTTGACGAGCTCGTTCCAACGAGGGGTCACATGATATGGTTTTGTTGTACTTTTTTGAAAAATAATATTTTTTCAACTGCAGAATTTGCATATTACGCGGGCGGGTGCGGCCGATTCGTTGGGTAAAGGGTAAACGAACCTGGCTGATAGGGCTGATACCTCACTTTTATCACGTTTTCTCGGAAAAAAAACTTGTTTCAAATTGGATCGACTCAATTCTGGTGATGAAGCTATTTGTTTAAAATAAAAAATGTGGAATTTCGAAAACAAAATTATAATTCAACGCTTAAAGGAGCTGATCCACTTGTAAATTAATGCCTGCGCTACTTCTGTTGATTTATATAATAATCAGGGGTATTCTTTTAGAAAACCGTTGCTTTTGACGACGTATCCAGTAACTGTAATTGAACAGAACAATACTCAATCTAAAATAATGTGATCATGTTGTGGAAGAAATCATATATTGAAGTTGAACAGCTGAATAACTTTTCAAAGTTCGAAACTTAAAATTTTCATAAATGGTCACTGGTCATAATGCACAATAAATTGAAACCTGACTTGTAGCGGTAACAGTGTTTGTAGCGATGTATGTACAACTGTTATACAGTTGTAGCTACGTCGCTACAAACTCTGTTACTGCTACAAGTCAGTAACGTTTCTACCCGGAACTATCGCACTCTTATGGTCGAAGTATTTCGAAAATATTCGAATTTCTGATTTTGAATCAAACTGAATCGAATTGAATACTGAATTTTGAATGGAATTTCAAATTTTGGGAGGAGGCTAGTGTAAGCCCTCCTCGCGCACCACCCCGTTCTACTATTATATGAGTAATTTAGAAATATCTGCCATCCTTTCTTTGCATATTGTTGTTGTTATTGCATGTTTTCCCAGTGTTATCCAGTTTAAAGTGAAGCCATCATATACTATTAAAAAAAATAGAGGATATTTAAAAGTGAGATATATGAAGAAATATATTTATATTTTCATCAAAAAGATAGATGACGCATTGCACTGTGACATCTGGTGAATGATTTTAGCGATAATTGGGTGTCTAACAAGCACACATTCCATGTACTGAGCAGTAGAAGATATGGACGGTCAGTCAGAGAACTTACCACCTTACCACATCCGGTCCAAGACCTCAATACCTTGTAAATCCTCCTTGGTTCGCAAGACAAGTGTGGATCCGACGTGGCATATTCCTCACCAAACGTCCAATATCAGCTTGACTGATGTTATCCCATTATTCCTAGTAAAGCGATGAGTTCCTGACATAGGTGGGGGCAGTTGGCATTGTCGTAGGCGTCTGCCAAGAATATCCCAGACGTGCTCGTTTGGTGAAAGGTCTGGACTTAGTGCTGGCCAAGGCAGTAGTGATGTTCTGCTCCTGGGCCCTGTGTGCTCTTGCATTGTTATCTTGGAAAATGAATCGATAGCCGTGCCGTCGCGCAAATGGCACCACATGAACTGCTGACATTTTGTCAAGGTAGTACTGCTCTGTGACACGCCCTTGGGTGAAATGTAATGCTGTTCTGCTTGTCATGGTTATGCCTCCCCCAGACCATAACGATCCACCACCAAAACGAAAGTGCTGCATAACGATTACGTTATGTTATTGTTAGTTCCGCCGCCGCCACACTCTGTTTCGTCCATAGAAATCGGATATAAAAAAGTCTTTTTCCGATTTCTATTGTTTCGCCTATTGTGGAAGTCGAGAGTGAACCTCGATTCATCAGAAAACATGATGTTGCTCCACCGACGGCTGTCCCAGTGCAGTCGTGCCCCACACCAATCACACTTTCCTGCGATGTGACGTTCAGTCAAACAAGGAATTATTCGAGGTCGTCGAGCGTACAAATTCTAGCTGTGTGGGCGAATTCGGATAATCTGACCACTGACTCGCACATCTGTCGCTCGATGCAGCTGCTGTCCAATTTCTGAGGCACTTTGACGACGGTTACGTACTGCTGTGATTCGGATGAAACGATCCTGGTAAGCAGTTGTCGCTCTTGGACGACGTCTGTCATCAACATTGCCTTCTGTCGATAGCGTGGCCACAACACGCTAATCACCGATTGAGTAACGTTGAGAATTTCAGCCACTGCAGTCTGTCTGTGGCCAGCTTCCAACATGCCAACGGCACATAAACGTTATTCACGTGTCAGTCTTTGCATACCTCAACAGTTACATTTCGACCAGAAACTATTGATGAACGAGTTTATACCAAGAAAAGAACGATGAGACTTCCAAAAAAGCCCGTCTAGTACAAATGAAAACTTCAAAACGTACCCAACAGACATTAACGTGGCGCTCATGCAAAAAACTTGCACGAAGTTTTCGTGGGCCAGTTACATTCATGATCCACACTAAACTTGGTAACACACTGATGTGTCCAATCACGAACACCCAATACCATTTTTCTAAAATGATAACATCAGTTTGGATATTCCCTTACGTTTTTTAATAGTATAATATTAAAATTTGTGAGAGAAAGTAAACTTTAACTGTTTACACTGAAGCAAAACAAAGAATTATTATTAGTCAGAAAGGACGGCACTTCCCGTGCTCTTCACATGTACCAAGTAACGAGTATCATACCAAGCTCTTCTTTTTTTGTTACTCTAATTTTGGAGATGTTGGGGGTTCAAATGAAATGTTGGAACTGAACTCTTAACAGAGTAGCTAGCAGCATGTCTGAGCAAATGGCAATGGTAGATAAAAATAAAAATTTAAATTTAAAGTTATTCAAGATTTTTTTACAAGTGCCGTCTTCTATTGGAGTTATGAAGAGGGTTACCAGATTGCAAGCACACCCGAAGGAACCATGAAGGTGACGAATAAAGATTTAATCACTTTGTAGACCTAAAATGACTCCTGTAAGGTAGGCATATTGCTGTCGTTGGTTAAAATAACTTGATCGCAGCAACATTTCAAGAAGTTAAATGTTGAATTTAGCCTGCTCAAAGCAATATTTAAACTGGTCTATTTTAGAACATGACTGAGTATTAGCTGTTATGTCACATCAAAATAAATCTGGATGCAGGGGTAAAAAAATAAGGCATTATTGGTGATTTTAAGATGTAATCAGAAAAAAGGATCACGAACTAATATTTTCATTTTTGATTAAGGCCAATTGGTTGGTTAATTTTCAGTTTAGCGTTATTTCAGGTTATCAGAACAAAAAGCGGAATGAGGTTGTTATTAATAATTAATTATATCTTTGTGGAGGAAGTGGCATAATATATTCCTTTCCTCAAGATGCATATTTTATCATTTTGAACTTCATACTGCTTCCTTTCATGTGTAGGTTGCCTCAGATAGTAGAACTTATAATGGTCAGGGTTATATACAGAACAGCCTATAACAAAATGTACCATTAGTCAACATTATACGCCTAATAACATCAGATTATTGCCTCATTATTGCCAGATTGCTGTATAATCTTGTATTTCAATGGATGAAGAAGAAACATGAAATGGTGTATTCTCGTGGCTCAATAAATGAGGTGAACCATTTGAGGAGCCAATAATAACGAAAATGATTTATTATTTCGAACAAAAAACAAAATGAGGTCAATGACGCTAAACCGAAAATTAATTAGCCATGGCCCAATTGATACTTCAGATACTGTATGAAACCATGCGCTCACCAAGGATATGTTGAAGCACTTCTGAGACTTTTACTTACCTGTGATGGTAGGCTCTGTGTATACTTTTTGAAAACCTGCCTAGCCTGTGAAGAAAAATAATTTAACCTTGCATCTTTTTAATGTATCACATGTCAATGAAACCATTACCTTTACCTGAGAAAATACCATTTTCATTAGAGAGAGAGAGCTAAAGAAACTACAAAGTTTTAGATTCTTTTCCCGTTTTTGGCATCACAATTAATTCTATCTTTGATCTTGCTCATCAACATCCATCTGCTTAACTGATGTTCTGTATCACAGTTCATCTTAAACAGTATAACCACTGGATCATACTCAAACACCAGTGTAGCAGGATATCTCGCCATCTCTGACCACCTCCTCCACATAAGGCATTGTTTCATTATTATCACCATGCATTTTTTCTCTTGTCATATTAAGTCATGCATAAATTTACTCCCGGGAGTGCACGACAAGCGGGGTGCACTGACAGAATCCTCCATTGACAAAATGGTTATTAATTTTCAACAATAATTTGAAAATCGATTATCTATGTTTGTAAAAAATGCTATGATGATGTTTGCTCCATACTAACCCTCTGCTGAGGAATTCTTTGTTTATGAGACCCTTTGATTTTTCCCAGTTCTTAACCCCAGATTTCCAAGTCTCAATTCCCACTCAAACAAAAATTTAATGCATAACTGGAGCCCTGAACTGGGTGGTTATAAGGCTGCAGGAAAACCACTGGTTTTCATAGGCCCTATAAACACCCAGTTCAAGACACCAATTGTACATTAAATTTAAATTGCTTGCCAAATGAAGTCTCTGAATTCAAAGGCAAATGACAAGTTCCTCTTTAAAAGTATAAGAACAGTTTAGTAGAGACTACAAAGACTGCATGAACATGATTCAATGTGACTGTTTTTAAACTTACTTGTAGTACATGTAGTTTCTTAGGTATCAGTCTTAATGTCTTCAGCTCAAATCGAATGTAAAAAATTCTTAGCCTTAGTATGTTTTTCACCTCTAAAACAAATTTCCAATTGGAGCACCCATAACATAAATGTTCCCAATACCATGGGCCCTGGACCCTTTCCCAAAGAGGGAAGAAGAATCCCTGCTGCTTAATTATAAAATAAACTGTGATACTGATACAGTTGTAGAGTAGGGGAAGATAACCAGGCCTGAACATCTTCTCCTCATCCTTGTCAAACTCCCATACATACTCATATCACCTTTTAGCCATTATTTGGGCTTTGTCCTGAATGGATGAAAGTGTAAATAGAACCTCATTATTAATTTCCAATGGTTGCTTTGTTTTTTTTGGCCATGTTATCCCCTACTCATGTTAAAATAGGTAGAAAACAAGGAAGAAGAAATATTCATTCAATGCAATACCATTGAATAATGACAAGTGAATTAGAAATAGGCCATCTTAGAAACTTTCCAGCAATTTTTTAATCTTGTTTTTGGACACACTGACGGGGAATTGAGAAGATGTCCAGGCTTGGACATCCCCCTCCCCCTCAGTAGTATGTCTCGTGTGTTTCACCCCATATTTGGGGGACCCTGGTGGGGGACCCCGGAAGTGACGTCATGTCACGTGCCTCAGTGGAGCCATGCTGTGTTGCCTTGGGAGCCCGCGTGAGCGGCCATGTTGTGACGTGGTTCCCATAGTGATTTGTGGTATTATTGTGCATGCACAGCGCGTGTTGTCAGGGTGATACGTATTTCCGTTGTCCATTTTGTATACTGGAGGCCGCCATCTTCGTTTCACGTGGTTGCTATGTGACCTAAAACCCTTTTATAGGACAGGGGTATATTCGGAGGGTGTGTTCGATTAAATAGAAGTAATTTCCAGATTACCACAAACAACCCGACAAGTTGTAATATTTCCAATTCTTTCAGAATTCTCTGCTTCTATCTATCTATGCAATAGCTTTCGTCTACCTGGCCAGGTTCTTTTGTTCTGGAGTATACTCCAGTAGAGTAGAAGAGCCTATCAGCTGGAATAGCTTTACATATTATTACTATATTTAGCTTTTTTGGCCTGTTATTGTTAGGTCTGACCCTATTCCGAGTACTCTTGTTGTTTCATTTATCTGGATCACCCAATCAGATCACTTTACTGGCGCTGACTAACCAATCAGATTGCTTAATTGGACACACTGACGGGGAATTGAGAAGATGACCAGGCCTGGGCATCCCCTTCCTCCTCAGTAGTATGTCTCGAATGTTTCACCCCATATTTGGGGGACCCGGTGGGGGACCCGGTGGGGGACCCGGAAGTGATGGCATGTCACGTGACTCAGTGGAGCCATGTTGTGTTGTCATGGTAACCCGCGATAGCGGCCATGTTGTGACGTCATTCCCATAGTGATTTGTAGTGTTAGTGCGCATGCGCAGCGCGTATTGTTAAGGTGATACGTGTTTCCGTTGTCCATTTTGTATACTGGAGGCCGCCATCTTGGTTCTATGGTAGCAAGTGGCTGCTATGTGATCTAAAACGTTTTTATAGGACAGGGGTATATTCGGAGGGTCTTGTTGTTTCATTTATCTAGATCACCCAATCAGTTCACTTTACTGGCGCTAACTAACCAATCAGATTGCTTGATTTCCCATAAGCTGTATGTAGAGTTATCTCCATTCTGTATAACAAAGGCCTATATCATTCCCAAAGCCAATAAGCTATCGAGCAGTTACTGAAAAATCATATTTCGAACAACTCGAATCTCACCGAGCAAATGAGCCATAGAGTATTTACTCGAACGAGTGACTCGCACATACGACTCTTAGCCCCATTTCGGTATTTAACAGCCATATCCCCTGGCAGCCCAATTTCAGCGCCCCTTTTTTGAAAACGTCTGGCCTTCGGCACCCCCTTTTAGTCGTATGAGGCCATGAGGGCTATGAGAAAAGCCCTCAATAAGGCCTAATTTACTATCCCTCTTATCCTCATTTCGTTTGAGGCATGAGATCCATGAAAAAATCCCTCAATGAGGTCTAATTTACTATCACTCTTAGACTCATCTCTGTATTTAACAGCCATATCCCCTAGCACCCAAATTTCGGAACGCCTTTTTGGAAAACGTCTGGCCTTCGCCGCCCCTTTTTAGTCGTATGAGGCCACGAGGGCTTTGCAAAAAGCCCTCAAAGAGGTCTAATTTACTATCCCTCTTAGCCTCATTTCGTTTGAGACCATGAGGTCCTCTTGTCTAAAACGTCCACACAAGGGCTGCAAAGCTTCTAAGATGATCTGGTAGTTATTATTCACTGAGTTTTTTTTATCTCCCATGTTTTCACCAAACTTTAACATGGGTGGAGAGGAGATAACTGGATTTGGACATCTCCTACCACTTCCTTAGACAGTCATAGTTCAGTTTATATGCAATCGAAAAATAGGTATTTTAAAACCTTTCTCAGAAGTCCTGTCACAATTAGCGCAAAAAATGCTTGTTTACTTAGTTAAGCGCTCCTTGCTGTAGACGAATGAAGTAGTCTGAAATACGCAAGAGCGTTTGTGTTGTGCAATGCAAAATGCAATGCGCTGTTATCAAGGTCGGTAGAGAAATCATGGAATGAACCGAGCAAACAGAAAGAAAACATTGAGACTACAGTATGTGAAGGTTAGATTACTACTAAACAGCTGTAAGATAGATTTTTCACTTGGTAATTATTTACAATTCTTGACGAAAAAAAACAAGAAGCACTTGCATACTTTCATCACATGGACCACTGGGTTGCCCATGTGATGAACGTAAGTGTTTCTTGTGCAATTGTGAACAATTATAAATACTTTTTGAGTGGAGAATATATAGCGCTGCAACTAAGTAGTGATCCACTCTCTAACTCTTCTTTTTGTATATTCAGACGAATTTTAATATCTATTTACGTTATTACATGTGTATGTTTCCCAGTAGAGGTTAGGGATGATGCTAATGATCTCTCTTTATTAGTTTGGAATTGTACAGCTACCCAGGCAGAGGAACACTGAAAGATCGATATACAGAGGTGCGCAGGGGCACAAAATGAAAATGTTGAGTTATTCAAGAAATTATTTTCCTGCGTTGTCTGCTGTTCTGGTTGCGCGAAGGGCTAAAATGTATGAATTCTATTCGCAGTGTACATGTATTTGATTTAGGGTTTAATTCCGGGAATGAGAATTTTGTGGTTCTCATTTTTGAAAGTCAATCACAATACCAGAATTTTTCTGGTTTTCATTTCTGAATATCAGTCCCAATACAAATGGAATTCATAGGACAGAATCGGGAATGAAAGGTTGCATTCCACAACTTTTGATTCCCGATTCTAGACTATAAATTTCTCAGGCATTAGCACTGATTTGCAGAACCGAAAACTAGGAAATTCCTGTTCGCGAGATTAAACCATAGCTCCAATAGCAATGCTGGGCTTGGATGAAATTGATATCCGCCATAATCTCATAAACCATAACACCATTCATTGATACCATGGTCTGTGAATTTACTGGGTATTCTGGTTGACTTTCAGAAACGTGGGCCCCAGAGACGTGAAATTCCTGTTCCCGATATTAAACCATAACCACTTAACTGCGTATGGCGGATATATCCGTCCCCATGTAATCATTATATTAATGCGTAAAACGGACATGTCCATCTTATAATTACAACGTCATGAGGGAAGCCGCAGGGAACTGGACCAACGAAGACGATATCAAAATTTATTATTTTACATATCATTTTTTCAAAAAAATTCAATAAAACCATATCATGTGACCCCTCGTTGGAACGATGTCGACGAGCTCGTTCCAACGAGGGGTCACATGATATGGTTTTGTTGATTTTGTTTGAACAATAATATTTTTTCAACTGCTGAATTTCCATATTACGCGGGCGGATGCGGCCGATTCGTTGGGTAAAGGGTTAAAGTGGCCTTCTTCATTTCACGGTGTGGGTTTTGGGCTACGGGTAGGATACGTTATTGTGATGAACTGACAGTAACATGGTCTGACGTTTGCAGCTCGAAGCGTACATCATACTTTGATGCTTCGCGACACAGTTGAACATAAGCCTCGAACTGCAAACATTGAACCACGTTACCAACAATTCATCAAACAAAAACGTATAATTTCCCCCAATTTAAGAGGATTGATATTGCCTTGGATTTGGTAAACTAATCCCATCATACAGTGACTTCAAACCTTACCATTCAAAGCACCAACATTTATAGGGTTCTCCCTCTTCTATTTCTATATTTGTAGAGTATATAGCTCATTTGCATTGTCAAATAAATACTCACAGCACACTCTGACAGGTCGCGATGTTGAAACTGATTTCTTTCAAAAGCTTCTTCAACAACTGTTTTATTTATCATTTTCACCTCTGAACTTTTCATCGCGTCGATTAGAGGTCCCATCTCTTCTAGCTTTTTTGCAGACAGCATATTTGGAGCAAATTCTGGCAGCCTTGTCATCCTTTTGAAGAATTCACGCATCTGCAAAAAAATGATCGTTTAACTCAAACAATTGTAACAGGGGTGGGGTGAACGACCCCCAGGGGCCAGAACCCTTGTTGAAACTTCCCTCTTGGTCTTCAAATTCGTGAGGATCTGGGTCAACTTTCAAAACATGGATAAAATATAACTCAGCTCTGGAGGTAGAATAATCATTAAGTTATGTGTTGTGGTCTGAATGAATACACAATAAAACAGAAACAGTTTATACGTGGTTTATTAAGAAGCTAACAAATAGCATGATATGAAATGGACATGACTATGAACGATGGATCAAAAACTGCGAGCCCACTACACTTTCACACAAACAAGGTTTATATTCCACCAAATACTTTTACCAATCTCAAAATAAATCCACCCTACAACAAGATGTTAAAGAGCCTTTATCGGGTACTTTTCACCTTTCTAAGGGGTTGGGCTGAGTTGAGTGATAAGCGCAGACCCTCCAGTTTCAGTAAGATCTTGGAGGTCTGGTAAAGAGAAAAATAAAACAACAAAATGAACAGTCTATACAATTAGACTTTAACTCAGTCGTACAATGACTTTGTCTTAAAGCCTTAAATATACCAATCTTATGAGCTTCCACTTCACCAGCAGTAGTACATTTGGGCTCATTGTGCGAAATAAAACTACTAGGATTCCAAAGGTTTACAATTGCACTCATCTGGGGAGAAGCCCTTACATTTGTAACAGTATAACCATTAGCTAATAAAGTGTGCATACCAGTAATCGAGCTCCAATTTCCCCATGAATCTTGATCGTTCAAAGATCCCAGACCTTGTTGAGAAAAATTACCCACAATGTAAGTAGCGGTAATAACCAGATCCTGGTAGCCTCTCCTATTTGTAATATGGGGTGGGGTGACCGACTCCCCAGGGGGTCTAGAACCCTGACCGAAATCTCCCACGATCGACCAACATAGCAGCTATACTTCACACAGATGCAAACACCTGTCAGTTGATGACCTGTTGATGCTCAACATCATTCCACCATTCATTGGTAGTACATGTAGACCATTCAATTTGACCTGACCCATTTTTCTTTTGCGTATTTTTCATTTTAAGTAACCTCCGCGCAACCCAAACGGTTGTCCACCTGAAAATGACAGGCCTACAACAATTAATCGTGATAAGCTTGAACTGCGATACATTGCTCGCAATTCAGTACTATTAGTTATCCTTGTGTTTTCCAGGGTGTATGGGAATTTACATCGGCTTGGGAACTCATACATCCTGAGGTGAAGCCGAAGGGTGTATGAGTTCCCAGAACGGTGTAAACTTCCATAGACCCTGGAAAACACAAGGATAACGAATTTTTTTTCCAAGAATTTTGGTGTACTTGGTACTTTAACCTACATTGTGGGAAAAAAACTGATAGAAAATTTGTACTGTGTGTGTTTCTTAATAAAACCAGACAAATATGGATGTCATTGGAACTGGTTCAATGAGCCAGTTCCAAAGATATCCATATCTGTAATATTTTATTGCTCATAAATATCAAATTTCCTGTATTTTTATTTTTGTTCTAACATAACCTAGCAGAAGGTATGAATTAATAATTAAAAATTGGTACTTTTTTGCCAAAGAGCCAGCTATTGTGTATTCTTGTTTTTTAACTTGCAATCCACAGTACTTTTTTTCTACACCGTGGTTAATCACGGTGTAAAAAAGCTACTGTGGATTGCAAGTTCCACCGTACCTCTCGGCCAATCAAAATGCAGTATTTTGTTTCATTTGGAAATAAGTATTGTTATTCACTATCTATCGCGATAGAAAAACTATAAATAATATCATGCGAAACAACTTCTTGGATTTTGAAAACACTGTTTTTCTATAGCAACATTGATAGTTATAGATATTAAAGGGATTATTCAGTTAACCAATATTTGGTGAATTCTCTCTATTGTACTGAATATTTATGTAATTAATTCAGCATTATATTTTGTTTGACAGAGCTCAATGAACTCTGTCAAACAAGATATAAGGGATTAAATGTTTAGAACATATTTTCTGAGGGGAAAAATAGCACTGAAAAATGGGTCATAAAATCACAAAACTTAAATAGAGGATATCTTACGTTTTCTTGTGAATACCTGGAGTTATCTCATGAGTGAGTGAAGAAATTCGTATTTTCATGAACAGCTTGCTGCGAGTGAAAATACAAATTCTCTCACTCACGAATGAGATTAATCCCGGTATTCAAAAGAAAACATTAGATTTTCTTTTTATTATACCCCCTTCATTTGAAGCTTCAACTGAAACGAGCCAAACCGACGCCCATACCACGCAAGAAATCTGTTTACACAATCAGCTGATCGCTGTTTCCGCTGACACAGATCACATTGGATGTTGTGTACATCCACACGAAATAGTTTTCGGGATTGTTGGTGAAATGACGTATTTTTTAACCACAAACAAATTCAATAAAATGAAATTTCTACTTCATTTACGTTTCAATAATAATTCTTCAACATTGAATTGAAATAATTCAACAATTTAATTCTGAAACAGTGAAACAGCATTAATACATTTTGGCATTCCATCGTGATCTGCCGATTTTGTTATACTCACTGGTGGAGCGAGAACAACTTTTGTTTTGCGCTTGTGAAAATTCATTTGTAAATTTCAAGTTCACACGAAATGCGAGGTGTTTTTGATCTCACTAGTGAGGGGAGAACGCAATTTATTTTTTACCGATTTTTATTATAATTAGACGTTAGGGTGTAATAAATTACTTTATGTCATGGGTTATCAGTAACTTATCACATTGAGAAGGCCAGGTCATTTAATTAACCTTAGGCAATAGGCATTGTCTAGGTATTTGCCGACCTAAAATCCATTTTCCTACGCAGTAAATTTGCTGAGGCATTTGCATGAATGTTGCGATTTTTAAGCAAATGTTCAAATTTGTTCCCGTAGGGAACACCAAACTAAAAGGATTATTAAATTAAAAATTAATATTGAGGTCGATTTCGATGTTTATATATCACTGCCTATTCTAAACATAATCCGCAGTGTCATTAAGATTTGAGGTAAATCCACTGCACGTACTGATAGCAATCATTTTCTTGCCATTTCATGATCCATTCAGTTGACAAGCTACTGTGGTGTGTAATAAACAAAAGACCACCAAACTCAATTTTGTTGAGTTAATGTATCTTGAACTAATACATAAACCATAGTTTACTTTATTCAAAATTGCCTGGGCAAATGGTATTTTTTGCCGAAGAAACACTTAGTCTAGGCAATTTAATTAAATGCCCTGGAAGTTACTTATTGTTTAAAGAGTGCATCCTAATTTGCAATACACAGAGACGTGGCTAGATGTGTCCGATTGAGGTGGGGGGGGGGGGGGGGGGTGTAGGGTAGTGAATTTCCAACTAGCGGGAGGGGGTACCGGTCCCACTCCCAGTTGGAAATTCACTACCGAGAACACTTTTGAAAATGAAACAAAGAAAGGGGGTAAAAAATTGATTCTAATAACTGGAATGCCAACATATTTATAATAGAATTATCAAGTTGTTATTATTATTTGGTATTATTCTTGGAGTTGAATATGTGCCAAACAAATGTTCAAGCTGAGAACTTTGGGCAATTCATACTTCCCTAACATTAAATCAGATATTATGCAGGAATGATCAATTTTCGATGTTTAATTATTTGTAACTGTGAATGATGGAATTAAAGTTGCGATTTTCTTGAAGTGCATTTCGAGGATGTTTTTTTATTACGATAAGTAAACGTATAGAAATCTCGTACCGATTGACATTATGCATACTTATGAAGCTCGATATTGCGTACATTTTAGTTGAAAATGAAGCTCGATATTGCGTACATTGTAGTTGAAAATGAAGCTCGATATTGCGTACATTGTAGTTGTAAATAGTAACAGTTGGATTTTTTGACGATTTGAAACAGGCTTCCTCCACTTATAAAACTGTCCAACTCGAGGTGATTCTGACCATCAAAAGTGTCGTAACCCCCTCCTCTGAAGGCTGATGTGAAGTTACCGCAGACTGGTATCTTGGCTGATATGAAACTAATCAAGTAATAACCTCTTTATTTATTACACCAAAATAAATAATTACAAAAATTCTCATATCTGTTACAGTGTTATTGTTTATCATTCTTTTCCGAAGTCTCCCCTTCTCCTACTCCTCATTCAGCTATCTGAATTTATCTAACAATCATATAGATTTTGGCCTGAAAACCACGAGAAACGGTACGTATCACATAATGTGTTCCGATTCCGTATCATACAGACGACTCATTCTAATTCCGTATCATATAGATTCAACTTCCGGTAAACACCGCGCTATGACAAATAATAACAGTATATGCATTGTTATTACGCGTTAAAGTATGAAATTCAAAATTTTGACCAATTCCAACCCAATTTAAACTGAAAAACAGGCTTTATGTAACGGGATTGTTAGAAATGCATTATCATGACCAAATGCATGTCCTATATTTGTATTAGATTCTCGGTTGTGTTTACAATCGAATCACAACTCGCCCGGACGGGCTCGTTGCGATCTGATTATAAACACGACCTCGAAACTGATACAAATTACAGGACATACACATGGTCATGATAATGTATATGCCTCAGCTTCCTCACTGAGGTAGCTGCGATGTTGGGATAACTAAACGATCTCTTTTCCACTTCGACATATATTCGCTTATGACTCTGCGATGGATTTTCTGCACAACACTCTTTTTTCTTCTCTCTATCCACCTAATCATTACATATTTCCATCATTAGCTCTTTGAAACTTTAATTATCCTGACGTTCAAATGTCACTGGGAATTCAGTTTCTTCAATATTTTTCAAAATCGACGTCAAATGTCGGAAAGTACAAATAACACGATATTTTTAGCATTAGGGACTATCTGGTTGAGGGCTAGATTATTTTTGGTGGTCTGACTTTGTTATTCACAACTTGTTTTATTACAAATTATTGGAGAGTGCCTACAGGCACTCTTCAATAATTTGTAATAAAACAATTTTTTTAAACAAAATATTATTTGTGTTTGACTGAATATGAAATATAAGCAAGGAAAGTCTTAGCTTTTGCTCTGGTATCCTCATTTTTTTAAAGTCCTGACAGTGGCTTCTAGCACCCAACCAGAACCAGTTAAGAAGTCTTGACAGCAGGATTATATTAGTATTTTAAGCTGCGATAACATTTGGTTCAATACTTGCCACTGAACACTATTCGGGAGAAAAAAGAAATTGAGGTTAAAACTTTTAAAAAATCGAAAAATAATAACAAAACAAATGACCACAAAGTATCAACGTGCTGTTTGATTTCGTACGTCATGAGACGTACAAAAGTGTCAAAGGATTAATTTCTCATCATACAAAACTCTGCATCAGACCACACCGCATTTCCTGAGTACGCCATTTCCCTGATTCTGTTAGATGAATAATTGTACATATTTCGACGTAAACAAATTGGTCGTGCAAAGAAATGTATCAAGGGGACACCTCTAGCTCGGTTCATATCGGCCAAGATCGCAGTAATTTTTGAAGCCATATCTGCCAAGTTCTATAATGGGAAATAAAATCAAATCAAATGAATAATTCATTTTAAATGCTTTCTTGTCTAGTTTCTTAAGTGATAAAGATCTTAAAGACCTGGAGATTTCTATGTACCTTATTACTGCACATTGATGGTCTATATCCTGATTTGGGAGCGCGGTGGCTCAGTAGGTAGAGGTGCAGGCTGCAAGCCGAGAGGTCCTCGGTTCGAATCCCACCTGCGGCAACCGCGTTGTGTCCTTGGGCAAGACACTTCATCTCCATTGCCCGTGTGGGGGCGCGATGACGCCGTGTACTAAGGCGTACTGCACGTCGATGGTACGCATGTCTTCAACCAATCTAACCCTGCCTGTGCTGCAGTGCAGTGCGGAGTTACGATGTTGGGGAGCTGGCAGCTGCTCGTCGTTGCTCGGTGGTTCTCTCCGGGTACTCCGGCTTCCTCCACCCGTAAAACTGTCACGGTCATGATTAGCCATTGTGCATAAATATGTGACCTTAAACATCAATAAATAAATAAATAAATAAATAATATCCTGATTCAGATTGAGGTTCACAGAGGGTAATTTTAGTGATGCTACCCTGCTATGCCATCACTAAATTCACCCTCTGGGAACCTCATTTTGCTGATGACAGTCTGCTTATTTTCTGGCTTGCATATTGCCCATTTTTGAGGACTTCCACCCCAAACATTCTGACCAGGTCCTGATTTACCAGTAAAAAAAGCGTGTTTACCACATAAACATGCACTTCTTCACTTCACAGGGTTCCCACAATGACACAGAGCTGACGAAGGCTCCCTAATATTGCATGAAGAGCTGGGCGTTTTTTTGGTTTTCTGATTCGGTTCTGGTTTTGTGGCAAACTGGAAAACCAAACCGTATGACCTAGGAAAAAACGTCTGAAAGGTTTTTTACTGTATTTGTTTATAAACTGATCAATCTATATTACTGAGAGGGAACTGGACTAACGACCACTAGCGATTATCATCATTTGGTCTTTCCAGCAAAGTGGAGAATGCATCATGTTCTAATTGTCACACGTTCTCCCTTATTGACTCATCCAGGGTACGAGTCTGTAACAGAGAAAATGTGACAACGAAAACACAAGATATATTAGATGAACTTTATTCATTTGTTACCCTAATTTATTATATGCTAGCCTGTGAATTATCTAAAAGATATTTCTTGATATCTATCGACTCAACAGATATCGAGAAATATTCCTCAGTAGCTTCCTAAATGACGGCACGCTACGCCTCATTACGTCACCTTGAAGGAATGATCAGCTGATCTTTGTTTGTCTTGAAACTTATGCATTTCTCGTCGAATTGGGCAGAATATTGTGCAATAAAATGTCTCGTAGCATATAATAAAAAAGAAAATCTACTCTGTTTTAGTCAGTGTCGTCAATTATCTCATGAGTGTGAACCTGAAAATTTTATTTTTCGCATGCGCTTGCGCGAGTGAAAAATAATACATTCAGGTCCACACGATGAATTTTTTCAGTAGCGTCCTAACCCTTCGGCACATGAGGTCACATTGATCAGCAGCTTTTTGTTATTGTCTTGAAACTATTTGCACTCAAATTGGGCTGAATATTGCGCATTAAAATGTCACGGAGCATATAATAAAAAGAACATTATGCTGTTTTAGTGAATATCGGGAATTATCTCATGACTGTGGACCTGAAAGTTTTATTTGTCACGAGCGCTTGTCTCACTAAAAGGCATAAATATCCCCTCTTTATGTTTTTTTCTGGCTAAATAAGCTTAGTAACTGTTCCCCTAGAACCCCTATGAAGGATCAAAGGGAAACTAAGCTGAACCCAATGGAGATACTTACAGACTGGGCTTCTGTGGTGAGAGGTGTCGTACAAACTATTGTGGATTTTTTCCAAGTTACGAAGCCTGAAATGTTATTTACAATCTGTCCTTAACATGTGAAAACACCCAGGGGCATACTGGGCCAAGAAAAGTTACTGGGAAATACACTAAGGGGGCCTCAGATCTGGAGAAAATTTTGATTTTCCGAACTGAACAAATGCGTCTTCCTTGCATCTGCACGATCAATGACAGTCCACATAGAGGACATTTCGATAGCATTTTTATATCATCTTCATCGACCATTCAGCAAAAATGCTTCTATCCATCGGGAAGACCACAGTTCGGCCAATTGGTGAAAATTTTGATATTTGAAATTGAAGGAACCCGATTTCCTTTCATCCGAGTGATCAAGGACAGAACAGACTGCTGGTATATCGAAATGTCCTGTCGATATATCAAAATGTTCTCTATGTGGACTGCCATTGGCAGTCCACATAGAGAACATTTTAATATACCGACAGTCTATGCAATTAGATCCATTTCGCCTTTTGGTTATTTTCACGAAATTTCATATACCGACAGGTGTTGGGCTGCATCAGTTTGGAGGGTGCCCATTTGCAGTCCACATAGAGAACATTTTGATATACCGACAGTCTATGCAATCAGATCCATTTCGCCTTTTGGTTATTTTCACGAAATTTCATATACCAACAGGTGTTGGGCTGCATCAGTTTGGAGGGTCCCAGTCCCACTAGGGACTTTTCCAGAAGGACCATGCGACCAGTCCGCCTCTGAAAACACCAAACCAAACCTGCAATTTGTTTTCCTGAAACTGAACCGAAACCGAATTTGAAAAATCAAAACCTCCCAGCTCTACTTACAAGATAAAGCATGACATTGATAGTTTGTAATACAATGGAAAGAAACTCAATCAAACAAGTGTAATGTCAAAATTTCAGTCAAAATGGATTGTGTACAAGCGAGGAAATAATTTTTAGTTTTTGTGTTTGTCACGACAGGCGAATGACAGTCTGTCTATACAGGGCTTGGGTGGGTGGGTGGGGGGGGGGGTAGGGGGAATGAACCCTGGGGCCCAGAACTTTGGGAGGTTGGCCCAGAAGGAAGGTCAGTTTTCTTATTCAGGCCTGTGTTCCCCCAAAGTTCTGACTCCTGTGTC
The DNA here is from genome assembly GCA_031216915.1 of Pictodentalium vernedei. Taxonomy (NCBI): domain Eukaryota; kingdom Metazoa; phylum Mollusca; class Scaphopoda; order Dentaliida; family Dentaliidae; genus Pictodentalium; species Pictodentalium vernedei. Next base: position 367,150,027 of record CM062297.1, on the reverse strand, counting down.
AAGCCGATCAACAAGAAAAGTTGCCCGGGGTATTGGCATACTAGTTGCCACTCATGTAAAGAAGGAATGGGAGTGCCCCGTGGAGATGATCAATCTGTTAACCCTTTACTTAACATGAAAAGCAGACAACACTTGCAAACAGAATTATTAAATATCTATTTTTTTCATTGTTTTCGAAAAAACGAGCTTATGGCCCTTATCGGAACGAGCTCAAGGACCCTATTCCAATGAGAGGTCATATGCTAGGTTTTTGAGGCCAAATAAAATAAAAAAAAACAATGAAAATCAAATGGCAATTTTTGTGAATAGCACTGGCCTGTTTTGGCCGTTACGATGGGTAAAAGGTTAATGAGCATAATGGCAAAAAACCGGCCAGTGCTATTCGCTATTCACAAAAATTGCCATTCGTGGCAACAGACCCAGTGTTATCACTTCAAGAATTCTTCACTTCAAGAACTTCGGCATCTACATCAGTATTCCGACACTTTTGAAAGGGGGCCCACCACAGAATTAACCTTGGGGGACTGAATTTCATCTCTCCGGCCCTGAGTCTATGACTTTGATGTTATAATTTTGAATGAAGGTCAGATACACACTTGAGTCAAGAGTGAAGATCTTTCCATTAAAACCTAAAAACCATTAAAGCCCTTGACCTTAGAGTTATGATATTCTGTCTAGGTCATGAAACCCTAGAGTCATCATAAATCATTAGGTGAAGAATGAAACAATCTGTCATTTGAATCAGTTTTTATGGACCAGATATAGTTAGAATACACATATGTTCTATTCTCTTACTCAGATCTTGGATTTATGACCTTGGGTGAAGGTCATGACATACTCTTTTGTCATAAGCAATCATTCTGTGAATTATGTACAAGATCAGTTCCACAGACATTACTCGGTATTACCTACCTTGTTATTACGAAAATTACATTTTTGCCTCAAAAACAGGGATTTCCCTAACGAAAAGGTATCATGGTAACCATGGTATACTATGGTAAATCTTGGATTAAGCATGGTATTTTGGATAAGATGCCATGGTAATACCATGGTATACCATGGTACACCATGATACACCTTCGTAAACCATGGTAAACATGTACCATGGTATTTGTTTGGTAAAACACGGTGCATCATGGTAAAGCATGGTACATTTCAACTTTACCACGGTACTTAGAATATTCACCATGGTAATGTAAGATTTACCATGGGATTTGAAACTTCAAATTTTTACTATGGTTTTCAAGCCTTTAAATATAGAAAATTTGCTTAACCCGAAATTCGGTTGAGCAAAACAGAACAAAAAAAAATACTTCCCCATTTTTTTTTTGCTTAACCCATTGCACTTTTTCAACTGATGTTTCACATTACAGAAAAGAACTTGATATCGAAACCAATACTTACTATTAAAATCTAATATCACACCCCCAGAGGCCTGTGGGTGTATCAGGGTATGGTTGAAACGAGAGGAAGGGTCGCCGTTTTGGAATTGTATTTTGAGTACATAACCATTAACAGTTCTGTTGATGGTACTTGGTTTATACTGCTTTATATGGATTCATTTATCGGGCCCTTTCATTATTGTCGTCATTTAACCCTTTGAACTCTGGTGGTATCTTCCATGCCAGTTCAATTGATGCAATTGGAAGAGTTCATATTCATTATTTGTGGTAGCCCAATCAATAATGTCAACGTGCAGCCTCGGGGCTGCACGTTGCAAATATTGATTGGTCTACCCCACACATTTACTGAACAGCCATCCTATTTAATGACATTATGGCGTATCATGTCCTGGCTGTAAAAACGGCTGCTCGGGGTCAAAGGGTTAAGGTCAGTTCAACATAGTGTTGTTTTATTAATTCTGTTTCCACTATACAATATATTGAGCATACAATGCATGTTTTTTAACCAAAAACAAAGAAAGATAAAATATTCAACTAAAAAAAAATCGTCATTTTGGATTTACGATTAACTGGTATTTTGCCACCAACCAGACCGGGACTATCTTTCAGTGGGTGTCCGAAAATTTTTAGGTTTAAAAAAAAAATTTTTGATGAAAAAATGGGTGTCCGAAAACCAAATGTGTCCAAAAATTTAGATGAAAAACGATAATTGCACAAGCGGAATCAGGGTTAAGCCACGGGACGTTTGCTCGAACGGTACACAAACTAAATGCTCGTTCGTGTAATTTTTAAAAGCCTGGTTTTGTAAGATTCACAATGGTACTTAGAATACGGAATGCCACATATGTATGACTCGCTGATACTCCCCGCATCTCCGATCCGAAGGTAGTCTTTTAAGTGTGTAAAGTGTTGAAAAATGTTCAATTTCAAATTCATTGCCACTATCAGTGGTTTTGAAATTTAGAAATGCTCACTTTACAATCATCAGTTTTATTGTTTTATTCCAGGAATAAGAAGAACAGCGATTAAATGTAAAGGCATCACCAGAATAACTTGGGATTATGGTCATGTTCAGTAGCAATGTTTATCATGTGACATCCCATCCTATAAAGCCCAGTTCCGCATATTGTTTGTTCCCCAGTTACGCAGCCAACAGCTGCAGAAAGGCATGCATTGAAAGGTTCTCCTGGGGATGGATGCGGCAAGGTCACGGTAGCATGGTATACCACAGTATATTTACCATGGTATACCATGGTAAACATACAACGGTTTACCACGGTATACTGTGGAAAGCAGACCATGGTATACCATGTTAAATTTTCCATGGTATTATAACTTGGTTGTTTTTCGAGGTACTATACCATGGTGTTTTACCATGGGAAATGTACCATGGTAGGTTTACCATTAATCACCATAGTAAAAGTAATGTTTACCATGGTACTGTACCATAGTACATTTTGTCCCAAAATAGCATGGAACATTTATCATGGTAGGTTTACCATTAATCACCATGGTAAAAAAAAAATATGTTTACCATGGTACATTTTGTCTCAAAATACAGTGGTGCATTTGCCATAGTATTATCATGGTGCTTTTTCATAAGGGTTGGAACACCTGTAACAATTCACTTTAACCAAGACAATCACAGATTATTAGATCTCCACTGCTGTATTAGTCCTCTACTCAGACCCTGAAAACCAGATAGAAAACAGAAGTGCCACACCTGTGAAATATATTGAACCCCCTCAATACACTATAACAAATTGGTTTTTCTCCAAAAGTGTCCACTACTTTTGAACAACAGAAAAGTAATAATGTAACCCTAAAATTAAGAAAGAATAGGCAGTGGGGCTGAAGTTAGCATAAGTAGAAATAAGGGTTCTGATTGAATTCAAAACAAGATATATAACAAGTATAGGGACCAGAGTAAGTAGAAAAACTGGCATTTTGACCCTGGATAACAAAATTTGAGCTTTCAAACACTCTCATAAAGTCAAACATACTCCCAAAACACGCGATCAGACCTGTGGCAAATTGTACTACTCATACCCATCAAATCCCATTAAAAAAACAGCAGGTGTCTGGAAGGTTTTGAGGTAGGGGCAGGAACTTTATTTAAATAATATGCGAATGCAATGTTACATCAAACAATTCTATAAAAAAGATTCTCTGAAATTGATTTAGAGGCTCAGAGAAATCACAAATACCTTATTCATGACAGGCACAGAATGATAGCTGAAAGTCGTAACTTAGCTGGTAGAGACCGTAGAGTGCTTAATTACTTTTGGTCGCCAAAATGTGTTCACGTGTTCTTGCCTTGTCACAATTTTTGGGAGAGTAAATGTAGTTCTCCAATGATTCCTTGAGTTAAATTTGCAGTACAGTCGCCGAGGATTGGTCATAATCCATGCATGGTCAGTGATGTCCATGCATGCGTTTACCAGGTATTTAAACTCTTCATCAGCAAAATGTTAATTAATGAAGCACCGGGCTGTACCCGGTTCTTAATTAATGAAGCACCGGGTTGTACCGCGTTGTGTCCTTGGGAAAGGCACTTTAACCCGGTTGGCTACATGGGGGCACGATGTCGTCGTGTACTAAGGCGTATTGCACGCCGATGGGGCACGTCTTCAACCGCTGTAACCCTGCTTGAGCAGAGCTTGAACAGAGTTAGAATGTTGAGGAGCTGACAGTTACTCGTTGCTGCTCGATGGTTCTCTCCGGATACTCTGGCTTCCTCTACCCATAAAACTGTCACGGTCACGATTAGCCATTGTGATAAGTATGTGACCTTAAACACCAATAAATAGATAAATAAATAATATAAAAGTTACAGGCTTTTGTATAGAGTCATTATCTCAGCTTCCTGTACAATGGATACATTACATAACCTACCTCTCGACGTCTAAGGCGCTTGCCACGCACTGTTCCGATGTTATTTCTCACTTCTGCATCACTCATATTATAAATTATCCTACTGTATTTGAAGCATTCCATCCCACTGAAATGGAATGATGAGAATTTATTAAACCGTTTGGGTCACATTAACAATAAATACATTTTTGAATGAACATATCTCTGCATTTTGTAATTGTATGAATAACTCTGTAAACTGAATGTAACTTCCCAACACAAAACTATTTATCATGCCTTCATTACAAATCTGACATGCTAATTGCATATTGTTTATACAGTAAACTCCTTCTACATGATACGAAATTCTTGCATTGCGTCCAGAAATTACATGTACCCTGACAATTATTTATATTTATTTATTTATTGGTGTTTAAGGTCACATACTTACGCACAATGGATAATCATGACCGCGACAGTTTTACAGGTGGAGGAAGCCGGAGTATCCAGACAGAACCACCGAACATCGACGAGCAACTGTCAGCTCTTCAACATTCTAACTCTGTTCAAGCTCCACTCAAGCAGGGTTACACCTGTTGAAGACATGTGCACCATCGACGTGCAATACGCCTTAGCACACGGCGTCATTGTGCCCCACCCCCATGTGGGCAACCGGGGTAAAGTTCTTTGCCCATGGCTACAATGCAGGTCGTCCCGGACGGGTATCGGACTCGGAACCTCTAGCATAGAAGTCCAACAGTCTACCACTGAGCCACCGCGCTCCACCCTGCCAATTAATCAGTTACCAAATTCGCCTTGTTGGTAGACCTATTTTAATCAGTACATCTGGCCAATACAAGCAGGTAATCTCGCTATTATACCTTCTTTGACAGATGTAATATAATAAATGCTTAGTTATCTCCAGAATACAGAGAAGTGACCAAGTCCCTATTAATTGAATACTCCTGTTAAATGAATAATATTCACTGGCAAAGTGGCTATTCAAGTAAGAGGATTTCACTATATAGTACAGTCGCCGGGGACTGGTCATTATCCACGCGTAGGCAGTAATGCATGCGTTTACCAGGTACATGTAATACAAATAGGCAGCAGCAAAATTTTAATTAATGAAGCACCGAGTTGTATCTGGTGCTTCGTTAATCAAATTTTTGATTATTATTCCTATAATTAGTGCTTGGAATCTAATATTCTTGCGTCAAAAGAAATATTACCCACCCATGGAAAGTGACCAGTCCACGGCCGCCGTACTGTACTGGATGTAATGAGATCCAACAAACAATTCTCACCAAAACGTTTTTAATTTATGATTATTCATTTACTTGGATTGTGCTGAATTAAGTGATGGAACACAGACAATTATGGTGACCGTCTTGATGCAGCCACTGTTCGCAGACGGGTACAGTCGGGGTCGGTTTGAATCATCCATATTAGGAAATATTGTTATATTCATATTTATCATCTGGTTTCAATGTAGGCCTAAAGACACCCGTACATGATTATAAAACTAACAGTGAAATACACACACAAGAAGGTGAAATCACAGAATATGTCAACACAGGATACATAAAAGTAGATGACAATTATACAGAAGATAATGTACTGGGGCCTTTGGAATATAGGTGCCGCAGAATACTGGGTCTTCAGACTATTGGGCCTTTTGAGTATTACAGAACAGTCGCCTTGAACTGGTCGGAATCCATGGGTGGACAGTGATGTCCACGTATATATTTACCAGGTAATTATAATCATCTTCAGTAAAATTGTAATTAAAGAAGCACCGGGTTGTACCCATTGCTTCATTGATTAAAAGTTTGATGATTATTCATGTAATTGATGTTGGAATCTAATATTATTGCATTTGTGGAAATATTGCCCACCTGTGGCCGTACTGTATGCCAAGGGAGTAGAGAGTGTTGTGTTGTTTGAATATATTAGTACCTCCGTGTACTTGGCCTTCAAATATAGATACATAATCGTGCATACGCTACCCACAACTTTTGATTTCTCTCCAGAAAAGGCTATGGATGTTTTGCCAAAAGAGAATTTTCAACGACATGAACAAGACCGCCACTCACCAGAAACCATTAGCATAGCATTGACATGGGTTATTCTTCCCTCTTTGGGAAAGGGTCCAGGGTCCATACAGCTGAGAAAATTCCTGTCATGAAGTGTCCACTTGAGAATTTGTTTGGAAGAAGAATCATACAAAGAATAAGAAATGTTACCTTCATATTGAGCTGAGAACATTAATACAGAAACTACCACATGTAGATGTATAGTACGTGATACATAAGCTATATAATAAATATAGTACTCGGAGAGTGGATTCTAACTAAATCACCCGTGTAGTGGATTTGTCACCCAAAGAATTACTTTCAAATTCTGTACATATGGACAGAAAGACAGAAAACACCAACAATGCTCCAGCCAATGGACCTCCTGGTTATTTCGTGACAGTAATCTCTCCGCGTTCTGTATATGGGAGGCTATTCTGGAGTAGGATTGATATCATGCAAGTTGGAGCTCATTTATCTTATATTGTCAGGTCACGTTAAATCCGGTCAAGTCGCGTCAAATTGCACCAAATCCAGTGAACAGTCATCGTGTTGCAAGAAAGTGCCATTAAAAACATCCCACACACTGAGGCTAAAACCAAGAACAACTGACGATGGATTACCCCTGAAATTCGTCGCCAATCCGAAATGAGACCATTTTCACAAAGTAATGTAAGTTTTACAACAAACAGTCACATGAAATATTGATCAGTTTTGTAATCTCTATTATATACTCGCCCAAAAAAGAAAGTGTGCATTGTAGAAATTGATCAAACTCCAAAAAAATAATTTTGTAGGTGTAAAGAGTGTTAACCTGTTCATGAATAAGTTATATTGAACAAAAAACCCCAGCTTTTCCCGTTAAAATTGCATTAACGTTAAATGACGTGCTGCACGTTTGTGAAAAGGCATGTTTTGCACGTGGGGAGTCTGAAAATTCATGCAGCAGTGTGAATCCTTGGGTATTTAAACACTAAAGTAAGGCCTTCCTATCTTTCACATTCAAACTTGCGCTGCTGTTAAAACGACTCCACATTAGCATGCCAAGATTGACAATGAATCAACGTCTCCTTGCCCTGGGTATGGTTAGAGCTGGCAGAACACACAGAGAGGTTGCCCAGCATTTGAACTCCCACCATAAGACTGTAGACAGGCTAGTCCATCGACATGCACAACATGATGACGTTTCGAGACCGACCCCGCTCTGGGAGACCCAGAGTTACCACCCCTGCACAAGATCGGTATATCCGTGTCGTCCATCTCCAGAACCGGCAACAAACGGCAACGACGACAGCCAGGAACATCCCTGACCTGAGATGGATACATCCTCAAACAGTAATCAACCGGCTGAGAGAATACGGCTTACGTCCTCGAAGACCTGTAATTCGTCCGATTTTGACGTTATGTCATCGTCGTGCTCGACTGCAGTGGTGTAGAGTAGGGTTAGGGTTAGGGTTAGCCTAACCTAACCCTAACCCTAAGCTAACCCTAACTCTAACCTAACCGAACCCTAACCTAAGCCTAACCCTACCTAACCTAACCCTAACCCTAACCCTACCTAACCCTAACCTAACCCTACCCTAAACCACTTCCATGCTAACTTGTTCGCTTCCATGAGGCGTAGATGCACAGCAGTAGTCGATGCAGACAGAGGACATACCAGATATTGAGTGTGTGACTTTTGTGCTTGACCCTTAGTGTCTTTGACTCTGCATGGCACCAAGAGTATTTATTGTAGCATAATGAAATTTCTCATGTTGATCACAAATTGATTCATCTGTGATTGAATAAAATTTCCATGAATGAAAATGATATATATCTTTTTTTAGTGTTATTTTTTAGCATGCACACTTTCTTTTTGGGAGAGTATATATTGTTGTATTTGCTACACTTGGATAGTCAACATTCTGTGGCTTAGCAATTGTGTCTAGGCAAGCCAAGGCTTTCCAAGAAACAACTGACAAGGTTTTTGAGGTCAACATGTAACTTGCAATGTATCAAAAAACTGCGTGTTGAGGTACCTGCATGTTTTGTTGCAGTCAAAAAAGTGATGAAAGTCAAGAGTCAAAAAAATTAATTTTTTATTTGAATGAGAACAGAAGTTGGGAAATTTTTGGTTTGAATTGAATTGGGAAAAATAATGCCAAAATTCCACTGAGAAAGGGTCACATATTCGAACACTGCAAAAACCCACAACGATCCCTGAATGAGGAGCTGGGGGTACTCGTTGCCCACTGCCACATCTCCCACTTTTCCTGAAACATTTCAACCCCGTACATTCAGGCCTGAAATCCCTAGAAGTGACTCATATGCTTTTACCTTGATATTTCTTGGTTCATTTCACTACAGGTATTCCTTCAGTTTCTGTAATAATTCAAGCCTTCAAACATTTATTTATTTATTTATTGGGGATGGAGTTTAATGACACTTTCGACAGCCAGGGAACTTTTTCAAACATTATTATGGGGTGCTCCAATTGCAAACTGTACAAAAATATTGTTAAATTCTTTCCATGGTTTTCAGTAATAATGATGATTGGTAAATGGTAGGAACACACCCCGCCCCTTGCCTTCCCGCAACTGAAAGAGACAGGTTTTCTCACTCGCCGATAATATTGTGCACAGGCAGATAACTGGTAGAAAAACGTCCGAGTGGAAAATAATACACAGAAAATGATCCTTCATGATTTCACACCTGGCACTAAGCCTAAACTAATATAGGTGCTATGTAAGAACAGCATGTTGAACGAATTTATTACGGAAATCACAAATCTGAAATTCCATAAAGGTCAAATAAATATACACATATTATACACGAAGATGAAAGTTGTGGTGCACAGAAGATGAAATTCATAAAAAACACATGCTTTTTGTGATAGATTTAGATCACATTGATGCCCTTTCGGGAAGGCCAGCCTACATGTACCTGTTGACTACACATCATAAGAAGTAACTGTGTTCATGATCTAGTCATTTGGAAACCCGGCTACTGACCAGTTCAGCCATCGTCGACTCACCAAGTCATCACTAACTTTAGGCACCAAAATACCTACAGCTTGGTAAAGCTATGTTGTACTAATAAATCTTGTTGGCAGTGTGAATGGTACCTGGAAGTCTCGTGCATGTACCTCGTTCGTACTAGAACTGATATTAAAATAATATTTAATAAATCATGTATAACAATAATAATAATTAATAACTCATGACTCGATTTGCTTCATATGTCCAAGAACAAAGCTAGTAATTAAAAATACAAGATTCTGCGAACCTTGCTGCAATATTACATGCAAAAAAGTTCCAAAAGTGTTGTGTTTTCTCTTGAAAGACACCATTTCCATTACATGTGTGTTTGGTCAGAGAATACTGGTCAGCTGATATCACTTTCAAATTCTGTACATATGGGATCAACCCAGAGGTCTATTGGCTGGAACTTCGCTTGTGCTTATTATGCGTTGCAACAAATCAGATCTCACAGATAATCATAAAATCAGACATTCGCTCAAATCTTGGATGCCATCACCACTGACAGAAATGATACCAGAAAATATTAACTTTTTTGCCCCATGGCCCGTGAACTGGACGTTATGACGTCCGAGATTTTGCTGAAGTAACCAGCGCATTCGGCCAGATATCATCGTACAGTCAAAATGTATGATGTTTTTATTTTTTTAATTTGTCTATGTTTTCTTCAACTGATTCATTTTTAACTATTAATCACAACCAGATATAATTTGATGTGTTAATATTATATGGACTTGAGCCTTCATTACGTGTACAGTCCATTAAAGACCCGGTTTCCATAACCCCTGGTTTCTAGTCATGCCAAGAAGTTACTTGTGATGCCTTTTTATTTATATGTCGACTTCAACCATGATGCCAAGCTGGGATGTAGCTAGAATATCCTATTGAGTGGGTGGGGGCATAATATTTTTTAGCGGTACCAGGTTGATATTTGCATAGGCATATCCGAAGGCCGTAGACCTGAGGGGTGGGGGTAGATATGGCCCTCCTATTGGTGTGGGTTTGGAGATGGAGGGGGTCCCAAGCACCCACCAGTGGGAGGGTCAAACCCACCCCACCTCAAGCCTACGTCGCCCCCCATTGGTGGGGATTCGGGGGGAGGCTACTGTGGCATAGCAGGGTTAAGTACCCCGGAAAAATGATAGTCTAGTGGATTTGGGTTAGGACTTCAATCGTGGCAAGTGGCCACAAGACAATTCAAATGTTCAGTCTAGGAGGCAACCAGTTTCTGTGGAGTCTGCAACAATTCTTGATACTGCAGCCGCAGCGAAAGGGTGAATTCAAAACACATAAAAGTTACTTACAGTTTTCTACGTTTTATTCTCAAATTCCTAAATAAAATTCCTACAAGTTAAACTGTCAAGAAATATTCTCTCTGGTAAATTTATAAAATATATCAGATACAAAATGAGACTAAGTCGAAACTATCGCATCGCTCTCATCGCGTCCTGTATCTGGAACTGTTGTCTGGCCTGGCAACGTTCGGCGGCGTTCTTCCACGAAAATAGGAGAGTGACTTCTTACACGACGGAAGACCAAGAGAGAAGTGCCTAGTCGGGTGATTCCGTTGGTTTATATACAGTTTGATTCGTGCAGATCTTGTTTCAATGGACGTCATAAAACACCACAGAACACCACTTATACCCCAAGATGGCGGAGAGGTATTTCTTAACCCCTTACTTCCATTCCGGGATAGTAGGGCATCCTGTGGGTATCCTGTGCTAATAGTATGCGTTCTCGCATTTAAAAGGACACTGGCATTTAGTAGGTGTACAATTTCACCACCGTTAGTAACGCCCATTGAACGTGCTATCTTGCACAATTCCCAGAGCTGAAAGTGATACTGGGTGTGTTAAGGTTAGGCCGGGTCAGTTTACAATGCTAAAATCTGTCAAAAGCATTCTGATGGGGTTATCATAGGTTAGGCTTATACTAGCTAATATGCCAATCATAATATCAAATTCTGTCGAAAACACCTTAGTAAGGTTACTATAGGTCAGACTATTGTCTGATTTCATGTCTCGTGCTCCACTTCTGTAGCAAGTGTGCAGAGTACTTTTAGGGCAGTTGCACTGATGTTATGCAATGCAAATATACTAGGAATATGAATAAAATTACATAACTTGTGCCTGAAAACAGCGTTTATACTTATTAAAGTTTATTCAACAGAGAATTATTTCCAAGTAGGACTTGGCCACTCTGATTAACACTTTGGGAACCGAGACTCCCAAGTGCAATAATATAAGTCTGACGCGCTCCATGGAGGTTAATCTGATGCGCTCCGTGGAGGGCATTTCGTTACAATCCTCCCAACCAAGACGCGAGGTCCGGCAAATTTATCGGAGCTCGAGTCTGGATCAGATGAACTCCAGAATTTATGAAAGTGACCCGGATGACCTGACCATGGAACCAGGATGACCAATCACATGTGGTGACCAGGATGCTATCCAAGATGTATAGCATCATGGTCAGAACATCGTGACGGAAATCCGTAACCAGGATCAGACATTACCAGGTTAAGAGATAAGAAATGCACTACATGGATTCTATCTTATTAACGGTTAAACGGTGGATACTAGCGGAACACTTCCAGACAACAGGAATCACCTTTTTCTCTTAAGGAATTACATTCTCAAGGAACCTAAACAAAAATAAGATTGAACTATATTTCTAAGTTTCCTACATCATTATTCTATTGGTGGGAAAAACTGATAATAGAAGGCCGTATAATTGAAGCTATGCTTCTTCAAAGGGGTTCCCCATAGAAGGTCAAAACGACACAGAGGACAACTTTGTTTTTACTGCATCCAAGTTAACCCACAGTAGAGATGCACTATCTGAGTACATTGAGGACAATGATATGCTGCACGAGGTCCAACGATGTCCAACAAGCATATCGCGCATTGTCTCCCATCTCCATCAACTAAATTTTGTCTGGCTTGAAAGATTCTAAGGCTTGCATACAATTGAAGCGAGGATTGCAAGACTTGATAACTATATTGTGCACTTTCCCATTCATAGGTATGTTCCACCTGCACATGATGGAATGTTTCACCAATTATCATCCGATATTCGCGGGGTAAATCAGGTATGGAGATTTGACTATATTCACTAGTGGATGGACCGGAGTAGATGTGATGAATGTATCGATCCCATTCTCTGATTCATAAGGAATTCGCTGATCATAATATGTTCCGTCCCACCATTGGTCATTCCAATAATGAATGATACTTGTACGGCTTGATCGTGCTGCCTCCAGAGGGGTCGCTAATCGAGTGTCATGTTCGATTACCACTATGTGAGGCATCACCAGTTCGCATCCTACTTCCGTTGTATGGAGACAATACCGGTACAAGACTTGAGTTCGAATCAATTCTAAGTGACCGGTGACTTCGTTTAACTGTACCACATCCCACACACGGATTTTATGCTGAAAAGCGGAAGCTCCGTTGTGAAAGATCATGGGTACAGGGATACGAAATCTCTGTGTCCAGTACTCTAATTGCTCCGGAAGAAAATCTTCTGAAGTTGGGTTAACTATATGGTATGCATATGCAGTGGCCATTTTTCAAGGATTTAATATTACTTTTATGACTGACTAAAAACTATTTCCACTATAAAAACTAAAACTGTAACAATTGTATATCAAGTGCAATGGTTAAATTTCAAACAAAAGAAATGTGACTGATTATACTCAGGTTATACTCAATAATTAAAAATCCCCAAAACTATATTACACTATTCTACAGCTGTGCCGTGTGAACAATTCTACTTTCCCCGTTAACGGTTCTTCGTTAGTTTTTAGTCTGTTGTCGATAGTGACGAAACTAGGAGTCACGTCTAGAATGTCACTATGTAATTTTGATTGAAAATAACTTTTTGTTTACTTGGAGTACTCTTGAGAAATAAGAACATTATATATAAGGATGTCCAAAGATGACAACAGTGCCCGACGGCACGCAGCTGTAGGGGGTCGCCTTCTCAACTTCTGTAATTAAAACTCAAAACTCATGAGGGTCCATTTCAGATGGTACTGGAAGCTTCGGCTCGTTACCAATGCCCCACTTCATGGGTGCACGGCAGTGCGGGCAAGCAGCTTGCTCATGGGCACCTGCTTTTGACCTGGCCCATGCAGTACCACAAGAGTAGTGGATTTGTTGTTTACATTGGCCACACTCAAATAAATCCTGCCATGTTTTAGAAATTTCCGTTAAACAAATACAGCAAGGGTCTCCAAGACCCTTGTAATGAGTCTGTACCTCTGTCATCTCATTATACTTGATAATTTGGTTTCGAAGACTAAAACATTGTAATCGTCTTCCTTCGTGTCGGATTAAAGCTTCACGAAGGAGGCGATATTGTTTTTGTTGTTTCTCCAATTCATAAGTTTTCTGTACGTTACCAGGAGGAAAGAATCGTGCAGGATGCATTTGGAGCTGATAGAATCCAAAGGAATCATCAGCATCTTCACTAGCGGAATATGTACTACCAGGGAAGATCTCATGACTCCTGAATGGTCGAACCAAGCCAGGATCGGCTATCAGGTCCAATTCAGCATCCAATTGATTTCGTCGATGGTCATAATAACAGCCATTCCAACAGGGGTCATTGACATAATGGATGACCTCGGCAGGACCGGGACCAGTGACCTCATGGGGTTCAACTACTACTGGTAACTCCGGGAAGTTCAGAAGATGGGGAATATTACTTTTCTTTCCTCAGAGAGATAAAAACGATAACCAAGTTGATGTTGCATTATCTCCGTTTGACCAGTGGCAGGATTATAATGTCTCGTATTCCATATACAAATGAACCTTAAGCGGCGACATCTCCATAAATCCTTTGGAAAAAATAAACAGAAGTCGTTGCAAGTAGAAACTGCATGTTGGAAGGCCTCGTGTTTATGCGAATTAAACATCGCCTGCTCCTCCGCGAATTCCTCAAACTCTAATGTATTTACTGAAGCCATTCCAACAAGCAAAGTAATCAATACAAATAAAATTTATAAGACTATATTCAAAACAAAAGAAACCACTATATGTAAATAGAATTACGTTATATTACACTAAAATTTACACTTGATAATACGCTCCCCTGGGTTCATCTGCAACTTGGTGCACTCAATCAACACTCTTTCCACCAACTTTCAAATTTGTATGCCTTGATTATTGGAGTCCTGTGTGTAACTTATCTAATACACTCCAGGAACTCCGAATTTATAATAAATTGTTACACTGTTAAAACAGAATTACTAACTCCTTGCAAGAATTTTGACTAATAATCAAGACAAACACAGACGACCCGTGATCGTCATGTATCAGGTTTCCAATCAAGGGTTATTCATCAATTGGGAAACCAGATTCATGAAAATCTTATGTACATGTATTAGTCGAGTTAGACTTTTCTGCTTGTTTCTGCTTATAATAATAATAAGAATGCATTTCTCAATCTTCACTCTGAAGGTTTTCATTTCGTGTTGGCAACTGGTAATGCCAATACACAGTATTTGGGCCTGTTCGGTAGTCAAACGTTGACCCTGTGAAATGTCCAACATAATCTGGGTGGTATTGACGATAGACAACAAAGGGTTGAAAACTCCTTGGTCGTCCATCTGAATGATATCGTGCTCGTTTTCGACGACTATAGTCACGATATCTTGCACAGAAAGGAGTAAACTCTGCTACATTTCTTGGCATGTGAAATCTATGATGTACACTGCTGGTAGTAGCCACCCGGTGACTATAATACCGCAGAGGTTCACTTATCTCACCCTGCTCGTTGATTTTTGGATATTGTAAATCAGGGCAATTGTATATCACTAAATATCTAGACGTATTTGCAAAAGTTAAATGAGTATCGATAGCACTGTCATAATAATATATCAACTCTCGCTCAACCTCTATATATAGTATATTCAAATCAAAATCAAAATATTGACATCCAAATTCATCCTCAATGCTTAAGAGATCTGTATCTTTCATAAAATCTTGTTCATATGTATTGGGTCGTATGATATCTCGATCAAATTCATGAGGAGAGGCCAATGGGCGAGGTGTCCCGAAAAACTCACTCCTTGCCCACTCCCACGGTCTCGGTCGAATATCGATTATAGGCTGCGAGACAACATTAGTAGGTAATGGAGTAAATTGTCTTGCTTCTACATCACTTAAAGGAGGAGTGTGTACTTCTAATTCAAGATCAGCTCGTGCAAGTTCGTTCTGTATCACACTGATACCGGACTCTGCTGCATCAGAGTCCAGAACAGTGGTAGAATCACTAGGCATAGAATCACTTGTGGGTGTGGTCATACTGGAAGAAGTATGTGACCCTACTGTAATGTCATAAACAAACCCACCGAGGCCATCTTGGTTCTCGGGGTCTCGATAAATAATTGCATCATGGGTTCTAACAGGTAATCTTGAAGGAAGAACTAACGTTTCCACAGTATCCGTAGGCGAATAAGGTGGAAGTCGTTGAAGTCGTTCAGGTGAATATAGTAAAATAGAATCAGTAGGGGTTTGAACACTACTTGGAGGGGGTCGACAAAAGGTCGGAAGATGCTATAGAAGGGGATGGTGATGCTTCTATTGATGCCAACATTGATACACAATTATCAGATGAATTGCTACTTATATTTACGTCCATACTAGATGAATGAGTGTCTTGAAAAAGTTCTCGTGAAACGGTACTATTACTGTCAGTTCCAGTACTAACTGTACTTGAAGTTTCATCATCATATAAATTGTCACAATCATTATAATAACTCTGGTAATCAGGGAAATCATCAATCCCACTGTCAACACTAGAATCAGATTCTGCCATTATGTACACTGATCACTGAAACAAAAACACACAGTGTGTAAACTACTGTTTTTCAGTTTCTTTGTCTATATCGAACATAGTTATGTGGACATTGGCAGAATCCACATCATGTTGTACACGGGGATATATTGATTTCCTATTCGGTTGAGGAGAAGGTCTAAAGTTTTGAACAGCTTTTCTCATCATGTCTCTGATACTCTTAGGAGGTTGTTGTGATTGTTGTTGTTGTCCTCCAGTTGGATTAGCAGGAGCTGAAGGCTGTGGTCTAGGTCCCATACTAGTATAGATTTCATCATCAGCAAATGCAAAATTAGACATTTCACTATCATCAACAGCAGAAAAAGTTGGTTTACTTTTACGGTTTCTTAACCACTTGTATATCTGTTTGTGTCTATCGGTTCGATAGCACTTCCAAAGCAGATATAATCCTATTATTAATGCAACAGTCGCGAGAGCATAAGCCCACTTAGGGACTTCAAATGATTCCGTCATTTGTAAATTTAGCGAGTCAAGTTCATGAATTAAGTCATCCATGGGTAAGTCATCTAAGTGTTCTATTTCCTTCGGTATCGTAAACGTCGATATGTTCACTCTCTCTATGACAGGTTTCCACATCTGTCGTTGTAACAATGAGAAATTTGGTAACACCGTCTTTGTGACAATCCGAAAAGTAGAATTATCCCTTTTATGGAAATAACTCAGTAACATTAATTGACCGCTCGATGCCATACATAATGGTTTTAATTCCAAAATTCCAATTGGCAGAAGAATCCGTTTCGGTTTCGGATTTCTTCGTTTCGGACATGTAATTGAGAATCGTAGTGGGACATCTGTCGTGATGTACCACATTCCTTCATCGATTGTTGTACTGAACAGGAGGTTGATATTCAATCGAACTTCCGTTTGACATAATTTCGGAATCTCTGATTTCATGTTTAGAAACAAGGCTAACATACAACTTGTTGTCGTATGTATCGTTCATACGGCACCTACTAAAGGACAAAACAACTTATTGTTATCTACACATTGGTCATGTCCTATTTCTGGGACATACTTCATCCTTTCTTTATTAATAATTAATATGTCAGATTCAAGAGTATATATTGCTATTAATTTATTTGCGACTCGCAACACATTCTTGGTTACATTGACAAAGAGTACAGGCAAAGCCTGCACCTTGAACACTTCGAATTGTAAGTTCGAATTACGTAAGGGGATCTTCATAAACATCACCAGTTTATCTTCGTCATAAATGGCAGCCGTCGTAAGCAAATGATAATATTGCCATAATTCTGTTGTCAGATCTAGCGGCAACATTGACTTATCATCTAATTGAACTTTAATACTCAGTCAGTAGTGAAGGATCCACTATTTTCGGTGATAACTTCTTATCGGCTAGGATATCCATTTGATCATGTAAACCCCACAGAGTGGTTTCTGCAGCGATTATCATTGATTCCAATTGACTCATTACAAACTCAAGCTGATGATAAGCATGAGTGAAATGTTCAAGATATAATATTCGATCTTCATGATTCTGAACTACTTGATTTACTCGACCTTGAAATAACATCAATTCGTGCGATATATTTAACATAAATTCTCTGTTTTTCAGAATCGCTTCATGATTCATCTTAATGAAGGTTAAACTTTGTTTTTGAATATGTTGAATCATTGCTTGATTAGTACTTAAGCATCTTAAATTATCTGCTATCCCATTTAAATCTGACTGGGATACAGTTCTGAAGAGAAAACTCAATCCTTCACCTACAAAGTCGAACAAACCTCATCTCTTCCGAGACGAGATGATTGTATGTCCATGTAATCTGCGGTAATCGTTCAGATCCTCTTGTACTTGTGTAGCACGATTATCTAGGTATCTGATCTCCTGGTGTATATCCGTTATGATCGATCTCAACGCAACGGCAAGAGTAGAGTTTTCACCATTTATTTCTACAAAAGTTTGTCGAAAAGCTGTGGTTGTAGCGGAATACAAACCATTAGTATATCTCATACTTCGATCAAGTCTGCGCACATATTGTATAAAAGGTTGGAGCTCATAAACAAACATTGTACTCCAATCACTAGTTACCATATTTACTTCTTTTACTTTCTTAAAAATCACATTGTTTCTAATAATAGTATATCCATCTATTATTGTAGTCAAAAGACCAACTAATAACATCCAACGCAACATCTTGCTCCTACAATGAGAAAGGAAGCAAGAGTTAGCGC
The DNA here is from genome assembly GCA_031216915.1 of Pictodentalium vernedei. Classification (NCBI taxonomy): domain Eukaryota; kingdom Metazoa; phylum Mollusca; class Scaphopoda; order Dentaliida; family Dentaliidae; genus Pictodentalium; species Pictodentalium vernedei. The sequence goes on along the minus strand of CM062297.1, from coordinate 367,131,619 downwards.
AATGAGTAATACGCGATTCAGTTTCCTTCACTCTGATGATTCACTTCCCGGGTGTGAAAGGTCAGAAGGTTAAACTAAATACAAGAAAGTCTCAGTCAGTTCGCGAGGCTGACAAGATCTCATTGATAGTTTCGTTCCGAACAAATCATAACTCAATACAATTTTGTTACTCATTTTACACTTTCTCTCATCTCTCTCAAACTTAAGGAGAGGCATCTGCCATTATGTGTTATGTATAGCTATCATTAGTCTTGGGGTAACATTTAATCTCTAGTACTCCAGGTAGTAGGAGGTATCATAACCGCTCCTAATTCTAATTTCTCACCTGGTTCTTTAATCTTATTATGATCTCTTAACACAGCTTGTATGCAAGAGATCATCTCAGTTATATCTTTACTTGGTTGTTTTGGTTGAGGCTCACTACTTTGGCCTTTTTCTTCAGTTATTTGCATTTGATCAACTTCCATCGTTGAATCATTTACTCGATCATTTCGGTCATCAGCAATGAACCGTGAGGGTTGTTGATCAGCTGAAGGAGCTTGTAGCTCTTTCATACATTTCTTGTAATCTCGTACCTGTTGTACTTGTTGTCTTAATTCTGCTAAAGGAACACCATCTTCTTCTGAAGAAGAATGTTCTCATCTTTGTCTTTTATTCTTAATGAATGACGTTAAGGGGTGTTTTTCTTAAATCCCTTGCATATCGTCACCTTCATCACTGTCATTACTGTCACTACTGCTACTGTGTTCAGCAGTCGACTGTTCTGACGAGGCAGCGTAACGTTGTATTCGTCGCGCTCTAACAGGTTGGACAGGCTGAGGCACCTCCCATTCTTGAGGCGCTTTACTAAGTCTTTCTCCATGACATTTAATTATTCTGCGAGTTAATTGATCTTGTATCTTGTAACTCACTGGACCTGTTCTCTCAATGACTCGAAATGGGTAGTCCCATTTCGATTCTAATTTTCCTTTAGATTTACCTGAGGAGTATAAAACAGGATCACCTATTTCAAAGGTGATATCCTTTGCTGTAACATCATGCAATCTTTGTTGCTTTAATACTCGTTTCTTCTGTGCAGCTTGTTGTTTTCTAAATGCTTTATGTTGTTCCTGAATGGCTATCTTATGAGGTTCTTCACCTACATATTTTTCTCGAGGTTTAAGTATGTTGTCGAGTGGTAAAACCACATCTCTGCCATACACCAAATAAAATGGAGAGAATCCAGAAGATTCGCTGCCATTAAACCTGATGGCTGCCATAGCTTGGTTTAGGAATAAATCCCATGTTTCTAATTCTTCTCGAGCTAGTTTTGCTAAGATGTCATTCAGCGTTCTATGTAGCCTCTCCACCTTCCCATTAGATTTTGGATGGAAGTAGGAAGTAGTTACATGATGTATCTTGAAATAATCAGTTAAGTATTTCATTACTGCATTTACATTTTCAGATCCATTGTCTGTTAATATTTCTAAAGAACATCCAAATCTTGGAAAAATTTGATCTATTATCAAGTTAGCAATTGTTTCCGCCTTTTTATCAGGCACTGGAAACGCTTCAGGCCAGCCAGAATAAATATCTATGAAGGTCACAATGTATTTATTTCCTGATAAAGTCTCAGGGTGTGGACCACTCATATCCAATGCTATTTTAGCAAAGGGGTATGGAGGTCTATCAGTCTCTTGCAATGGCAAAGTGTGAGCTCTGGTGTTATGAGCTCGACACACAAGACAATTCTCTACATGTTTATATATATGTTTATATAAATCTTTCCAATAATATTTTTTACTGATATTATTGTATACTTTGTCTATGCCAAGGTGACCTAATTCATCATGGTCTTGTTTCAACACATCTGCATGTAATTGTTCAGGTATGCACAAACGTACTCACGGATTATCGTCAACTGTACTAATGTAATATAATACTCCCTCAATCATGAGGTATCTACTACTAATGTGTGCAGGGGTATTGTTACCTTGATACTTCTTAATGATTTCTACAATCTTTTCATCTTTCTGTTGCTCTACCTTCATGTCCAAATCTTTGTAATTAATTGCTTGTGGTTCGGGCGGAACCTGAGGTTCATCTGTGATGACATGTACATATCTTTGTGGATTAATTCTGTTACTATTTATAATTCCAATTTGTAATGCTTTCTGATTTTCCACATTATCCATCTCGTATCTGGGGTCAGCGTTTGCGATTCCCTCAGGTAAACGAGAAAGTAGGTCAGCACATGTATTCTTTCTACCTGGTAAATATTCAATCTTACAATTGTAGCTAGCTATCTTCAATGCCCAGCGTTGTACTTTGGCATTGTTTTGTGGACTTTTCAATAAATACTGCAAGGGGGCATGGTCTGTCTTAATAACAAACTCTGCTCCCTGCAAGTAGTTATTGAATTTATCCAAAGCATATGAGATAGCGAAAGCTTCTTTCTCAAATGTCGACCATTTCTGTTGGGTTTCACCCAATTTATGAGATAGGAAGACAATGGGTTTTTCATCAGGTACTCCAGGTAGTTGACCTGTTTCGTCATCACATGGTTGTGCCAAAACCGCTCCGACACAGCGGCCACTGGCATCTGTGTAAAGCACGTAAGGCTTTCTGGGATTTGGATATGACAAATGAGCAACTTGAGTTAAACGATCTTTCAACTCTTGAAAGGCATTTCGATGTGTTTCTCGCCAATGGAATCTTGCATATTTCTTTGTCAGTTCTAAGAGTGGTTGAGCAATTTCGCTGAACTGAGGAATAAATCTGCGGTAATATGAGGTCATGCCCATAAAAGATCTCACTTCCGTCACCGTTTTTGGCGGACTTAATTTTCAAATGACCTCGACCTTCGAAGTCTCAGGTTTAAGTCCATCTTTACTAATTACAAAACCAAGATAAGATGTTTCAGATTGAAAGAAGGAACACTTCTTAGCTTTTAGCTTCAACTTATGTTTTCTTAGTCAACTAAACACTTGTTTAATGTGGTCAATATGAGATTTTATGTCACGGCTGAAAATCAAAATATCATCAAGGTAGGCCAGAAAAAAATCCTCTAGACCCTCCAAGACGCTTGTCATGAGGGATTGATACACCGAGGGTGCATTAACGAGTCCAAAGGCCATCACATTGAACTCATAAAGGCCCTTATGGCAAACAAAGGCCGTTTTAGGTCTGTCTTCTTCATCCATCTTGACTTGCCAGTAACCTGACTTCATGTCAAGGGTGGTGAAGTATTGACATCCATTCAATAAAGTAAAGATGTCGTCAATCAATGGAAGTGGCCAGTTCGTAACTTTCGTGACTTCATTGAGCTTGTGGAAATCAACGCAGAAGCATTTCGAGCCATCTTTCTTATCCATGAGCAAGCACGGAAAACTCCATGCACTATTTGATCTTCGGATAATTCCGGATTGAAGCATTTCTTCAAGTGCTTCATCCATAATTTTTCTCTTAAGTAATGGAACTCTATATGCTCTACTTTTTATTGGTAGCGCATCACCTGTGTCGATGCACATCTTAACTGTATCTGTCTGAGTTAATTCTTTATCAGTTTTTGCAAACAAGTCTTTATTATTATTGATGACTGGCATCAACAGGTGCCGTTTGTCTTCAGACACCTGTATGTCAGCATCTGTGATCTGGTCTTCAGGTGTATTTTGAGTTAAGATCTGATTAACTTCTAAGACTTTTTCTTCCTGTTCTATTGGCTCAAGTTTTCCAATCAAACATCCCCTTTTTAAGGTGTAATGTTTGTTGGTACTGTTCACCAACAGTACAGGTATGGTTTCATTTCCATTAGTGACTATACTCTTACTAACCAAGAGGCCAGGCTGTTCAGCCACATGACCTTTAGTCAGTCCATGATGTTCTAAGTATTTTGTGTCAAAGACAGATTTTACACCGGAAGCTTTTGCTGTACACAAACAAGTGGACTGTGGTTTAAGTTCCAGCTGATTAATCAGCCGAGTAAGACAACTCACCTGTATATCTTGAACAATGGGTACATAGTGACCATCTAATCTCAATTTATGAAATTCCCAATATAAGTTAACTCGATTGCCCCTTATCCAATCCATTCCTAATAACATGCTTCGATTCAATTCATTTATTACTAAGAACTCATGCACCTGATAAATTCCTTGAATATAAAATTCAAGTCTAACTTTTCCTCAAGGGAGAGTGTCATTCCCAGTAATACCTGCAATGCAAGGCAAAGAATTTTTATCACCAACTAATTTCGGTCGGTGTTTAAGATTTTTCCAAAATTTTGTACTAATACAACTTGTCTGTGCCCCTGTATCTAATAAGGCATGTACTCGTTGTCCTTTGATGTTCACTAAGACACTATTCAAAGAAGCAGCCCCATAATTTATGGTTACTGTTTCCGGTTGAGAATTTCTAAGTTTTTGTTGCTGTTGTTCCCCATTTGGGTAATCATCATTGTTTACTAAGTTATTTCCCTTGGTTTCCATAGAGTGTTTCACTTCCTGTTGACATGGGTTTTTCCAATTACTTCCCCTTGGGTTTTTCCTGTTTTGTAGTTTTGGGTTTTTCCCAAGTGATTTCTCTTGGCTCCTTATTCTTGGATTCTTATTTCCTGATTCAAATACTTCCTGTTTCTGTTGATTTATTTCAATACAACCCTGCTCACCTGGTTGATTATCATAAGTCTTTTTCATGGTTTGACGTTCATAAGCATTTTTCATATAAATCATAATATTAGGGTCTACATCTACAATGTGTATCTCTTTCAATTGTTTAGGAGTAAAGTTTTGTAAAACTCTCACATAAACATCTGCACACTTCTGTTTAGGTACACCATATATCCCGCTACTGATGAGTGGGATAGCTATGTTTACAAAATTTTCGTCGTCACATACCCACAATACTTTTTGTATAGTACTGTATAAAACCTTGAGACCTTTATTTTTATCACTGTAATCATTCCAGCGTGGTCCCACAGCATGTATCACTTTTAAACATGGCAACATTCCACAAGTGGTAGTCATATTCTCACCTACTGGAAGATTTCCATGCTGTTGAATATATTGTTGACATTCTTGTTCAAGGGCTGGACCAGCTCCAAGAGCTATAGCTCTGGCAACACCTCCACCATGGGTCAATTGGCTATTAGCCGCATTCACCATAGCGTCAGTAGCTACCTGAGTTATACCAGTCCTGTATACTTTTACTTTCAGACCACTGGTGGTCTGATAGCTGAAACAAGTTTGTGAAGTACATTTTGCATGCTGACTGTCCTTTGCAGGGCAGCCATTTTGTGAATTGGCCTTGAGTTTCTTAGGCCTACCAGTCAGAGGAATGGTTGTGAATTTTACTGTACAATTTTTCCTGTTATGTGTGGTCTGACCACACCTTGTGCATTGAATGACTTTACTTTTCACTGGAGGAGAATCATTTTTGGTTCTCCTTGTTTGAGACTGAGTACTTGGCTTTATATTACATGTTTTATTACCCGTATTTCCACCTGTCTTATTTACATTTTTATTTTTACAATTATTCATACATTCATTTTGTACATTAATTTTCACGTCTCCCTGGTGATTTCCATTTTCACTTCTGTTGGGAGCATGTGACTTCTCATTAACTCTGCTCATTGCCCCATATGGGCAGAGTTCCCTTGGTTTAAATTGACTCGGCAATCGCGAGCGAAGTGGTTTGGCTTCCCACAGCAAAAGCAGCAAAAGGTCGCCCCGGTGACCCTTCACCTGCTGGCTGAATATGAAGTGTTCTCAGTTGCTTGGTCAAGTTAACGCAGCAATCACATTTCACGTGACCAACGCGGTTACAACGATTGCAAACCGGTCGTGAAAATCGTGTCAGTTTCTGATATCTGTTGTAATTTTGTCCTCCCCTATTTCGGTATTGACTATTGTACTGATTTTTGTTCTGATTCTGATATGGAGGTCGCGCCTAACCTCCACTATAGTTTTTCGTTAAGATATTAACCTTATGGCATCGACACGCCACACCTATGACCATGGAAGTCTCGTCTCTCATCTCCAAAGGGAGATGTACGTGTTCTTCCTGTTTGTCCACAGGATCACGAAATACAGGGTCGCGATAGCGCTCATATTCTTCATATTGTCGGTCAAATGCCTTCCCAAAGGGCGCTTTTCCTTTGGCGGCTTCAGAACGGGCGCAAAGTTTGATTTTCGCGGCATTTTCAAATAATGCTTGACTAACAGCGTTTTCTAGCGTTTTGGGCATGCGACGGATTAGTTTCATCCAAACATCGTTGTCGTACAACCCGTCACAAAAGTAATCTGAGAGGTTTTTCTGGATGGTGGGGTTATCAATTTCCTGATCAAAGGCATCTTTTGCAAGATCAAGCAGTTGCTCTGCATATGAGACAAGAGTTTGATTTTTCCCTTGTCGCATATGGCGCAACTGATTGGTAGCCATGGAGTTATCCATAGTGGCGCAAAAGTGACTTTTCAGTTTGCCATACAATTCGGACCAAGGCATTTCAGGATTTTTCTTCATTGTTCTTAAAATAAAATCAGCAACTACAAAGTCACTGGTTTGAGCGGCGATTTTAGGTCGTCGCTTCTCTTCTACGTCATTTGTCTCACAGAAAAGGTCAAGAGATTTTATCCAACCCCGAAAATTCAAGGGGTTCCCGTCAAATTTTTTAATATGGGAATGAATGGACTGAGCCTGAGTGGCGTTAGCAGTCTTTGCATTACTCTTTTCACTTTGGCACACAGTTTCATGCAGGTCGATTATGGCGGAAGACGTGGGGTCGTTGGCTCGTTTTTCAGCGTCTGCCAATTGACTTTTTACTCTCCGCAGTTTCGCTTGTGCAGTACCTTTCTCATTAGCCAGCTGTAATTCTAAATCAGCTTTCTGCTGTACCAGTTCTGCTTTAACTTGGGCGAGGGCTGTCTGCGTTTGTTGAAGGGTTTGTTGTGAGGCAGCATGCTGCTGCGACAAGCTCTGAGCTTGAGTGCTCATTTCAGCAATTTGCAGCTCATACTGACCCACAAGACCTTCCCTTTCCTGTTTCACTTGAGTAATTTCATTGATTAACCATTGCTCTCTGTCTGTCAACGGCGTGGTCATTTTTAATTGATTCAATGAATTCTATTACTATAAAATAATTTACAATTTAATTTTTCTGCTGTTAATGAACGTAAAGTGAAGAAAATTGCACCTACCTTGCTAGCACTACAACTGTTGAAACACACGCGGTTGTCTTTTCAGAATTTCCTAGAATTCCTCGAGATTTTTCACAACTGTTTGAGTTTCCGTTTTTCTCTGGTGTTCGGTCAAAAGTTCAATATATCTGATGAGCAACGCTCGGTGCAACCAGTCGAGCGTAGTTTGGATGTGATAGCAATTGGCGGTCGGCGTGAGTGTAAATAATGGCACGTTGGACATGCAACCAGTTCTACCATGGAGTTGTACCAGCTTTTAGATTCAGAGGGCGCTTTCTGCATCTGCTGCCTTCGAAATTTCAGCTGCCAGGCGTTCAATTTACCAGTAAAATTAAGGGATGTCTGTCCCTTATAAATAACATCAAAAAAGTTCTCACAAGTTCACTGAGCTCCCCAGCAGCAATGTTTTCAGTCAGTTTCAGCTTCACTGGGTCCGTTAGGGTTAATAGATGTTTCGAGAATGTTCACCCGATCGTTTCAAGAGAGTTAGAAGTCAGAGTCCACATCCTGACGAACGGCACCAAATAAACTGGCCTGTGGCATAGCAGGGTTAAGTACCCCGGAAAAATGATCGTCTAGTGGATTTGGGTTAGGACTTCAATCGTGGCAAGCGGCCACAGGACAATTCAAATGTTCAGTCTAGGAGGCAACCAGTTTCTGTGGAGTCTGCAACAATTCTTGATACTGCAGCCGCAGCGAAAGGGTGAATTCAAAACACATAAAAGTTACTTACAGTTTTCTATGTTTTATTCTCAAATCCCTAAATAAAATTCCTACAAGTTAAACTGTCAAGAAATATTCTCTCTGGTAAATTTATAAAATATATCAGAACACCACTTATACCCCAAGATGACGGAGAGGTATTTCTTAACCCCTTACTTCCATTCCGGGATAGTAGGGCATCCTGTGGGTATCCTGTGCTAATAGTATGCATTCTCGCATTTAAAAGGACACTGGCATTTAGTAGGTGTACAATTTCAACACCGTTAGTAACGCCCATCGAACATGCTATCTTGCACAATTCCCAAAGCTGAAAGTGATACTGGGTGTGTTAAGGTTAGGCCGGGTCAAATACAATGCTAAAATCTGTCAAAAGCATTCTGATGGGGTTATCATAGGTTAGGCTTATACTAGCTAATATGCCAATCATAATATCAAATTCTGTCGAAAACACCTTAGTAAGGTTACTATAGGTCAGACTATTGTCTGATTTCGTGTCTCGTGCTCCACTTCTGTAGCAAGTGTGCAGAGTACTTTTAGGGCAGTTGCACTGATGTTATGCAATGCAAATATACTAGGAATATGAATAAAATTACATAACTTGTGCCTGAAAACAGCGTTTATACTTATTAAAGTTTATTCAACAGAGAATTATTTCCAAGTAGGACTTGGCCACTCTGATTAACACTTTGGGAACCGAGACTCCCAAGTGCAATAATATGAGTCCGACGCGCTCCATGGAGGTTAACCCGACGCGCTCCGTGGAGGGCATTTCGTTACACTACCCGAGAAAATGTTGAAAATTCAATACCCTGAGAGTGAATCTGGGACCACCTGATGCTTTAAGGTGCTATATAAGTAACAGAATTAGATTTATTTTGAAATTCCCATGTCTGATATTCGTTAAATTCAAATTAAATGTATACAAATTATACATCAAAATGAAGGTTGAGATGTATAGAACACGAAGCATATATGAAATCAACTCATAGAGTTGCCAGCAGGCTCCACTGGTTCCTGGAAGTCTTCTACTGTATTCGTACCAGTACTGATAATACAATAATATTTCTGGAGAACAACCTCTGACCAAATGATAGAGATCAGGGTTGCAGCATCATAGGGAAGTTCACTCAGAGGCACAAAAGCCGATGGTAAATGACTGACCCGCCGACGGGTTACGGATGATGGTGATCTGCATTGTCTTGTGAGAGATACTCGCCAAAGTGGCACTCTTGTCGGAGCCCCAGAACGGTGTCCCCTAGGCCATATGCTAACTTACTATGATGACAGCCAGCCCCAGTATGCCCATCTAGGGGCGTCTTTGTTAGCATACACCCATATTAGCCTTCTCGGTATGTTACATCGTTTCGACAAAGAAGAGGCGGTTCGGGTGGCGACAGACAGCAAATATGTCAAGAAAACAATACTCTACAAACTCAACGGTGTCCAAGCCTATGTACCACCCGAAGTCCACCCTGAGGGCTATTGCACAAGGCGCTGCCACTATCATGAGGAACCCACTATACATGCCACAGGAACACGCCGACAACCACTCCAAGCCAGAGTATTGTAGCGCCACGAAAAACCTCCCTCCCAGCACTACTCCGAGGTATAATGACCCACTGACCCACCACCGACTGAGTTACTGCAACGGAGGAGGTGGTAGCGGCAAGACAATGAGAGCGATCGAGGTCTTCAGGGTGGGAGACCCACTTGTCTTTACCCCAACTCGCCGCCTTGCCAAAGAGATCCGAGGTAAGGCAGTCATGGCACAGATCTACCATAGCTTCTTCCGGTGGAGTGGACAAAAAGAATGGACACCAGATCTTATGCGCCAAAAGTTCATCCCCCGCGTCGTCATCTGGGATGACGTCTGCACTGTGCTCCAACCTATCATAGAAATGTTCTTGGACTGGTTATCTGCCTTGGGGATCAAGGCCAGCCACAACCAATCACAGGTGAGATGCCCCACCACTGGTTTCGGCAAGCAGTGGATTATTACGAAGAGGTCAAGGCAGACCACCGGGCACATCCGCCTCCAGGCTGACAAGGCCCAGTGTCAGGAGATGCGGAAGGCTCTCCCCAACTGTCTGGGATTGGATCGCTTCATGGAGCAATGGAGGCCAGGTGACCTGATCCTCACTAGTCGGCAGAAGGTCCGCGACCGGGCACAAGAGCTGTTGCTCCAAAGACACATGGAGTACTTTCCAGACACTCGGTTCCGCTCTTATACCACCCAAGGACAGCCGAAAACAGAACATTATGGTTCCCATCCCGGGCACAGACCGCGAAGAAGAGCTCGTCCTCAATGACATAGTTGAAGTCAGCATCGAGGCCGCTGAACAGGTTATCAAGACCGATAATTGGCGCCTCGGGTATGCCCTCACAGTCCACTCAAGCCAGGGTCTCACTATCCACGACCCACAGAAGGTTTGGATCATAGACTACTTCCTACAATGGTCCAACCTTGTCAACCTCGCCGTTTCCCGCGTGGAGTATATGCAGCAGCTCGAACGAGTGACCTGTCCACCAGATGAGGGTAATGAGGTCAGACAGCCCACAAAGCAGCAGCTTCGCAAAAACATAGCGAGGAAGCTTGTCGCCCACAAGCGCCAGGACCAGGTCAAAGGACACCCGGGCTTGGCGACCGAGCGTCCAAGCCGGTACACTAAGAGGAACCACACAGGGTCAGCTGCGTGACGGCGACCTTCTCCAGCTCGTATGCCTGGTAGAGATAGCGAACACCCACATTGGATGGGAGCTTCTGCTCATTGAGGCCAACAGTATCTGTAGCAAATCAAAAATGTGCCAGTAGCAGAACAGTAGCTTTCTCTCATTTGCAATACAAAAGGCAATGTTACAGTCCACGTTTTAGATAGCAGGGGTGGCCCTATTGAATTGTAAAACCTATCCGTAACATTACATATTCGAAATATACCTGTTCATACGGGACAACAGCTGCAAGAAGTGTAAAGACATGGTGAATAGCGGAGGACCAGGAGCAAAGGATGTATTGCCTTGCACGACCCTTCAGCTGGCTGACCTTGGGGACGCGCAGGGCTTTGGAGAACCAGGGATGACGGACAAATTATATGTATTTCAGCACTCCAAGGGGACTATACAAGAGAAAAGACCTTTCCGTTGTTGTTCCTTTGGAACTGGAACAACCGCAACAAGCTATATTTATCGAGCTGCGTGGTTTGAACCTGGAAGGCTCAGCCCCGTGGAAGAGCTACGAACTTATCCAGAATGACTTCAATCAGTGGTCTCTGAATAGGCACCCTGTTCGCGGTGAGTGGGAACTTGTCTTCAGGGTCATCCAACTTCACATGCAACTGGACCGCGGCCACATGCTCCATAAACTCCAGAACAGTGGCCGTGTGTTGGCTTCTTATACCCCGGAAGGTGATATTGATGTTCACGAAGGAAATGCCAGGTGTGTGTTGGGTGGGATAAAAGGAGCTGCGATGATGAAGCTCTTTTGGGAGTTCAATCGTCTTACGCCTGGCAAGAGTACTACCACAATTAGTCCTGGGTATACCATCCAACGACTTCATACCAGTGCTCCATGGGTTTGACCTAAAACGGGGTAGGCGGCATAATGGCAAAGAACTTGTTATCATTATCCGTGGCAAAGATGTGTTGCTCTCGTTAAGTTGTGTCGAGTACAAGGTCACAGATGCTAGGTTTTTAACCGACATTCAATACCCTATATCTACCCCAGCTAAGCTCAATCGCCCGTGGTTTACCAGGCAGATACTGACGGACCACGATTTAAAGGTATTAGAACATGGTCTATAATGCCAATAGGAATGGGCTTTTATCCAGAACTCAGTTCTAGCGACGCGAATACTTTCCGCATCCAGGAGATAGGTGATGTAAAAACCCGTCTCATGACCGAACAAGACCGCAGGCGTTCTCTCGGCAAGAAATACTAGCGAGGGGTCAATGTCGCAGATGGAACCGCAATTCCTGTGATTATAATACTGAAGGCTGCAGCAGAGGCCTGTGGATTGGAAGGTGTTTTCGGAAAGTTTGTGATCTGAAGGCTCACAGAGAAGGCAAAAAAGCACAACACCATCGCCACCTTAGCAGAGGCCAAGTTTTCGAGCATTACAGGTCTGTATTCAAAGGCTGTTGCCGATGGATTGATATCCGAGGAGGAATTCAGTCGTGTACGGAAGAGAAATTCAACCAACTCCTGCTTGAAATCCGCAGGGCATCTCGCTGAGAGAGCCCACAGGGCCAAAAAAAAAAAAAACGAGATGCTGCAGCTGATAGCCAAGCACTCGCCAGGCAGAGACAGATACAATGGGAACAACGGGAACGGCTGAGACCAGAGCCCACAGCACCAGCCGATCCGTAGTTGCTGTGTAACTCTCATGGGCTTTTAGGATTACTTTACAGCATAGCTAGGCGGCCTTCCGTTCCGAAGGAACAGACCAACTTCCGTCACCCCCTCCCCCTCCCCCCCCCCCAAAAAAAAACCAACTTTTTTTACACGCGTAGCGAATCACTGGATGAGTTTGTAGCGCCTGCCCGGCTGATGGCGTGTATTTGCGGTTCTGGGCCGAGACTGTTTAAACTGTTCCCATTTACCTGGGCATACTCGCGAATCGCAGCATCGACATCCTGGAATGTGCGCAAGGTATGGCCTTAGCGACGTAGTTCTTCTTTGATCCGGTCGAGGCGCTCTTTTCGCTTATGGGACCATGCCGCTTCGGCGGCCTGAACCTTTTTTACGGTTTGTCATGACTCACGCGTTCCACACCAACATCGTAATCCCGAAACTTGGAGAAGAGGTAGTAGCTTCCAGAGAAGGCCACAACGTTAACAAGGGCGCCCCAACTAGCATTACTATCGGGGCTCATAATATCTGCTGGAATGATTCCTTGTTTAATTAGTATTTCCTTGGTTGCCGTCGCCAGCCCCACGTCAAGGACTATCATCCCGGCGTCATAGCTGGTGAAGTCAAGTTTAGGGGTGGCTCCCTTTATTGCCATCTTACCTAAGCGGACGATTCGCGCTCCCGCGTTGTGTCCTTGAGTAAGGTACTTCACCCCGATTGCCTACACGGGGGCACGATGACGCTGTGTACAAAGACGTACTGCACGTCGATGGTGCGCATGTCTTCAACCAATCTAACCCTGCCTGTGCCGCGGTGCAGAGTTCAGTGTCACGATGTTAGAGAGCTGACAGCTGCTCGTCGTTGCTCGGTGGTTCTCTCCGGGTTCTCCGGCTTCCTCCACCCGTAAAACTGTCACGGTCACGATTAGCCATTGTGCATAAGTATGTGACCTTAAACACCAAATAAATAACCTAAGCGGACACACGTTATTGCGAAGGCTAAGACCACGGCGCTGTGTTAGGTAGCATTGACCAGCACCTTTCCATCGGCTGAAGACATTGTATATATACATAAAGGCTTGTTCGGGGGTACCGTGCTGCGGTTGACCGAATCAACAAGAGCAGCATTAGGCGGTGTCATTAGATTGGCTGCCGACTAATTGTTGTTCCTGTTGTTCTTTCGGAACTGGACCATAATGCCAAGGTAGCCAACCCAACCGCCCAGCACTCCATGGGAACTAGTTATCTAATGAACTGCGTTCGTGATGATACCCCTTGCTGCTGCCCATGTTGTTCCTGTTCTGTTGGAACATCCTTCGGAACGGGTCCACCAGCCGCTTGGGTTGCTACTGCGTTGTTTACGACCATTCTCTGGAGATTGGCCTTCTCTTCTTGCAACCGGTTCAAGACTTTTTGTTGTTTTGCATTCCAGGTGGCAACTCCTACCCGTCCGGCGTCCACTTTTTAGGGTCTTTCTGTCGCTGTTCCTTCGGAACTGGAATAACAGGAACAACCGACGACTCAGTGGTTAGCGCAGCTGTCACTTTCTCCACTTGTTGCTGTTCCGCTGGAACAAGAGTAACAATTGGCAGGTTTGGCTCTGTCATTGATGACATCGTCTTGATTTGTAAAAGGGCAGGTGTGTCTAAATCGGAAATGTTTAGCAGTGGTTAGCATCGTGGATAGCGATTCTAAGTACATGCCATAGCGATGATATAGCTCGCACGTAGTACTGTTCAGCGCGTGCCCAACAGATGGATCTGCTTCAAGATCAGCAACCAACTTTTGTTTTGTTTTGGGGGTATGGGAAGAAACATGCTGATCTCCCATGTGTAGAGTTGTAGGGCGGCGCTCCCCGGAGTTTTCGTCATTGCTGCGGCGAGCCGTGCCTCATATCGGGCATTGAGTTTATCGGTTTCCTTATCGGTCATGGCGTCGACCTGGTCAAGTGTGATGTTTATCCCAAGAAACTGCTTGGTCTGCCCACCGGAAGCTACGGCATCTAGTCATTCGCGTTCGGCCCCATCGATCTGATCTTCCTTCGGAAAAGGAACAGCAGGATCCACTGCCGTCTTGCCTTCTGTATTGCTTCCCTGCGGCATGGCACCTTGCTCTTCTTCCAGTAGTTGGTCAATGATATCGTCACAACTCATGATGATCTGTATATACGTTATCCTCTGATTTGTTATGGCGATACGCCATTTGCGTCTAATATACGAGTATGCCGTCGACTCCAGCACGAATAAATGTAGTGATTGGGTCACTAGAATGGCTGCTTCCCACATAACAGGCGTTATAACAAGACTTTATAAGTGGTTGGTTGGTCTGTTTTTAACACTAGCAGGGCATGCTTGCTTTCCGCCAATGCCTGGCGAATTGCTACATGTTCATCACGGCTTCCAATCACATCATTCTCTCGTAGACAGTCCTCGAAGCTGTCTCTGTCCTTACAATGGAACAGACAAGCCCACCGGGTCTGCTCGCGGAGATCCTTTAAGACAGAGTTATACTTCTGAGTCAAAACCCAAACGCCCTGCTGCGCTTGACGACCCGAGAAGGCTAGCTCAGAAAGCATATCTTTCTTTTGTGTTATAGCAGAGCAATCGATGTACAAGGTCCCCCCCCCCCTCCTCACCCCGGAACGTCTGATAGAAGGCCCATAAATCCTGGTGGGGGCGTTCACCAGGATTTACTATGTGCGCATCGGGGTCATCCCAAATCCATGCACGGTCGTGGTATGTTTTCTTGTATTTGACCGTGGGAGAGAGCTCCACAATGTTCCAAAACACGTCCCGGTAAGGGCCCTCCAGCAGGTCCAGAGCGAAAACTGTCTTGCCACAGCCTGTTTGACCGCGAATAATGGCGGAATATGGCTCCGTTAGGAAAAGATCATTAACAGACTATACCGGTGAACCGGCCATATTCAATGTTAAGCTGTGCATCTGTGAGAACGTCCAGATATACACTCAATACACCACTCGCCTCTGCTGTCTTTGTGATCAGGATAGTGATACCTTCACTGGCGTTTTCTATACGCCGTCCGTTGCGTGTAGTCCGCCAACATCCGTGGTCCGCAGGTCAAGCCATAGTGCATACTTGTGGTCAAGAACTCTCCCAATGTGACATCAGCCAGAGGTAGCTCCTTTGCGACCAGGGCCACCTCACGATCTCTTCTGCTGCTGGAGCAAACTCCAAAGTGACGAGTGGCTTCGTTCCATTTCTGGTAGGCACGCGTTCCCTGGGAGTACAACTGGTTGGGCACTGCTTCGATGGTAACCTCAACCTTGGTGATCTTGTGGTTATAAAATACCTAGGGTTTCCTACCGAAAGCTACACCAGCCGTAGTAAGGTCCTCGAACAGCAGCAGGATCCCTTGCGTGCTCTTTGCGGCAACGTTGAGGTTGATGTTACACAGAGTCGCTCTTGTCTTTGGTCATTTTGCGGAGGCGCAGAACGCGATCGTATAGGATGGCGAGATGACCAGCATACTGGTTGCGGACCATGCGAGCAAGTTCAGATTGGGTGACCATTTCATATTCCAGACTGATATTATCAATGGTGTAACTGGCAGTGGCATCGCCTGTGGCCAGGACCACTCGACTGTAATCACTGAATGTCAGATCGTACTCGAGCCGATCCCCAAGCGCACTCTGGCAGAAAGGCATATGATCCTCAAGGAGTTCAAAGTCCAGCGGGATACAGAACTGATTGCCAGATGCATCAGCGATAGCCTTGTCTATGGCAACAGTGTCATCCTTGTATTCTGGGCCGACTCGCAGCTTAGTAGAATTTCTTTTTGCGGAGGTATCAATGCCCTGGTAGTGCGCGTTTTTGCGCTCGGAGGCCGTCTTCCAGAGATCAAGGTAGTAGTGGTACACGTCTGCATCGCCGACCGACATCACCTCGTTCCAGCTGATCTTGATTGCCATTTTCTTGACGATGGCACGGCCAAAATTTTGAACGACTGACCTGTTATCATCTGTTTAGGTCAGGGTGACTGCAAACGCTAGGCGCACTGTACCCGGTACGATAAGGTCGTGGGATCCGAGGTTTGGGAACCGGATATCGAGCTGTTGGTTCGGGCCAATCGTACTAAGGTTGTGCGTGATCACAACCGAATGCCGAACTCCCTTTACCCCAAGAGGTTCTCGTAGTCTGCAGTATGGGTCAAGCTTGCGTTCATATTGGTTTGAAGACATGTTGAATATAATGAACATATCTCGGATCTATCTTCAATACAATGGCAGACTTTGACTTAGACGAATTCGGAAGACGACAGGACGATGATGATTAAACGGAGCTGCAAGATGAAACTAGCTTTACCCGGGACCCTTAGGGGCGAAAACAAGAGACGGGCGTTAAAATACCTTCATTGCAGTATGAGCTCATGGGTCAGGCTGTCAATAGCTACTACCAGAATAGGTCTGAGAAAGGGGTGGTGCCCTATCTACGTGACTATTCCATGTTTGAGATCGGAAAAATAGGTAGCTGAGGCTGAAGGCCCATCCAAATATCGACATTTTTAGTAGATCGGGAGCGCCTCATGCTCTCTCAACAATTGTTGGGAAGCGTGGCGGTGGTGAGATCATCCGGAATGAGCTGGGGTTTACGGACTGGACTCGAGGGGGCAAGGCGCTTAAGCCAAAGGCGCTTGAAACACTCCGGGTCAATTACACTGAGTTGGGCGAGGCAGCTGCAAGGATTGGATCGGATAGTACAGAACTGCGAGACTTGGGACCGATGGCTAATGCTGAGTCAAATTCCACTCAAAACATGGTGGAAAGTCTTACCGAGGAGAAAGTAACTGCACTTAAAACCTTACATGACTGTCCACTTGATACCGTGGGCTTGGAGTACATCATCAAAGAGCTCTGCAGACTCGACAGCAGGCCACCCGAGGTGAGTTAACGAACGACCTAGCCAGACTGTCCGGGCTGGATGAGCACATCGCTTTGGAAAAGAGAAAGCTCAATGTATATCAAGATGATCAGTTTAGTAGGCGCCGGATAGAACGCTTGCGCAACCTGGAAGATGAACGAGCATCCTGCCTGGAGGCGGCCTCAACGAATAGAGAGGCTCTCCGATCTCAAATGAACTGAATCAGAGAGACGACCAATAGGATCCTCAATGAGGACACGACGCTCGGTGAGCGCATTCGCGCTCTCCTCCGGGAACAAAGAATTACGATCGCATCTATCCTCACAACGATTGGGATGGCAATCTAGACCCTAGTACTTGCTCTTACCGGCGGGGTCGGAAGTACCCCCACTCCCACTCCACCACCATCTGATAAGGGTGGCCTCAAAGATTGGGCGAAGAAGCAAATACAGGCTCTTGGGCGCATCCTGGCCAAGCTTGATGGGAAGGCGGCGGCTGCGCTACCTATATAATTATAGGCTCCATTGTTTCATGGCAGTTCAAGCTACTCACAAACATTGTAGGCTGGCTGGCCGAAAACCTGTGGGCCGTGGCCCTTGCTCTCTGGGGTCTGCTTCTTGTGTCGGCTCGTCAGTCATCGAAGAAGCCAAAGCGCGAGTAAGCCAACTGTAACCCCACCCACAATAACGGCAGTTTTCTCGGCATCATGCTGACATGCTGCCGCAATTCCCGATGCCACCGACTCGGCATCAGAGGCACCTCCGCTACGGCTCCCCACTTCCACAGTAGGCGCATCAATAGCCGTCAGGCCGGCAGGCGGCTTGACCAGTCCCGTATCCTCCGTAAACACGACGGGTAGGATTCGTTCAGTGTTTATGTTTATATTTAGTCCCAGGATCTGGGTGGTTGTGGCGATAACGATCTCAATGTTATACCCCACGAGGCCGTGTGAAAGGCCACCTAGTTCCATATCAGAAGGTGCCATGTAGAAGCCTCGATCGAGTACATAATCTGTTTTTGACATGGCGTGAGACAACACGCATTGATAGCATTTAATTCCACTCTCCAGGTCCACGCCTCAAACTGCTTTTGGACGTCGAACTCTGTACCCGTTCCTAGGATCGATGAACGGGCCTGAGCCTGGAACCCGATTATTGCCCAGACGTATGTCCTAATGGACTCATTGACGCTTCCGACCCCTGTCCTTGTAAACCTGTTTGCCTCATCAACTACAAACGTAGTATAATCTGCATGCTCTTGTCTGATAAAGTCTGTATGAGTATGCCCGTGCCCAGAGCTTTCGGCGAATGTGGCCGTATGGTCGTATCTTCGACTCGCTGGGTGTAATGTCAGGGGATAGCTATAGTATGCGGTATAAAGTGCCCAACCCGTCATTATAATCCCTCTCTTCTCTCCAATCTGTATCAGGCGACACACCGAATTTATTTGATAGTCTTTCAAAAGCACGTCTGTTATATGAGTTATTGTATCTAGACCATGCATGGTCCTGGGGTAAGGCAACTTTCATTTTGGCTAAAATCCACTGTGTCTGGTAGTAGAAATGGAATAGCCAGAAACCGCTAGCGAACAAGTCTGTGGTTTGATTCAGGTGGCCAGTAGGCGAGACCCCGCACCTTTGAGCGAATTGCACCTGGTTTTGCCAGAAGGCTATGGGCGAACTCCGCCATTGCTTGATGACTGCTCCAGAATTTATATCTGGGTGTTTATATTTTGAGAAGATGTCCAAGTGATTTGTTTCAAAACTCTTAGTCTCTAAGCTATGTAGTGGGGTTAAAGCCACATGAATTTCGTTGATATCTCTTAGTTTTTTGTGCTTGTAGAATCTGCCAGCCTTTCATCTGCACTATCATCGTAACGGAAGGTTTTTGGATGATCAGCCATCTAAAGGAACAACCGTGTGTACAGTGTTAATTCTTACACCGGCGAAAGTATTTGCTCTGATGAATAGAATGTTATACTTTACTGAGCGTCTTTAATACATATAACTAAGCCAGTGTGTGTGATTTATTATCAATCGCGCTGTATGCTGTTAAGAAATGTCACGCTATTTTTTGGTCTGTGTGTAAACAAGCTGAGAAAAAAAAACATTTATCGCTTGAACACCACTAGAGTGTTGAATACATTTTAGCGTTCTATATAAGCACAAATTGTTTTATATAACTAGTACAGGGAACAACGGGTTCCCCATGTACCTGCCGCTAGTGGTATTGGCCATTCCGTGGAGGGTATGTTAAATCCGTTAGGTGTGGTTCCGTTCAACCCATCAACTGCACGAAGCGCAGTTGTGGACTAAGGCACCCAAACCGATGGGTCACATGCTTCGACGCACTGCCTGGGGTCAGTGGATACTGCTAGAGTGTATCAGCCGGTGCTTGCTATAATGTACCAGCGGTCACAGCTATAAGTGACACTCCATGGATGTGTTTGGGCAGAGGCTGCGGAGGTACACATCCAGCCACCGGCCCATAAGCATGTGGAAGGTTTTCCTCTTTTGCTCTAATTTTCTTTGCGATTACACTTTATTGTTGCACACCAGCGCTTGAGAATATAAAACACGAGGTAGTTGAGAGAACCTCTGGGCCGGCGAGGGTGTGGACCGTCCCTTGTGGCTCTCTGGGGTGAATTTACTTTTATCTACGCAGGGGCCCGTTTGGTGTTGGGGTAGAAAGTGAATCTACGCTGATGCCCCAAGTGGGATGGCCTCTCGGCCGGCGAGGGTGGTGGGCTGTCCCCGGGGCCCTCCAAATTGGTGCATTCGCCCCCTGCCTGCCATCTGGTCCCGAGGGGGTCCCCCTGCCTGCCAGCCACCTGCTGGTGAGGGGGTTTGTGCACACGCCCCCCTCCCCTGCTGCTCAGTTGCCCTATTCTAAGAAGGCATCATGACACCTGTTGAAACTATTAGAATTACGATTTTGTTTTTTCGATTGAAATTCGTGGTACCAAGTGATTTGCGCTTGTCATCGAACATGAAATCTATTTTCAATAGAAAATGCAGACTGTATTGTCCTTTTCCCAAATGCAGTCCTATCGCTACATCCTTAAGTTTAGTGTTTTGAATGCGCAGCTTTGTTGAGGGATGTCTGAAGCACATTTGGCCACAAGTTGTTTTCCTGAAGTATTATTTTATTATCAGTTCTGGTTCGAAAGCGGTTAGCAGACTTCGAGGAACCATTGGTGCATTGTGTATATTTCCGCGATCTACATGTATACTGTCAGGGCAAAGCTAATCTAAAAGGGAGGACCCCCCCCCCACACCCTACTTTCAAGTTCAGATATATGTATATATTTCTTCTCTCTGTCTTGTAACCACACGTGTTTTAATTAGATAATTAGCCTTAGGCGATTCACAGCGGGATACTCTTCTCTGTCATATTACTATTCAGAATAAAATGTCAACATGCTATCTTCAGTTTATTTTCTATCTTCTATAGACTGGTTTCAACCGTCACGGCTATCAAGTATATTATTTCTCGGGATACGATTGATAGCATATGCACTGGCGCGCAGTGATTTTATCTCCAGAAATGTCGCGAGCCATGTTTAAACATCTTGAAATATTGTTATCTGACCACCCCAAAGCCAGATATAAAGGTGTGAAGAACTAGCTAGTTCAGGGATACTTGGGTTCCGGCCGTTTAAGAGAGAAACTTGGGTTTCGGCTGTCTGTTAGACGCCATATAATAAAGTCTCGTGTGAGTGGAATTGCTGGGCAATCCACGAAGCTCCGTTGTACGTCGCTATTGTCAGATTAGATGGACGTAGGAGAGCCAAAAGCCCGAATTTGGAGAATAGATTACAAACCCAAGTAAAGGCTAAGTTTAGATGTCGTTACCGAGGATCGACTCGCACCTGTCTCAAAGTGTAGGCTATTGTTTTGTGGCATTAACCCTTAAAGCGCAGAGGTTGATCGCGTAATGGCCTGGTTTGGTATCAGAGAGTTGTGAATATCGACTCAAAGTCGACAAGTGACAATTCGCGCAAGTTCGAAAGCGCATTTTGAAGTTGTGAGTTCTGCCGTGAATTGAGTGAATTTCAAAAGGACAGGAACATTCAATGAGAGTTCTATCAAATGACACATGTATAAGATGTGTGACGTAGATTTTCTAAACTCGCAGACAGAGTGGATGAACCAAATTCAAATTAGAACTATGTTGCCACAAGGTAATTAACATTGCTAGTCGGGATCCCCCGGCAGTCAGAGCTACAGACGCACACAGATGCAAAAGATTGAGACTCGGTGTTTTAAGCTCCTATTGCGAGCCCGCGACAGTTACATATTGAAAGCGCACTATAGCGTTAGTACAGGGCTACAGATAAACTGAAATTGATGAAAAACTATTTAACTCCTGAAATAAATCTTCTACCACGTTGATCAAATTGTTAAATGTGATGAATATGGAAATGAGTTTATTTTAAATGTAAATAAAAGAATCGTTGTTACTTTAATCATTGTTTACTTTCCGCAGCCTGAAGTGATTAGAATCACACCTAACGAAGGACGAACCTATATTTCGAGTTCACTCGGCAGGGAGGAAAATCAAAGTGCGGTCCCAACTCTGCTCTTCGAGCGGAGTTTGGCCCCTGCCCGGATTCCTACCCTCCTTGTTGGCTCGTCCCCCAATATTTTTAATGGCGAGGATAAACAACCCCATGTTTCCTCCACCACGCGGATACAGGTGTTTGACATACACATCACAATCTTCACTTTGATGTATAATTTGTGTTTATTTAATTTGTATTTATGGAGCTACATCACCATACATGGGGGTAATTCCAAAACCTTCGCCTTTGTTTTCGATTTCCATCAACGTCGTCGGTCGGAAAAAGCATCGAAAAATAACGCCGTCTAAAACCAAAGAATGAGAAAGATCGCTTTAATACAGAATACTATTATTATATAGAGACTGCACAGTTGCCATATTCTATGCAAGGTATCACGACACCTGCTGAAATTTCTTAGAATTACGATTTTGTTTTTTCGATAGAAATTCGAGGTAACGAGTGTGTGTGAGCAATATTGGAAGGATTACATCATTACGTCAACGGATGCGGTTGCGAAAATAGAATTTGTCTACAAATTTTTGACAAAAAGTTCATGGTTTAGGTTGTAAAGAACAACAAAAGTTGTTCATTTGCACTTGGGATTGTAGCACCATCCAAGCATAATCGATTTTGGAAGTTTCGTTTGCCTAATTTCAACAAATTTGAAGTAGGAAGACATTCTAGATCGTAGCAACACTGAAAACCGGAGACTCGATTCTCCAACCGTTATCGCAAATATTGTTGACTCCAAACGTTCAATCTTAGAGCAGATTCTGCAGTGTGTCATCTATTTCATAACTGCTGTAAATATTTTATTGGCTATCTAAGTAACAAATTAACTTGAATATTCAATAAGAAGTTAGCATTATGTCTACTCAACCAATTCAAAATGTGACAACACGAAGACGGGAAAAAATTATTACTTCCGAAAATGGTGGATTTCAAGTAATATCACGTTCTATTTTGGACTGTACTGAGTATCTCACTCAGAGGGAAAACTTAACAAATACCAACACTGTTAATATGAGGGCACCTACATCTCATCAGATTGCACAACGCTCACGTATGTACACTGTTGATACCAAAAAAGCTCTGACGAAGAAATTAAAAGCTGCCAACAAATTTAAGTTTGATATTGAGTGTAAACTTGGAATGCAGTACACATTACAGTTAAGCACAGGAGTTTATGAAATATTCAAAGAAGCTACAAAAACAACATTAATGGGACTGGAAATTTCACATTCACACTGATTCACATGGGAGAGAATCACAGACAAGAGTTCACAAGCATTAGTTGTTGAAGAATTGATCAAAGTGCCGAGGAAAAATGGGAAGAAACTTTCATACACTATGAATCTATATAACACCTCATCAACTGCATTGATCAATTTTTATGAAGAGCATCTACCTCTGATTGAATATGAAATATTTAGCAATTCTGAAATTAATTCCATTGATGACATTTTTAAGAACATACTTTCTATGTCTGCTGAAAACAAGTTCAACATGCAGAATGAAAAGAATACCCGAAGTAAACATTTAATGTTGAAACATGATCCATCTACATCAAATTCAGGTGTGAAAAATGAGAGTCATAATATTTTATCAAATGCTACTAGAATCTGTAAAGCCGAAAAAGGTGATCAACAAAGACAATCTTTTATCGCACCATCTCAAAGTACAAAAACTATGGAGAATACAAAGCAGACATTCTTGGTTGATCCTGACTCCATGAAGAAAAGTGAAGGATATGACGAACAAGTTCATCATTCGAGTGGTGCTGGAACACAAATTGGCGGTGTTGAAATATTTTCTAATTTCCCAAACAGAAGACATGTGTGGTATCTGCCAAAGTTTATGTGATGACGTGTTCCTACAATGTGAAAAATGTTGCATTTCATACCATCGCAACTGTCTCCAAATAAATCAGGATACTATCAGTATGGTTTCTATGGATCAGGATAAAGTGTTCACATGTTCGAGCTGCTATGTGAGCGATACTGACAAGGATACTGGGATGTCATCTTCACAAATTCAATCAGATGTGATTTCTTATGCAAAGATGAATCCCCAAATGGATATTCAAAAACCCAGTAAAACATTAAAGGCTTTGCGTTCTGTTCAGCAACAAACTGATAATATCTATAAAGCACCTGCAAAATCTAAGATAAAGGATCTGAAGAAATTTGAATCCATTTTGAATATGAAAGAAAAACGACTTGAAATAAAGGAACAAGAAATTCAAGAGTAATGTAAATTAGCATCTCTTCAAAAAACTGAAATCCTGAAATTGGAGAATAAAATAGAGGAGCTGAATAATACTATACTAATTCTGAGAACAAAAGCTACTGCATCATCAGCTTCAGCCTGGTCAGGTGGTAACATCCACTCTTCTATGCAAGACATCCCACCTTTTACCTCCCCACCTCCTGGGTTTCAACAAATTCACCAACAATGTAGTCCTAATAACTTAACTCAGACAGCTCTCCAAAATGAGATAATGGCAGTTAAGCAGAAGCAACTCGAGATGGAATTAGATCACATGAAATTGAAGGGAATGTTTCACGATCAGAAATTTGAGCAATTGTGTCAAAATCAACAAATGGCATAAAGTGCTACTCAATGTAACAACAATCACCAGTATATGAACATGATGTGTCACCCATGTATGATGCCTAATCAGCCAACATCTTATTCTCAACATAATTCCAAAAGTCAACATTACATGAACTCTGATCAACCACATATACCAGTCTACCACCCTCAAATGTATCAAGTTCCAATTGTTTGTTATCCAGTTTCTTGTGATTCAAAATCCTCCAAGAGACGGAACAAACCCTGGATGAAAAGTAAAAAGAAGAATAGTTTGAGTAATAACAGTTCAACTCCAGTAACAACAACACAACATGAAAATTTAAGTACCAGTGCTCTCATTACTGATATTAACATGAATGGAGTCCACATACCTAACCTGCCTGGGGCTGAAGCTACAACTAAGATAATCAGAAACGATGGTAATCACAGTAGTAGTAAAGTATTGGATGGAGAAGAAAGTATAAGAATGTGTAAAATACTGACAACCTGTGCAGACTTACATGTAACAAGTGAACGGATGGAAAATCACAGTTCTCCTCAAATACCTGTAGCAGTAAGTGAGACAAAACAACATATAGAAGAGGGATCCCATAACAAGACCAATCTATCTGCACATGTCAATAATGTAAGCCTTTCTGATATCAACACAGTCACTGATATGGAAACTACACAAGTTAAGGAAATGGATACTACTTATTTGAGGAGGGAAACACAATCCACCGTGGATGAAGTACAAAGCGATTCTGACAACCATTTTTGTGCGGAGGCCGTGCCTCAGAAGTGAGGTGGATATGAAATATGATATACCTATACCAAGCTCACCTACTTCCATCATCATCACTTCATTCAACATCAAAAATGTCAAAAGTAATTTCATCTTTCTATAATCACTCATGGAGAAGTCTGACATTATGCTTACAAGAAATCTGGTTACACAAGTTTGAACTTTCATTCATCGACAAGATCAGTGATAAATTATACTCCTACAGTAAAACCACAGATGACAAATATGAATTGTAGAAATCAATGAATGTTCCACAAGGACATGGTGGTGTTACTATACTCCTTAAAAATGAGACGTGTCCCAACTCCAAGCTTCTACCAGATTATTCGAATAATGTAATTGTCATTGAAGTAGGCAATAAACATTCCGTGTGTATTATCAATGTATATATGCCATCAAGAGGTACTAAAGAACATGAACAACTATACAAAGCAGTTCTCACCGAAATTGATGAGATCATCACAAAATATAGAGAATCCCATCAAGTCATTATTTGTGGAGACTGGAATGCTTCATTGAAGTTAAGGAATCATGTCAGAAGATATATTTTGCTGGATGAATTTGTTGGAAGAATGATGCTCAAAACCTTTGAAGTTCCTAAACCAACATTTTTTCATTGTAAGGAACGTGACTGGTCTCAAATCGATTACATTTTAGTTACTGAAGAAGACAGATGTCAGCTCATTGATGTAGAAATAATGGTTTGGAATTACGACAACACATCTGATCATGTCCTTGTAATTGCCTGGATCAACGCCAAACAGCAAGTGCCAGAGTATGAAGAATGCTCTGAACAAGCTGTTAGACGAATCTGGAGAAAGTGCAATTGGTTTATTTATCAACAGTACATCAGTGAGAATCTTCACGACGAATCTTTCTCCAATTCTGAAGATAAACCTTTTACATTTAACTGAAATTTTAAAAAATGCAGCTGACGAGAGTATTCCTAAATCCAAAAAGTTATCAATGAATCACAACAAAAGTGATAAAAAGACTATCACTTGGACTGAGGACATAAAAAATGCACCCAAGAAAGCAAAAGTAGTCTTCTGGAAATAGAAAGAAGCTGGTAGACCAACTGGGCAACTTTTGTGGATGAAAAAGTTTACTGCTAAGAAGAAGACGCAGAGAATACATGCAGCAAAATTGAAGCAGAAACAATTGTCAAAGATCATGGATGCAAAAGAGAATGATGAAAAGCTCCTTTACCAACTCATCACAGCACAGCGGAAACAAAAATGCATTACCACTTGAAGACAAAAAGTTTGATGAGGACCACAGAATGCAAGTAGAGTATGATTTACATGAGATTATGGAAATCTGTTCTCAGCAAAATCAACCTTCAAAGAAAGTCACATCAAAGAATGTTATTGACATCATTGATTCATTAAAGAATGGAAAAGCTGAAGACATCACAGGATTACAAGCAGAACACCTGAAGATGGGAGGAGAAAAAGTTGTAACCTCCATTGTAAACATCATCAACTTATGCTTTAAAGAACAACGAGTTCCTGATATCCTAAAACTTGGGATCATAACTCCAGTTTACAAAAAGAGAGAAAAATTTACCAACAAATTATAGCGGAATCACTGTCACCCTAATCATAATGAAAATTATGGAGAAGATATTGGTGCAAAGATCTGAGCCAATCCTTAATGAAAGTCAGTCAAGGTTGCAGAAAGGATTCACCGCCGGTACATCTTCTGTGAATGCAGCACTTGTTATCAGTGAAGTCATTTCTGAAGCTAGAGAAATTAAAGCACCCCTTCATCTTGCTACTCTGGATGCTCAAAAGGCATTCGACGTGGTGTCGCACAGTATGCTTCTAAGAAAACTATACTTAGATGGAATAATTGGAGATGAGTGGATTAGGATACAACATCTATATAATGGAATGAGATCACAAGTTAAATGGGCAGGAAAGTTATCATCTGAAATCGAGATTAACCAAGGGGTTCGGCAAGGAGGTGTATTATCTGCGCAACATTACAAAAGACTCAATAATGGTCTGCTTCGGCGTCTGGAGAAGAGATTTACTGGTGGAAAAACTAGAAGTATTCTGATTCCTCATGTCACTTGTGCAGATAATATAGCCTTATTGAGTCACAATCCTGTTGAACTTCAAGCAATGATCCATGACGCTGAAGACCATTCTCACACTCAAAGATACAACATCAATGTAAGTAAAAGTACTGTCATCAGTTATGAAGGGAAATCATTAAAATGTTCCAACACCGAATGCTGTAACTCACGTTGGCATCGAAAGAACTCGTAACACCAATCTAGATGTAGAAGAGAGGATATCAAAAGGACAAAAACCATTTATGGATTGCTGGGTGCTGGCTTATATGGAAACAACAGACTTGGTCCCCATGTACCACTGCATTTATGGAGGACTTTTGTATTGCCAAGAATGCTGCATGGATTAGAAGCTATTCATTTCAAACAGATAGAATTGGAAAAATTAGAAATGTTTCATAAGAAAACAATCAAGCAGCTGCAATCTTTGCCACAGAGAACATCTACAGCTGCGGTATATGCAATATCTGGCCAACCACCACTAGAGGTATTAATTCACAAACAGATGCTGCAATTACTTGGAAGAATAGCCAGACAAGATTCATCAATTGAAAAAGAAATGGCAATGGGGCAACTATCTATTAAGTGTCTTAACTCAGAAAGCTGGTTCATTAAAATGAGGAGGCTTTTATGGAAATACAGCCTGCCATCCATATTTCGTGTCCTGACTTATCCAATGGAAAACTCTGCTTGGAAGAAAAAAGTTGACAAATGTGTCAATGAATTCTAAGAGGGACGAATCAAAGATGATATAAGAAGTAAAAAATCACTCAAGTATCTGAATGCTGATATGGTAAAAATCGGCCAACCTCATCATGTATGGAAATCATTGAAAAACAACCAAAATGATATACGAAAAGGTTGAATCGAAGCACGACTTCTCACTGGGACCTACATTCTCCAGGAAAATACTGCTTCTTTCAACAAAAACACTTCTTCAACATGCCAATTATGTAAAATATAAGAGGAAACCAGAGAACATTTAGTATCCTCTTGTTCAGCTGATCCCATAGCTGATGCAAGAAAAAGGGCATTGAAGAAATTGGAAAATCTCATTCCCACAATGCTATATGCGTCCTGCTGCTCTGATCCTGCCATACAAACCCAACTAACGCTCGACTACTTAGCTTTTCTACCTGATTATTCCTCTACATCATCTATTTCTGCACTCTGTACTGTTGAATCTTGGAGCAGGAACTTCATCTATAATCTTCACCAAATTCGCTCTGTGCACCTGACGAAGTCTCGGCAGAATCAGCTCTTCAATTGTTTGTAATTATTCTAATTGTTTTAATAAGTCAAACTGAATCAATGTATATAAGATGATTGCAGCTCTATGAAGGTAATTTAATTTATTTTTTTACTCATTACTCCTTTGGAGGTGCTGCGAAAAATTACCGCAGGAAATTCCTTGAAGAAGAAGAAGAAGAAGAAGAAGAAGAAGAAGGTAACTTGTGTTTCGCGCATGTCCATCGAACATGGATTCCATCTTCAATACAAAATCGTCGCCTAAGTGCGAGAATGTTCTATCCCAATATGGGACATAGAACACCCTAACACTCAGGCGACGAAATGCAACCAGTATTGTCCTTTTCCCAAATCCAGTTCTATCGCTGCATTTGAAACTGTTTTGAATGCCTAGCTTTGTAATTTAGTATCTGAAGCACGTTTGGCCACAAATTGTTCATTGTTTTTGTGAAATATTATTTTTGTTTATCAGTTCTTGTACGAATACGGTAGCAGACTTCCAGGAACCAGTGGTGCCTACTGTCAATTCTATGAGTTGAATGCATATATGTTTAATGTTTTATACATTTCAACCTTCATTTTCGTGCATAGTTTGAGTATATTTAATTTGCATTTAAGGAATAGCAGACGTGGAAATTTCAAAATAAACAAAATTCCATTACTAATACAGCACCTTAAACAAATTGTAACTTTGGCTAAATGTTTTTTGAATTCGCACTAATGAACGTAATGGGGTCCGAAGCACTTCACCCACTGTCTTCTCCCATAGTTTCCTTCGCTGTCCACTATAGGTATTCACCTAGAGGTCTGGTATCAGCTTCAACCATTTTAAAATGACGTCGCCCATGGAGTAGAACAAATACGTACCTTGGGAGCGAGTACGTTAAAATGCCCAAAACTTGACCATTTGTGTGCCAATCTTTTATCCGAGAGATTATGTGATCGACTTGAACAAAAATGTGTGCATGTCACCGCCAAACAACAGCATTCAACGCGTTTTAACGTCCTAGAGTCACGTCGTTTATTCATGGGTTGTTCTCAAATGTTTATTTCTGAGCGCAGCAGGCATAGCATCGAAGCATAGTGTATCATAAAGTACGCACAGCACCCGTCATTGTGACACCAACCACACCTCTGTGTCGTAGTTAGTTCAAATGTTACACCTGATTTTATTGACCAAGGGATGCACTTGGTATCAGCCATGGACCTTATTTTCATATGCATCATGTGAAGACGTGATACCACACTTGGAATTTGGAAATAAACATTTGAAAATCTTGTTTCCTGTACTTAAGAATTAGACCGGGATTTTCTATCAACTGTGTCGATATTTATTACTTCTTTTATTTCAAAGTGAGAAATTGTGTCCTTTCGCCATACCATATCACGTTGTATGCGAACTCCCATACGTCCACCACCCATGGGTGAGGCATACCCCAGTCGATGTGGGGATCGAAAAAATAAAATGAGCTGTAACTTTTGAACTAATTTCGGCACAGAGGTGTGGTTCGTGTCACAATGACGGGTGTCGGGCGTGGTTTATGCTACACTATGTTGGGATGCTATGCCTGCCACGCTCAGAAATAAACATTTGAGATGAAAACATGAGTAAACTACGTGACTCTCAGACATTAAAACGCATCGAATGCTGTTGTTTGGCGGTGACATGCACTCATGTTTGTTCAAGTCGATTACACAGTCTCTCGGAAAAAGATTGGAACGGACAAGGTCAAGAGCTGGGCATTTTAACGTACACAACAGCATAAGTCTTTCTTCTACTCTATGGGGGCCGCCATTCTAAAATGGCTGAAGTTAATGGTATCAGGGAACTAAATATTTGAATTAGGGTGTCCCGCCTTGAAATGTTGCAGTCTCTAAAATTAAACGGCATTGGGAAAATCTATGGTTTCAATAAACGTTTGAAACATTCTATTGACGTCTTGCATTATTGTTGAATATACCTGATTAAAAGAGGGTGATTTGATGACTTTTGGACCTAAAAAATCCAATTTACTTTCTGTGGGTTTTTGTTGGGAATTCCCTGAAAAATATCTGCACGTGACCGGTACTTCCCTTCGTGTCAGTTTTTCTCTCTTATTTGTTGCATGGCCCCTTCTTCTTGGGTCAGAAAAAGTTGTCTGAAGGGCTATACTTGACAAAGAAATTTGAATGCCAAAACTAAAGTGATGCAATCATTTTTTTTTGGCCGGAACGTTATAATGGTCGCCTATGGGAAAATATTTAGTTCCGTTATACCTAATAGCGGACCGAAAGGGCTGCGCAGGAGACTATCTTCTCCCACTGTTTACAACATGTTTTCTTGAAATGTTTACACCTCGCGACCTGTGGTCTTGCATATATTAAAAGCCAAGATGGTTGTTTCGAAATAGGCTTATTTGGGACTTAAGGATTAATGCGATGGGGCTATGATTTACATCCTAATAATTTCTAAAATAAACCTTTAACCCAAGATTGATCATCCTGAGGTTCTACGAAACCACTTTCCTCAGTCCCATCAGTCTTCAATTAAGACTGACGTGACCGAGGGAAATGGTTTCGTAGAACCTGAAGATGATTCGATCTGACATCTCCCGTGGATGGAGGACCGCTTAGTTTTCTCATAAAACATATTTTCGCAACGAGTATTTACTACAATAATTATGCAGAAGTCAAAAATAGCACCAGTCAATCAAGTCTGGACACCAATAACAGTTTAACATCTCATACTTGCCAGGATAACAAAGACGAGGTCACTACAGACTTGTTGTTGTTCATCTTTTCTGATGTTGCATTCCTCAATGATGCACAAGTTTGTGCGCGATCTTGTTTGTCGAGGCCATCCATTGAGCATCCAGATGAATTTACTTTTTCGAAAAGCTACACAAAAATTTAAAAGGATAATAAAATTTAGAAGACAATTTTTGTTAACCCTTTAAAGAATCGGCCGCATCCGCCCATGAAATTTACAAATTACACAGTGAAAAAACTGTTCCAACAAAAAAAAAATCATTTTATATAAGTGACCCCTTATTGGAACGGGATCGTTGAGCTCATTCCAATGAGGACCCACATGATCCGGTTTTGTTGACAGTTTTTGAAAAATCTTACAAACAATTATTGAAATGATAAATTGTGATATTCCGAGCCAGTGGCGAAGCCAGGATTTCAATTTGGGGGTGGGGATGGGGGCTAAGTAAGATTTGGGGGTGGGGGGTGGGGGTGTCCAAGTTCCAGACAAACGCCGCAGGCCTGAACTAGAGGAGGATGGGGAGGAGGTAGTTCAGCGGTCTGAACGTAGTTTCTACCCCTTAAGGGGTCTACGAAACTCAATCACCCTGCCATAAATGCTTCTCCATACAAATTGAGCTTGAACTCCCTCCATCCCCCCAAAACAGAAAAAAAACCCAGCTGCAATTTACTGTCAGTATGTCAAGTTACATTTGCAACCCACCCAGACTCATATTCGAGAGTTAACAAATAATAATTTTGGCAACTGTGTTAGTGTTGATTTGTAATTGTCCACATAGCCCCTGCATATATTGTGAGCTTTTTGCGTGGATCGTTTACCTTAACATTCGATACAAATAGAACAGATCACTGTTATACTGGTCTATGGTCTCAGCTTTTAAACACAGGAATCTCAGTTAACCCTTTAAAAAAGGTAACGCAAACTGGCTTGCGCTAATCACAGAACTCGCCAGTTAATTTTCATTATTTTCTTTTCATTTCTTGTCTCAAAAAACATAGGTTATAACCCCTCTTTAGAACGAGATCGTCGAGCTCGTTCCCATGAGGGGCCATAACCTATGATGTTGATACATAGAGATTATTACCATTATGTGGATGTACAAAATATGTATCCGAGTCGAGCTCCTGGTTCTAAGGGCAGATGACGACTCGTCTTCGACTCGTCGTGATCTACCCTTAGAACCCGGAACGAGACTCGAATACATATTTTGTACATCCACGTAATGGTAATAATGATTGTCCAGAATGTAGATGAATATATAACGAACTATTTTTTCGTACGGATGAACAAAAAGAAAAAAAAAATGGAACTCACGCGAAAGGAACATGCTTGTATCCGACCCCCTGATACAAACATCTGTATCAGGGGGTCGGATACACGACAGTTGCGGAGTTAATACAGACAAAATACATGTTGATTGTAAGATTAAAAAAATTAAAAAAAATTAGTTTTTCAAGAATTTTGTTTACAAGTGTCGTCATCTTTTCGTATTAGGTAAAGGATTAATAGAAGATACGTAAAGATGCAAGTATTTGAATTTAAATTTTGTCAAGCAGGAATTCTGCCAGTCATTGTACTGTCCGAGCAACTGAACTAAAAACTCACAATTTTTCGGAAGTTGGTCCCGGCAGGAGTCGATCCCGGGTCTACGATACCCATTCGCCCAGCCATGAATGGTCTTCCACCATATTAACCGAGCTAACGGTAACCCCCAAAAGGTTGCACTGTACTCATCTAGTATGTTAGTTCACATTCACGAATCGTCCCAGACCGAATTGACAATTACTGAATGTTTGGAATTGTTTTAACCCTTTGGTAACATGAAAAGCAAACAAAATTCTTCAGTAACTAATTTTTTTAATTTTTTGTCGCAAAAACATAGGTTATGACCCTTCTTTGGAAAGAGCTCGACGGGAACATTTCAAAGAGGGGTCATAACCTATGTTTTTGGGAGAAAAATAAAAAAAATAATTAAAATTAATCGGCGATTTTTGTGAATAGCGCTGGCCGGTTTTGACCGTAACGTTAATGTAAGGTAAAGAGTTAATGGCGATCCCAAAATAGCTTCATAGCTCCCGTATTTATTATGAGATTGAACCAAGGATCGTTTACCTTAGCATTCGATGCAACGTGAACAGATTTTGTTTTATTGGTCTATGGTCCTAGCTTTCAAACACAACGAATCTAAATGAATGGAAGACCTGTGAAAATGAAACTTCTTGAATGTAATTTTATATCGCCTGTATCAAGTATGCTTTCCACCAGGGATTGTGCTGAACTGAAAACTCGAAAGTCTTTCATTAATTGAGATTTTTGAAAAATATATACTTTCCTCCACACAAAGGTGTAAATATGTTTGAACCCCCTTCCACCAAAAGATCCATGTGCCCCCCCACCCCCCCCCCCCCCCCACCCCCACGAAAGACTTCTGAGACTGCAAGGGAAATAATTCCAATGGGTATGAATTGAGATAGTATCAAAATATTATCAAATTAGTCTGAATAAACCACTAAATAAGTCTAAGGTAATGCATTCCCTGATTCCTTAGTCTGTACTTGGTTATTTAGCAATTCCACCTGATTCTACTTGATAGAAAACACTCTTCATTCCTTATTTTGGATCCAATAAAGGATAGCGAAAATTAACCTTCCCTATTTCTGTGGTATGCACATGTGACATGAGGGAAGTCACACTCACAGTCTACATATCTTGCTGGGGTGAAGAAGTGGGTGATGTTATTGATTCATACTGCACAGCAAGCCTGAAAATAAGCAATCTGCCATTTGCAAAATGGGGCCCCAGAGGGGGAATTTGCTGATACTATCTCACACACTGTGCTAATTTATCCTCAGGATACCTCTTGATGTTCAGGCGTTAGAACTTCATTCAGAATGAGATTCACAGAGGGTAAATTTAGTGATGCTTCACCAAATTCACCATCTGGGATCCTGATTCTGCAGATTACAGGCTGCTTATTTTCAGGCTTGCTGCATAGCAATCACCTTTGTTCAGTTGGCTTCTTTGACTTATAAACAATGTTCAGTTTATGTCGACTAAGCCTGGGGTGGGGTGGGGTGGGGTCAGTATTTTTGTTTTATTGATTTACACCAGTGACACCAGCTGGTATTATGATTTTAGTTCATATAAACTTTCTGAAAATTATTCTGGACAATATCCTCCTATCAACATGCAATGGTCAGATAAAATCAGGAAGCATAGATGCAAGTCCATGCCCACACATCCATAACACATTATACTGATTATAGCACACTAAATCAAACTGATTAAATCACAATTTCAATTAGTTTCAAGTTGGTATTTAAAAATAGTTGCCATGTTATTCAGTTTGCCTGTTGCAAATTTGACAACGACTTCTCTATAACCACGTGGACAGCATTAGCTGCGGGTACCAACGTGGTATTTATATGTATTTGGACTTACCTACACCCCTAATATGATACATGTAGTTCATATATTTTAAACGCCCTGGTTGGCCATAGAATTGATAATAAATTGTTAAACAAGAAAAGAACATACAGTTAAAACTAGAAGTCCTGTCCTGAAATGCGCACAAATAGCACGTCGATCTGCGCGTTAATCTACGCGTTATGACCATAGTAAGGCTATAAAATTATGTACATACATACTGTGCACAAGCAATGTTTCAGCCAATGGACCTCCGGGTAACCCGGAGGTTCATTGGCAGAAACATTGCCTGTGTTTGCCATGAGTAACCAGGAGCCGTGCTTTGGATGCCATTCGATATGGCAATTGCCCGCAATTCCTACACGCAATTAAGCCTAGATAAGCGCACAGCTCGTGACAAGACTTTTACTTTTAACTGTAGTGATTTTAAGTGGAGGAAAAATTTGCATTTTTGGTCCGTTACGCATTTTCTTCAGCCTCGAACCACCCACCCGCCCCTCCTTGTGTCTGGAAATTTTTGGGAGCCCCTCCCCCCCCCCCCCCCCGCCTGTGTGTCCCCACACTATGGATACCTGGCTATGTCTTTGCTTAACTCATACCCAAAGAAGAGTGTCGTTACTGATACCCTTCCGCCACCCCGTCTCGAATGCCTCCGGCACCTTTGGTGCTAAAGTCTGAGGTCTGTAATGTGGAAAGTTGATCTGACATTTATTATTAATTTATTTATTGGTGTTCAAGATCACATACTTATGCACAATGGCTAATCGTGACAGTTTTACAGGTGGAGGAAGACTGGGAGTACCTAGAGAGAACAACCGAGCATCGACGAGCAACTGTCAGCTCCTCACCATTCTAACTCTGTTCAAGCTCCGCTCAAGCAGGGTTACAGCGGTTGAAGACATGTGCAATATCGACGTGCCGTACGCCTCAGTACACGGCATCATCGTGCCCCCGTGTAGGCAACCGGGATAAAGTGCCTTTCCTAAGGACATAACGCGGGTCGTACCGGACGAGGATCGAACTCGGGACCTCTAGCATACAAGTCCAACAGTCCACCACTGAGCCACCGCGCTTTCCGATATGACATTAACAGGCGCGTAACTAGGATAGCAAACTTGGGGGGGGGGGGGGGGGAGTAATATCTATGGAGGCATACCGAATATGATTCGCTGCATCACCCGCGAACTGCAGCAGTAAGATGTTGGCAAGTGCAACAGGAGGTGTCCGCCTCTAATTGGAGGGAGGTCCGAACAATTTTGAAATTCGAGACACTTACCTTGACTCTGAGTCCGTTTGTGTCCATAATTTATAGGTTATGAAAGGGCATCAATAAATAGGCCACAAATGGACTCAGAATGAAGTAAATTACTAGATATTAAATTTCTTCCCTGATGTTCCCTATCTGAATGAACATTGGGGGGGGGGGGGATTACTGAAATCCACCCCCTCCCCAGGTCATTCTGTCAAAACGTGAGTAGGGGAGAATTGGGAATTCTAGGTCAATGCAAATATGCTCAGGTGTCTTGATGTTGTTGGCCCAGAATGACATGGTAATTTCCTGTGTGCAATTCAAAACGGACTTTCAGCCTGTAATTCACTGGGCGCAATTCAACACAGTTTAACAGTGGTATTCCAAGGCCAGCGCACGGTGTGCTCCGGGCAGTTCTGTACAAGAAAAGTCGACTGTCAATCGCTGTCGCGAAATCTTTGTAAAATTGACGTTTTTAGTGTACACGTATGTATGCAAGGAGATTTCAGTGTTAAGAGAACAAACGCGAAGCATGCTATCATTGTTGTCTTCAGGCCAAACACAATTAAATAACTGATTCTCAGGCATTTTTTAAACAAATGAGAGAGGGCAGTTTTATTTTGATTTTTTATTCCTGAGAGAGGGCGGTTTTTATTTTTTATTCTTGATGGTTGCCGATGCTTAAAAGCCAATTGTGAAAGCTTAAAATCAAATACTAGAGCTTCCATGTTCATTTCGCTGATTATTTTTTTTTGTAACAGCGACTGCACAGCACAAAATCAGTATAGAACAACTAAAATGGAGATAAAAAATAATGAGTTTTTTAACTGGTTGAGTGCAAGAAGCCACAATCTCGCCTTTCAAAAAATGAGGGTACCAGTGCAAAAGTAACATTTCCTTACCCATGTTTCGTATTCAGTTAAACGTAAATAATAGTTTGTTTATACAAATTTGTTCTATTACAAATTATTAGAGAGTGTCTGTTAGCACTCTCCAATAATGTACATGTATAATATAACAATTTTTCATAAACAAATTCAGACCACCAAAAATAACTTAGTCCTCAACCAGTTAAATAAATATGTATTCTGTATACATTTGATAATCGTGTTTCATTTCGCGAAGAGAATAACAATACTGTATCAATGTACAGGACATGATGCATCGCAAATCGCGATGTGATACCACTAAAATCACATGGTAGTTTTGTACATTTCGAATTTTGCGTCCAAAATTAAAATTACGAACGCGGGCCGAAAAAATACGAATGCGCCGGTGCCTGAGAATCAAAAGATTCATTTTCTTTAACCTTACAACTGAAACTTTTTTGTGCACATATCGAGTGTGTCAGAAATTTGCTATGGTTATTTCAGGGTTAAATGAAAATGCAAAAACGTGTACACTTACGGTAAAAACCAGCTCTTGTGTACACATTTTTGGCACACGTTTTTTAGCCGTATCCTTTAGTTCTCATAACCGAAGCAGCGGAAAACAAAGAATTGAGAGGTCTTCGATGGCCTGGAAAGCCCGGGAAAAAAGTTAACCCAAAAAGGCAAAAATTAATTTATTCCGCTGGACGTAATATTTTTCTCTCTTCTCACTCAGTGATTGATGAATGGTGATCGATGAATGGATTTGTTTTGGTCGCGATGTTCAACTAAAGCCTCTGTCACATCTTTGAGATTTTTTATACGAATGTCCAAGAGTAGCCACGAATTCAAATTTCCACAATTGACTACGATTTTTTTTTAAAAAGTCGCCCTGAATCGGCTTTTTCTCACGACCCCACAACATCACACACCTGCAGATCGCAAGTGCAGAGCGGAATGGTGTCACATCGATAACAGTTATGAGAGACAGTTTTCAGACCAGATGTAAGTTGGAAAATTTCCCGTTGCAGGTCAGACCCATTTCACACCCACGAGTCCACCCCCAACCCCCGCTACACACTCACAAGCCCATTCACATAAAGATGGTAAAAGCATATGCGCTGTTAGAGCACAAAAGTTTGCCTCAGATTCGCCAGTGTTATTTCTTCATTTTAAAATATTAGCGACCATAGTCTTTCGACTTTTATCTGACACAAAAGCATGTTCGGCGAGACGGGGATGGGGATAGGATAGGGAGTTACGAGGGAGAGCGATTCAAGGATGGTGATTATTCGAACGACTACCCAATTAATACACTTCACGAACTCTGGTATAATTAGATATATGCTTCAAGGACATAGCACATCGTGGACAGAGCTCACCAGAACGAGCTCGCTGAGATCGCTCCAGTGAGGGGTGGAGAGCTGTGTCCCCCAGACAAGAAACTAAAAATTATCGAGAAAAAAGGTGTTATGTTTTCATTACAAAGAAATCGGTTATTAGTTATTGCTGGGAGTTGCGTATAGTCATGACTAATTTTAATTTGTTTTCAATTTCTGACATCTGATTGCAATTTGTAATTCGGTGAGTGGTGTCATCATGTAATTTAACAAAAACAACACCATCGTGGGACCAGGTCCCAGAAATTTTTTTTATTTTTCAACATCACTCTCCATCTACAAGCTAAGGAGGACCTATCTTTGGTTAAGTGTTCATTTACATAAACAGTTTTAGTCTCATTATGGGTTCTCAAGTTTCTACGAGCTTTAAAAAAGCGTTCTCTGATGCGATAACTATTAAACTTAGCAAGGATAGTTCTGGTTTGTCCACGTATCAGAGGACCGGAACAGTGGCTACGCTCGATGTCATTTAATTCCAGTGAAATATTCATTTTGTTGGCCAAGTCCAAGACAATGTCATCGGTTTTCTCAGAGGGAGATTCGGGAACACCGGCTATACGAAGGGAATTTCTCATTCCATACTGGCGCAAGTCGTCGAGATCATTCTGCAGAGTGTCAATAACTCGGTCTTTCGTCTCAATAATATTTTCAAGAGAGACCACTTTTGCCTCCAGATGGTTAACTTTGGCCTCTAACCTACTAGTGTAAACGGACATGGAAGCCTCAATGGACTTCTTTATAGTTCCTTCCAAAAGGCTTTGAAAAATGCCTGGACTGACGAGTCTTTCAGGGCAGCAATGAACATATGTTTTGTTTGGGGATTGCAGTCGGCTTCAGGACCAGTACTGAATATGGGTGTAGTCGGAATGGAGAAATCTGATGCCATTCTGTCCCTTGGATCAAGACCAACCTCGCTATCCACAGATCTGTTTAACTCAGAAATTACAGAGTCGGAAAGAGAGCCCCCCTTTAGGCTTTTTTAGCACACCCTCCGTCGACACGGTACTACCGTCCGATGATTGTCTCTCTCTTTTCTTGCTCTGTGCAGAATTATCTTCCATGTATTAAAATGAGTTAGCCAATAACGTAACAGAAAAATGATTTCAGACATGAAATGGTTAAGCTGGGCTTTCCAAATTGGGTCACCATCAAACGTGATAACACAAGCTCCGATGTATTTGTCAGTGATTGCTTAACAACAACAAAGTTTGACCTAGAATCGTGCGAGGAGCTCTTGTGTGTCAGGTCCAGTGATTAGCGGTTAACAGTTAACTCAGCACAATGTGTGTGTGTGTGTCGCACTGAGCTGAATGCATTCAGCACCTTTTAGTGTTATTACGTCACAAGTCCAAATTACTCAATACTACTTTGTTGAAAATGATGTCAATAAACTCCGAATCATCTACTGGATTGACTAAGAGAAATAAGATACATGCATACTTAGCTGGAATGTCACGGAGGAAATCTCAAGAGGCAGTGGCTACAATTTATGGCACAATTCCGCAGACGTTCTACCCCCAATCGATGACAAATTACCGCAAATTTTGTCCACGCTCCGATCGTGCTGTCAGCATTAACACAAAAGTCTCTCAAAAGACACATCCCAGTCCACAAATCTGGACAAATACACTCCCCGGAACAAATCTGAATTACTATTTACGCCACATCGGTTGTTATTGGAACATATTCACAAAATAAAGTCTTTTAAATGACATTTTAGAATCAGCTGCCGAGGTGGTGCACATGGGTGCACATCGCCCTCGTTAAGCACACGCCCACAGTACGTGATTCATATACGTGTAGTTTTGTATATGAGTGTTGCGTGGTCGGAAAAATCCCACGCAAGGGACGCCAACTGAGAGATCTTGGCCTCTTTTACTGATCATCCAAAACGTGGGCCGACGTTATCCATGTAACGTTTACAGCTCGAGTGCTCAAGTTCTATATTTCATTCAATGAACATGTGCCGAACCTTAACTGTTTTTCCAACGAAAATATATGTGCAGTTGTATGTGAGCGTTATGTGGTCGGTAAATCCCACGCAGGCTGATGTCAAATGAGAGATCTTGCCAACGTAATGTTTACTGTTTGAGTGCTTGAAGTCCCTATATCATTTAACGTACATGTGCCGAACCCGAGCTCGTTCCTGTGAGGAGTCGTGGGTTGTATTTTTTAGACCAAAGTTAAATTCTTTAATTATCCAAGGACTTATTTTGCAGGTGTCCTCTGCTATCCGCGTTGAGCTTGAGTTACTTCCACCGGATTTATCATTGCGATCATCTGTGGCGCCCTTAGGTTCTTCCTTGTAAGCCCCATGACGTGTGATCGGATTTACTTTCTTCTACAAGGTAGGACTTATATACTAGGGGAGAGCCACATTTGACTTATTCTGGTGCTGGAAACTAAGACGACAACGTGTCGTTGCTCATTCTTGGTTTCATATGTCATGACTCATCCGGCCATACCCCCATTATCCTGCAATAAGCTAGTTAGGCAGATCAACAAGTTGCTAATTATTTCGAATATTAGTGCAGTCCTCTACATCAGAAGAATTTGTCTACTGCGATTTGGTTCACCTTTGGCGCAAAGAATCATCTTATAAACCTGGTTTCTCAGTGAAGTAGACATTTGAGTGGACTGCATATTTTATCCGAATGCCCCCCCCCTCCCCTCCCCCACGTGAACCATTTCATATTCGATATATAATTAATAAATGCAGTTACCCCTTTTACTTCCAATGCCACATTTGAAATACAAATACCCAATGTTTTGCTTTATGTCGTCTTACCACACCGAAATAAAATGCCCCGAACTTTACCTTATTGGGTTCTGCAAATGCCTGATGTAATGGTGTGTTCTTGACAACTTCTTAATTTGAGCTCATCTTCTGCCCTGTCAGGGAGCATCTTAGCAATTGATTCAATTATCTTAATGACTTTCCTTTTACCGTGTGTCTGGTGGGGTTGGCCGACCCTTCTCTTCTCGTCAACTTTCGCGACAGGAAGAGACGTGGTGTACTATTAACATCTAGTACTGAACCTCTATTCTTTTGATGAATCCAGCTCAACCGACGTGGTGATTGTTATAATGTGTCGTTAAATCAGTGCAATCAATTTATCCCAGTGAGAAGAAGAAGCGTGGAAATATGGAGGCAGTTGGGAGCACAGGGGTAACCAAGGCCTTCTCACCTGAGAACCGCCACAAATCAGCGGCCGGCCAAAATGTTATTATTATTATTATAGAATTGTAACGTTTTCATCCACCGAACCATGGTAGTCTTGAAAATGTGTGCCTCTCCACTTTTATCGAACTTCCGCCTTCTCTGTCAGGGGGGGGGGGGGGGGGGGGGGATCAATCAATATTTTCAACATGCAGCTTGAATCTTTGTGCCCCTCTACTTTTATCGAACTTCCGCCGTCTCCGTGTGGGAAAACCAATCAATATTTTCAACACGCAGCCTTTAGACTGCACGTTGAAAATCTTGATTGGTCTACTACACAAGTTCACTGAGTGACTATCTACTGTATGAATAGCGGTCGTATCACGTTCTCCGACCTTCAAAATGGGCGTTCATGTTCGAAGAGTTAACCTTCATTGTGAAAAGACGTTTCAAACTACAAGGAGTATTTGAAGCTTTCATTAATCAAGTCAGTTTTGAAAAATGTTTTACCTGACATTTTCACATGTCAGGGGCGACAGAAGCTCAATAAAGGTGGAGGGGCACAGGCATGTGAAAGTACCGCCGGTACCAACATAACCGGTACCGGTACGGGACAGAGCCTGTCAAGCCGAAAACGGTACCGGGACAATTCAACAATTAGATATGTCGCAATAATAAAATAATAACACTTCGTCCAGCCGCTGATTTGTCGCGGTTCTAGGACGAGAAGGCCTTGCTTACCCCTGTACTCCCAACTGCCTCCCTATTCCCATGCTTCTCCTCTCCTTTGACTCCCCCTAACCACATGTCCTTCATTCTCCCATCCCACTTCCCCATTATACTCCCAGTGAATCTTATTCTTTTAGACTGGTACTTTGGGCATTCTAGAAGAAAGTGTTCCAGGGTCTCTACCATGCCCAAATTACACATCTGGCACTCCCTTTCAATGTCTTTCCCAATTTCCCCCCTCAGATCCAGGGTTCGCGACCTCATCTTGAACAACAGTGACTCCCCCAAGGTGCCATCAAGGTACTCTTCAAAACCTGGCTTCTCTTTATCACACAGGCCACCCAAAGACCTCTTTGATTTAACCCTCTCTCGCAAATTACGGTTACAATCTTCCATGACCCCTTCTCTGACGATTTTTTTACTCTGGTTTGCCCCAACGTCCAGGTCCGAGATATCCAATGAGTAGTTCTCTACTACCTCCCTCACTTGGACCATCCACCCCGTCTTGATATTTGAGTTGAAAATTCTCAGGAACATTATTTTACACCATCGGCTGTCGGGGAGATTTAACAAATAATTAAGATAACCGAGCTTCAACAGGTCAATCCTGTCCTTGATCCTCATCCACCCAAGCTCACCCCTGATTGCTTCTAGCGCTGCGGCATTACTCGACCCCGTTATCCATCGGCCTGCATCGTTCTGCAGGATTTCCAAGCTCTTTAAGGCCGTCTGGTTTAGGGGCACCACTTCAGTACCGTATGTTATACTTGGCAGACCCACCATTTCCCAAATGGTTTTCCCCACGAAAACCTTATTGAAACTGTTTCTCCCTATAAGTTTCATTTGGTTAAGGATTCGCTTTCCCTTCAGAATCAGTTTATTTCGTTAGATGCCTTTTCCTGTAATGTTTATATTTACCCCCAAATACTCGTAATTACCATTTTCCCCTACACTGAGAAGTTTGCTGCTAGTAGTATAGCATGTACGCGAACGTGCCACATTGGCAGGACCATGGGAAGGACCCCGGAAGTGACGTCATGTCACGTGACCCGGTGGCGCCATGTTTGTTTGTCATGGTAACCCGTGTGAGTGGCCATCTTGTGACGTCATCTCCATAGTGATACGCGGTGTGAGTGTGCATGCACAGCGCGTGTTGTTAGGGTGATACGTGTTTCCGTCGGCCATTCTGTATACTGGAGGCCGCCATCTTGGTTTCTATGGTAGCACGTGGTTGCTATGTGACCCAAAACCTTCTAACAAGATATGTTCGGAGAATGTGTTCCTTTGTAGAAGGGTATCACGAATTACCACAAACAACCCGACAACTTGTATTATTACGAATTCTTTCAGAATTCTCTGCTTCTATCTATATATACAATCGTTTTCGTCTATCGGGGCAAGTTCCTTTGTTCCGGAGTATACTCCAGTAGCGTAGAAGAGCCTATCATCTGGAACAGCTTTGTTTATTGTTACTATATTTAGCAATTTCTGGTCTATGTTTGTTAGTTCTGACCCTATTCCAAGTACTCTTGTTGTTTCATATATCTAGATCATTTATAACCAGTCAGATTGCTTGATTTCCCATAATCTGTATGCAGAGTTATCTCCCCTTATTACAATGAAGTCCTATCCGATTCTCATCACCTCTATATCCAATGGCCATATCCCATGGAATCCCTTATTGTGAAACACTCGTGGCTATGGAATC
Source organism: Pictodentalium vernedei (assembly GCA_031216915.1). Lineage (NCBI taxonomy): Eukaryota > Metazoa > Mollusca > Scaphopoda > Dentaliida > Dentaliidae > Pictodentalium > Pictodentalium vernedei. Next base: position 367,087,942 of record CM062297.1, on the reverse strand, counting down.
CCTTTTTTGTCGTATGAGACCATGAGGGCTATGTAGAAGCCCTCAATGAGTCCTCATATATTATTCCTCATAGCCTCATTGAATTTTGAGGTCATGAGGATCATTAAAAATCCCTCAATGAGGTATAATTTACTACGACTCTTAGCCTCATTTCAGTATTTGAGGATACCTATGGCCTGGTATTGTATTATTCGAGGATACCTATCGAGGATAGCTTTTGGAGAATCCCTTTTTTGTCGTATGAGGCCATGAGGGCTATGTAAAAACCCTCAATGAGTCCTCATTTATTATGCCTCATAGCCTCATTGAATCTTGAGGTCATGAGGGCCATGAAAAATCCCTCAGTGAGGTATAATTTACTACGACTCTTAGCCTCATTCCGGTATTTAACAGGTATATCGTATGGAACCCCTTTTTGGAAAATGCCTGTGGCTATGGAATCCCTTTTTTGTCGTATGAGGCCATGATGGCTATGTAAAAACCCTCAGTGAGGCCTCATTTATTATCCCTCATACCCTCATTGAATTTTGAGGTCATGAGGGCCATAAAAAATCCCTCAATGAGGACTAATTCACCATCCTTCTTTGCCTCATCTCGGTATTTTAGGATACCTGTTGTATTGCATTATTGGAGGATACCTGACATTGGACTTTACATCCGGGTACTTCATGCTACATCCGGGTACTCCTGTTGGGGTAGTAGATAAAAAACAAACAACAATATATATAACATTTCATTTTTTATTCAAGTATACAATTCAATTTCTCAAAGTATTTGTCTTTGTAGTTCTTCTTGCATGAGCTAACCATTTCATCTTCTTGTGGGTGGGAGCTTCTTCCCATTGCATGGCCAGGTTCTTGATAAATCTCTCATTTGATAACTTGGTGTTGCTGGCTGCCATCTTTGGGTTCCTCTTTCTCTAGCTGTTTCATAGTAGTAACTTCAGTCTTCTGATTCTTTGTAGAAACCTCATTTGAGGTTTGAGTGGGAACATCTTTCTTGGTTTGGTTCCTCTTTGAAGCTTCAGTGGAAACTTCATTTGTAGTGGTAACTTCTTTTACAGTAGAAACTTCATTCTTAGTGGTAACTTCATTCTTTATGGGAACTGGCATCTTTTTCTTGTCTTTAGTAGAAACTTCATTCTTGTTTGTATTGGGAGTCAGTTCTGTCTTTATTCTTTTGGTTAATGATCGGTTAGTATCCACACATCTTTGTTTCTTTCCACCAGCATCCATGTCTAGATTTTTTCTCTTGGCTGCATTTACCACACGATTCACTTGAGACAGTTCTAGGGAAGTCAGCTTTAATCCAGCATCATTCTTGAAGATCTGTATATGTAAGTCATCTTTGAATCCGAGCACCGTTGTTGACACAGACATCTTCATTCTTCGACGTCGAAAACGGAAATGAATTTATTTTCGTAGCAACACTCCTTTTATACCTTTTTTCTAATCATCTTCTTCTTCTTCATCACCATCATCAACTCTGAATGAGTAGTTTGACATAAGGTCGTCGAACAGAAATCTTCGCTTTTCCAAAGCATATTTCTGGGATTCTTCAAAGTCATAATCCTCTTCTTCACGTAGCGCTTGGCAGTTTCTTGAATTTTCTTGTGAATTGAGTCGTTGCAAAAATTTCTAATGTGCACAAGGGTATTAATGTATTTCTCACTAATGGCTTCTTTGACATTTTTTGAAGTGCTCTTTTTGCTGTTTCAGCAGCATCATCTCTATCCATGCCATCCTCGATTTATTTGTTCATGAGGTTGTCAAAATCATCTTGGTATTTGCCATAGGCACTTTGGACGATAGTTTCCATCACAGAAACGTCATCTTCTTCCTCTTCGTCTTCTTCTTCCTCTTCGTCTTCTTCTTCTTCATATTCCATATCTTCTGATAGTTCCGACGACTCATCAGTAGGTAATAAAGGAGAGTTTACGACCACTTGTACATGTACGTGTACAAACATACACACACGATGCGTTCACCAACGTGGAATTCAGTGTTAAATCACACGCTTGTTCACAAAAACTGTACATGGTCTTGAATCCCCCCCATGTACAGTTGTGACTCCTAGATCGCGCTTTTAACGTTCAAATACTCGTGGTGAACGCGCGTTTTTAAAAAAAGGGTGAAATTGTACAGTTCACTTGTATCTTGTACGTAATTTTTCGTCGACGTTCCAATCGCAGATCAGACCATCGATCCATCGTCGGCGAACGCGATCAAAAGCAAAAGATTCTGGGTCATCATCAAAAAACAGTTTTGGGGACTCTAGACCAGCGGTCCAGAACCCGCAATTGTGTTGGTACAGATGGTCCAGAACTCTCCCTTGTTTTTGAGGCGGTGGGTTTTTTTTTTCTCCCATTTATGACATTATTAGGGGAATTCCCCACGGAATGTTTAAAACGCATTTTCCGCTCAATTAGGTTTTGAGTGGTAAAATTTTTAACATTTTCATGATAGCAATCGCAGTCATCAAAAGGATTCTCTCTTAATTCGACACTCAGTGAATTGATGTGTGAATGAAAAATCTTTTGACAAATGTAAACACTACTGTCAAAATGCGTTAAATTAGAAACCGGTTTGTCATGTATTGTTTAAATGTATTTTTTTAAACTTCAATTAACACAGTCAGTTGAGATGTGAATATTTTCAGATTATTATATTAAGACGGAAAGAGTTTTTTATTACTTAAAACATAAAAACATAAAAATATAATTAAACATTTAATTTTGAAAATAAATAAAAACAATTAAAACGAAAGATGTTTTTACAGATGGATTCTAGACACCGAGATCGAATTTTAGAACAGTATGAACGTGCTAAGAAGGGGATTCAGTCAGCTGATAGGAGCAGACGTCTTGGTGAGATGGAACTCAGACGCAAAGCCACAAAAATATTTAAACCCATGACGGAGGGTCAAGAGCGAAGCAGGAAGGAGATAGTCGAAGAATTGAGACCCATAAAGGAGAGTTCTTTGAGAATGGGTTCGTTGCCTCCTAGTTTTGGAAATCGGTATTCCGTTCAATCTACACCGGATTACGTTCCCACGGGAATTCAAACAGATATGAGCGAGTCTGATGATACGGCTTCGACTATCACCACTAGTAGCGTCGCCTCGTACGATGATGATGGCGGTAATAGAGATCAGTCGTATGGAATTTATAAGGATTCTGAGGGTAGAACTTTTGTAGGTGATACGGAAGTGGAAATGGATGATGATGAATTGATCGTGGGTTCGAATAAATATAAAGTAACTGATGGTCTGCAGAGATTGCTCCTTTACGACAAGCCCGGCGATTACACGGAACAGGATTTCGACAATTACGGAGACATTCTGGTCCAGACTCACGCCATGAAGAGAAATAACGATGCCAGAGAGACGAGACCCAAAGCCAACAGAGGTTACAAGTGGACGAAAGTGGTGAAACCCATATGGGATATGAACAAGAAGTTCGTCGAATCGGTGACTGGCAAAGGGGTGAAAACCACTTTTCTTCCAAGCGATTCCAACGCTCTGTCTCAGTGATTGAGTTTGTTGATGGCGAGCAGACGGGCTGGTAACACGGGATTAGATAATCAGATAGTTGCTATATCTGACGAATTGTTAAGACAGAAGGTTTTGAATAAAAACCAGTATAAAAGGCTGATGAACGAATTGAAGGATCGATGTGTATATAATAAGTAGAGAGAAACAAATCAAACAAACAAACAAAAAAAATAAAACATTAAATTCTTACACTAGAATAATAAAAGTATTTAAAAACGACAAAAAGATTTACCAGTGAAAAAAAACAAAAATATATCATAAAAATAAAATATGTTGGTGATAAAGAACAGGGGATACGTCAGAACTTACGTTCAAGGCGGTTCTGGCATCGTCGATTCTATAATGCGAGCGTTCACGAGTAATGCAGGTAGAAAACTCGGATCGACCGCGTTTGAGGTCGGTAAGAAGACGGCTTTGGATGCTGGTAAGAAAGCCGCTTCCGAAGCCAGTGGTAGGATAGCTTCTGTGGCTGGCAAGAGGGCAGCCGACGCGTTGATCGACAAGTTGATCAGACCGCCGGCGAAGCGAGCTGCGTTAGAGCGAACGCCGAAAAGTTGGAAAGATTTTAAGGATGCCGTGGTGCCCATACAAGATTTAGCCAAAATGACGAGTGGATCCGGATTGAAGAGAACTCGCGACGGTGCGATATAAATAAATAATAATAACATTAAAAAACAGAGTTTGAAAAAACATAAAAAAAAAAAATTTGTGTTTGAAAAGAATCTAAAATAACAAACAAAATAAAAACAAAGATGAACATTAAAGATATGTCTTGGAACGACGCCGCGACCAAGAGGTCGAATAACGAGTTCTTTCCCAAGAGCATAAGAGGCTTGATAGTGGGAAAATCGAATTGTGGAAAGACCAATCTGTTGATGAATCTGTTGTCCCGACCCGACTGGTTGGATTACGACAGATTGTTCGTGTTTGGCAAGAGCTTGTTTCAACCCGAATACAGATTGCTTAGAGAGTGCATGGATCGCAGATTGCCCAAGGACGTCATAGCCAGAATCTTTGACAGTAGGGAGGAATTCGACAAGAGCGGAGCTCCACTCTCGACCATTTTGGACGGCGCGGCGACGGAGCTGATGAAGAGAAATGCATCTTCGAACGTCGAGTGTCGATTTTATGAGAACGCTAGCGACGTTCCAGATGCTAGAGAACTGAAATCGGAAGATAAGAATCTCATGATTTTCGACGATCTGCTTTTGGAGAGACAGAACCGATGCGAATCGTATTACGTTAGGGGTCGACACAGCAACGTGGACTGTTTCTACCTGTCGCAGAATTATTTTCGATTGCCCAGACAGACGATAAGGGAGAACGCTAATTTTCTATGTCTCTTTCGCCAAGATCTCAAGAATCTCAATCACATCTACGGCGATCACGTCGCAAACGACATGAGCGCTGCGGAATTCAGGAGATTCTGCAAGAGGGTTTGGGATGGTGGACTTTACAATTTCGTCGTGATCGATTTGACAAGCGAATTTAATCGTGGAAAATATCGGTGCGGATTCGACAAGTTTTATGTTTCTGATGGTAATAATAATAAGATAGAGCGTGAAAATAAAAATTTAGAAAATAATAAATCTTCAAATAATTAGTTTTGAATAAAAAAAATAAAATTAAATATAATGTTCGAACATGGAGAATTGTTAGGACGGATAGCCGAGAATACGGCTGCAAAACAATCCATTCAAATCGTGGTGAGTGGCGATTCGACTCGATTCGCTACGAAATTCGAACCTTCCATCGAATTGAATAGAGAGAAAAGATACGAGATGGCCTTGGTGAATCTGGAGACTTATTATTCCTTTCCCAACGTCACCGAAAAGAATAACTCGTTCAAGTATTCCGACGGAACGGATTGGTTGGAGCTTCGAATTCCCAAAGGGAGTTACGACATAGACGATTTGAACCATTACATTCAGACGTGAATGAAGACGGATGGAAAAGGAAGCAACAAGATCAGACTCGCTCCCAATCCTAATACCTTACAGACGATGTTGGATTTGGAAGATAATTTTCGAGTGGATTTCAACACGGACGATTCTATAGGTAAGATGTTGGGATTCGATCGAAAGATGTATCGAGGCCACGCGGCATCTGAAAATACAGTCGACATTCTCGCAGTCAATAGCATTCTGGTGAACGTGGACGTGATTGCTGGAAGCTACGTGCATGGTAGCGCTCAACCGACGATCTATTCCTTCTTTCCAAACGTGTCGCCGGTTTATAAGATCGTGGAGCGACCTCGAAATTTAGTTTATCTACCAGTGATTTTAGACACGTTGTATAGTCTCAAAACCACGTTGACGGATCAAAATGGTGAACTGTTAGATCTTCGCGGAGAGAGAGTGACGATACGATTTCACATAAGAGAAATATAAAAGCAAAAAAAAAAAAAAAAATTATATATATAGATAACAAAAATAAAATAAACGCAATATTAATTTTACAAAATTATTTTAATATAATTATTAAACAAGAAACAATTGAAGTAAATATATTTAAAAAAAAAAAAAACAGAATTATGACAGAATACGTGGTTAAAAACGTGAACATATCCGCAGGACAGAGGAAGAAACTTAAGAGAGCGTTAACAACTCGAGGCGAGGTGGTGAGATTCAAATTCACTCATGAAGATCTGACGAGAGGCGGTCAGGATTCGATCGCCTGGACCAGAAGTCAAATCAAAAGGATGGAGAAAGCGATTCACGATGGAAGAGGGTTGACGGTGAGAATGAGTCCCGCTCAATTGAGATACAATTTGAGAATGAAAGGTGTTTTCCTACCGCTATTGGCAGGAATAGCCGCAAAAGCATTACCCTTGGCCGCAAAGGCGCTACCCTTTCTCGGAAAGACTCTTGGCGTGGGAGCTCTCACGGGACTCGCTAGTTCGGCAGTTGAGAAATTAATGGGTGGCAGCGGACTGTTTTTGAAGAAGGGAGGAGCCGTGTGTCGCGTTCACGTAGACAACAGCGGTAAAGGATTGTATCTAGAACCCGTTAGAGGTGGCAACTCTCTGAGAGGAAACGGTCTCTATCTGAAGAGTGGACGGAACGTCGAGCGACTCGGCAAGGGTTTGTTGCTCGGTGAGAATTCGCCATTTAAGAACATACCGATTTTGAATATGTTATTATAAATATAAATTATATAAAATATAAAATCATAGAAAGTATAAAATAATATATTTAAAATGGGTAAAAAGGTGGAGAAACAAATTTATCACCTGGATGAAAAGGTGGAGAAACAATTTGACGATAATGACGGACATCGCGAGCCAGAGAGCGAAAAAATAAAAAAATGGTTAGACGCTAATGATGGATATCTGAGGAAAGAACTAATGAAAGAGATAGATGAAGCGCGGGATAGATGGTTGAGAATGAGACGATGCTTTCCACGGTCACCACTACCTTCTGAAGAGAATGGTAATGATGCGAGTGTTACCAAGAGATGCACAACATTCGTTCATAATTATGATTCGGATAAACAAAAATGTTGCCATAAACGTATCACATCACAAAGAAAAAGAAAAAAAGAAAAAGAAGAATCGACGCTGAAATTTGAGAGAAAAGGAAACGTTATTATAATATATTATGATGATAGTGAAGAAGAAGGAAAACAAAAAAAAAAAAAGTAATGAGATCTAAAGATGATCTTAATACTTTTTTTTTTTATTTTTCATTTTTCTTCGCTAAAAATTAATCCCTCTATTGTTTATATTTCCAAGTCCGTTATTAGCATGTTGACACTCGTGTCTTCTCCTTTTTCGAAAACGTATTGAATGTTTATCTTTACACTTTTGAGTTTTTTTACATCGGTCAACTCGCTCTCACCACCCAATTTCTTCACGAGTTCGAATGAGATGTTTGGAAATATGTAATTTCCATAGGGCAACGACAAATCGTCCTTGTCGAATTCTCCATCTTCGGCGATGACGATGTTCTGCAGATCGCTTTGGTACTCGTAAATCAAATCGATCGCGGCTTCGTCCAATTTCAAAGGCATCTTATATTTCTCATATTTGTGCTTTAAGCCCTTCGTCTCGACCTCGTTCAATGCGATGGGATCGTGTCGTTGTAATCTATAGATTTTATGACCGAATTTATTATACATTTCGACTCGTTTCAATTTCAATTCACATCTTTTAGGTGTTGTTGTCTTCATGATTGATTATTTAGTATTTAAATAGTAATTTGTTTAAAAAGTTTTTTTTTTTTTACTCTTTATATATATAAAAAAGTTGTTTTTTTTAATTTTTAATTTTCTTTAATGTAAAATTTTTTTAGTAAAAGTTTTTTTTCTCTTTATATATATATATAAAAAGTAAAATTTTTAATTTCAATCTCTCTATTGTTTATATTTCCAAGTCCGTTATTAGCAAGTTGACATTCGTCATTTTTCCACATACGAAAATGGTGTGAATGTTTATCTTTACTCTTTTGAGTTTTTTTTCATAGGCGAATGCGCTCTCACCACCTGATTTCTTCACGAGTTCGGGTGAGATTATTGGATATATGTAATCTCCATAGGACAACAATAAATCATCTCTGTCGAATTCTCTGTCTTCAGCGACGATGATATTAATCAACAGTTCGCTTTGGTACTCGTAAAAGAAATCGAGCATGGCTTCATCCACTTTCAAACACATTCGAATTTTGTATTAAAAAATTGAATTTAAAATTTAACTTTTTTTTTTTTTTTTTTTTTTTATTATATATATATATAAAGAGTAAAAAAGCAAAACTTTTTTAACAAATTATTTAATACAAAATTCAAAAAAAAAATATTCTTACAAATGAAGCAAACAGATAAAACAATGGTAAATTTAAATGAGAAAACCATACCTCAGTTAAACGAGATTTGTAAACTATTACAAATTTCAGATTTCAGAAAGCATAGAACTAAATCAAAAAAAATTGAAGTCATACAAGAATATTTGCGAAACGCTAGAAAGGCAAACGACATTACGATAGCAACGATGTCAAAAGATGCATCGGTTGTAAAAAATAAGAAGACGACTAAACGAAAAGCCGTTGAAGAACATCAAGTTTCCAAAGAAAAGAAAAGAAAAACGAAAACGAGTGATGCACTTCAGATTCAAGACAAATGAGATATATCGAGCGAAATTCAACGAGCAATCAACGAAGAGAAAGGAGAAGAATATGTAACACGACTCGTTGCGGAACTATTCCAATCGAAACCCGAAGAACGGGAGAGTGCGATCAAAGGCATTTTTAAAACTTTCGACATGATTCACTCATTGAAGAAAGTCAATCCGAAATTGTTCATGGAACGGGTGAAGAAAGAAGTATTGGATTTGTTTCGCGAATACATGAACTTGGGATTAAAAATTAAGATGATACTCCATTGCATAATGAATAAAATTGACGTGAAGTCCGGTGAGAGCATCATGAAAAATGCATATTTCAGATCTAACGTCGAACCCGTATTTCGAGGTTCAGATCTATCGGACGTTTTCGAAAAGATGAAAGACAAGATGTTGACGTCTCTTGCGAATTATCAACATGAAGGTAGTAATTGGACGTTCGGTGAGGTGTTGAAACTCGAAATTCACATGAATAAAAACGAACCGTTGAAAGGATCTTCCTACTTGGAATTACTGTATTTCTTGACTAAGAAACACGCCGTGGTCAACATGAGAAATAAAGATGATCAGTGTTTTAAATGGGCAGTCACCTCCGCTTTATACCCTGTCGAAATACACACCGATATAGTTTCTCGTTATGAGGAAACTTCTAAAAATCTCGATTGGACCGGAGTGACTTTTCCAACAGAGTTAAAACACATCGAACGTTTCGAGGTTCAAAATCCCACCGTAGCGGTGAATGTCCTGGGATACGACAACGAAAAACGAAAGATCTATCCTCTCAGACAGACTTCGTATCGCGGAAGAGAAAAGACGATTATTTTATTATTGATTTCGAATGGTGACAATCGTCATTATTGTTGGGTTAAACATCCGACCCGATTACTGTCGAAACAAAATAATAATCATAATGGAAAGATATCTTTATGTTACAATTGCATGAACATATTTAAGACCGAAAAATCATTAGCCAAACATCAGGAATATTGCAACGAAAATCAAGGTGTCGCCGTCGAAATGCCAAAACCCAACACCATCGTGAAGTTTGAAAATCACAATAGAAGGTTAAAAGTACCATTCGTCGTGTACGCTGATTTTGAATGTTTCACCACGAAAATGAGTTCCTGTCAACCCAACGCTCTTCAAAGTTACGTCGAAAGATATCAAAAACACATACCTTCGGGCTATTGCATTTACATGAAATGCGCTTTCGACTCGCAACACGACATGGGTCCCTTCACCTACATGAAACAGCGCGAAGACGACGACGTGGCACAAAGGTTCGTGGAAGAGTTAGAATCGAAAATTCAAATGTTATATGACAAATTCAAAACTCCGGCGAAAATGATCATCACGCGAGAGCAGCAGGACGAAAATAACAGAGCCAACGAATGTCACATATGCAGACAATCGTTCGACGAGAATTCGGAGGAAAATAAGAAGGTCAGAGACCACGATCATTACACGGGTCTGTATCGCGGTCCGGCTCACAGCAAGTGTAATTTAAAATATCAAGACGCCGCTTTCCATCCGGTGATGTTTCACAATCTCTCGGGTTATGACAGTCATCTGTTCGTGAAAAAACTAGGCACCTCACACGAAGAATTAAATTGCATCGCGAACAGCGAAGAAAGATACATTTCCTTCACGAAATGGAAGCTCATGGAGAAGAAAAGAGTAATCGATGGAAATACGTTGAAAGAAAAAACGAAATCCATTCGTAGATGCATACGGTTCATCGACACTTTTAAATTCATGTCGACCGCTCTGGAAAAATTAGTCGATAACATGAGCAAGGATAAATTTAAAATCACGAGCGAACATTTCGGAGAACGAGTAGACGTCATGTTGAGGAAAGGAGTCTATCCTTACGATTACATGAATTATCTAAAGAGATTCGAAGACACCGCAATACCTTCGAAAGAAGATTTTTATTCGAAATTATACGAATCCGACATTTCCGACGAGAATTACGAACACGCCAAAAACGTGTGGAAATCATTCGATATGAAAACCATGAGAGATTATCACGATCTCTATCTGAAGACCGACATTCTGCTCTTGGCAGACGTGTTCGAAAATTTTCGAGACGTCTGTTGTCGAAATTACGATCTGGATCCCGCTTGGTATTTCACCGCACCCGGTTTGGCGTGGGACGCTCTGTTGAAGACCACCGAAGTCCAATTGGAATTATTATCCGACATGGACATGTTGCTCATGTTCGAAAGGGCTGCGAGAGGTGGCGTCTCGATGATCTCCCACAGACATTCTGAAGCTAACAATCCCTACATGAAAGAAGGTTTCGATTCGAAACGGTCGACTAAATACATACAGTATTGGGACGCCAATAATCTGTTGGGCTATGAGTCATCCTTTACCGATTGGAAATTTCGAATGGGTGAAGGAACCGGAAGAGATGCAAAAATGGAGAGACTATCCTTGCATTTTAGAAGTTGATTTGAACTATCCAGAAGAATTACACGATCCACACAACGATTATCCGCTGGCTCCCGAACGAATGGAACCGAACGAAGGAGATGAGGAAAAACTCATTCCCAATTTATTTAACAAACGTAACTACGTCATCTACAGCGAGAATTTGAAACAGTACGTCGATTACGGGATGAAATTAGTAGACATACATCGCATCATTCAATTCGACGAAGAGCCTTGGGTGAAAAAATACATCGATCTCAACACGAATCTCAGAACTCGAGCCGAGAACGATTTCGAAAAAGATTTCTTCAAATTCATGAACAACTGCGTGTACGGCAAATCGATGGAAAACATCAGGAAGAGAACCAACGTTTGACTCGTCACGTCTGAGAAAAGAGCTAAAAAATTAGTGGCGAAACCCAATTACAAACACCGAACTATATTTGACGAAAATATAGTGGCCGTTCACATGCAAAAGACGCACCTGAAGTTCGACAAACTGTATTATCTCGGACCGATCATCTTAGATGTCAGCAAGTGATTGATGTACGAGTTTCACTACGATTACGTCAAACGAAAATTTGGTGACAAAGGCAAACTACTGTTCACCGACACGGACAGTTTAGTTTACGAGATAGAGACGAAAGACGTCTACCGAGATATATCTCCGGACGTGCCCGATTGGTTCGACATGAGCAATTATCCCATCGATCACCTGTCCAACATTCAATCGAACGACAACAAGAAGGTGTTGGGTAAATTTAAGGACAAGAGCGGCGGTAAACAGATCGTCGAATTCGTGGGCTTGAGACCCAAACTGTATGCTTATCTTTTAGAAGATGATGAAGAGATCAAGAAGTGCAAAGGAGTTAAAGAGTGCGTGGTGAAGAAAAACATCTCTTTCCAAGAGTATAAAGATTGTCTGTTAGGAAGTGGTCTGGTGTATAAGACTATGAAATCGATTCGAAGCGAAAATCACGACTTGTATACCGAAATAGTCAACAAGATTTCGCTGACGGCCGACGACGACAAGAGATTCATATTAGATGATAAAATAAGCACTTTGGCACTCGGACATTGGACTTTGGATCTAATTTTAGACGATATGAATGGAGATGATTGGATTCTAGATGCGATTGTGGATGATAAGATTCCAGATACGATAGCGGATGATAGAATTCCAGAAAATCAAGAAGAATTAGATGAACACAAAATTATGGAAATCGATAGTGACATCGAGAAAGTTAGTTTAAAAAGAAAAAGAAAAAAATAGAAAAAAAAAAATAATGTCATTTTTAGTAAATTATAATAAAATAAATAAAAAAAATATATACTTATTTATGAATAAGAAAATAAAGATATCCGTAGAAGGTGTCGTCTTACCCAACGAACCCCTATCCAACATCGATCTGGTGAATGTGGCAAAAGATTTGAAAATCGAAGATTTTCTAGGAGTTTTTTCCAGAGATGCCTTGCTGAAGAGAAGACCTCGACAATCGGAATGCGGAATGTTAAATCTAGACGATTCATCGGGTGAAGGCACTCACTGGGTGGCGTGGATGAAGAACGGGAAGAAGAAAAATTATTATTTCGACAGCTATGGAATCTCGCCGCCAAAAGAAATAAAGAACTATTTCAACAAATCGATGGTTCGTTACAACACGGAGCAAGTGCAATCACCAGATCAAGTGTTTTGCGGTCACCTGTGTCTCTACGTTCTCAAGAGATGGTCTGAAGGAGATCGATTTCAAGACATTCTCAATGATTTACATTAGAGAGAGATTTTTTTTTTATAGTATATATAAAGATAAAAAAATTATTTTAAAAAAATTTTAATCGAATAAAAACGAAAAATAAAATAACATAGTTCATTTTTTAATAAACTGCGTTTTGAATCTATTTTTTCTAAAAACAAAAAAAAAAATCCTTACAACAACATGCCAGTCGATAAATTTGGTAGAAGTGATGATGAAAAAGTCAACCCGAGAAAGAAGAGGAAGCGGTTCGAAGTTGACGATGGTTACGACGTTGCCAACTTGGACGAACGTTACGTTCGGAGATACGAACCTCGAGAAGAACCTTTGAACATGAACGATAAGAAGCTCTACAATCTTCCCGAGCCGATAGATCTCGCAGATGCTGCGACTAAAAAATACGTCGACAGGGGGAACGCCGATTTCGAACGAATCCTGCTGGATAATTATGTGGATAAAACCATGACTGGCGATCTGGATCTGAAATCCAAACGTTTGGTGAACGTCGTGAATCCCGTAGATCCCACCGATGCCACGACCAAGAAATACGTGGACGACTCTCACGCGAGATTCAGCGAACAGCTGAGGAAAAAATATGTTATGAAAACGATGCACTCGGAATTGAACGCCAATTATAACAAAATAACGAACGTGGCCACTCCCATGAATCCCAAGGACGTGGCGACCAAACACTACGTAGATCTGGAACAGAGAAAGTCTGATGGACGTGAAATGAAATCGGATCTGAATGCGGGATTCCATGGAGGGTGGTATCAACATGAACGGTCACAATTTATTCGGTCTCGATCACGATCCCGAATTCGATTCCAGCGCTGTCAGCAGAAAGTATGTGGACGACAACGCGGTCTGGAGAAAAGGCGACATCATGGAAGGTAAACTAGACATGGGTGGACACGCGCTCACGAATCTACCGGAACCCGTGCACATGACGGATGCCTGCACCCTGATTTCGGTGGTGGAGAAAGTCAAATATGCTAGACAATTGATCACCGTGTGGGCCGAAGAGGCTGGCACCTTAGATGAAGGAAAAGCTGAGTGGTCTTTCGGAAATGGAAGTAGCGGATCGAAACACGGTCAGGTGGGATATCCCATGTTGCTGGGAGGTGAAATCCTTTGAATGAGTCTGGCTTCCTCGGATTTGAATAACAGAGTGGTCGTCAATCTCATGGTGAATGGTGTGGAGAGCAATAAGAGATACAGCATCGAAAAGACTGAGAATCAACACGCGAATGCTAGCACGTTCGACACGCCTCTCAAAGTGAACGCTGGAGACAGGATTAATTTCATCACGAAAACCAATAATCCCGAAGCCGCCACTTCCGTGGTGAGTCTACTGATCGAACTGGATCCTTTGAACAAACAGTGAACGCGTGGAAAATAATGAATTAAAAAAAAAAAAATGTGTGATTATTAGAAAACAAAAAAAACAACAAAAAAAAAAGTAATGAGATATAGAGAGATGTTCAATCTCTCTAGATCACATTACTTTATTTATTTTTTTTTTGTTTTTTTTTTTTTTTGTTTTTAATAATGACTCATTACTTTTTTATTTTTTTTTTTGTTTTTTATTTTTTTTTTTTTTCACACACTCGTCTCTCATCGAATGATCGACATCTTATTTCCGTCTGATTCGAATTGTAATTCTCTGTCCGACAGGACCAGGGCGAAGGCTTCGGTTTTTGTCGGCACATTCCTATCAAATTGCATCTTGATCTGAATGTCTAACACGCTACTCTTGAGTCGTTCACTCTGTTTACTGACGTCGAACACAAACATGGGATACATTGACTTGTATTCGCCGGGAGATATGTTGGGGTTGCTCATCAATTCGTCTAGACCGTGATACTTCTTTCTAAAATCAGCGGCGTCGCCGTACAGTCTGGAGAAATCATTCTTGTCGAACGACGTGTTGTAATCGATTGCTGGATATCTCATGGCGTTCAGAAACACTTGCATGTTTCTCAAATGGCAGTGATTGAACAGCGACGCATTCTTTTCCTGAGACCCGTCCCTATCGGTCTGAAACGCAACCACGATGAAACGCGGTCTCTCGGAAGCGTATTTCACCGTCAATCTCCAATCGAAGTGATTCGTGGAGAGAGGAATGCTAGCCGTGTCGCACTGTCTCATTCTAAATCCCATGGGTAATTTACTCTTGAATTCTATGATCTTGTAGAGACGCGCTTTCTCCACGATCGAAGGCTCCACGTGCGGAACGAACCACGATATCTTGTGTAGAGTTATCTTACCCACATCGGTCACGGTGAGTTTCACTATTGCATCATCGTTTCCTTTTCGAATCAACGTCAGATTGTGTTTGAATCCGTACATGATCTTGTTGTAATCGTCTGCGAATCCAAAGATGTGTTTCAAAGGTATCCTGAACGAAAACGTTCCTTTAGGTCTGGACGTCTTGACGACGTAGTCAAATATCGTGGCGGCGCCTGCGCTAGCAGGGCCTATGGTGTCTTTCACCCACAACTGATTAAGTCCTCTGGATTTCGAAAAATCATCAGGATACATCAAGAGTCCAAACATCGTGGTGGCCTGACCGGGATGAAAAACAGATTCTATCTCTTGTCCGGATAGCATGTATTTTATGTTACTGAATAGATGCATGATGCCATTATTGGCAAGAGTAACCGTGTCGTCGTCGGCGTAGTCGCTCCCATCTTCCTTGGTGAGACGTCCCTGCACCACTATGTAACTCTCGCTAGGATGTATGAATAGATCTTGAGTTTCGACGTTGATTCTTATCTCTCCCGCATTGTTCAAACTCGTCCCGGTTACCGGTTCATATTCGTGAACCTCATATTCTTGAATACTTTCATCTTTCACTATGCTTTGTGCTATATCTAGTATATTTGTCATTTTAAAGGATTTTTAGGGTTTTTTTTGTTTATTAATTCACTTGCTTTCTTTATCTAAAAAAATAGTTTTTAATTATTTTTTATTATTATTTTTTTTTCTCTCTTATATATATATGTGTGTAAACAAGAAAATGTCAAAGAGAGTAAATAAAAAAAATTTTTTGTGTTCTTCATCAAAACTTCGTCTTCTGTAATTGTTGTTCGTAAAACTTTCCGATGATCTCTTCTCCATCCAAAGCTTCAATTTCGTAAGTCACCGGATCGGTGATAAATATTTTGATGATCACAAAGATTTCCGAGGTCCATCGAGGAGTATAACCCTTTTCGAAGTGCTTCTTATAAGCGTAGATTCTCACTCGATCGCCGACCGCAAATTTCGGCGTTCTAGACTTCTTCCTGATCTTAGATCTCTTGGGATATAGATTCGCGTAGACCCGTTTTTCGTTTCGAGGATCGCTAGCTTCCGCGGGAGTCATCTTGATCGATCTGTGTCACGTGTTGTTGTAATCTTTGACCAGACCGTTCAGAGCGTATATGTATTTCTTGGTCGAATTCGCCGTGAAGTATCTGTGCATCTTCTCCTTCATCATTCGATTCCAACGTTCCACCACGCTGGCTTTCTCTTCGTTTTCGATCGAGTAGAGGTCTACCAATTGACGAACGTCCTTGTTGTAGAATTCCTTTCCCTTGTCCACCCACAATTTACTCGGTTTTCGAGAAGACGAGTCGAACACGCTCTTCAGAGCCTCGGCGACGCAAGGTCCCGATTTATTCTTCAAAGCTCTGATCCAACCGTATTTGGAAAACACGTCGATGACCGTCAATAGATATTTGACGCCCTCGTTCCACCTCGAAAACGATCTCATGTCGACCAAGTCGGCAGACCAAATGTCATCCAAACCCTTCACGAACACCCTTCTCTTTCGAAATTTACGCACTATGGGTTTGTGTAACTCCTCGGCCAATTCGCTCGTCAATAATCGTTTCTTCTTCTTTTCAGATGCGCTTTTTTTTTTTGAACGCCCCATCCGAATCGACGTTTCGCACCGATCAGATTGCCGACCAGCGAACGTTCCATCTTCTCTCTCCTGGTCGGATTCGATATGCCTCTCAATCTCCCCAACATGTTTTTATCGCAGACGTCGTTGCGAGTCTTGGTGTCGGGATGTCCGGCGTAGCACAGATCGTGATCATACGCGGCCGCGTCCACCCTATTCACGGGTTTGCTCCAAGATTTGGGAGTCAGCTCGGCGTTGAGTCTCTTGTTCAATTTCGTTCCGGGTCCCGTGAAACTGTGACCAGGCAGATGCATTTCAAAAGGTAGATTGTTGATCATTTTATTCACGATGCCTTTACCTTTGCTCGCGTTCTTTTGTTTGACGAATCGAGTCTTGATAGAACCACACACGTTGCAAATTCCGCGAAGCATCCATCTGTCGTTTTTAGTTCGCACTTCTCTAGAATTACTCGCCTCAGTAACTCTCTTACACTTTACGCAATACATTTTTTAAGAGTTATTTAAATTAATTTCGTTTTTTTTATTTTATATATAAATTTAATATTTTTATATATATATATATATATATATATATATATATATATATATATATATATATATATATATATTTTTTTTTCAATCACTGCTCTTGAGTTCTATCATCTTACTGAATTCCTCCCTGGCCTCTTTCCTCCCCTTTTCCATGAGAGAATCCTTCATCTCTTCCTTGATGATCTGACGAGTCTTGATTCTCACGGCTTCTTTCATGGCATCGTATTTCGTTTTCTCGCTCAATATCGCGAAGTATTCTCCATCCGATATCCTACCGTCTTTCAACGCCATAGAGATCATTTCGGATATCGTGTCGATCTTGGAGTCGGCCAAGACGTGAATCTTGTCGTGTTTCCTCGCCTTCAGATATAATTTCCTACTCAAAAAGTTTCTGAGCGTGCTAAACAATCCGGCGGTGAGAGCCACTCCTTCTACGGTCAACACGATCGGAATGCCGACCGCGGTCGACAACAATCCGATGCCGGCCGCGTGTAAACCCATGGAAATCGTGATGAGTGTCGTGTCGATCGCATTGACGACTGTCACGAAACGCGAATACTTCTTCTTGAGGGAACGACGAGAATCTCTCTCTCGAGTCAGATACAATTGGATTCTACTGATTTGATCGATGCGATACCTCTCTCCTCTTTCTCTTTCTTCTAGCAATGGTGCCGTCGGCAAAACTCCGTTCGGCTTCTCGTCCTCGTCGTCCACTAACGTCGGATACAATTTATTTCTGGTTCTCATTTTGTGTTTTTTTCTTTCTTTCTTTCTAATTAGATAAAAAAAAAAATTTATGTGTGTATTTATTTTTTTTTTTTTTTTATTTTCTACGCTCCCTTATTTTTATATCAACGAAAAAAAAACTTAGATGTATGCTTCGTTCAGCAATAATTTCTTGATGTATCCCTTGTCTTCTAAAGTCAAACTTCTACGCACCAATTTCAGTTCTTCTGAATCTGTGGGCCTGTCTCGATTCTTACAGAAGACTAATCTCTTCCAAAACATGATCACATCACAAACGCCGGTTCGAAATACATGACGACCATATCTTCCCTTTCCATCGTTAGACACGAATGATTCTCGTGATCGAAGTCTAGATAATCCTGACATCCGACGCATCGTTCTAACAAGATGGGACGTAGTTGTTCGTTCACGCAGATTGCGTATGCTCTCATCAGCATGTTTAAAAGAAACCTCGCTCTAATAGTCTGAGAATCGCTCATGATTTACGTATTTTTTTTTATTATCTATTCGATTTGATATATTTAATTTTCTAAATAACTATTTATTTATATTTTTTTTCTCCCCTATATATATATATCAATCAAAAACGTGACAGAGGGTTCGCGAATTTCCAACACACCGACGACAACAACACTCTTCGTTCAGATCGAGTTTTTACGAGAATCGAGCGATCCGATCACTCGATCAGCTGAGTCTTTTGAGAATTTCTCATCGTGGAGGAATTCCCCTAATAATGTCATAAATGGGAGATAAAAAAAACCCACCGCCTCAAAAACAAGGGAGAGTTCTGGACCATCTGTACCAACGCAATTGCGGGTTCTGGACCGCTGGTCTATAGTCCCCAAAACTGTTTTTTGATGAGACCCAGAATTTTTTGCTTTTGCTCGCGTTCGCCGACGATGGATCGATGGTCTGATCTGCGATGGGAACGTCGACGAAAAATTACGTACAAGATACAAGTGAACTGTACGATTTCACCTTTTTTTAAAAACGCGCATTCACCACGAGTATTTGAACGTTAAAAGCGCGATCTAGGAGTCACAACTGTACATGAGGGGGATTCAAGACCATGTACAGTTTTTGTGAACAAGCGTGTGATTTAACACTGAATTCCACGTTGGTGAACGCATCGTGTGCGTATGTTTGTACACGTACATGTACAAGTGGTCGTAAACTCTCCTTTATTACCTACTCTCATCGGTGCCCGAATCTATTGACCAATGTTTTGGTGCACAACAAGATTGCATCGTGTCCGCTCTCTTCGAAGGTCAGATTACAAATAACAAATTGCTTATGAGCACGACCCTTTTATAGGATATCGGACAGAGCATTGACACAGTCAGGACACAAATGAAGAGGAAGAAGAAGACGAAGAAGAAGACGTTTCTGTGATGGAAACTATCGTCCAAAGTGCCTATGGCAAATATCAAGATGATTTTGACAACCTCATGAACAAATATATCGAGGATGGCATGGATGGAAATGATGCAGTTGAAACAGCAAAATGAGCACTTCAAAAAAATGTCAGAGAAGCCATTAGTGAGAAATACCTTAATACCCTTGTGCACATTAGAAATTTTTGCAACGACTCAATTCATAAGAAAATTCAAGAAGCAGCCAAGCGTCTACGTGAAGAAGAGGATTATGACTTTGAAGAATCCCAGAAATATGCTTTGGAAAAGCGAAGATTTCTGTTCGACGACCTTATGTCAAACTACTCATTCAGAGTTGATGATGGTGATGAAGAAGAAGAAGATGATTAGAAAAAAGGTATAAAAGGAGTGTTGCTACGAAAATAAATTCATTTTCGTTTTGGACGTCGAAGAGTGAAGATGTCTGTGTCAACAACGGTGCTCAGATTCAAAGATGACTTACATATACAGATCTTCAAGAATGATGCTGGATTAAAGCTGACTTCCCTAGAACTGTCTCAAGTGAATCGTGTGGTAAATGCAGCCAAGAGAAAAAATCTAGACATGGATGCTGGTGGAAAGAAACAAAGATGTGTGGATACTAACCGATCATTAACCAAAAGAATAAAGACAGAACTGACTCCCAATACAAACAAGAATGAAGTTTCTACTAAAGACAAGAAAAAGATGCCAGCTCCCATAAAGAATGAAGTTACCAATAAGAATGAAGTTTCTACTGTGAAAGAAGTTACCACTACAAATGAAGTTTCCACTGAAGATTCAAAGAGGAACCAAACCAAGAAAGATGTTTCCACTCAAACCTCAAATGAGGTTTCTACAAAGAATCAGAAGACTGAAGTTACTACTATGAAACTATGAAACAGCTAGAGAAAGAGGAACCCAAAGATGACAGCCAGGAAACTAAAGCAGCCAACAACACCAAGTTATCAAATGAGAGATTTATCAAGAACCTGGCCATGCAATGGGAAGAAGCTCCAACCCACAAGAAGATGAAATGGTTAGCTCATGCAAGAAGAACTACAAAGACAAATACTTTGAGAAATTGAATTGTATACTTGAATAAAAAATGAAATGTTACATATATTGTTGTTTGTTTTTTATCTACTACCCCAACAGAAGTACCCGGATGTAGCATGAAGTACCCGGATGTAAAGTCCAATGTCAGGTGTCCTCCAATAATGCAATACAACAATTATCCTAAAATACCGAGATGAGGCAAAGAGGGATGGTGAATTAGTCCTCATTGAGGAATTTTTTATGGCCCTCATGACCTCAAAATTCAATGAGGGTATGAGGGATAATAAATGAGGCCTCATTGAGGGTTTTTACATAGCACTCATGGCCTCATACGACAAAAAGGGATTCCATAGCCACAGGCATTTTCCAAAAAGGGATTCCATAGGATATACCTGTTAAATACCGGAATGAGGCTAAGAGTCGTAGTAAATTATACCTCATTGAGAAATTTTTCATAGCCCTCATGACCTCAAAATTCAATGAGACTATGAGGCATAATAAATGAGGACTCATTGAGGGTTTTTACATAGCCCTCATGGCCTCATACGACAAAAAAGGGATTCTCCAAAAGCTATCCTCGATAGGTATCCTCGAATAAAACAATACCAGGCCATAGGTATCCTCAAATACTGAAAAGAGGCTAAGAGTCGTAAAAAATTATACCTCATTGAGGGATTTTTAATGATCCTCATGACCTCAAAATTCAATGAGGCTATGAGGAATAATATATGAGGACTCGTTGAGGGCTTCCACATAGCCCTCATGGCCTCATACGACAAAAAAGGGATTCCATAGCCACGAGTGTTTCACAATAAGGGATTCCATGGGATATGGCCATTGGATATAGAGGTGATGAGAATCGGATAATAAGGGGAGATAACTCTGCATACAGATTATGGTGGCCTCCAGTATACAAAATGGCCGACGGAAACACGTATCACCCTAACAACTCGCGCTGCACATGCGCTCTCACACCACGTATCACTATGGAGATGACGTCAAAAGATGGCCGCTCACGCGGGTTACCATGACATCCAAACATGGCGCCACCAGGTCACGTGACATGACGTCACTTCCGGGGTCCTGCCAATGTGGCACGTTCGGGTACATGCTATACTACTGCTGCTACCTTCCGGAATGCAGAACTCACCCACTCTACACCTTCGACTGGGGTCCACTTTGCGGCCCACAGGTATAACTTTGCTCTTGCTTTCATTAAGTTCGAGTCCTCATTTGCTCCCATATTTCCCAACAATTCCCAACTGTTTCGTTAGCCCCTCTTCGCTTTCTGACACTAGCACCATATCGTCTGCAAAAAATAGCCCTGGGATCTTCAAGTCCCCAACTGCTACCCCCTCCTCGCTATGCAGGAGTTCATCTCCTAAATCTTTGATGTACAATGCAAACAGGATTGGCGAAAGGATACACCCCTGTTTTAGGCCTATTATAGGCACACGTTTTGTTGTAATGTTTCCCAGGCTAAGTTCACTCTGTACGTCTTTATATAATGCTTTCATAATTCCAACAAACTCGCCTCCTAAGCCCAGAGCCTCCAGCTTGCGCTACATACCCTCCCTCCATACTCTAACGTATGCCTTTTTGACATCCAAAAAGGTCATAAACAGCTTTTTCTTTTTTGCTTTCGCGGATTCTATCATTTGGGATAGCGTGAAAAGATGGTCAGTAACTCGCCTTCCCTTCCTGAAGCCATTCTGGATTTCTCCCAAAAAACCCTTCTCTTCAATCACCTCCTCTAGTCTCCCATACAGGACTTTACAGAAAACTTTTCCAATGTTGCTACTGACAGAGATCTCTCGATAGTTATCCAAAACGTCTTTTTCCCCCTTTTGTGAATAAATGTCACTTTGCTTTCTCATCACTCCTTTGGGACCTCTTGATTTTTTATGGCTAGATTGAAAAGGGCAGTTAGGCTTTCCACGAATTCCTCTCCCCTTTTTGATAAACTCGTTTGGAATGGCATCCACTCCTCCCGCTTTTCCATCCCTCAATTTTGAGATCACATTTCGCACCTCCTCCGTTTTAATTTCGCTGCACACGAAGTTCGATAGGTTTTTCTCGACCTGATTCGGACACTCAGGTGGGCTCCCCATGCCCTATCGCTTATCGTTTACCTTTCCCAGTGCTTGACTAGTTCTGATGCGACTTGATCTTGGTCGTCTGTAACTCTGCCATCTACTTTAATACTTCCTTTGTTACGTTTATTCATCCATTTCCAAAATACGTTCGAACTCGACCCCCCCCCCCCCCCCCTGTCGTTCTTATCGTCCTAATAAGACCGCTATTTCGCAGTCTCCGATGATCGTCTTTAATCTTATTTACTTTATTTTGTGCTTGTTGGTATTCTTCCTTTGCAAATGTGGCCTCATTGCTTTCAGCCCTCTTAAGTTTTTTACTTCTCCTGTATGCAGCACATTTAGCTTTTCTTCCCTTTATGGCCCTTTTCAGTTCTTCGTCCACTCTGTACCCAAGTTCCCATGTTGGCACCCTGATCTTTCCTACACTTTCCTCCCCTGCCTCCACTTGGCTCGAAACTATGGCGTCGGCCATCTTCTGGACATTGCCCCCATTGGGTACGGTTGCAAGCTTTGGTGTCAGTTTTTCATTGAACTTCTCCCAGTTAGCATCCTTTTTGAGTACCCAAATCTCCTTAAATTCTCCTTTGTTTTTTACTAGATTTTTGGACCTGATCGTCACTGTAATCAAGTTGTGATCACTGGCCACCTCCATTTTACCCTCATCATCCACTTCTACCCCTATCACCTCCCTCCATAAATTAATATCTGTGGGAATGTAGTCGATTATTGATTTTCTGTCGTTCCTCTCCCAGGTCCATTTCCCCTTACACCTCGCGTCCCTGTTCAGAATCTTCAGACCGAGCTCGTTTGTGAAGTTCAACAGCTTCCTTCCATTCCTGTTGACTTTCTTGTCCCCACCCTCTATGCCTTCTTCCTTATCACCTATGTGGCCATTAAAGTCACCCATCAGAATTATACCGAGCCCTTTGTTTTATAGCTCTGTGATATTGGCCCTTAGTGTTGAGTATATCGAGTCATTCCACTCGGGTTTGCTTCCCTCCGTCGCTCAGTACACAATCCCAAGGGCAATACTTTTGTTTCTCAGACTGATCCTTACCCATCCAATTTCTTTCGGATTATCAGCCGAGGTGCTGACCTCTTCCAGGTCTGTGATCAGCGACGGTTTTAAACCCTCTTTAATGTACATGCCTACCCCTCCCCCTTTTTTCTGGCCTTCCGTTCGTCCTACACCTATCCACACGCACCCCCTTACTTGGTCTACCCGTTCCCCGTGTCTTATCCACGTTTCGCTTAAGCCCTTGACGTCAAACTCCTCTGCCTCGATCAATGTAGCAATTTCACTTACTTTCCGGTGGAGACCCTGGATGTTGCTATAACCCACTTTCAGGGTATCAAGGTTCATTGGCTTCCGCCTATAGGTCCCATTATGATCTAGTCCCTGTATGTTTGTATGTCCTATTTTAGGTACATGTGCTTTCCTTGGGATGCTATTCCTACTGAAGTGGATTTTTGGTCCCTTTTCCTTATCCTCCTTATCCAAGTTTTTACAACTATGGTTCGTAACACAGTTCCTGTGTTCATTCCCCCTTCTCTGCCCCCCCCCCCTATCCTCCCTATACCCCAAAAGGCTCCAGCAACTGCAACATATTTCTGCCTAAAACCTCTGTACCCCTTGGGCTAAGATGGAGACCATCCCTTCCGTATAGGTCCTTTCTGCCCCAAAATGATCCCCAATTGTCTACAAAGGTTATCCCAAGTTCCTTACAATCAGATGGCAGAAAATTCGCCTTCAAATCGCGCCATTCCCCAAGACCCAAAAACAAACATGGCATAGTCCAGTTATTCTGCGGTGCCATCAAAGTAATCATAAAGCTCGAAGATCGAGCTTTATGATTACTTTGATGTCACCACAGAATAATTTCTTTGAAGTGGCCGATGACGGCGCTTCCAGTGTCTTTGAAGCGACGTATGAAAAGTCAAAATGGTCGGCCTTATCGAGTTGTGGTGCAGACAGAACACGCACTTGTAGAGTGTTTTGGTATGTTCATTCGAAATTAAGATAAAAGTGTGTCATGTAAGTGTGCCATGCATAATTATCAGCCTGTTTTGTACCGGTACCGGGTGGAGCATGATGGAACCGGCGGTACCAGTACAGGTACCTGTTGACGTGCCTAGAGGGGCAGAACTTATGATGCTACTACCATGGTTCAATCCAGTATGAAAACGGCTACAATCGTATATCGGTAAATGTATCATGCCTCGCTATAGTCTCTCGTTTAGATGAATATCCCGATGTGTGGTCGCTGTCCCGTCCGTTTATTCCACTTCAAGGATATTCCAACCCGAACGCCAGCCTTACAGTACAAGAAACAGACCGAAGCGGTCGAAAGTGGGATTCTTTGGCTAAATATTGTTTGGATTTGCAAGTAATGTTACAGGAATGTCTGTTTTTTTGACACATTTGCATGCACCCATTTTAACTCATTGTGTAACTGCGAAACATATATGTGAAAAAAATTGGAGGGGCGCTTGTCCCCTGTGCCCTCCTGGGTCCGCCGCCTCTGCCACACGTTATTTTCTTTCTTGAGCATCAAAAAATTAAACTTCAGCTGTGCATTTTAGAAACAAAATATTATAAATTTATTATTTTTGATTTAAAAAAAAACATTTCTTTACTGATACAAAACAAAATTGGACCGCGGAAAACAATAAATTTTATTCTTCAGAATACTAACGAAGATCTGAAGGCTTGGTGATAAGTAAAGTTCAGTTAATCTATACTACTCAAAGTTTGCAAAGCACCACGTACACCCAACTACCTGTTTTACGTTTTATTTGAAATATTGCAATGAAAAGTGTATATATTTTTTATTTAATTATATCTTTAATGATTTTAGTACAGAAATTAAGATTTAATTTGTGTTTGACATTATTTTTTAGCTTTTGAATACGATATCTATGGAAAATGGATATTATAGGTAAAAGACGAAATTTTTCAATATGCCAAAAAATTGACGGAGCGAACTGGTATGGCTTCAATATCAAGTATAGGACCCATTACTGTTAATTACAGCTTGACAACGCCTTCCGATGCTCCCAGTCGGGCTCCTGGCGGTCCTATGTGGGATGTGGTGCCATTCTTGGACCAGCATGGAATCAAGCACCTGGACAGTTCTTGGCTGGACTGGACGGTCTGAAATTGCAAGCTGCAACTCATTTCAGACATGTTCGATTGGATTGAGGTCAGAGGGGTCTTGCTGGCCAGTCCATACGCTCAATCCTCTCCCTCTGTCTGTACTCCCCGACAACATGGGCAACAAAGAGGACGGGCATTATCGTCCATCAGAATGAATCACCCACTGCACCTGCATACGATCTGACGCGGACATCCAGGATCTCATCAATATACCGTTGTGCAGCCAATGTACCACGTTCAAGGACACAGAGAGCTCTGTAACCCATTCCAGCTGATGCCGCCCCAGACATTGATTGACCCTCCACCTTAGCGGTCATGCTCAGCAATGTTGCCTGCATCGAAGTTCTCTCCTGGTCTTCTCCATACCCTAGAACGCCTATCTATGTGGTCCTGGCAGTGCCTTGACTCATCTGTAAAAAAAAAACAGGTCGCCAATCTTTTCTGGTCCATCCAACGTATTCCATGGCCCATTCATAGCGTGCATAGCGGTGGTTCTGGGACAGCGGAGTGCGAATACATGGTCTTCTCGATCGGAGACCACCTTCGTGCAACATTGCCCGGATAGTCTGCGTCGAGACATTCACCCCGGATGCATTCTCAAGGTCAGTGCGAAGCTGAGTTGCTGTGGGAAAAGCGGTTCCTACGGGCCTGAATGATCAAAAATCCGAGACATTCACCCCGGATGCATTCTCAAGGTCAGTGCGAAGCTGAGTTGCTGTGGGAAAAGCAGTTCCTACGGGCCTGAATGATCAAAAATCGGTCTTCAGCTGCAGATTGTGCCCTGTCTCTGCCACCACCATGCCGTCCTGCTGGTGTGCCATACTGCTGAAATCTTGCCCAGGCTCTGGTGATCACAGTATGGTGCACACCAAGTTCTTCACCATCCTGACGATGGGTAACCCCCTTGCTCCACCATCCCTACAGCCCGCCAGATTTCTGCTACAGACAAATGTCTTCTTACATTTGCATTTGCCATATTCAATCATTAAATCACGAGGGTTTGTGTTGAAATGAAGACTGAATATCCTACACATGTCATGAACGTGTAGACAGTGCACGAAAACATGAAAATCAAGGGGTACATGCTTTCCACGACTGTCACGAAATGTCTGCCTGTCAAGAGAGGTAATGTAAACACTGGGGACCATCTCAATACATCCCTCAATTATATCCACCACAATATCGCAAAAATGTCACAAGCAAATTTCACAATGATGTGTCAAGTATTTGGTGCTATGCAAACTTTGAGTAGTATACAAAAATGGAGACCGTCTGTTTTTCCCAGCTTGAAATTCTTCTTTGAGATGATTGTCACCATTCATACGTAATGCAACTTGAAATTTTCTTTTGCAAACGTTGGACTACCTGTGCTGGGACGTATCGGCGCGCCAGTTTTTCTATATCTAAGAAAGATAAAAAGAGAAGAATGTTCATATTCTTTTTAATTTTAAAGAGAAAAATTGAAAATATTCAAGAATTGAAAACTGAAACAAATGGCTTACCTGTGTAGGCGGCATTGAGTCAAGTTCTTTCAAACACGGGCAGGATGGGAATAGTTGCTGATTTTGCACTTCTGAACAAAGTATTCTTCGCACCTGTTCTTGCAATTCAGTATCCCTCATGCACTCATTACTGTGGTTGTTGTAGCTGAAATTATTCCATGCACGTTATGCGTATTCACCGTAACCCGATACAATACAGACATTGAGAAGTGTGCCAGATAGAACACGCGTAGAATCCAGCCCATGTGCAAAAACGTTATGTAAGAACGTATCTGACTGGTTGTTAGGCATGGTGTCTTCCCATTTCATCAATTCCCATTTCATCAACTGCATCTAAAATTATATTTTCCCATTTCATCAATTCCCACATCATCAACATATTTTTTTCAGGTGTGTTTTATAATTACATACTAATCATTTTAAAAATACAATTAGCCAGTTGATGAAAAATCAGTATTTTGAGGGTTTATTGTATAACCACTTTCCAGACATTTGTCAGACGAATGTTTGGATAGTGGTTATACAATTTATTTTTTTTGACTGTGTTCGACTGCTGTGTAAAGTAAAGAGTTGAATAATGGGAGATCAGAAAAGAAAATAACTCTCTAACACACTTTAAATATTTTACTCAGAGCAACTGGATTGCCGTCTTTGCTTGTTCTTATCTTATTATACATAAAATTATCAACAACTAAGGCTGCTGAGCCCCTGGACGAAGATGTAAAATTGATGTCCATATCCATTTTAACTAATAGACCAGGAAAGGTTTCTACCAGTTATATATATATATATATCAGAACCTTTGATAACAAGCTAACACACAGTGGTTATATAAACAAGACAAAGTTCAAATACTAAGTCATTACTATCAAAACACGAATAAGTTAATTGTTGTACAGACACTAGTACAAAACTAAACACTTCTCTCAGTTAAAAGTAAAAATGCACAAAAAACCCCAAAAAACATAAGCCACCAACAGACATCCAACAGTTGAGATAACAAACAATATACAAAGCTTAATACTTTTTTTCATTCAGTTGATGAAGCAGAAAAAAACAAACAATATTCAAAAACAGTAGTAAATAAAAAAAATACTTTAATGTGTCCAATATATATTTCTTAATATAATATATTTCTGTTTAATTTCTGTTTAATTTAATATTTTTTATAATTGGTAAAAAATGCATTTACATAAGGTTAAAACATATTTTCATTCTGTTGATGAAGTGGGAATTAATGAAATGGGAAAATATAATTTTAGAGGCAGTTGATGAAATGGGAATTGATGAAATGGCAATAAACCGTGTGTACCGGTAACACATGGATCAATCAAGTTGAAACTTTGAAAGTTACAGTAGTGAAAGAGTTAAAGATTTCACGGCTGTTGATGCTAGGCGACACTACATAAACTTACAGATCCAGGTAAATCTGCTACTGAAACTTAATAGCAGTATTACCCGATTGTATAAATTTCTTTGTTTTTTCTTCATGTTGGCCTACCACTGATATACATGTAACTAAGTGTCAAATGATTTCTATGGAACAAAAGCGCTCATTATTGTATATTGAATTTGAAACATAAAAATAATACACAATTTTAAAAAAAAATGCCATACATTTTTTAAAAATGTATAGCATTTCGCCATGCAAATAAAAAATGTATTTTGACCCATGGTGAGGTGGAGGAAGGAACTCTCTAACTTGGGTCTCTGATTCTTGCCCACTCTACTCCACCCTCGTTGTATTCTGTCTTTTTCTTAGTTAATACTTTATTCAACCTAAATTGGAAACATAATTGAAACACTATTTCTCGTGTAACTCATAATGTTCATTTTTGGCCTGCAGAACTCAGCTCTCCTTGGAAGAAGCACAGCAAGCTTGTTCCAATGAGGGGTCCTAAGCTATGTTTTTTAAACAGTGGTTGGTTAATAGAATTTTTCTATTGCATTCTTTCTTGAGCCATCGTTTTCAATGGTCATCCAGGAAAAGTTGCTTTTGGAAAATATGCAATTTTAAAAACGAATTCATTTTAACTAGATAACATTTTAAAAGCTTCTTCATCGTTTTTGGAAAATTACAGAAGGGAAGTCAGATCAGAAAACATTGAAAAATTATACTCCTTCAACATGAAATCATAATGCGACGTTTGGTGAAATCATAATGCGATCTTTGGTGAAATCACAATGTGACATTTGATGATCCACATCACAAACTGTTAGGCTGGAAGCTCCTTGACACCTTCTGTGCCACCATGACCGATTTGAGCCCCCTCTGCCTGTTTCTACGTCTCTGTCTGTCTCATTAACACTACGTCTCTGTCCCCTCGACGCAGTTCTTCCCTCTCTCTCTTCGACAAAGACAGTTCGAATCGAACACAGTAACAGAGATAGGGTTAAAGTGCTGGTCCCATAAGGTGGCCTCAGAAATTTAATTCCAGTATAGTCGAAAATCTTAATTTCAAAGATATGGTAAATCAAATATAACCTCTTTTGGACAAGTGGGCTACTGAGAAATTTATTTGTAAAATGGTTTTACAACTAACACTCGTGTGTATGTTAAGAAATGGGAGAATCTCAATGTTTTCCGATACCAGCATCGTCGTTGGAGCTGTAGTTTAATCTCGCGAGCGGGAATTTCCCAATTACCGTTTCTGAAAGTGACTGATAATGCCACAGAAATTCATAGCCTAGAATGGCCTAGAATTACAGTAGTCGCTGAGGTGGTTCCCATCTTACAACAAGGGATAGGTCAAAAATGGGGTAGATGACATGCCATCATTCTCCACAGGAATGGTGTGATTGTCACATTGATTGGCGATGAACACAAAATAACGGAGCGCCGTTTAACCACGCAATACCTTTTAACTCGGACCAATAAAGTTAAATCGCTTACCGTATACTGAGTTATAATTGATTAATTAGAGATACGGCAGTATGTCTTATAACAACATGGGTTTGTATCCAGAACTGAAAGATACCGCGCGAATCGACAGAAAACGAAATTCGTCGGTTAATTTGATTCCCCTTTCTGCCCTAAAAAATTCCCCGTGTATCGGGACTGATATTCGGAAAAGAAAAATTCCTGGTATCGCGACAGACCAACAAAAACGATGGCCAGAAAATATTCCCGTTCCCAGATTTAAACCCTAGATTATCCCGTGATGCGTTGACCGTGGTAGATGAATAGAATATACCCACATCAGCTTGGTGTACCAAATGTTCACTACGAGTGGTAAAGTAGTGATGACCGCGAACCTTTGACTAGCGGTTAACACCACT
Source organism: Pictodentalium vernedei (assembly GCA_031216915.1). NCBI lineage: Eukaryota > Metazoa > Mollusca > Scaphopoda > Dentaliida > Dentaliidae > Pictodentalium > Pictodentalium vernedei. The sequence goes on along the minus strand of CM062297.1, from coordinate 367,057,416 downwards.
TCACCACGAATGCTGAACATTTGGTACACCAAGCTACTTGAGGCATATTTTATTTATACCATGATCGTAAGATTCTTCAGAGTCGCTATTATTTTTTCTGGATTTTATTGAACAGCAGACGAATACAGGTGCGAATCTTTTTTTGTTTACATGAGCACCGGTGGGCGGTATTTCTTTTTCAGTTTTATCGCCGAAACGAAATGGAAAAGAAAAATGCAAATTACGGGGTCCTTTTCATTTTAATAACATAATAACGTACCATTTCGAGTTATGAATTCTTTATTAACACGAGACAACGCATGTTTGTTAATTTGTGGTATCTTATGAGGTAAACCCATTTAAAAACGTAATAAATAATTATTCCATAAATTTAGAAAGTTTGCATTCAGGTCGATGTCATCAAAGGTCAACTTGGATGTAGTTCAACTGTAGGTGTAAATTTTAACTAAAAGTCCCAGTTGCTGATGTGTTCACCATGGCTGGTGTGTAAAGCTAAAATTTGTGTCCTAGACTTTTTATATATAATAAAATAGGTAATCATGGTATTAAACAAATTTGGTCTGTGTTTCTGCGTTGTACTCTTAGGCAAGACATTTAATACCAATTGTCAAAAATAAGGGTCGTTGTTGCGCAGTAGGATATGGCATACTGCACATGAGTAATACGCATGTCTTCAAACGATACTATAAAGCTATGAGAGTTACTTAGTATGAGAGTCCGCCAGTTTCTCGTCACTGTTTTGTGATTCTCTCCGGTTATTTCGGTTTCAGCCACCCGTTATGACTGAAGTCGACATGACCTTGAGCCGCATGGAGAGAGGGTGTACCAACTTTAGGGGTCAGCACGGATCACTATAACTCATCCCTGCTCCAAGCGGATATAGGTCCAATGAGCGGCCCAGGAGGGCTTCTCTTTCCGGCTGTTAGAGATGAAATGTATACTTCGCTTCCAATGCGGTTTTATCTCGAGCTAATAAAATATCTCACAAGGGATGTCTCATTTAAACACCTCTCCTGCGGCTCAGTGTTTAAAAACCGACATCCAAGTATTAAATCTTCACATACCATACATGTTGCTGGAGATAACTTATAATGCCTGAACATAAGCACAAACGTGCCGAAATTTTGATGTATCAGTAGGTCATTCCCCTTGTTCCAATTCAGACCATATACGCATAAGCTTTCTCGCTTCTAGGAATGTAATTTGAAACGCCAAAATCATGCCCATTTGTTGCAAAACGATCTGTAGACGTGCACAAAGGTTTCAGATTTTCCATGTGCCACCATGAATGAGCTTCTTTATGGTCCTTGTTAATTTTTTTCAGATACAAGCCTTTAAGGTATGAAATTGGAACGGCAAACAATGCTCAGATGTTGTAATTGGGTATCGAGATGAACACGAAGGCTTCGGTGTTTTCATGTACCACATGGCCATGCCACCTGTTGACTTTAGCGTTTTGTTGAACCGTTTTTTTTTTTGCGAATAACTTCTTGAGGGTATGTAATTGGAAATGCTAAAACCGTGGTCAAATCTTGTAATTTGGTCTGCAGATATGCACAAATGTTTCCGATTTTCCATGTCCACATGCATGTGGAACTTTAGTGTTGTGTTAGACTATATCCTACGAATAGCTTCCGGGGCATCAATTGGAAACGCTGTAGCAAAGTTTTCTTTAATTTTCCACGCGCAACCCATTCCTCTCTAGTGTTTACATAAACCGTTTGCGGCGAAAGACAACTCGCGCAAGCCAGAAAATAAGCAGTCATCCGCAAAATGAGGTCCCCAGAGGGTGAATTTAGTGATGATACTCCGCACAGCAGGGTAGCATCACTGAATTTATCCTCTGTGTACCTTAATCTGAACCAGGGTCTCAAAACTAAACAGAAAGGGGTACACAGAGGATAGATTGACTCACTGTATGGGATAGCATCATCAAATTCACCATCTCGGGACCTCATTCTGCAAATGTCAGACCGCTTATTTTCAAGCCTGACTGGAGTATTCAATTCGAACGCTAAAACCAAGCTCAGATATTGCACTAGAGTCTGTAGATATGCTCGAAGGGTTCGGATTTTGAACGTGCCACTCGAACCACTTTAGTAATGTGTTTCGAATGTTCTGAACATTTCCGATGAAAAGTTCCTAAGGTATGTTATTCAAAACGTTAAAACCATCCTCAGATGTTTGCAATTGGTCCTTTAATGTACACGAAGATTTCAGATTATAATCTGGCCCCGGCTTTTTCATCTGAGCCACTTTGGTGATTTGTTTTACCGTTTTAGACGAATCGCTTCAAGGCCATGCACTTCAAAATGCTAAACCTGCTCAGATGTTACAATAGATCCTGTAGAGGTGCAAGGATGGTTCTGATTTTCTTTGTACCACTTAGCTGTGCCGCCTAGATGCCTCTCCCTCATGTGTTTCTATTGACTCCTAAATAATCCATGGCTCGGGGCGGCGGAAGCTCATTAAAAGTGGAGGGGCACAAATTTACTGTGATACCATGGTTCGAATCAGTGTGAAAAAGGTTACAGTCGTATATAGGTAAATGTATCATAATTCGCTATATGTAGTCTCTCATTTAGATAAATATGGCGCTGACCTGACCTGACCTGTCCAGTTATTCTTCTTCAACCATCTTCTAACCCGAAGGCCAGCCTGGAGTAGAAGAAACGGACCGAAGTGGTCTAAAGTGGAATTCTTTGGCTAAATATTGCTTGGATTTGCAAATGATGTTACAGGAATGCCTGTATACTGACACGTTTGCATTCGCCCATTTTAACTCATTGTGTAACTGCGAAACATATCTGTGAAAAAAGCGGAGGGGCTTTTTTCTACAGACATGTATCGCAGTTACATATCTGCGAAACATATATGTAGAAGTTGATATGTTTCGCAGATATGTAGCTATGCGAAATCTCTGACTCCGTCGCCTCTGCCATGGCTCACAATTTTCGGCATTAGAAGAGATTTATATATATTTAACATTAGGGGTGTGGGAATTTCATAGAAAAAGTGTTAGCGACTTTGTATCATCGATGTCCGCATCATTTCACAAACGTCAGACATTCTTCTGAGGAGTACTAGAGGAATACAGAAGTTGGAGTTTTACAATATGTTTCCCAATCAGTTTGAAGATTTGACTATTATTCTCTATGGAACCCCATTTAAAAATATGAAAACGGCGTTTCCCCATCTTTTTCTGTTTGGTAACTTTTTGCATATAGATATAATACAGTCAGGGGGCGTGGTGGTTCAGTGGGCAGAAACGCAGGCTGCAAGCCGAGAGGTCATCGGTTCGAATCCCATCTGCGACAACCGCGTTGTGTCCTTGGGCAAGACATTTCACCCCCATTTCCCACGTGAGGGCACGGTGACGTTGTGTACTAAAACGTACTTCACGTCGATAGTGCACTTGTCTTAAACCAATGTTAACCCTGCATGTGTGGAGTTGGTATGATGGAGGAGCCTGATAGTTATTCTGCGTTGCCCGGTGGATCTCTCCGGGTACGCCGGCTTCCTCCATCCGCGAAACTGTCCGAGGTGACCCTGGCCGTCGAAAGTGTCGTTAAACCCCAATAAATAAATAATATTACAGACGGCGTAGGTTCCATTAATATAAACGTTTGTGGGGTGATATTTGAATTAAACCTTGCGAAATATCGTAAAAAATGCATTCGCGTAATGAAGGGCCAAACTGTACGTTTAGTGTTCGTGCGTGTGATACTGATAAACAGAGGGTATCGAGTGTTTTTGGGTGGATACCGAAAATTATCCCATGAGTGACCGATGCAAATGTTCAGTTTTCGCGAGCGAAAATTGCAATTAGTCTTGGTCATAAGTGAAATAATTTTCGGTTTTCACTCAAAAAACACTATATTTTCTTCTAATTATACGCTTTTTATAAGAATCTGTATAATTCCACTCGTTTCAACCACAAATTGATGCAAGAAAGTAAACAGCGCATTGAATCATTGATACCCGGAAGTGATTTGATCGATACTCGGAACAGATGGCGTCTTTCGATCTGATTCAGTTGGCGGGCTTCTATCTTCTTATATTACGGACTTTCAGGTCATGTTTGGTTTCATGCACCAATTCAAGGTGAATACGTGTTGAATTATTGCTGGAAATGTTCGGTATCCACTCAAAAACACTAGATTTTCTTTTCATTATACGTTTCGAGAACAAATTTATCATTTCCAGTGATAATTTGTCTCCTCTTCACCTTGAAGTGATATATTGAAAGACGCCATTTTGAACGATACCGTCAAAGTGAAAATTTCTATATGTTCACACTGGGGGATACGATTTCTATTTTTTCCCAACCAAGTTCTTCGATAATCTATCGTTTAGCGTATAATAAATAAATATTCGTAATAACGGATTATGTGTGAACTTGTTGCTTCTAATTAGCCTGGCACTGGAAGTCAAGTTTCCTTTTGTTACTTTTAATAACGAAATCAAAAGTAATAAACTAAAAAAGACACTTCAAAGAACTGTCTTTTATTTCACTTTATCAAAAGTAACAAACGGAAACACACTAGTATAATTTGCACACAAATGACACAATCAAGTTTATTTATTATCGGGGTACATCCACCTTCTTTAACAAATTCCATAACTTTCTCAAAGCTTTTCAAGGAATTTAGAACAATTTTCCAAAACACCGGGACGAAAAATTCTAAAATATTTCCACACTTAATACATGTTCCGAACTATTCCGTTCGGAACAAGCAAACTGCCGTGCAATTCCACAGTCTGGAAACCTTTGCTTCAAAAGTTTGCTTACATCAGAGTATGAATTGTGTTGGGGAAACTGTATGAAGAGTCCACAAAGACCGGTGCGCAATATGTTTCGAACATGAAAATGCTTCTTAGTCGGGTCCTGGAAAGGAGATCCAGAATGTTTTTCGTCACGTTGTTCAAGCTATCTTTTTCTCCTAATTCTATCACAATTCCACATCCATCCGATTTAAATTTTAGTTCTCCAGAGCCCTTTTAGACCCAATATTAAAAAAAAAAAACTGCTACTTTCCATACTTTTAAAGATTATGGAATATTATTTTACCAAATTCAATACTTTTTCCAGGTTTCCATATCCGCCTTGAACTCGGATTATGGATTGTGTGGCTGGCAGATTTAACCCTTTACCCGACGAATCGCCCAGCATCCGCCCGCGTAATTTGCAAACTCAGCAGTTGAGAGAAAGACATTTTTCAAAATATTTCAACAAAACCTTTTCATGTAACCCCTCATTGGAACGAGCTCATCGAGCTCGTTCCAATGAGGGGTCTCATGATATGGTTTTGTTGAAATGTTTTTTTAAAATTTAAAAAAATAGTAATGAAAATAACAAATTTTGATATCGTCTGCGTTGGGTAAAGGGTTAAGACGCCATATTACGTAGTTGGTCGAGTATAAATGAGCGTAATTTACTTTGGGTGTTTGAATTTGCCTTTTCATACTGTATGCACTCTCCCATAAATTACTGCAAAACAAAGATAGGTGAACAGATTTTGATGACCGAAAATAATTTTGCACTCTGCTGTTTAACTTATTTCAGGCAACACATTTTTCTATCCCGTGTTTAACAGACTGTTTAACTGGTAGAGTACTGGAAGCCCAAATATGGGCTTTATTCAGAAGAACGGGTGCTACAACATAACGACTGCATAATAAGTTCACACACAGCAGATATGCCTCATATTTTCTTTAAAGTAAAATTATTTAGTGTGTGAGGATTTCCTTGTTATAACAAAGCAAAGACTTGTGTACAAATTTTAATAACCAAACATAATTTACCACTCCGACAGTTAACTGGGGGGGGGGGGGGGGGGGGGTGGGGGGCAGAGCAAAAGCCTATGATTCATATTCAGTCAAATGCAAAGGCTACTTTGTTTATATAAATTTGTTCTCTTACAAATTATTGGAGAGTGCCTGTGCGACTCTTTCCAATAATTTGTAATAGAGCAAATTTGAATAACAAATTTAGACCACCAAACATAATCTAGCCCTCAATCAGCTGCACACGAGAAATATCGCAATTCTGATCTGTTTACCATTATTTGAGTACAGTTTGAGAGAATATAGCTGTTAATTTTATAAGTTTCTTATTAGCTTTCTTCAATAATGTGCCATATAAAAGCAATCATTGTCAATGTTGTCATTGTAAAAGAGATTAGGATCGGGAAGAGCTAACAGATGTATACTAGCTGAAAAGAACGCATGTCTTTTTCTGAGGTAAATATTTCAAATGTGTAATGAATGACTATTTCATTGTTTGGATTTCTTCCTTGCTGATTAAATGTCGAGTTGTGTTATCTTAACACAAACGGCGTTTTCGCGAATAACGTTGAAACGTGGGTTCTCTACGCCATTTCCTGATCAAAATCAATAGCGGGTGTTCCCACCCCTGGCTTCAATCGCTGGTCTAACTCTACTAACCATCAACTCCATCAAGTTGTTGTGGTCCTTTATGGGATGTTATTCCACTCCTGAAAAGGGCCTGCGTGAGCTGAGTGACGTTGTTCGGGACGTTGACGCGCTTCTAGCGTAAGTACAAGCTCGACGTCGACAGCAACATTGCCGTCCATCTGACATGTAAAGCGTGAAGAGAGACTCGTCAGTGAATAACTGTGGAATATTCTCAATAAACTGACACACAAATTTTCGTGTAACAGAAAAATGGCGTGTTTAGAGACCCTTAGAACGCCCCCGGTACAGAACAAACACCAGGCAAACACGACACACTACAAACACAGAATTTTCTCTTCTCTCCTTTTTAGTAACCTTGATGGTTTTCCAAAACCTTAGTATCCCTAAAGTGGTCAAATTAACCCTTTACCCAACGTAATGGCCGAAAACCGGCCAGCGCTATTCTCAAAATCGCCAATTAGTTTTTCATTATTATTTCATTTTTCATCTCAAAAACATAGGTTATGGCTCGTCCAGCTCGTTACAACGAGGATTCATAACCTATGTTTTTCAAACAAAAAATGAAAAAAACTAGTTATTCAAGAATTTTGTTTGCTAGTGTCGTCTGCTTTTCATGTTAAGTAAGGGGTTGAAAGATTATTTCAACTCAAAACAGAAGAAAACTTTCAGGGTCATTACTATAGTTTATCGAACATGGTCCTCCAAATTGCGGGGTGCAGTTTTTGTTCGCACAGATTTGCGAGGTGTTGCATCAGGCGTTGCAATAGAATGTACATGCGGACCACCTGTACTCCTCAGTGGGGTTTCAGGAAACAATAGGATCTTGATACGTTTGATGTTGAGTATTATCGGACAGGGTATCACTTGGAGTAGGAGTGTCAAGATGGTCATTCAGAACTTGATCATTCGGAACTACTGGTAGATCAACATCACAATTATTACATGGTGTTCGCTAACGTTACCTGTTCTAGATCTCGAACGTATGTGGTCAACATGACGCCGACAAGTTCCATCTCTCCAGTTAGTTGATATAAGAGACTGGGTCGGATTTACTTGTAATGGACCCTAGTAACCATTTGGAACCAGAACTGAATTTTTTAACAAACTGTGGGTCACCAATCTGAAAATCTCTTTTAACTGCATGCTTACCATGACAGTCTTTCTGTGTGTTTTGGGTTAATGGATTAATTAAATGTAACGTAGTCTTTAGATTTTTGTTCATTAGAAATTCACTTGGAGCATAACCTGCAGTACACTGAGGCGTAGATCAATATGATAACAAAAATCTACTCAACTTAGTGTCTACTGAACAATCACTTGGGCCCATTTATTCATACTTTCCTTGAAGAGACGCACAGACCGCTCAGCTAATCCATTTGAAGATAGGTGTTTTGGAGCTGACAAAATATATTTGATCCCATTTTCAGTCAAAAGTAGAGCAAACTCCTCAATTGTGAATGAAGAGCCGTGGTCTGACACAATTGCATCGGTTAGGCCAAGAGTAGCAAAACGTAACTTTTGTATAGTTATTGTTGAAGTTGATGTACTTGTTCTAAACACTTTCAGGCACTTACTGTAGGCATCTACCACAATCAGAAACATATGCCCTAAAACGAGCCTGCATAGTCTATGTGTAATCGCGACTAGGGCTTTGAAGGTCAATCCCAAGAGTGTAAAGGAGCAACTACTGGGAGTGCACTGTGTAACTGACAATCATTACAAGACTTCACTTTTTCCAATATCCTTGCTTAGCGCAGGCCACCAGAAATAGCTTCGCGACAATAATTTTATTCATTCAAAGTCATAAAATGATGAAACATCGAAAATCGATCATTCCTGCATAAGATCTGATTTAATGTTAGGAGAGTGTGAGCTGCTCAAAGTTCTAAGTTTGAGCATTTGTTTAGTACATATTCAATTTCCAGAAGAATACCAAATAATAAAAACCTGATAACTCTATCATAAATGTGATGGCATTTAGTTAATAGAAAGAAACAATTTTATGCCCCCTTTTATGGCTTCATTTTCAAAATCTTTCTCGGTAGTAAATTTCCAAATGGGGGAGGGACGGGAGAGGTGATTCCCTCCCCCTGTCCCTCCCCTAGTTGGAAATTTATTATCATACACCCCCTACTAATTTCACGATACCCCTCCTCGCAAATAATTGAAAGCAAGCCCAGTGTCAATTTCCATGTTAATGCATGTTTCCACTCTTTCCGTTCAATTTAATGTTCACTGTCTTAGGATTATTTCCCCCGTTAATGGCATTTACAGCAAACATAGGATAAATGTCATCTTCCACTCATACATCCAGTGCATGAATATTCGGCGAATTAGTAGTATGTCATGTACCCCTTCACCCCTAGGTTGGGGAACCCCGGAAGTGGCGTCATGTCACGTGACTCAGTGGCGCCATGTTGTGTTGTCGTGGTGACCTGCGTGAGCGGCCATGTTGTGACGACATCGCCATAGTGATATGTGGTGTTAATGCGCATGCGCAGCGCGATTTGTTAGGGTAATATGTGTTTCCGTCGTCTATTTTGTATACTGGAGGACGCCATCTTGGTTTCTATGGTAGCACGTGGTTGCTATGTGACCAAGGCCTACAACAAGACAGGGGGATGTTTGGAGGGTGTGTTCGATTGAACAGGAGTAATTCCCCGATTCGTAGAATTACCACAAACAACCCGACAACCCCTCCAAATCACCAAAATCCACCCCAAATCACCGAAATTTATTTTATTTAGTACGGATTTCCCATTTTATCTTCTTAGCACGTAGTGCTATAGTACCGAGGGGACCCCGGGGTGTGTTCGATTGAATAGGAGTATTTTCATGGCTCAGAATTTCCCCAGAATGCTCGTTTAATTCATAGAATTACCACAAACAAACCACAACAAGTTTTACTATTTCGAATTCTTTCAGAATTCTCTGCTTCTGTCTATGTATGCAATAGTCTTCGTCTATCAGACCATGTTCTTCTTTTGTCCTGGAGTATACTCCAGTAGAGTAGAAGAGCCTATCAGCAGGAACAGCTTTGCTTGTTATTACTATATTTAGCTGTTCTGGTCTATTCTTGTTAATTCTGACCCTATTCCGAGTACTCTTGTTGTTTCATTCATCTAGATCATTTATATAGATTCTAACTAACCAATAAGATTGCTTAATTTTCCATAATCTGTATGCAGAGTTATCTCCCCTTATTACAGAGATGTCCTATACCATTCCCAAACCCAATAAGCTATCGAGCAGTTACTGAAAAGTCATTGCTCGAACGACTCAAAGGCCACCGAGAAAATGAGCTAACGAGTAATTGCTCATTCAAGTGACTCGACATACTGCTCGAACGACTTGAAGTCCATCGAGCAAATGAGCTAACGAGTAATTGCGACTCTTAGCCTCACTCCAGTATTTGAGGATACCTATGGCCTGGTACTGTATTATTATTGGAGATACCTTTTGAGGATACCTTTTATAGGATACTTATCTGAGGATACTATTAACTTTTTTGCCCAACCTTCTAGGCCACCACAAGACATACCTATCCCAAATATCCTTTATAAGCTATCGAGCTGTTAGTAATTGCACGAACAACTCGAAGCTCATCGAGCAAATGAGCTAATGAGTAATTGCTCGTTCGAGTGACTTCTCAAACAACTCTTAGCCTCATTTCAGAAAAAGGGGATTCCGAAGGTCATCTGTTTTTCAAAAAAGGGATTCCACAAATGGGATTCCAAAAAAGGGATTCCATACGTGAGATTCTGTCTTACATCAAGTGACATGCACATACTGTTCGAACGACTCAAAGTCTACCGAGCAAATCAGCTATCGAGCAATTGCTCATTCAAGTGACATGACAAATGACTCTTCGGCTCATTTCAGAAAAAAGGATTCCATAGCCACCGGCATTTTCCAAAAAGGGATTCTTAAAAAGGGATTCCGTAAGTGGGGTTCCTAGCTGAGTCCGTAAAATTTGAGTTAGTTCATTTGCTCGATGGACTTCGAGTCGTTCGAGCAATGACTTTTCAGTTAGGAGAAAAACATGGCAGCGAGATACTGACACGCGAGATTTCTGCTCCCAGTGTTTCAGTGTTTTAATGGTGTAATCTTATATTTCCTAAGTTAAGGATAGTATGGTTAGCTTGTTAAGACAGTAGGTTTAACAAGGCAGTCTTTTACTAATGCCAACATGACTGGAGATGCTGTATTTTTTCGTTTTTAGAGAACCTTACCTACTTCGATGCTCTGTAGTGTGATGAGGTCATGAGTTGGATATAATTGTACAGTGCACAAGAGTAAACTTGAATCCCAATCACGTCCTAATAGACTAAAGTGTTATTGTTTATTCACAATGTCAGGTCGAGGATCTGCTGCCAAAGGGGGTGCAATTGCAAAACCTATTAGACAATTATCTTTTCCAAAACTGGACTCTAAGACGAAAAGTTAAAACATTTATAGTAATTTATATATTTTTTTATACTTACCAATGACCCTGACTTATCTGGTGCAAACTCTAATTACTTCAGGGCCAAACACAAATCCCCCCCAATACCCAAAATTTGCATCAAAAACCGAAAATTAGATGTCCTAGTAGGTCCTCTATACTTTTTCTCCACTGCGCATGCGCAGTGTCAAGGAGGTCTCGAAATTAGCGCCAAGATGTCATTCTTACAACCAGTGCCTGGTAAGTGTTATGTACTCAGCGGGGAGGTAAGAGTTCCCAATTCCTGGGAGGGTCATCCCCGTCTGGGTCATTGGTAAGTATAAAAAATATATAAATTACTATAAATTTTTTAACATTTTTATACTGTACCAATAAACCAGAATTAGCTAAATAGTAAAATGGCTGGAGGGCCTAGGACATAAAGGAAAATCCAATAAGCTCAATCACATAAAACAGAATTATCCCCTCAAGGAGAAAAGGAGAGATAGGATTTACATGTATCTTTCTTATTCTTATCAAAGAAGAAAGACACAATACCTTTTCGTAATTGAGCACAATAACATCAATGGTCTCTATTAATATCCAGTATAACCCTTTATACTAATTATTTTTAAAGATAAGCCAATAAATAAAGAGAAATGAGACTCTTTATACTCATTAAAAGTGTCCGAGGATTGTATATTAACGCTCGTTTGACACGTGACATATACAAATGCTTCACACCGAGCTACACTTTAAAAATATTACATGAAATGAGTAAACATTAGATTTACACTTTAAAACCATCCTGGTACCGACTCGGAATTACTGACTCTAGGGGAGGTATTCCCTTGCTTTTCACTATAAAGCAGGTGACCTAAGGGAACACCTGCCCCCAACCCCTTCCCCTTGCCCTGGGTCAAATACCCCAGAGCGAAGAGGGCAACAGGACAGAGTCACTGCCGGAACAGAAAGCCTACATAACTATAGTTGCAACTGCTTAGTGGGCGATATTCTGAGCAACTGATAACGGACCTAAACAATGAAGATCTCCAGAATGGACTCAATATTTCTAAGATAAAATTCGTGAAAGTGGAAGGCTGAGACCAATATACAGCCTTCATTAAATCTGTAATAGCAACATATTAGCATAAGCCCAAGATGTTGATAGAGCTCTTACTTCATGAGCTGAAATCTTAAGCGCAGACTGCTGAAATGAAGATAACTTTTCATAAGCAGTACGTATAGTTAATTGGATCCATCTAGCAATAGAATGGACCATAATGTCCCTTCTATTAGGCATCAAAGAGAAAAATAAACGCTTACATCCCTTTCTAATGAACTCAGACCTACGTTTATAAATACGTATTGCTCTAACAGGACAGAGTAAAGGCCTACGCCCGTCAGAAGATGGAAGAGCCTTAACAACAATAGGTTCAGGATACTTATTAGGAGCCTGATTCTTAGCCAAAAATCCAACATTAGTAGTAAAGGTAATAGTATTACTGACACTACGATAGTGAGAATCATTCACAGATAATGCATGAAGCTCACTAACTCTTCTTGCAGAAGAGAAGGCTAAGAGGAAAGCTGTCTTATAATTTTAGAATTTGAAGTCTACTGTGTCAAGAGGCTCAAAAGGCGCTTCTTTTAGCTTAAGAAGAACCCATGCTAAATTCCACCTAGGAATTAATCTAAGGGTTCTAGGTCTATTTATCAAAAAGTTTCTTACTAATTTAGATAAAGAGACATTAGATCCAATCATTAATGTATCATGGTGTGCAGATAACATAGACATACAACCCTTGATAGTAACAGGCTGCAGTTTGATCTCATCAAACAAATAAACCAGAAAATTTGCAATGTCAGGAATGGAGGGATCATATCATGAATATCCACAGAGTGATCCCTACACCACTGACGAAAAACCTTCCATTTAGCAGCATAATTTAGCGAAGAGGAGGTCCTCCTGCAGTTAGAAATCGCGTCCACTGCTCGTCCTGTAAAACGTTTATTGTGCAAGAAGGACCACACAGAGGAAATATGTGAAGGTTGAGACCTTGCGGATTGTGGTGAAGAATGCACGATTTCCCCTGCGACAGAAGATTCTCCCATGGAGGAAGCTTCCACGGCATGTCCCACAACAGACACCTGAGTAGATTTATCCACAGTCTTTGTGGTGACAGAGATGCTACCAATAGAATCTTGCATTGTGATTGTTTTATCTTGAGCAATATCTGATGAACCAACGGCACTGGAGGATACGCGTATCCTATTATCCCGTCCCTCGAGATCGATAGAGCATCTACTGCAAATGCTCGAGGATCCGGACATGGTGACACATACGTCTGTAACTGATTGTTGAGATGCGTCGCAAACAGATCTATCATTGGCCACTCCCATTGGTAGCAAATCTGATTGAATACCTGTTTGTTGAGAGTCCACTCTGATGGCAACAGGCGACCCCTCTGTGAAAGGGAGTCTGCTAACACATTCAGATGACCCGGAATATGACGGACCGATAGGAGAACCTGATGTTCTAATACAAACAGAAGGATTCTTTCCGTTAGCTTGAACAACGGAATGGAATGAGTGTCTCCCTGATTCCGAATATACGCTACCACTGTCGTATTGTCGGATAGAATGTGCACGTGTGCATTCTGAATAACGTCCGTCCAATGACGTAACACAAGCCAAATTGACATCATTTCTTTGATGTTTATGTGCTTGCTTAAAAACTGTGGATCCCAAAGACCCTGGCACCTCGAATCCGAAGGGCATAGTGTCGCACCCCAACCTGTTTGACTGGCATCCGCCAAAATAGTAAAACTCGGATCTGGCAATTGCAGTGAGTTAATAATAGAGCTAATTTAGATGCACTTTCGTACGCAGATCACCTTAGCAGAGCGTTGTCATTACACCTTGAGGGACAATAATTTCAGGATGTACAAACTTCCTTGAGAGTTCTGTTGAGGGCTATTGCTTTTTCCACGTATAACTCTGCCCTTTCAGTGGCTAATCTGGAGTTAGTTAGACGTGACGGAGCCCTAGCTACATCCACGAGAGTGGACAGTAAGGTGAAAAACTCTCTCAGAGTCGCTCCGGTCTCTGGAGAGCTTCTCTTTGATGGCAAGCTTTCTGCGATTTATGATCAATTAACTAAGAAAGCTTCAGACTCTCTGCTATTTAAATCTGCTTCTAAAAAGTCGGAATTGGCAGAGAAGAGTAGGCCAGGAACTTCTGGGACGAGTACATCCAGGGGAAGTTCCTATAGAGGTTCGTACCCATCCTCTAGGCATTATTCTAGAGACCGTCAAGGCAGCGACTTTAATAGGGGCCATAACGCTGGCCGTAATAACAGGTCAGACACCCCTCGGTCGATGGGGCGAGGTGCAGTCCATGGTTTCTCCTTCCGCAAGCCTCGCAGGTCCAGGAGGTGATGGTGTAAACCTCTGTTGTGTTCCAGTGGGTGGAAGGTTGTCGAGTTTCTCAGAAAATTGGGAATTAATTATGGAGGACACTTGGGTTCGAAGGGTTATAGCGGAAGGACTGAAACTGTCCTTCAAAGGAAAACCTCCATTAACTCAAAGTCCAAGATGGACTCAACTTCCGTCAAATCTACAAAAAAGAGACTCGCTTTTTTCAGAAGTCCAGTCTCTCTTACAGAAGAACGCGATAGAGGTCATAGAAAACCAGGAATCTCCAGGTTTCTACAGCCATCTTTTTCTGGTTCCGAAATCAGATGGCTCGTTCTATCCAGTAATAGATTTAAGCTGGATAAACAAGCTGATTGTGGCTCCAAAATTTTATATGGAGACCATGCGATCAGTCAGAGCGAGTAATCGAGTGAACGACTATACCGCGAGCATAGATCTCAAGGATGCGTACTTTCACGTCATGGTACATCCGGCGTTTAGAAAGTATCTTTGTTTTGCTGTCCTAGGTGTCATATATCAGTTCCGTGTGATGTGCTTCGGTCTGAATCTAGCGCCCTGGATCACTCGAATAATGAACTCGGTAATGACTTATTTCCGAGCTCATTCGTCTGTGGTAATGTCGGCCTACCTGGACGATATTCTTCAAAAGTACGGCAATGAGTTAACGCTTCAGAACAATGTGCAGAATCTGCTTCCAATTGCTCCAACATCTCGGTTTCATAGTAAATGAGCAGAAGTCAGATCTGGTGCCATCCAAGTCATCCACCCACCTGGGGATGAGCTTCGAGATGCACAACAATCTCGTTCTTCTGCAGTTAACCAGAGTGAAGTTAGTCAGTTGTTATGCTCACTATTGTCTAAACTCAGAAAAAGTTACAGTGAGAGAATTCATGAGACTGATAGGTCTGTGCGGAGCGGCCGCAGATCTTATTCCAATAGGGTGGCTACGCACTCGTCCTCTCCAAATCTTTCTGACTCTGAACTGGAAGGCGAACACTCATTCGCTCGATATGGACATCCTCTTGTCAAGCCAAGTGAAACAAGAGATTCAGACTTGGGCAGACATTCAGTGGTTGGAAATATTCCGGTAATGATAGTTAATAGTACGAAGAAACATTAGACCTTGAAACATGGGTGCACAGTTGGAAGACTGACTCCATGGATCAAGGGGAACAACTCATAGAAATAAAACAAGTATTGACAAACCAGCCTGAATTAAATAAAAATGAGACCACCGAGGCTGATATACAGGTCCCGGATGATAAGAAACATATATTAATGCAAGTTATTAATGAAAACAAAGACTTATTTGCTACGACTGATAAGGAGTTAACCCAAACAGACACAGTTAAGATGAAGATTGATACTGGAGACTCTCCTCCTATAAAAAGTCGAGCCTATAGAGTACCTCTCCTGAAGGAAAAGATCATGGATGATGCCTTGGTTGAAATTTTAGAGGCCGGTATTATTCAATGCTTAAACAGTTCTTGGAGTTTTCCTTGCTTGGCAAGAAGGATGCTCTAAGCGCTTTTGTGTTGATTTCCGGAAGTTAAACAGAGTTACATTTGTCACAAACTGGCTGTTGCCACTCATAGATATTATCTTCACATTACTGAATGGGTGTAAGTACTTTACCAGTCTTGATATGAAGTCAGGTTATTGGCAGGTCAAGATGGATGAACAAGATAGGTCTAAGACCGTTCTGTTTGTCACAAAGGCCTTTATGAATTCAATGTAATGCCCTATGGTTTAATAAATGCCCCCTCTGAGTTTCAGGCCCTCATGACATATGTCTTAAGAGGCCTAGAGGCCTTCTCTTTGGCTTACATTGATGCCATTTTGATTTTTAGTTGAGATGAAAAATCTCACTTGAATCACATTAAACAAATATTCCAAAGATTATGCCAGCACAAGCTCAAATTAAAAGCAAAGAAGTGCTCCTTCTTTTAGTCTGAAACTTCTTATCTTGGCTTTGTGATAAGCCAAGACAGAATAAAACCAGAAGAGTCTATAGTCTCTGTTATCTGAAAGTTAAAACCACCAAAGACCATCACTGAAGTGCGCAGTTTTCTCGGGATGCTATCTTATTACCGGCGATTTCTGCCAGGGTTCAGCAAAATCGCTGCCCCTTTGTTAGAACTAATTATGAAATATTCAAAATTTCATTGAAAGGAGGCCCAACAAAAGGCCTTTGAAGAATTGAAGGAAAAATTAGCCCAGGTAGCACAGTTGTCATACCCAAATTGAAGAAAACGTTACATACTCTACACGGATGCCTCGAGCATTTGTGTAGGGGCGGTACTAACTCAACCTTGTGATGATGGTACAGGTCAATTACCAGGAGTTCCTGATGAAAAACCTATTGTGTTTTTATCACATAAGTCAGGTGAGACCCAACAAAAATGGTCTTTTGAGAAAGAGGCATTTGCCATCTCATATGCTTTGGACAAATTCAATAATTATTTGCAGGGTGCTGAGCTTGTCATTAAGATAGACCATGCTCCCCTGTGATACCTATTGACAAGTCCACAAAATAATGCCAAAGTACAATGATGGGCATTAAAAATTGCCAGCTATAATTGTATGATTGAATAATTACCTGGTAGACAAATTATCTGTGCTGATCTGCTCTCAAGATTATCTGAAGGGATCGCTAATGCAGATCCAAAGGGACATAAGGTATAAATAGTGATAAGATTGACCCCAGAAAATATGTGCATGTAATCAATGATAATACAGAATCTTCTAAAGAACCCCCAGAGTATAAAGTATAAAAATTTAGATATGAAATTAGAACAAGAAAAAGATTCTAAACTTGTTGTTATTAAGAAATATAAGAGTCCTAACACACCGTCTAGTGTAAGCAGTAAATATATGTCGATTGAGGAAGTTTTATATTACATAAGTGCTGCCGAAGAAAATCCTAGAGTACGATTGTGTATACCAGAACAGTTGTACACAGACGTACTTGAACAATACCATGACAACTTAGGGCATTTAGGAATTGATAAAGTGTATTATAACATTAGCAGGAAATATTACTGGCCTGGTTTATACAAACAGATTTACCAGTATATCGAAAGATGCCTACCTTGTAGAGCAAAAAATACAAAGAAACATTCCTTGCCTTTACACGAAATGGATAAACCTCCTTATCCATTTGCTAAGTTAGCATTGGATATCAGTGGTCCTCATCCAACCACCTTATCCGGGAATAAATACATAATAACTTTTATAGATTTGTATTCAGTTACAGGTTGGCCGGAGGCATTTCCAGTGCCTGACAAAAAGGCAGAAATAATAGCAAATTTGTTAATCGAACAAATTGTTCCCAGGTTTGGCTGTCCGTAAGAATTATCAACAGACAATGGGTCCGAAAATTGCAATGAGATCATGAAACACTTAACAGAGTATCTTAAAATTCATCATGTAAAGACTTCTTATTACCATCCACAGTCTAATGGGAAGGTCAAGAGGTTTCATGGTACTTTAAACAATGTTTTGGCAAAATTGTAAAGAAAGGAACTCGAGACTTGTGATCTATTTCTCAATCAAGCTCTGGCAGCCATCAGATTCAATGGATGGGAATCCTCTGGGTTCTTGCCATTCTACCTGATGTATGGTAGAGATTTTGTGTTGCCTTTGGACACTATACTTAAGCCGAGACAAAATATATGGGCAAAGAACTCCATAAAATTGCTTCACAAGAACAACATAAAGCATTCTTACAACAAAAGGTCATGCAAAAGAAGCATGTTCTGAAACAACAGAAATTACATGATGCTAAAGCAAAAGATACAACCTTTGAAGTGGGTGACCCAGTCTTGTATTTATCTGGTAGATCAAAAGGCAAACTTGAATCTCGATGGGATTACCCATTTGTAGTTATGGAAAAGACAGGCCCAGTAAGTTATAAAATTAAAGATCAATTAACAAATAGAATAATTAAATGCATGGAGAAAAACTTAGCCTAGCTCCTCAGGAATGGGAGGTGCCAAAGCCAGGGAAGGCCAGCTGAGTGGTACGGAATGCTGTACCACTAGAACCTTCCACTACCAACACTGACACGATTGATAGTGGTGCCGAGAGTGATGTGCATGATGATATAATGCAAGAACAGTCATTTTCAAATGATGAAGTACCTTTGACTGAACGATTGCACTCAGAGCATTGTGAGGCAGAGGGGGAACATCCTTTGGCTCCTCTCATTAGAAGTAAGAGACAAACCAGAGAGCATTTTTCCTCAGAAGAGGATGATGTTCCCTTGGAAGAATTATGACAACAAGTTCATAGGGTTAGAGAAGATAAGAAAGCTATGAAAAAGCTCTTGGCAGACCATGAGCTGAAGAGGTCTGCCCAAAATATTGACCCTCCATGACTGATTGACAATGAACAATCAATGGAGGTAAATCAGTTACAAAATGAACCAACTAAACCCAAGCAGTAAACACAGGCTGACATAAGTAATATAATTTCAAGGATTCAGACAGTCTTGAGGAATCATGAAAATGCCACCGATTCTGACAAATTGATGATAGTGCAGCCTGCCCCTTGGAGTACAGCTGAATAACAATTTCAATGATAAAGGCAATCTACAGAGAGGTTGAGGTTGGGAGAAGGCAAAATGAGTGACTAAATTATATTGACTTATGATTTGTTAAGAAAGAAAATACTGGGAATACTTTGTTGGCCTTGCGAACCAACATTCACTCATGAAGCTAACTCTTGCTTCCCTTCTTTGTAGGAGCATGAAGTTACATTGGATAGTTACGGTTGGAATTGTGGTGATATTATTAGCGATAGTTAATGGAAAAGAAAATACTATTGTAAGAAACAATATGATCTTTAGAAAAGTAAAAGAAGTAAATATGGTAACAAGTGATTGGACAATGATGTATGTTTTTGATTTAAAAGCATTCATACAATACATAATTGAAGTAGAGCAGAATGTTAGATATCTAAATAAGTTTTATGCTGAAACTGAACAACAATTTGATGTAGTCATAGAGAATCATGAAAAGACTAACAATATTACTGATAAATACTTTTTCCCTTTATGTTGCACTAAGTTGATAATAACAGATATATACCAAGAGGTCGGCTTCATAAATAATCGTGTCACATGAGTAGTAGATGATCTAAACGACTATCATAAGCTCGTCACAATTTAAATGGGCATTGTTAGATTTCGTTGGGGAAGGGTTAAGTTTTCTTTTTGGTACTGTGTCTGCTTCATATTTAAAGGGACTACAAAGTAATATTGAAAAATTATATGCTAATCAAGCTAAACTTAAGCATGCTATTAAAGAGAGTTTAACTATGGTAAGTTTGAATAGAGAAGCGATTCAACAAAATTGAGAATTTATGATAGATTTATCAAAATCAGTTACAGAATTCCAGGCACAAGCCCAACGAATTTTCACAGACCATGAAGAACATCTAGTATTGATCGAAAATTTTACAAATTCATATCATGAATTGGAAATAGTACTCACACAACTGGAACTCATGCTAACCACGGCATGGACATATATGAGTGATTTACATGATCAAATGGGTATTTTGACTGATGAGAAATTATCTCCAAAAATCGTAAATCCTTCACTACTAACAAACGTATTGAGGGAAATAGAATTGCCATTGAATGATCATACGTCATTGCCATTAGATGTCCGAAATGAACTCTGGCAATACTATCATTATTGATGATGGAAACTGTGTTTGCTCACAATAAATTGGTAACCTTGGTAAAGGTGCCATTAAGTAATGCAAACTTTAACTTTGAAGTATTTAATATACAGGCTTTACCTATACCATTTGTAAATGTGAGTAAACACGCTTCACAAGAAGCGAATAAACTTGTGGCTATGTACACTCTGGAATCTGATACCTTGATTGTTGATAAATAAAGAATGCGATATGTACCTGAAATAGGACATGATCAATGCGTAGATAATAAGAAATTATTTTGTCCCCTTGTAGGAGCAATACGTACAATACATACAACTACTAGCTGTATGTTGGCATTGTTCTTGAATATGAAATTGGCAATAAAGCAATTATGTACAATGGAAATAAGACTTAATATCGATTTACCCTTCGTGACGAGACTCAAGGAAGGCTTATGGTACGTCTCCACTGATGTTCCATTATGATTCTCCATCACGTGCACAAATAGGAAGAACCTAAATCTGGATAGGATTCTTCCACCAATAGGCATCTTATAACTGAATCCATTGTGTATGGCAACTGACAGTCAATTATTATTGACTAGCTACTTCCATCACAGGGATGTAAAAATATACATTGCTTAGTATCAAAAATGGTATTATCACAATTTTCGATGACACAACAAAGTATTTGGAAACCTGTATTGTCTCGAATAATTGTTACTACCTTTGAGATACCGAAAGATTTTAAGCATTTAGATAAGATTCCTATGAAAGATCTTGTTCGTGAATTGGATATAGTTAACGATACTCCTACCAAAGCCTTTTCCATTCCAAAATGGGCATATTTCGTTGCTACCATAATGTGCATACTTGTTGCATATCTGTTAATGCATTTGTATCGATCCAGTACCCTCAGACAGATATGCAACTGGTTATGTAGAAGTAAGAGTAAACGTAAAATGCAACTAACGATCTCTGCTGATGGTGATAAAGAAATGGTTAATCTTGCTTTTGCCAATAATGATGTTTATGCAACTATGAATACATCTCCAATGGTGACAACTTTGTCACCTCAACCTTCAAAGAGTATAACTGACATGATGAGACGGGCAATAAAGAATCTCAGTATTTTACCCAAACCTGCACAACGACAAATGTATCCTCGAGTAAGCCATGATGCCGAGTCTGCCAGTGTTCACGTGACTACGGTAGATAGAAACAATAACTCTATTGAGCAATAAGCTCACAGACTGTATGTTTTCATTTCAGTGAGCAATTGCAGACTGTGGTAGCGAACAATTTAAGAAGCATGGTTCTACTATTACCAGTTCACCAAATAGTGAAACATCTACTTCTGGAAACATGGCAGATAATGAGTCTACAAATAACTCGGTGTTGGTTACGCCCAAATATGATTCCGATGAATGTTCATATTCGGATATCTTTGCCAAAACTGATGATTCTGATAGTGATTATAGCGTTTTTTTATTTCAGATATCTTTGCTGGGCGATCAGATTTAACTGGTGGTTGTGTGGACCTTTTACTTTCAGAAATTATATCCATTTCAAGTGTGGCAAGTCCAGAAGTTATATCCCTGTCCAGAAGTGATAGTCCTGGATCTGTGTCGACACCTCGTCTGGAATCTAAGGGTCCTGAACGTGACATCGACCCAGATTCTCATAAGTTCATGTTTGGTGAACCTGTACCTGGTCCATCAACACGACCTGATCGAAAACCATACTCATCTTTGCCTGGACTGCCCACATGACTGTGTCTAAATTCATGTACTGTTCCTGAGCCTAGCCCTAATTTTGAATTGTTGGGAACTCGCCATGACTATATACATCAAAACTAGGTTAGAAGTACCTCCAATACATTGAACGGATCCACCGTACCCTATTCAGAGATGGGGGAGTCGGGTGTATCTGCTATACAGAAAGCCCTTAGCCCAGCTCATGAAGAGTCTGATAATTTAGTAATAGAATCCACTCCACCTCCGCAAAGTGATGAAGAGGCTAAACTAATGAGATCTCTACCAGAAATAGTGGTCCACACTATTGATGCTCAGCCATGACCATGGGAATGGGCAGTATGCGAATACATTCATATGCCCTTACCCTACCCTCGTCAGTCCTTGTCACTTCAATCCAATCAAAGTGATGTGCAGGAAGATCGACCCCTTTACACTGTCAATTATATTGAAGATAGACCCATCTTAAGACCAAATACATATGAACTGCAGTTTCTGAGAATGATATGAAACCTCTCTATGGAGGCTCCATTTGGGTGTTTTTATATAGATACACAGCAAGAAACGGTAATGGTTGAAGTTGAACGACAGTTGATTTATTATCATGATAAAGCAGCATCTGATTGTATCACTTTTGCTAATCGTTCAAGATACTTAACCATTCAGAATTGCCCTGATTTGCTAGAATATAATGATGCTACCACCCGTCCTTGTCACAGTCACCGTGTGACAACCTCTTATCCTACAAAACATTATCCTTCAAACACCCAGTAACATGATTTGTTTTAAACCATTTGTAAAAATTCAGGATAAGCTTCATAAATGACATACCAAATTTCATAAAGATAGACAACCTATATGTTGTCAACCTTATATTGTATATAGACAATTTCATCCAGATCTTATTGGAGATACGTTTGAGTACCGAGCAGAACCAAATACCATTTGTAGAACTTATCAACTGCCCTCGAGTGATAGTGGGAGTAATATTGAATCCGAAACACCGCATCAATAGATGGGTAGTTTGGATTTGATTCAAGATTATTAAAATAATACGAGAATCGATTTCTATGGGTCTTGGTATCGAAATAAAGGCAGGAGCCCATGGAAATCTGGGTCGAGTATAAATTGTTGTATTGTGACCCACAGTAGCAGTGACAATACATTTCATATTCTTAAACAAAGCGATAATGGAACGAAATTGGGTAAACAGTTGATATAATCTTTATAAGCTGGTGGGTTTTGGATACAGAATACGCACCAAGAATACTTGAGCCCAGAGGAGAGTGTATATAAGTATATAAATATATAAGTGTTTAAGAGTCGTGTGAAGTGGTTATTTGGTTACTTATTTTAGTGATACCTTTATCATCTAATTTATGAGAGTTTGAGTTTATCTTTATTTGTTTTAAATATATTGGTATTGAAGGGATGTCCATTCGACAATCGAAGATAAAAGTTGGCCTCAGCAAATATTATTGAATTCGAAGAGTTTGACTGTGAGCAAAAACTGTACTTGGAAACTAAATTACGAGCAATGGCAGTCAAACCACAGGCCCGCTGGGGCTTTTTTCTATCAGAGGGCGATCCAAAAACGAATTAGATATTGGCAAATCCAACATTATAATGCACATACGTGAGATATTGAACAAACCACCCATGAAGTATATTTACGATATTATCTCTCTACAGACAATAGAATTATATTGCCTAGATTGGTTGCGAACGTGACACCTACAAGGATTGCGGATCCATATGAGGCATAGGGGGTGGGCCTGATTGAATCATTGATTATAGAAATGATCCTTGCTGGAATGGTCGGTATTATGATTTTCGGATGTTGTCACCAAACAATTATGAATTTAACAGAATGGAGCCAATACCTGAACTTGGTATAATTCGTCCATTCCGACATGGAGAACTAAAATATATCTCTCAGCAAGACCCTACTTCATCCATAGAAAGTATGACCACTGAGTCAGACCCCTGTCTGAAATTTACTAAACCAGACAGTTATCATGTAAGCATGTTATATCAACATGAACGTACGTGCCCTGATTATGTAATGGTTCACGATGCCCTCTGTCAATGTGAAATAAAATGCCAGGAACACCTTAAACAAAGACGTTCCAATTATGTGAGTTCCATTCAAGTCACATGCAATGGTGCAGGCAGGAGACCCCTGTGGTATCTGTTTCAGAGGATATACCAGTTGGTCCTCAACCCACTCTGACCTGTGAAAGATGTAAAAAATCAGTTCACGCCCATTGTGGTAGCAAATGGTCACAAGAGCATCCAACATGCCCATCTTGCAGAGCCGAGGTTTATTGGAAGGCTCAAGTTAGTACTTATCAGCTACCTAAACTAAATGCACACTTTTGGTAGTAAAGATATAAAGAATTGAGGTCAGCCATCGGATACAGATTGTCATTATTAGTTTTTGATCAATGTGCATTTTCCAAAACATACTGAAATAATTCATAAATAAAAGAATGTGTCATTCTAGATGGATTTAGATAAGTATCCCTGGAACTGACATTCCGGCAATCACAAAAACTGGTGAAATCGTTTAGGGAAAAGCCAGAAGTGTCCACATGGCCCCGTGTATATATATATAACTACAATATAAAGGACATATACTTTTTTTTTATTATCATAAGTTAAGATAATTGTTGGGTTTTCAAGGACATACTAATAAATAGTTTACAGGATATTACGGTTTTTATTTTATAGCATATATTTTTGACATCATGGCTTCTGCAAGTTCAGAAAATCCCGAGAATCTTACGGCAGAAGATTTCAAAAGGGAACAGCAAGGATACGACTACCATCGAGACTTACTGAATGACGATCGTTTCGTAAGTCTTCAATGTATTAGAAAGAATACCCTTCAAGCCTCCCAGAGAGTTATCTATTATTGGGATGAGAGTTGCATTAATGAAGATACCAGTGACGTCAAAATACCTTCTCATGACATACATCTCCGGTATCATGTTTGTAGGGATTTGGGTGAGGTTGTTTTTCCTCATCTTGTGGTGGACGACAGACCACTAAGAGATGCGACCCGGCCAAAGTATACCCACAACATATTATCAGGTTGTCCGCAACTGGAACGATCCTCATTGGAGTGGACGATTCTAAGATAATATTCGCCCCTTTCGGCCATCGGAATTTGATTACATGGACGCTTTTGGGCAGGACTCCCAACGCCCTTTTAAAATTGCCCAACAGCAACACACGAAAAATGTCAGGGAAACATTTGAACGCAAAAAGATTCACCCAGATTTCCAACTGCTACATTCTTGCCTTCCACAGCATGCGGCAAACTGGGAGCATCAAAGAATAAATCACGTAACCTCAAGTAGCGGTCAAGACACATGTGTTGTCTGTCTTACCTCAATACCTGAGGGTGACTGGGAGGCATACAACTGTCCTCAATGTAGACAGTTGGTACATATGGAATGTGGGCGCGCCTGGATGCCTTACTCTGACACTCAGTGGTGCTCAACTTGTCGTTTGCTTTTACGGTGGGATACCAACTTGGTTCCAGACTGGTTTGATTATGCCACCATGATCATTATGGTGACCCCATACCAAACTAATTATCTTAAATCCATTTTAATTTTTATTTTCAGAATGTTGAATACTTCGCAGTTACTGAGAGGAAGGGCAAGCCCTTTATACGGAAGTGCACGTATGTCAGTTCTTCTTTGGACTCGAACCCCTCGGCACCGCCATTGGAGTTCGAATCTTTTTGGGGAGGATTGTCACATAATGCCTCCCCGTGGGTCCTTATTGACGAGTGTAGAGCTTTTCCTCATCCCCATGGGGAGAGGGTCCCAAGGACGGGCTATATAATTTAGTTTGTATGTAAAGAATGATTTTACCTTCATGAAATTCTTTCACTGAGAAACATATTTTTCTCAGAAGAAGTAAAACGAATATATTTTAGCTGTTTCGTATATTACAGGTTTTCGAGTGCGGGTCGTTGGTATTTACGACTTCCCATTAAGAGACAACTAATAAGCAATTTCATCTCTACGCCGATTATAAATACCTATCTGACCATATACCATATGCCACGGTGACAGTTTTATAGTTCTTCCCTTGTACTAAGTTTCAATTACCTCGTGTCAGGAGTATAGTATGATGTTAAGTGTCGATCACGGGTGTTTTTGCTATAACTCAATAAATAAATGGTTTTCGAGATTAGAGCTCTGCAATACATTACTTCATTAACAATATACTGGCTGTTCACTTTTGAAGGAGGTGAGAGCTATCTCTTAATACAGCACACGTAATGGCGTTTGGCCGGTTACAACAGGGTTATATGAGGGATGGGCATCCAATTCACACACCTGGTCAACATCTGGTCCGATAAACTATCTTCTGATAGAATAGTTTGGATTTTGGATATTATAAGCAAGGTGGTTGCTGCAGAAAGTCAGTTTGGACTCCTCTGATGCAGATCGAACACGAACTGGTGAAATATTTCCTGCTTCTCAGTAGCACTTAGTCGATTTTATTTTCTTCAGTGAACGTGTATCTGAAATTTTGTTTTGCATCAGAGTCTTTTACAAGTGTAGAGCGCTATAGTTTAATTAAGAATATATCACAAATAAATCGTAAGTACTCTTCTGTGTTTGACTTACCCATGCCCAGCTGAAGTGTTCCCGAGGAATTCATAGTGAATATTTCAAGAGTAACCACGAACTTGGTGTTGACCCATTACTTCAGACACTTTGTTTAAGCTTACGTGTGGGGGAGTGATTAAGAACTTCCTCCCCAGAATAAACATTCGTGAGTCCGAACTAAAATCCACTAGACGACTGGGGTGCAACGATCGCGGCCATATCGATCCATTAACCCCTCTACTGTGCCACACATGCTCGCCTATGTTACTACCTGTGAAAAGCCTGTATGTTAAATTTTCGCTTTTAACCCCACTACCGGTGTAAAGCTACTGTGGTTAAAATGAAATTTACACCTATAGTCGGTTCATCAAATTTGACCTTTGGCATGACGCAATTTTCAGACTTCGATACATTCACACTTCGCGATGTTTCATTCAAAATATACGACATTTTGCGGAACTGTCCACTACGTGGAATGACTAATTATGTTTACAATACCTACAATTAAATATTTAAAATAAAATTTAAGAATTGTTAATAATAACTTGACTGATAAAGCAAGGAAAATTCAACCAACTTTGACGATGTGCCTTGCTGTCAATCAAGCATTCACATACAGTCGGTATTACTGCCTACCGACACAGATGTAAACAAAACAAAACCGTGTGTTTGCTATAGAAAGTGTCGTTTTTTCTCCATTTTAAGTGACAAGGTCTATCATTTATTAAGAGCATAGTATAATAAAACAAATAGATACTAGGGCCGGTAATCAGATTTACACCTCTCGTAGAATAAGGGTTTTAACCACACAGCAAGCCGAGTGGTTAAAACCCTTATCTTACTCGTGGCTCAAATCTGATTACCGGGAGCAAGGTGGCTCAGTGGTAGACTGTTGGACTTCTATGCTAGAGGTTCCGAGTTCGATACCGCCCGGGAAAACCCGCATTGTGTCCTTGGGCAAGGCACTTAATTCCGGTTGTCCACACTAAGGCGTACTGCACGTCGATGGTGCACATGTCTTTCAAACGCTGCAACCCTGCTTGAGCGGAGCTTGAACAGAGTTAGAATGTGAGGAGCTTGCAGTTGCTCGTCGATGCTCGGTGGTTCTCTCCGTGTACTCCGGCTTCCTCCACTCGTAACACTGTCACGGTCACGATTAGCCATTGTGCATAAGTATGTGACCTTAAACATCAATAAATAAATAAATATCTGATTACCGGCCCTCGTACCTATTTATTCCTGATGGTTCATGATCTTAAAATTTGCTAGTGGGCCCACTGCTTGCAGTTTTTCAGAGCGTGCATTTTTCTCATCATATCTGAATAGTCTCTTCCCGTATTACACCCGTTTTCTTTATACTCACTATTCCTGAAGAATTGATAATGGTACCCCGTACAAATCAGTTGATTCCATTCTTTGCTTTGTGATAAAGTCGGAAAATTCACTTGCAGTAAGTCTGTCTCCACCACTACCGTCGTCCATCCTTTCCAACTCAGCCTCATCCGCCATCCTGGCAAAGAGCGAGTGTGGGTTCTGTAAAGATATACGCATACTGGACCTTTATTACACATCCATTAAACCTTAAACCCTTGTATTTAACGGAATAGCCGCTATGACATAAATAATTCTGTAATGGGTGATGTATTGCGGTAACCGGTTCTCGCCAGATCACCGAAGTTAAGCAACGTCGAGCCCGGTTAATCCTTGGATGGGTGACCGTCTGAGCGATTGATTCGGACTCTAACGTTGTGTCCTTGGCCAAGGCACTTAACCCCGATTGTCCATATGGGGGCACGATGACGCTGTGTACAAAGGCGTACTGCACGTCGATGGTGCGCCTGTCTTCAACCAATCTAACCCTGCCTGTGCTGCAGTGCGGAGTTACGATGCTGGGGAGCTGGCAGCTGCTATTCGTTGCTCGGTGGCTCTCCCCGTGTACTACGGCTTCCTCCACCCTTAGAGCTGTCACGGTCATGATCAGACATTGTACATAAGTATGTGACCTTAAACACCAATAAATAAATAAATAAATAAATAAATAAATAAATAAATAAATAAATAAATACATAAATAAATAAATAAATAATGGGGATGTTCAAGCCGGAACTTTTTCCCAGCACCGTTCATACTTGTTCCTTTCCCATCGAGTCATTCGTTAGGCTTCGAAAAGTTTGCAATATTCGTTATACAATTATCGATAGTCTGTCGCATGGTGTGAAAATGAAAACGTCCAAAGCAAAATAAAGTCGGTTCACAAAAAATTAGTTAACCAAAAAATGAGATATTTTTTTTAAAAACCCACTCATTTCCAACTAGAACATTAACCCAGTTCAGTGGCCGTCTCGTTTTGTAGATCCGTTATATCTAAATTGTTCAACTTTATTTCGGTAAATCTTCATACATTATGACATGCTTCGAACTTCTTTTAAAAACCTTTCTCCAAGCTGTTTTGAAAATCTGCACAAATTTGTACTTATATTTTTACAAACAGTAATAGCCACCAAATGGTTAGGCGTGAATGGGCACCAGCCGAAGAGAAACAGCGATACGAATTCCAACAAACACTGGTTCCAAAAGGTTGTTTTGATTTTTTATCGATCTATTTGATCAGTACAACTTCAGTCAAAACAGACAGACTCTTCACTTTTGGGTCTAAACATCGGCTCTCGCGAAATATGACTACGCCATTCCAACGAGTTCAGTAAAACACCCACCGATTCAAACACACATCGCGTTATGTCTATTTCTTCTGTAGAATAATAACAAGTTCTTTCAGATCATCATCTTTCCAACTATTCATATATTAAGTTATGGTTGTGTGCAGAAGTAAAAAATAGGAGAAAAATCCTAATATATTTCACGAAAAGAACAAATCAATGGATTGAAAATGAGTTTACTTTCAGTGGTCAGTTCTCAGTAGGAGGTGAGGTCAGTTGGTGTGAGATTTAATATGATAACTCAGATTTAGGGAACGCAGTGGCTCAGTGGTTACGGCATTGGACTTCAAACCGAAAAGTCCACGGTTCGATCCCCGTCAGGGTTAATTGCGTTGTGTCTTTGGGCAAGACACTTAATCCCGATTGCCCACGTGGGGGCACGGTGGCGCTGTGTACTAAGGCGTACGATGGCTCACCTGTTTTCAACCAATGCTCACACTGCTTGTGTGGAGTTAGTACGTTGGGAAGTCTGACAATTGCTCGCCGCTGTTCGGTGGTTCTCTCCGTGTACTCCGACTTTCTCCACCCGTAAAACTGTCTGACACAAGGTAACCGTGGCTGCCGAAAATGTCGTTAAACCCCAATAAATAAATAAATAAATAAATAAATAAATAAATAAACTCAAGTTCTCTTTCTGAATCGAATAAGCGCAAGCGCTTTTGCTACTCTCAATATAGATTTGTATTTGGTCCAGGGGGCGTGGTGGCGTTGCGGTAACCGGTTCTCTTCAGATCACCGAAGTTAAGCAACGTCGAGCCAGGTTAGTCCTCGGATGGGTGACCGTCTGAGCGATCAATTCGAACTCCCGCGTTGTGTCCTTTGGTAAGGCACTTGACCCTGATTGTCCACACGGGGCACGATGACGCCGTGTACTAAGGCGTACTGCATGTCGATGGTACGCATGTCTTCAACCAATCTAACCCTGCCTTTGCTGCAGTGCGGAGTTACGATGTTGGGGAGCTGGCAGCTGCTCGTCGTTGCTCGGTGGTTCTCTCCGGGTACTCCGGCTTCCTCCGTCCGTAAAACTGTCACGATCATAATTAGCCATTATGCATAAATATGTGACCTTAAACACCAGTAAATAAATAAATATAAATATCAAACACCAATAAATAATAATATATAGTTCTGGGGTTCATATTTGGACACCCCATGGGATCTGAATTGTAACTTGGTGCAATATGAGGAATATTCTTCAAAGATGTATTTTTCCAAAGCCACCAGACACATTATTTTGATATCTGGTATACAGCATTACTATGGCTCAAATTATTTTTTTCGGGGCGGGGGAGGGGGGGGGGGAGCGCACGGAAGCGTTTCAGATTTGACTGTGAAACCTGTGGATCTTTCTATTCTTTTGTTTAAATGAATTCCACCAATGAGTGATAGGGCCACTTATGCTCAAATTTAGTCAGATATATAAGAGTGGATGGATAAGATAGATATTTGTTTAACCCTTTACCCAACAAATCGGCCACATCCGCCCTTTAATATGCAAATTCAGCAGCCGAAAAAATATTATTTTTCAAAATATTTCAACAAAACCATATCATGTGACCCCTCTTTGGAACGAGCTCGTTCCAATGAGGGGTCACATGATATTGTTTTGTCGAAATTTTTGGGAAAATTTTAAAAAAGTATTTAAAATAAGAAATTTTGATATCGACTGCGTTGGGTAAAAGGTTAAATGGGGCCCACCAACACACACGAAATCCTGGGGTGTCCAATAAGTAAAGCATTTTTTCTGCTTTAGAAGGAGCTTCAGTTTTGAGTTATTTAGTGGGATAAAAACAAATTCACACAGATGAGTCACCTGTTATGAATGGTTCGGGGGTCTATTGGGTGGTTTTATTTTCACTCCAAAATGAGTTCGAGGTGTTTCGACTGATTTCAAATTCAAAACTGGGTGAATTTTTGTTTGGAAAAAAGTAATTTGAAAAATTTCAAAACTCATATTAAAGCAAAGAAAAAAATCAGTCAACGGAACCAGCACACACCCTGCTAACCCCCGATTAAACCAATTAGGATGACATAGTTGCAGTTTGAACACAAGATTTGCCACCACTCTGTACGTTCAAGGGACGTGCATTGTAGCTAGAGGGGGTCAGAGGGGTGTCTCATCCTCAATCATCGCATACTATGCGATGATTGAGGATGAGACACCCCTCTGACCCCCTCTAGCTATTTGAAATGTCAAAAGTTGGAAATTCGGTGATGTAAATTCTAAAAGTTGGAAATGCAATTATATCAAGCTAATTTGCTCTTGTCCTGTTTTGGGGCCAGAACGAAAGTAATTTTCGATTTTTCGATTTTTCGATCAAATTCTCCGACTTTTTTTAATAAGCTGAAAAATGTTTGCGAAATTCTGACTTCAATCTGTACCGATCCGGTTTATCGGACCCATCGTTGTTTTTCCGACTTGGAGTAGTCAGTTGGAAGGGGAGTAGGTTATGTATTTACTTATTTATTTATTGGGGTTTAACGACACTTTCGACCGCCAGGGACACCTCGTGTCGGACAGTTTTACGGGTGGAGGAAGCCAGAGTACACGGAGAAAACCACCGAGTAAAGGCGATCAACTGTTAGGCTTCCTAACATAAACTCCACACAAGCAGGGTTAGCATTGGTTGAAGTACAGTACGGCTTAGTACACAGCTCCACCGTTCCCCCACATGTACAATGGGGGTGAAGTGTCTTGCCCAAGGACACAACGCGGTTGCCGCAGGTGAGATTCGAACCGAGGACCTCTCGGCTTGCAGCCTGCAGCTCTACCTACTGTGCCACCGCGCCCCCAGGAAGGAGTAGGTATTGACCGAATAGCTGTCAACCTATCGTACTTGTGTAACCTGGTCAGTGTAAGAAAAAACGCATGGACCTACTCGGGGAAATACATTTTTCTCGTGGATAACACGACTAGATTTAAGCCAGATGGAGGCCTTTGGTCAATATCAGGGATTCAGAAATTGAAAATTTACACCGGGGAGGCACTGGACCCCATTCATCGCGAGGGGGTAGCCCTCTCCAGCTCGGGCCTACGGCCCTCGGGACATGCCTACGGCATGTCGTGCTGGCACCCAATTCCCAGTCAGAAATCTGAGAACATCCCCACCACGACCCCCATTGAAGACCCTCTAGATACATCTCTGCCTGGAACCTGGAAAATATTGGAAAATAAAGGTTTAGAATTCCAGGTCCAGGAAGAAATAGGAAAAATAGCCCTTTTGCTAGCGATACTGGAAATCCAGGCATTTATATCATCTGGTTAAGACGACAGAAATTTTAATAAAAAGATAGGTGATTTCTCTTCTTTGCAGTGTTAACGGGCCATAAATGATGAATGTGACGTTAAATCCTACAAAAAACTTTCTCATATTCTAAATTCAGTTGGGTTAAAAATGAACCCAAATTAACCCAGTTGGATTCATATTCACTCGACCCAGTTGATTTTTAACCCAACTGATTTTAGAGTGTAGGCGAGTGATTATTTAGGCCACAAGGTGCCTCCTTTCTATACTTCTCTAACAACATTAAAATCCTCCAAAAATGATTTTATTAATCTCAATGTGGATGCCCAACCCCTCAAAAAAGTTTAGTCCTCAAATGCTATCATATTCTTACAGGAGACCCCACCCCCATCACTACTATTATTTTATTATTATTTTTTTCACTTTGCATATATGAACCCAAATTTAAATATGTGAACACTAGCAATCTATTATCACAAAGAAATCAATAGATATATCCATTAGAAACTGAGATACAAAAATCTTCAATAAAGAAGCATAAGCTTTTAGGTAAATAAATAAATATAAAAAAACCAACAAAGTTCCCACCAGACATCTCACTTCAATTTTTTCACTTTGGATTTTCAACACATATTTATGGATACATTTACATTTCCCACTACATACATCCTACGGGTTTAACAGTACTAATAGTTTCCACATAAGGAAAAACTTTTCATGTCCTCGAACTTGGATGTCATGCAGCAGATAAAAGAGGAAGGGCTTATCTGATCAGGTGCAATTGTTTGGTAGCGATTTCTTCAAATCACGCCAAATAGTTAATGGCTGCTTAGTTTCAGCGTAATTTTCGAGGTGGGTAATTTTTAATCAAATATTCAGTACTGTAATACATAAGAAGGAAAAAACACCCATTCAAATATATAATTTGCCATTAACAGTTCCTAAAATGCCGCCCTCCCTTAAATGTGCTTCTTCCCCTCAACTCAGACCCCCCCCCATTTTTTTTCAGAACAAAATATTGAAATTACAAAAGAAAATATAGAATTTTTTTAATCAAAGTAAAGTCACAAGTTTCTTTCCAGATATTGGATATTTCGAATGTCGGACAAAATGCCATGCGAACAAACATCGTCTGATAAAACGGTATGAGAATAAAATCCCATGAATAGGCAGACAGAAACCCATACAGAGACGGACAAAATCCCGTGCGTTTGAGGAAGATGGGTTTGGAGCAGGTGAAGGTTTGAACAACAACAACTAACAAAAAGAACCGAAAAGTGAGAAGTTGCTAAAGTACAACAACAATCTTAATTCGCTGGTGTTGTATTTTTTCTTCCATTGTGTATTATGCTGGTTAAAAATTGGATACTCCCATCTTTGTTGGTATCCACGGGTTTCTGTATAGATTCACATAATCCCACCTGCCGCAACCACGTTGTGTCCTTGGATAAGACACTTCACCCCTATTGCCCACGCGGGGGCACAGTGGCGTTGTGTACTAAGGCGTACTGCACGTTGATGGTGAACCTGTCTTCTACCAATGCTCACCCAACTTGTGTGGAGTTTGCATGTTGAGGAGCTAACAGTTGCTCGCCGTTGCTCGGTGGTTCTCTCGGGCTTCCTCCACTCGTAAAACTCTCGTGGTCATGTTTAGCCATTGTGCAGAAATATGTGACATTAAACACCAATAAAATAAATAAATATGGATTCTCATTCTGCCGTTGGTACATTTGAGGTATTTTCATCCGTTATAGAGTATTAATCTTTTGTTCTCTTTTGTGTGGAAAAAAAAAATTCTTTAACGTTTGATCCTTCTCATGTCTGGTTGGATGATGACTCCTAATAAACATTTTTGCACAGATGAAGCATTGAAGCGTTTAGGTTCGTGGATGTTTCATTTGTGAAACATGAGACATTTTAAATGACTGAAGGACTTTCGGCACTCGTCGCAGATGTATTGTTGATCCATCACTGTTCAACGTGAACTGATAAAATAGGAACGGAACGTACGAATGTTTTTTGTGCGCCGAAATCGCGCGGGGACGGTGTGGGGCAATCCCCTTTAGACCCTTCTCTTACACTATCATGGTATTCCTTTCACATTTTTGTTTTGCACCACGTCTGAGCGTGTTAAAGGAGGAAAAGGAAAGGAAGAAAGTTAACGGCGTCTGTGCTTCTTGTTTTTTTTTCATATGAGGAGGTGGCCGTGACGGTGATATGGTATTTAGAGCTGTTGGTGTGGTTGGTGGTGGAGGGCTGTTGTTGCTTTCCGCTTCACGTTTCTTAGTGAGCTGCTCTAATAATGCCAGTTGTTTTTCTCTAGGTCACTATCCATGTCTCTTATTTTTTCCCAGCTTGGAGGTTCTGTTTTCGCGGTTTCTTGAGTCAGTGGAGGTGGAGTGGATTCGATGTTCTGTTCTTGTCTTTCTGGTATTGAGGGGAGAGGCGAGTAGGGATCGGGAAGTGGCGAGAAGGCCGCTTCCATTTCCATCTAAGTCTGATAAAACCGGGGAGATGAATCCCTTTTTATACCGTCGAGTGTTCATGCCAAATCACGGAACTCCATTTTTCGGACTCGGCTAGGTATCCCGTGGACAGAATCATTTTATGAAAAATGCCCGTGGTTATGTAATCCCCTTTTTCCTGAGATGAGCATGAGAATCGTATGTGGAGTCACTCTTCTGAGCAATTGCTCTATGACTCCTTTGGTTGATGAGATTCGAGTCGTTAGAACATTTGCTCAAGGAGAAATTGCTCCACTGCTTATTTACCAGACAAAATTTGAGTTGTTAACCCTTTACCCAACGTAACTGCAGCGCTATTCACAAAAATCACCAATTAATTTTTATTATTTTTACATTTTTTGTCTCAAAAACAGAGGGTATGACCCCTTTGTGGAACGAGCTTGTTCCAATGAGGGATCATAACCTATGTTTTTGAGACAAAGAATGTAAAAAATTAGAATTTTGTTCGCAAGTGTCGTCTGTTTTTCATGTGAGGTAATAGATTAATGCAATCAGCCTGTATAGTAACAGTATACGACTGTTAGTAGCAGTGGAAACCAAGTATGATAGTTATATGAAATGGGATCCGAAACGGTAGTAGTGTAATAGGGGGTACTGAGAATCATAGTGCCACTAGTCAATAGTAATGGCAAAAAGAACACTTAGTAGTGGTGAATACAAAAGAGGTCAATTATAGGATGGGCAGATGAAGTCGTGGTAAGAACCATGGTAAGACCATCTATATGAGCTTGGAATCTTACTTCTGGAATCCCACTTATGGAATCCCTACATTTTACGGAATCCCCTGTTGGGAAACGTCTGTGGTAACAAAATCTATTTTTTCCGAGATGAGTCGAGGAGTCGTAAGTCGAGTCACTCTTTCTAGCAATTGCTCTATGGCTCGATTGCTCAATGAGATTCGAAACAATTGGGCTATAGCTTATTTGCTCGATAAGAGTCGAGTCGCTCTAGCAACGATTTTTCAGTAACCGCTCGATTATCTTTCGGGCTTAAGAGTTAAGTGCGTTCGTTATAAATAGAGACGATAACTCTGCATGTGTAGGTACAGATTATGGTAAATGGTGCAATTGGACTGGTGATTATAAGAAATGGACGCGAGTAGAGGACGAAACCAGAGATAGTTTGGCCAGGATAGACTGCTAGGATATCCACGTGAGGGTTTGTAATAATAGGTAGTGCCAGACTACATTTGGAATGTAAAACTGTTCCAAGTTAATGGTTCTTCCGCCATAAGAGAAAATCACAAGCCTACAAAATGAAGAAATAGTATTGTTTTTTGAAATCGTCAGAACAGACCAGGAAGCCTAAAAATTATATTCGATGAGCTAAAATTGTTCCAACTTGAAGGCTCTTCTACACAAATAGAGTATACAATCGAACGCATCCCAGGAGATCTCTCGATCCTATGACACTACGTGGTACTCTAATAAACAGGATTCTCCAGAAATGCTAACTGAAATAAATAGGTAGAAATTGAATATTTAGTGAGAAATCGGAGCCAAATAATTATTGCCAGATTGTTTGTGGTAATCCGACGAAATAAACGAGGAACCCGAAGCAATAAAAGTACGCTTATACATTGGAACGCGTCTATTAATGGAAAAAGGAGGTCCCACGGTGCGTCCGTGCCAAATAAAATCGTTTTATGTTGATTTGGAGGGATTGTCGGGTTGATTGTGGTAATTATATTTACTCCTATTCATTCGAACACACCCTCCGAACATACCCTAGTCCCATCAGAGGATTTGTGGTCACATAGCAACCATATGCCACGATAGAGAGCAAGACGACGGCCTCATGTATATAAAATGGCCGATAGAATCATGTATCGCACTTATGACACGCACTGGGCATGTGCATTGATGTTATAGCCCCCATATTATATTGAGATTGATATATCTTTAGTTGATAATTCTACAATATTGATATATATATATATTTTTTTTTTTTGCATTTTCTGACTGGTCTGACTCATTTGCACTGAGTGACCTTTGTTTACATCTTTGTTAACACTAATCTATTGTACATATAGCTGTTGATTGTTTAAGTAGGTCAAGGACCTTGTTTACCTGTGTTATGACAGAATCACCTAGAAACTGTTAGAACTTTGTAGACATTTCATCTTCCAGGACATTCTGTCTGGTTACTATATAAAGGTTTGTGAACAGAATTCAAAAACTCATTTTTAGAAAGCATTTCAGAAAGACTCAATTCAGTTAAAACACAGCAGTTGTTTCCATTGGAGATTATTATTGTTCCAGGACAGTGCATTTATTATAGAAGCAGTGCTTCTTTGTGAATTTGGAAGATTGATTCCAAAAGAGAATTTTGAAGAGAATCTATTCGTATTGGAAAAGAGAATTTACACTTTCTGTGAAACAGAATATTATTTTGTGAAAAGCCAGGATTCTACTGGATTATTTGGAAATTACCTGTGGCGCCAATACCTCTTGGATTTTTACTCCATTTGAATTTTGCAGAGCATTCTATTATATTTTATTGGAGATTGCTGAAATTTCTAAGTGAAAATTGTATTACAAATCTACAGGATACTGTTTCTGAAGACACATTCTTGGATTTAATACTACAAGCTGGTAACTTTCTTCACGAGATACTGCACCACTGGATTACTGGATTCTGTCAAACTGTATTTTGGACAAATTCTATAATTGATAAGTACCTCTGTTTCTATTTTCTATAAACCAATTTGTGTAAAATATCTTTGTATCATTTTTTTAAAATTAAATTTTAGAATAACTGAATTCATAGTTATTGTTGCTGATTCTCAGATTTCTTTCTGTTTCCAATATCATTAGTATTTCCACACCGTAACAGACATTGGGATTTCGTTGCCAAGATTGAATATTAGATAACGAGGAAGCTTTATTTGCATATTGCAATTATTATTGTGGCTCACTTTCAAAACATTTAAACTTTCTTAGAAAAATTCAGTATTATTATTTATATAATCTGAGAACCAGCAAATCGTTTCATCATGGTATTTATTGTGATAGAATTTATTTCTGAATTTGGAAGATCTCCTAGTTTGGCCCTTTTAGAATCTATTAAGAAGGAGGACTTATTCCAACTTGCTCAGTATCTGAAGTTACCTGCCACTCCTTGCCTGAACAGGCTTAAACTTAAACAGCTCATTGTTAATCATTATATGGAGGAAGGCCTTTTGCCCCAGTCTGAAACTCCCCCACAGAACCACAACATACTGATGCCATTGAACTCAACAAGTTAAAATTGGAACTAAAGAGATTAGAAATGCAACGAGAAATGAAAAGGCGGGAAAATGAAATTAAATTAAAATAAATTCAGGCTCAAAAGGAAAAAGAGGATAGGAGTTAAAATTAAGGGAAATTGAAACTCAAAAAGAAAGGGAACAAATTCAGGCTCAAAAAGAAGAAAGAGAATTAAAATCAAGGGAAATTGAAATTCTGGCCCAAAAGGAAATAAAAATAAAAGAATTAGAATCCCAGCGTCAAGGCTCAAATGTAACTTCCCCAAGTAGATTTGATGCAACTAAACATGTTAGGTGTTAGTTCCCCCTTTCACGAAAAAGAAGTTGATAATTTTTTTTTTCACATTTTGAAAAAGCGGCAACAAGTTTAGAATGGCCAAGGGACGTCTGGACTTTGCTATTGCAAAGTGTTTTGAAAGGGAAGGCACAAAAAATCTATTCTGCTCTATCTTCTGAGCAAAGCAATAGTTATGGCACTGTTAAAGAGGCTATACTTAAGGCATATGAACTTGTTCCAGAGGCCTATAGGCAGAAATTCAGAAATTATTATAAAAACGAAAATCAAACTCATGTGGAATTTGCCAGAGAGAAGCAAAATTTATTTGACAGGTGGTGCCATTCAAAAGAAATAGGGAAAGATTTCACAAAATTAAAGGAAATGATGCTAATTGAAGAGTTTAAAGGAAAGATATATTCAGATATAAAGGCCCACCTGGATGAACAAAAATTTGACACTTTAAATAGAGCAGCAGTACTAGCAGATGACTATGCCTTAACTCATAAAATGAGTCGTAACTCCACAAATTTTTGGCTTCACAAGAATTCTTTCCAAAGTGGACGTAGACCAACTTCAGATAAAACTCATCCTTCGAATCCTCCAAACTATTCACCGCCCAAATTTAATAAGAAATTTGGTGAAAACAAAAACTCTAATGCCAGTTCTACACCATTTCGACCCAACAGTTCAACTAAAACGTGTAATTATTGTAAGAAACCAGGTCATTTATTATCTGATTGCTGGCTGTTAAAAAGGAAAAATAAGTCCTCTTCTTCACAGAATGCACTAGCATGTGCTCCATTCCCTGAAAATTATGTTATAAAGCAAGACGCTTTAGAAAATTATAAGCCATTTATTTCTGAAGGCTTTGTTTCCCTTGATGGGGATAAGCACTGTTCCTTACCAATAAAAATACTGAGAGACGCAACTCAGTCTTTAATGTTAGAAGGCATTTTGCCATTTTCTGAAGAAAGTGCTACAGGGTCACAAGTTCAGGTATCAAGTATTGAGTCAAACTCTTTAAATGTCTCACTTCATAAAATAAATTTGAGAAGTAGCGTAGTAAATGGGACTGTGGCAGTAGGAATCAGACCCACTCTAACTGTAAAAGGTATTTCTTTATTATTGGGAAATGACTAAGCTGGTGACAAAGTCACTGTAGAACTTCAAGTGGTGGATAAGCCGAGCACAGATGAAAGTATTATTAATTTGAAGGAATGTTTTCCTTTTGCCTTTCTAGATTGTGCCGTGACTCGGTCCATGGCAAAGAAAGCTGAGGTTGATAAAAACCTCAATTGTGTTGATGATTTGAACAGCAAAGCTGAGGATAAAAACAGTCACAGAATTACGGATTCTGAAGACACTGATTTGTCTCAGATATTTTTGAGTCAATGTGATGACTCCTCCAGAAATTGTAAAGAGGCCACCCACTACACCTGAGAGTGATAGGGGAATCTCCTTGAATGTCATTTCCCGGACTTCTTTAATTCAGGAACAGGAAAGTAATCCTGACCTTGCCGAGCCACGTGAAAGGGCTCTAACAGAGGCAGAAGCCCAAAACTCCCCTGTCTGTTATTAAAAAAAATCTGACGTACTCATGAGGAAATGGCGACCACCAGAAGTACCCTCCAATAGTGATTGGGAGGTTATTTATCAAATAGTTGTCCCCACTAAATACCAGAATGAAATAATAGGCCTGGCTCATGAAAATCCAATGGATGGACATTTGGGAGTTAGGAAAACCTACTCTCATATTCAACAATGTTTTTACTGGCCCAAGCTTCGACAGGATGTTGTTGAATTTTGTAAAACCTGCCACACCTGTCAAATTGTAGGAAAACCCAACCAGAAGATTCCTCCTGCTCCCCTTCAACCAATCCCTGCTTTTGAGGAGCCATTTAGTAAAATTATCATTGATTGTGTTGGCCCATTGCCTGGAACAAGATCTGGAAATGAATATCTTCTTACCATCATGTGTGCTTCTATACGATTTCCTGAGGCTATTCCTCTAAGAAATATTAAAACTAAGACTATAGTTAAGGCCTTGATCAAATTTTTCACTACTTATGATCTACCCAGGTCAGTGCAATCAGACCAGGGCTCAAATGTTATGTCAAACATTTTTCAGCAGGTGATGTATGAGCTCAAAATTAAGCAGAGCACATCAAGCGCCTACCATCCCAAAGTCAAGGTGCTCTTGAACGCTTTCATCAAACACTGAAGACCACGACAAAGACCTATGGGGAGAATAATAGGAAGGATTGGGATGAAGGAGTACATCTCCTCTTATTTGCAGTCCGTGAGGCTGTACAGGAATCTCTAGGGTTCAGCCCTTTTGAATTAGAGTTTGGACACTCAGTGAGGGGTGCACTCACTGCTTTGAAGGAGAAATGGCTCGAGGAAGAGCCACCTTAAATTTCTCTCCTGGACTATGTGTCCACTTTCAAGGAAAACAAACAGGCCAGAGACATGGCAAATAATCATTTACAGAAATCCCAGGGTCATAGGACGACATGGTATGATGAAAAAGCGAAATTTCGCACCTTTAAACCTGGGGACAAGGTGCTAGTATTATTCCCTTTAAAGGGCAATGCTTTACAAGCAAGATATTCAGGTCCATATATTGTTAAGCACAAGATCAGTGATACTGATTATGTTGTTGAGACTCCTGATAGACTCAAAAATACTCAGCTGTGCCATATAAATATGTTGAAAACATATTATGAGAGAGAACCAAGCTCTCTACCAGTCTCAACAGTCACCCACATTGATTGGGTGGAAATTCCTGTGGAGGATATTCATGAAGGCAGCGAAAATGTACCTCCAAAGTTTCAGAACTTGGATGTCTTGAGAGATCTACAAAATAAAATAGATTATTTACTGCCTGACCAAAGAAAGGATTTAGTTGATTTAATTTTCAAATATCAACACTTATTTCCCGATGTGCCTAGTAGGACATCTGTTATTTTTCATGATGTTGATGTAGGAGAGGAAAATCCAATCAAACAGCATCCATATAGATTGAACCCTTTCAAAGCTGAGATCATGCAAAAGGAAATACAGTATATGCTGGACAATGAGATCATAGAACCTAGCCATAGCAACTGGAGCTCGCCCTGTATACTTGTCTCAAAACCTGATGTGAGTTACCGATTTTGTATGGATTACCGAAAAGTTAACAGCCTCACCAAAACAGACGATTATCCAATTACAAGACTTGATGACTGCATTGACAAACTTGGCCATGCTAAATTTGTGACACAATTTGACTTGTTGAAGGGTTATTGGCAAGTCCCTTTAACAGAACGAGCAAAAGAAATATCAGCTTTTGTTACCTCATTTGGGTTGTATCAATATAAATTAACCCCTTTTGGCATGAAACATTCTCCGTCAACGTTCCAGCGCATGGTTAACCATTTAATTGCTGACCTAGATTACAGTGAAGCTTATACTGATGATGTTATTATACCCACAGATACAACTTGGGCTAATCATCTAAAGCATGTTCAAGAATGTTTTGACAAAGTGACCCAAACCAACCTAACTATTAACTTGGCAAAATCAGAATTTGGCAAAGCAACTGTAAATTATTTAGGTCATGTTGTGGGTCAGGGGCAGGTGAGGCCGATTGTGGCAAGAGTTGACGCCATTGTAAATTTCCAGTACCAAGCTCTAAAAAAGAGCTCATGAGATTCTTAGGCATGGCTGGATATTATAGAAAATTTTGTTTAAATTTCTCAGATGTTGTCTCCCCTTTGTCCAGTTTATTGAACAAAAGGGTTAAGTTTGTTTGGACTGAGGAATGCCAGAAATCCTTTAACAGAATAAAAACGTTATTGAATAATTCCCCTATCCTGGTCAGTCCCAATTATGAGAAGCCCTTCAAATTATTTATAGATGCAAGTGACAATGGAGCAGGTGGGTATATTGCCCAGGAAGATTCCCAAGGTATTGACCACTCTGTATGCTATTTCTACAGAAAATTTCTCAAACATCAAAAGAATTACTCTACAGCAGAAAAGGAAACTTTGGCTCTAATTTTGGCATTAAACCATTTTGATGTGTATCTAGGAACCACTCAATGCCCAATTAAGTTTACGCCGATCATAACCCCTTAACTTTTATCAATAAAATGAAAAACAAGAATCAAAGATTATTGCGGTGAAGTTTATCCCTTCAAGAATATAATTTCGAGATTAGGCATATTTCGGGAAGAGATAAT
The DNA here is from genome assembly GCA_031216915.1 of Pictodentalium vernedei. NCBI lineage: Eukaryota > Metazoa > Mollusca > Scaphopoda > Dentaliida > Dentaliidae > Pictodentalium > Pictodentalium vernedei. The sequence goes on along the minus strand of CM062297.1, from coordinate 367,014,828 downwards.
GTTGTAGCAGATGCTCTTTCCAGAATATCCTAATTTAAAATGATCTGATCAGTCCCCATTCACATTAAGTGTATATATATGTTTATTAAAAATTTTGTGAAGATTATCGTGTGTATATTGTAAACCAGTCAGAGTCTGCTCAAGTTATATAAAAGTTTTCAGTACCTTCAAACTTTTTCTTTTAAGGCGGGGTGTGTTAAAGCCCCTATATTATATTGAGATTGATATATCCTTAGTTGATAATTCTACAAAACTGATATTTTTTGTTTTGCATTTTCTGACTGGTCTGACTCATTTGCTCTGAGTGACCTTTCTTTACATCTTTGTAACACTAATCTGTTGTACATATAGCTGTTGATTGTTAAAGTAGGTCAAGGACCTTGTTTACCTGAATTATGACAGAATCACCTAGAAACTGTTAGAACTTTGTAGACATTTCATCTTCCAGGACATTCTATCTGGTTACTATATAAAGGTTTGTCAACAGAATTCAAAAACTCATTTTTAGAAAGCATTTCAGAAAGACTCTCTTCAGTTAAAACACAGCAGTTGTTTCCATTGGAGATTATTATTGTTCTGGGACAGTGCATTTATTATAGAAGCAGAGCTTCTTTGTGAATCTGGAAGATTGATTCCAAAAGACAATTTTGAAGAGAATCTATTCGTCTTGGAAAAGAGAATTTATACTTTCTTTATACTTTCTGTGAAACAGAATATTATTTTGTGAAAAGCCAGGATCCTACTGGATTATTTGGAAATTACCTGTGGCGCCAATACTTCTTGGATTTTTACTCCATTTGAATTTTGCAGAGCATTTTATTTTATTGGAGACTGCTGAAATTTCTAAGTGAAAATTTTATTACAAATCTACGGGATACTGTTTCGGAAGACACATTCTTGGATTTAATACTATCAGCTGGTGACATTCTTCACGAGATACTACACCACTATATTACTGGATTCTGACAAACTGTATTTTGGACAAATCCTATAATTGATAAGTACCTCTGTTTTTATTTTCTATAAACCAATTAGTGTAAAAGATCTTTGTATCATTTTTTTATATTAAGTTTTTTTTAATTAAATTTCAGAATAATTGAATTCATAGGAATTGTTGCTGATTCTCAGATTTCTTTCTGTTACCAATATCTTTAATTTTTTCACACCGTAACAATTGACACCATGTGTCAGTATGCTAATAACGACACAGCATGGCCGCTCACGCGCTGCTGCCATAATAAATCAACGTCACGTAACTAGGTCACGTAACACGACGTCACTTCCGAGATCCCCGCCGAGGTCCCCCACCCGGTCACGATCCATCGCTCTCCTACTACTGAAGTTTATGATACCCTGTCTTTCGATTTTGAAAATGAGAGGCGCGCTGTGCACTACTCACTACCTAATGAAGTGAAGCGCGCTACTGTTGAGTCTCAGCGCAGGGAAAATGTTTTCGAGACAAACTTTAACGAATACCGTTCACTCCATTGTTGCAGAGAAAGTGGGGCTTCTGAAAATATTACCAGACTTTTTATCTGGTCTGTTTCCCAGGAAAATGTTTTAACCCTTTACAGAAAACAGACGACATTTTCTGTTATTTTAATTTTCCTCACAAAGGCCATCGAAACCATCTCACGTGACCCTCATTGGAACGAGTTCGATGAGGTCGTTCCAATGAAGGGTCACGTGACATAGTTTTACTGATTATTTTTTAATTGCACAGTTTGTATATTACGCGAGGGATGCAGCCGATCAGTTTGGTAAGGGGCTAATTGCACACGAGGATGAACCGATGCGCGCTGTTGCTTCTACTCGCAAGAAGTGAAAATTGCAGGTGGGACGGTGCGCAACAGCGACAACTCGCCTCGAAATCGAAAGACTGACCCGGATGCTCGTGACTATAACGAGACACTCTGGTCTGGATGCTCGTGACAATAACGAGACACTCTGGAAAAGAACGACAAGTCAGATTCGTATTTGCTATACTCACCATACGAAAATTGGTTGAAGCCAAATTTTTTATATACTCAAATGTCAAGCCGTTGCCAATATTTTGAATAATGTCCGGATCCATTGATGAATTAAGCAACTTCCACAACATCATGCGATTTTCCAGTGACATCCTGGAAACAATGTCTTTCATCATTGTTGGCTAAACAATAAATACAGAAATAATTAGAAACATGTTTGTCTCAAAACATTCAATAATGTTAAAGCTCAAACCGAAAAAATGTGAAACCGATAATAGGCCGTTAACTGGTTGAGGCCTAAATTATTTTTGTGGTCTAAATTTGTTATTCAAATTTGTTTTATTATAAATTGTTGGAGAGTACCCACAGGCTCTCTCCAATACTTTGTCATAAAACAAATTTATATAAACAAAATATTATTTGCGTTTGACTGAATATGAAACATGAGCAAGATAAATGTAGGCTTTTGCTCTGGTACCCTCATTTATCTGAAAGCCCTGATAGTGGCTTCTGTCACTCAACAATTTAAATTTGTCGCGAATCGCAAGCACTCAACAAGTTAATTTTGTCCCGAATCGCAAGATTCTGTTTTGTTTCTTGCAAACTTCAGCTGCGACAATCATTTTCTAGTTCTTGAATAATTTGAAGATTTTGAAAGTTTTGTTGTACCGTTGTTAGTATAACCAGGACACACATTCCATAGGAAAAAAGAAAACTCACATCTATGAATTTACAAGAGTTTAAACCTTCACTCCGATATTGTTTCTTCTCTTACATGTACACGTTAGAGTTCAATATATTCTCGGTTTTCTATAGAACCGGAAAACGTCTCGGATAATATCAAGTAAATTTACGAGAGTGACAAGATACATTTATTGTCGTGAAAATAAACATATTTTAATGGCAATCTGCCATATCTACATGGAAACGTTCTTTTCCTTAGAAGAGAAGGGTGAACACCCAAACCCGCTTTCATCTCGTTTTCATTTTAAGAATCGCTCACTTTCTCACCACTACGTCCCGCCTTCAACTGCCGTCACTAGTCACCTCTGCTTTATGCAGAGAAGATTGGTGACAGCAGTGAAGAAGGGGAGCTGATATTGAAGGAGGTAGTGAATAGCGAGTGATACTGGTGATTCTAAAAATGAAGACGAGTTTGAACTTTGAAGCGAGAGGAGATCTTGCTGCTGAAGACAAGAATCCCCCAGGACTGATTAAGAGCTACAATGATATGGTGAATTGTTTCTTCAGGAAGCAGGACTATAAAAAGTTCAGGCGTGGAGAGCTGACGAAATCTCACAAAGATATGTTGGGGTAGTTTTTCAATATGGAAAACTTCAGTTCAAAACACAGTGTGCGATTCCCGGTTCCGTGTTATAGATTTCCTGGGTATCGTGGTCGGCTTTTGGAACCCGGGAATTCCCGTTCCCGGGATTAAACCCGAGTACATGTAGAACACAACATTTTCAACCATTCAGACTTTTAGTTGTCTTGCTAATGGATGTAACAGTTCCTTGGCAGTGGTTTCTTTGATAGTCAGCAGTGAGAAATCACTAAACACTGCTTCTAAATCAAATTGTTACCTTATTATGAGGGAGCAAAAATAGATACAATTCTTTAGGCCTGGGGCGGCGTAGCTAAGGGTTCTCAGATGGGGTAGGGTAGGTGTCAACCCCAAATTTCCAATTGCGCTCCCCACCCACACCCCACCCCGGTAGATAAAATTCCGACTACCACTACATAACATCCAACAAGTGGGAAAATCCATTAGCACCTCCCCCACCTTAAGTCGCAATTTTCTAACCACAGGTTTTCAGACGCAAAATTCCATTTGTACATACCCCCGTGACTGAAATTACCCAACGTTGGCTCCCGGTAGTGATAAAGTTCAACAATAAATCAATATTTAGGGTGTAGGTTGTTACTATTTTTCAGTCAATATTTAGATGGTTTTCACTACTTTTCAGTCTAAAAATCCACTTTTTGGCCTAATTCTAGACATGGTTGAAAGAATTCCACTGTCTGAATCATCCAACCCTTTTTTCCAGTTTAGGACTTCGAATTTCTATTGTAAATTTGAGGAATGATGTGTCCACGTCTATTTATTTATTTATTTATTTATTTATTTATTTATTTATTGGTGTTTTAAGGTCATATACTTATGCACAACGACTAATCATGACCGTAGCAGTTTTACGGGTGGAGGAAGCCTGAGTACCCGGAGAGAACCACCGAGCAACGACGAGCAGCTGCCAGCGCACCAACATCGTAACTCCGCATTGCGGCACAGGTAGGGTTAGATTGGTTGAAGACATGTGTACCAACGACGTGCAGTACGCCTTAGTACATGGCGTCATCGTGCCCCCATGTAGACTATCGGGGTTAAATGCCTTGCCCAAGAACACAACGCGGGAGTCCGAATTGATCGCTCAGATGGCCACCCATCCAAGTCCTCGTCTTAAAAGAATCACATCGAGTGGTCAGTGAAAAATTAAAATCGATATTCAACACTGTCCCGCGCGCAAGTAACCGGTCTTAAAATGATACGCTGAAACATGTCCAATGAATACTTTTTGTTAGCCGCGGGCTTGAATTTACTCCTATGATACTCAGAGTGTCGCAAAAACGTAGGGGTGGAGGTTAGGGGTGAGTGTCCTCCCGCCAATAATTTTTCCAGTCCAGACATTTTAGTGTAGATTGGAGTCTTGAGATATCGAATCTCTCTTTCTGGTAATCAAATCAGGGCGAAACGGGCAAAATAAGTTACCTGGAAATGCACCAAGGGGGAGGAGAAAATTTTGATTTTCCGAACTGAAAGAATACTGCTTCCCTGCACTTGAGCGATCAATGGCAGTCCACATGGAGAATATTTCGATGGCATATTTATATGTCATCTTCGTCGCTCATTCGAAAACAAAGTTGCACGGCTGGGGGGTGGGGGGGGGGGTGGGGGGGTGGGGGGTTGGGCAGGGGGGGTAGGGGAGGGGAGGGGAGGGGTCCCATCGAGCCGATCATAGTGCGACCCAATGGGAGCAAATTTTTAATTTTCAAACTCGCATCTGAACGATCAAATGTAGACTAGACTGCTGATATATTGAAATGTCTCTATGTGGACTTTCAATGCGCTGTCAATGGTAGTCCACATTGAGAACATTTCGGTATACCGACAATCTATGTTATCAGATTCATTTCGCCTGTTGATCATTTTCGCAAAATTTGGGCTGCAACAAATTTTGGGTCCAAGTGGACCTCCTATAAGGGACCCACCGGAACTTTTCTCGGTGGACCATATGACCAGTCCGCCTCAGAATCCAATACTTTCTTTATTAACCTTTGAACCGAGAAGCGGCCACTTTTCCGGCTAGGAACGTGATACGTCATAATGTCATTATATAGGATGGCTGTTCAGTAAATATTGTGGGGTAGACCAATCAGTATTTTCAACGTGCAACCCGAGGCTGCACGTTGAAAATACTGCATGATTGGTCTACCTCAAATAATGAATATGGACTCTTCTAATTGCTGCCATTGAACTGGCATGGAAGATACCACTAGTGTTCAAAGGGTTAAAAGATTGGATGTGCTAAGTAGGGTAAAAAGGGGCTTCTGTCTCAGCAAAAATACATTTCTGGCTCACCCGAACATTTAAACTTGAAAGCAATGGGAATTTATCTTAAAACATTTTCTAAATCAGCTAAAATCGGACTTAGTCAATACCAACTCAATTATCACCGGAGTTGGTATTTCGGCTAAGATTAATCCAACAGGGATTTATTTTAAAAAATAAAAAACAATTTAAACTCGAAATGGGCTAGAAAAGACGATCTCGAAATAGCTCCTTTCCCGTACAAATTTCTCAAAGAAATGTGGAAAAGTTTGAAGATCGATCTCCTCGGACATTTGCGAAAAGCGAATTTTCTGCCCATCGTCGCCTCTTTGCTCAATGTCATTCGCATGATTTTGTCGAGAATTGCAGAGCGCTCCCTTCGTCCTCCCCACACCTCGCAAGTGAGCTAGAAAGACGATGTTTCCATGCATATTTCCCATAGGAATTTGTAAAGTGTCGGGATCAGGTCACCCAAGTCGTCAATTAGGTTCCGCTCCACATTTCGCACTATTGCAGAGGGGTGAAATTCTAAACAAAGGGCGTATGTTGAAACTAAGGCCATGTAAAATAGAGAAATATTTTTTACTATCAGATATATGATTACATTAGGCTTTTTGTTGGACAAGAAAATTTGAAGTTTTGGTTCCAAAGTTGGAGTCTGATACATAGGGGTAAATTACCAGATGAATTATGGGAAACAGTGACTTCGAAAAATTGGCTATTTTTTTAAATGTAATTTTTACACGGGTTTGTTACCAGACAGGTAACTAAAAAATGAGACGGAAACATATAAAAAATTTTTTGCATTTTAGAAACAGGGGATGCTAATATAAGATGACGATTTTTGTTAATGTCGATGATTGGTACTCACTGTTACGTTGGGTGGAGGATTAATGCCCAATGCCCAAAAGAATTAATGAGTTACGCCAGTTGCAGGGATGGGCCAGTACAACTTCTCAGGCCACTAGTCTAATTCTGTAAGAAATTCTAGGCTGTTATGGTCTGGAACCAGTCTAGCTCTCAAATAGGTCATCGCATATGTTTAGGTTTACTCGTCTGGAATATTCCATTTGGCTGGAAAAGCGAACCTAGGTTCGCTTTTCCGACCAACTGATATATTCAGAACGATTGGATCTGAAATGTTACTCAATCGAGACTTGATTTGATCGACATTTTGATGACAGGCATTCATAAATGAAGACTCACCACAGCCGTTGTGTTGTAATTACTCCGGATAATTCAACAAATTGTGTTAATATCTTGATGTTTTTGGGGAATTCAATACTTATTGATTGGAGTATCTATAACTGCGATAGGAAAGAATATATGTATATCTTTGTAACAATGGCATATCGGATTACATCAACGTTTGTTTGCGCGTAAATGTCTACAAAAAAAAGAGAGGAAAAAAAAACAGCTCATAACAGCGTCGAATGCCTTACAGAATTAGACTGGTGACCTAGAAGCTTGGGTGCCAGATGGTTGTTTTGGGAGAAAAATAAAATCAAACACCTGAAAGTTCTTACGTCAGATATTGATTTGATCTATAAGATATAGAATACCCGTTTGAAAGAAATTATACACAATTTTTTTACCTTACAAAATCCCAAGATACGGAGAGGAAATCTGTTCATCTCAATGGTGGCAGATGCATTCTCCGCCAGTCTTTGCAGACCCTGAAACTCTGGGCTGTGAGTAGGTACAAGCCTGCGATCTGAAATGCTGTAAACTTCTCTGAAAAATTCGAGCGGACTTCTCTTGGACAAATCGAACACTGAAATATATGAAATGTGCCATGGTGAGAATAGCTGACGCATTAACCTTTTCATGAAGTGAAGGACTGAGCTTGAAATCCTGTTACTCTTCATCAAAATTTCCATTTCCACCTACGAAGCAAACAGGAGTTATTTTCAGTCATTGTTTGAATTACTTCATGGATATGAAAACACGACTCTTTCATAATTTTTCCATTAGACCTAAAAAAGTTAAAAATCTGTTTCTCAAGCTCCCACGCATGGTCCTTTTGACTGCAGCGTGCTCACTTTTATATAACCAAAGAAAACTAGAAAAAATTACATTATATAGTCTATGTCTCATATTTTACCCAATTCAATAAAATTGATAAATTTGTCTCTTGAGTGCAACGACTTTGCAATGGTTGCCTACTTGCACGCAGGGGACGAAATACAGCACCTTGCTATCTCTTAGATTAAGAGGCCTACAAGATAAAACAAGTCATTAACATGAACTTTTGATGGCAAAAAACCCCAACAAAAAACAATTACAACTAGAGAATTGTAATTTGTTGGACAAATTACGGGCTTTCCCAACTTTCCAATGTGAAAATGCAGACTACATATAGTAAGGCAAAGTGCTTGATATTATCTGTTTCCAAAATGATAGACAAAAAGCATCCAAAGTTGGCTATTTTTGGCATTCTATAACGGTACTCTTATTCTCACCCTCATTGTGCTTGGGGGTTAAATCTCGAGATTAAAAAGTAAACAGTAACTATCTTCTGCAATCATTGTTACATCTATCCATACCAAAATAATTGCTAAAACAACCTTGCAATTAGAGGAAATAAGTACAGATGTTTGCAAAATTCACTGAAAAACATATTTTGTCAGCCAATTCTATTCTTTACGTGGTCAAAGCATATTTGGGTTAAGCCCTAAAGCATAACTTTGGGGGCGCGGTGGCATTGCGGTAACCGGTTCTCGTCAGATCACCGAAGTTAAGCAACGTCAAGCCCGGTTAATCCTCGGATGGGTGACCGTCTGAGCGATCGATTCAGACTCTCGCGTTGTGTTCTTGGGTAAGGCAATTAACCCCGATTGTCCACATGGGGGCTAGATGATGCCGCGTACTAAGGCGTACTGCACGTCGATGGTGCGCATGTCTTCAACCAATCTAACCCTGCCTGTGCTGCAGTGCGGAGTTACAATGTTGAGGAGCTGGTAGCTGCTCGTCGTTGCTCGGTGGTTCTCTCCGGGTACTCCGGCTTCCCCCACCCGTAAAACTGTCACGGTCATGATTAGCCATTGTGCATAAGTATGTGACCTTAAACACTAATAAATAAATGAATAAATAAATAAAGCATAACTTACAGCAGCGGATTTGTTCATTAAGCATCTCTACCTGCAGCAAAACAAAGTATCTAAAATTAACCCTATCCAAAATGACAGGAAAATGTAACCGAAGTTAGCTAATTTCAGCATTTACGAATGGAAAGCTTACCCACAAAGTGCCTGAGGGTTAAAGATGAGATTAAAAACTAAACAGTAACTTTCTTCTGCAAGCATTGTCGCATCTATGCATACAAAAATAATTGTTACAACAACATTGCAGTTAGAGAAGTTAGTCAATCTGGAAGATAAAATGCTATATTCTTATCATTTGTGGCCAAATAGGGGTTAATTTTAAAATATTTGTGGTGGTGATTTTAGTGTATCATATTAGGCTCTAAATATGTGAACATCAACCATCAAGTTCAGGGTACTCCAAGTCAAGGCGCTACAATTGGGTGAGGGTTAAAACTTGGAATAAGACATATAACAGCAAAATTGTTCTTGGATGAATGTCATATCTTCTCACAGGAAACGTTTTGAGAAAATATGGCTCCAGTGCTGAGAAATTGCATGTAAATTTTGGCGAAAATAACCGTTATTTCGACAGTACCCTTATATGAAGTCGCAAATCTTCCAAGGGTTAAATTTTTAATAATAACATATAGAACAAAATTTGGCAAACTGTGACTGCTGCATGCAGCAATGGAAAACCTTCAGAGCTCAATCAATTAAAAATGGAGTAAATCGTCACCTAAACTTACCAAATTCTGCACAAATTGGATTTTTTTTGACGGTACCTACTTTTATGCAACCAGAATGGGATAGGGTTAAACTTTACAATCAAACTTACAACAGCAAATATGCTTGGTAGTCAATTGTGAATACGTATATGAAAAATGTTTGAAATTAACCCTTTCCAAAATGATAGAAAAAAGGAAACAAAGTTGGCTAATTTTGGTATTTTCAAAGGGTACCCTTCTTCCCGCCCTCATTGTGCTTGAGGGTTAAATCTGAGATTAAAAAGTAAACAGTAACTATCTTGCGCAATCATTGTTGCATCTATCCATACCAAAATAATTGATGCAACAACCTGGTAATTACAGAAATTTGCTCTTGAAGTTGGTCCATTTTGAAGAAAAAATCTACATTCATGTACTTTTTGGCCAATGGGGTTAAAGTTGAAAGATTTGAGTGGTATTCGTGGTGTATTGCATTATGCTCTAAATGTGTGGTAAATTTGAGCTAAATAACTTTAAACAATTTTGAGACATTTGAAAAATGGTGAAATTTTGACGGTTTTGGCAGAATATTTTAAAAATACGCGTTTTCACAGACATGACGATACCACATTTCACTAGATTTTATGACATTACATAAGTATGCCAAATTTGGTTATAATCGTACAGCTTGTTTTTGAGCAGTTCAACAGAAAAAAATTTGAGGAGGAAAAAAAAAACTAAAAAAAAACAAAAAAACTAGAGGATTGTAATTTGTACAAATTACGGGCTTTCCCAACTTTTTAATGTGAAAGGGCAAACTGTATTGTACACAAAACTATCGATCAGTTTTGAAAACAGAAAATTTAGTGGAAATCTAATGCTACTAATTTTTATGCAGCCAAAACAGATATTTGAGACACAGCAGGACACCAAAACATTTAACACAACATTTGCTCTCCAATAATTACAGAATATTTTCATAGAAAGCAAAACAAGCGATGTCCTGTCTGCTTTGGAAAAAATTAGTACATATGAATTATGAGCGTACGGGCCGGGGTTTCATGAAGGACTGTGCCTCAACCCACCCCTGAGTCAGGAAGGAGCCGATTTTTCAGCCAATATGCCAGAAAACTTCGGACAATTTAGTTGCCAGAAATGACCACAAAACATTTTGGTTTTCCACACAAAATGTTGTTTTCTTATCTCATCACTTAGAAGTAGCAAATAAACTGACCATTATACTGTACAAGTTGATTCAGTGGAACCGTATCCACGTTAATATTATTCATTTATAATCACACAAGTGCATTTGAAGAGTTCTCTTTCTGCATATTTCGGGAGCACGGTGGCTCAGAAGGTAGAGATGATTGTTGCAATCCAAGAAGGTCTCGGTTCGAATCCCGCCTGTGGCAAACACATTGTGTCCTTGGGCAAGACACTTCATTTCAATTTAATTTCCCACGTGGGGGTGGGAGGGGGGGGGCATGATGGCGATGTGTACTAAGGGTACTTTAAGGGTGTACTTGTCTTCAACCAATGCTAACCCTGATTTTGTGAAGTTGGTATGTTGGGGAGTCTGAGTCGCTTGCCATTGCTCGGTGGTTCTCTTCAGGTACTCAATGGGAGGGAGACCCCCCCCTCCCATACCCACATTTGGCATTTCCTCCTGGGATCTGGGATTCAACTTTTTCGGGCTAAAAGGGTTCATCCCCCCCCTGAAAAAATAGCCCTGTACGCCTATGCAATGAATACCTGGACTTGAATAAATACCTATATTATGGTCATGATATAGCTGTAGATGCTGAAAGTGACCTTAAAAATCAATAAGTAATTTATTCTCTATCATTCTGCCTGTTTGTGAAGTGTGGGATTTGTCAACAAACGAGGGCAAGCTTCCTACTCCATGATTTCACAATTTTTCCAACATATCTGTTTCAGTTACAATGAAATACATGTAATATGAGTTACTGTCACACACAAATTAGTTCTTTATTTGATATGGTTTAAACCATCTAGAGAGCTAGTATACACAATGATGGGTACAGTTCAAGTCAAAATGAGTTGATTAAAGGGATGTTGAACAGCTTGTTAATATTTCTTGCATTACATTACTACTTTGCTATTTATTGACAGAAGGATTTCACAGAGGATTTCCCTGACGGTATTTATTCATTGGTGTTTGCGGTCACATACTTATCCACAATGGCTAATCGTGACCGTGACAGTTTTACGGGTGGGGGAAGTCGGAGGACCCAGAGAGAACCACCGAGCATCGACGAGCAACTGTCAGCTCAACAATCTAATTATGTTCAAGCTCCGCTGAAGCAGGGTACCAGCGGTTGAAGACATGCGCACCATTGACATGCAGTACGCCTTAGTACATGGCATCATCGTGTCCCCATGTTGGCAACCGGGATAAAGTGCCTTGCCCAAGGACATTACGTGGTTCGTCCCAATAGGGATCAGACTCGGGACCTCTATCATAGAAGTCAAACAGTCTACCACTGAGAAAATGTGCTTTCTTTCCTGGCGGTATTCATGTTTGTACGGCCAAACTGGTGTTGGATAACACGGAACACCAAAACATATAACACAAAATTTGTTCCCCATTGATTTTTGATAGCAGTTATGAAAAGCTCAAAGAGCTCTTTCCTTTTTGTTTTTGGACAAGTGAGTATTCACTCAAAGTCATTTTTTTTGCAGACAGTGCTATTTTTAAGTGGCCAAAGCACATGTTTCATTAAGTCCCAGAACATAACTAAAGCCGGATTTATTGATTAAACATCTCTGCATATAGCAAAGCAAAGTGTCTCAAATTAACCCATTCCAAAATGATAGTAGAGAGTTACCAAAGTTGGATAATTTGGGTATTTCCAAATGGTACACTTATTCTCACTCTCATTGTGCTTGAGGGTTCAATCTGAGATTGAAAAGGTATGCCAATCTTACTCAGGGAAGGTGAGTACAGAAAAGTACGAAATTAATCAGAAAATGAATTTTGTCTGACGGTACTAATATTTGTACGAGCAAAACTGGTACTGGATTTATTTATTTATTTATTTATTAGGTTTTAACGACACATTAACAGCCAAGGTCATATTATGTCGGTGACAGTTGTACGGGTGGAGTTAGCCGGAGTACCCAGAGAGAACCACCGAGCAATGACGAGCAGCTGCCAGCTCCCCAACATAGTGCCTCCGCACTGTAGCACAGGCAGGGTTAGATTGGTTGAAGACATGCGCACCATCAACGTGCAGTATGCCTTAGTACACGGCGTCATGGTGCCCCCATGAGGACAGTCGGGGTGAAGTGATCGGGACATAATTGGAATATATCCAACAGGTACAATGTCGGATATATTCCAATTATGTCCCGATCATGCAAAGCAACAACTTGAAATTCTCAGAATGTTTCCTACTGTCCCTGCCCGACAGTTTAGTATCTTTGTCAAGAGCCGAGACCGCGTGGAAATACCGTGGATCAGGTGGAAACCGAGGGCACGATTCGCCCCTACTTTATTCTCAACTCAACGACTTTTCCATTGATTATTTACCTGTCACCGGCTGAGTTAGGTATTATATTTGTCTATTTGATGAACTTTTCAACCTTAACTATTTGCGGCTTCATGTAGCAACACTGAAAGGCCACTGCACGGTTACCAATATTCAGGGATCGATTTTACGAAAATAACAATTATTCCGACTATACCCACATGGGAACTCCTAAATATGCCAAGGGTTAAACTTTTGATGATGACGTGTAAAACAGAAGTTGTCATGCTATACTTGCTGCATGCAGGCATAGAAAACATTCAGCGCTCAATGAATTAGGAATGGAGTAAATTGTCACTTAAACCTACGAAATTCTGAAAAAATGAATTGTTTTCGACGGCATCTACCATTATGCATCTGAGACAGGGATTGCGTTAAACTTTACAGCAACCTTATAACAGAAAATATTCTTGGGATTGAACTGTGAATCCAAATTTTGAAAGCATTTTCGGATATTCTATTCTAAACTACCAGTGCACGCTTATCAATATTCAGTGATTTTATGAAAATTAAAATTATTCCGACCATACCCATATGGGCAGTCTCGAATCTGCCAACGGTTAAATTTTTATTTATGACATATAAAACAAAAGTTGTCATACTATGACTGCTGCATACAGCCATAGAAAACGTTCAGCGCTCAATCAGTTAGGAATCGAGTAAATCGTCACTTAAGCTTACCAAATTCTGAAAACGAGAGTTTTTTTGGACTGCACCTATCTTTATGCAAACAGAACGAGCATAGGGTTAAACTTTACAACCAAACTTACAACAGCAAATATGCTCGGTACGCAATTGTAAATATGAACATGTAAATCATTTTTCGATATTCCTTTCGAAAATGGAAGAAAAGTGAGCTCCAAATTAGCCAATTTTATGAAGTATTTTAGGGCACTCAAATTCAAGGCCCGAAAACTGGGTGAAGATTAAAACTTTGCATAAAATATATAACAGCAAAATTGTTCTTGGATGAGGGCTCAATCCTCGCATGGAAAAGGTTTTGAGACAATATGGCTCCAGTGCTGAGAAAGTGCATGTAAACGTTGGCGAAAATAACAATTATTCTGACAGTACCCTTATGGGAAGTCTCAAATCTGCCAAGGCTTAAACTTTTAATAATAACATATAGAACAAAATTTGTCATGCTTTGACTGCTGCAAGCAGCTATAGAAAACATTCAGAGCTCAAGCAATTAAAAATGGAGTAAATCGCCACCTAAATTTACCAAATTCTGAAAAAATTGGAAATGTTTTGGACGGCACCTACTTTTATGCAACCAGAATGGGATAGGGTTAAACTTTACAACCAAACTAACAACAGCAAATATGCTCGATAGCCAATTGTGAATACGTACATGAAAAGTGTTTGAAATTAACCCTTTCCAAAATGATAGAAAAGGCAACCAAAAATGGCTAATTTTAGCATTTTCATTTTCAAACGGTACTCTTATTCTCGCTCTCATTGTGCTAGAGGGTTAAATCTGAGATTAAGAAGTAAACAGTAACTTTCTTCGACAATCATTGTTGCATCTAGCCATTCCAAAATAAGTATTACAACTACCTTGTAATTAGAAAAATTTGCTCTTGAAGTTGGCGAAAATAACAAATATTCCGACAGTACCCTTATGGGAAGTCTCAAATCTGCCACGGGTTAAACTTTTAATAATAACATATAGAACAAAATTTGTCGTGCTTTGGCTGCTCCAAGCAGCTATAGAAAACATTCAGAGCTCAAGCAATTAAAAATGGAGAAAATCGTCACCTAAACTTACCAAATTCTGAAAAAAATTTGAGTTTTTTTGGACGGTACCTACTTTAATGCAACCAGAATGGGATAGGGTTAAACTTTGCAACCAAACTTACAAAAGCAAATATGCTCGGTAGTCAATTGTGAATACGTACACGAAAAGTGTTTGAAATTGACCCTTTTCCAAAATGATGGAAAAGCAACCAAAGTTGTTTAATTTTGGCATTTTCAAACGGTACTCTTATTCTCGCCCTCATTGTGCTTGAGGGTTAAATCTGAGATTAAAAAGTAAACAGTAACTTTATTCCGCAATCATTGTTGCATCTATCCAAACCAAAATAATTGTTACAACAACCTTGTTATTAGAGAAATTTGCCCTTGAAGTTGGTCAATTTTGAAGAAAAAATCTATATTCCTGTCATTTTTGGACAGTGGGGGTTAATGTTGAAAGATTTGAGTGGTGATTGTGGTGTATCATATTATGCTGTAAATGTGTGGAAAATTTGAGCGAAATAACTGTAAACAATTTTGAGACATTCGAAAAATGGTGAAATTTTGAAGGTTTTGGCAGAATATTTTGAAAATACGCGTTTTCACAGATATGACGATACCGCATTTCACTAGATTTTATGACATTACATAAGTGAGCCAAATTTGGTCAAAATCGTACAACTTGTTTTCGAGCAGTTCAACAGACAAAATTCAGGGAGGAAAAAAAAAAAAAAAATAGAGAAGAAAAATTTTGAAAAAGAAGAATAACAATAGTCTTTCCCAAACTGGGTTTGGGAAAGCCTAAAAACGCCCTTCCAGATACAGTTTTACAAAGAGCGGCCTGAGAAATAGATCTACTTTGTCGGGCCTTACCTATTTCTGAATTTCTATTCTATCTATGTTTTAAGCTGCATTTTCTTTTCGATATGACAACCATGAAGTGAACCACTTTAGCCTAATTGCATTTTGAAAAAAAACATTGCCACTTGAAATTTCGTTATTTGACATCACTTTTCAGAGGATTAAACAATCTTTTTAACCCCTCCAATTCTTCGAACTGACAAACTGTTGCGAAATTTAGCCTACCGTGTGAATGGGTTAAATTGTGAAAACGAGTAAACCAAATATTACGTCCCTTGAGTGCAACAGGGTGCCATCCGCAATGCTTTGGCATTGCAGGTGGCACATTGTCGCACACAAGGGCTGATTAGTCAGAGAACTAATCATGTTGGTAGAAATTAGAAAAGACTAATGTTTTTCAATGGATTATTATTTTTTTAGGCTTTTCCCTCTGGAAAAGGCTATTGTTTTTCAACGGATTTTTTTTTCTTGGGGGGGGGGGGGGGGGGGTGGGGGGGTGAGGGGGGGGGGGGGTGCGGGTTTTGTGTCCACACATTTTGTCCGTACGATTCAGAAGCCATTTTCGAACGGATTTTCACAAGATTTTGCACACACACAGAGCGGCAGTAGTAGGAGAGAGATGAAACGTCCCTCATTGGGGGACCCCGGCGGGGACCCCGGAAGTGACGTCATGACACGGGACCTGGTGACGTCATGTTGTGTTGTCATGGTAACCAGCGTGAGCTGCCATCTTGTGACGTCATCTCCATTGTGATACTTGGTGTGAGTGCGCATGCGCAGCGCGTGTTGTTAGGGCGACACGTGTTTCCGTCGGCCATTTTGTATACTGGAGGCCGCCATATTGGTTTCTATGGTAGCACGTGGTTGCTATGTGACCCAAAACCTTCTAACAAGACAGGGGTATGTTCGGAGGATGTGTTCGATTGAATCGGAGTATTACGAATTACCCAAATAAACCCGACAATCCCTCGAAATCACCGAATTTGACTTTATTTACTACGGATTCCCCCAATTTATCGGTGTAGCACGTAGTGCTATAGTACCAAGGGGCCAAGGGGTACCGGTGGTGTGTTCGATTGAATAGGAGTATACCCCAATATCATAGAAGAGCCTATTAATTGGAACAGCTTTGCTTATTATTACTATATTTAGCTATTCTGGTCTATTCTTGTTAGTTCTGACCCTATTCCAAGTACTCTTGTTGTTTCATTTATCTAGATCATTTATATAAATTATAACTAACCAATCAGATTGCTTGATTTCTCATAACCTATACTTAATCGTACAAAGTTATCTCCCCTTATTACAACGAAGTTGTATCCGATTTTCATCACCTCTATACCCAATGGCAATATCTCCGAGCACCCCAATTTCGGCACCCCTTTTTTGAAAAACATATGACCTTCAGCACCCCTTTTTGTCATATGTGCTTATGTGAAACGGCACAATGTGTCACAATGTGCCCTAGCACATGGGCACATGCTTTATGTGCCGATATGTGCTTATGTGAAAAGGCACAATGTGCCCTAGCACATAGGCACATGCTTTATGTGCCGATATGTGCTTATGTGAAAAGGCACAATGTGTCACAATGTGCCCTAGCACATAGGTACATACGGTTATTTGAGGATACATATTGCCTGGTATTGTATTATTCGAGGATACCTACTAGAGAATCCCTTTTTTGTCATATGTGCTTATGTGCAAAGGCACAATGTGACACAATGTGCCCTAGCACATAAGCACATGTATTATGTGCCGATATGTGCTTATGTGAAAAGGCACAATGTGACACAATGTGCCCTAGCACATAGGCACATACGGGTATTTGAGGATACCTATTGCCTGGTATTGTATTATTCGAGGATACCTACTAGAGAATCCCTTTTTGTCATATGTGCTTATGTGCAAAGGCACAATGTTCCCTAGCACATAAGCACATGCTTTATGTGCTGATATGTGCTTATGTGCTTGGGCACATTGTAACACAATGTGCCCTAGCACATAGGCACATACGTGTATTTGAGGATACCTATGGCCTAGTATTGTATTATTTGAGGATACCTATCGAGGATACCTTCTGGAGAATCCCTTTTTGTCATATGTGCTTATGTGAAAAAGCACAATGTGACACAATGTGCCCTAGCACATAAGCACATGCTTTATGTGCCGATATGTGCTTATGTGAAAAGGCACAATGTGCCCTAGCACATAGGCACATGCGACCAAAAAAGGATTCCATAGCCACAGGTGTTGTCCAAAAGGGATTCTTAAAGAGGGATTCTGTAAAATGAGATTCCTATCAGACTCCGTAAAATGGGATTCCGTGTTTTAACATCAACACTTGAGGATATGGAAAAGGATTGATAACACCCAATCATTATTACAAGAACCTGAACAGATACAACTGACAACCAAGATCGAAGGGAACACAACATAACAAAGTGAACGAAGATCGAACTAGTTGGATTGATCGAACACAACCAAGATCGAAGTAAACTGACCCAATGAAGTTGGCGAAGTGAAATGAACATAAAATAGTGAACGAAGATCCAACAGAACCAAGATCGAAGTGAACATAGCAAATTGAAAGAAGGTCAAACTAGTTGGATTGATCGAACTAGTTGGACAGACTGTACAGCTCTGACCAAATACAATCAAGATGGAAGGGAACAGAACAAGGTGAACAAAGATCCAACACAACTAAGATCGAAGTGAACAAAACAAAGTGAACAAAGTTTTCAACTGAATGAACTATAAGCCCTAAATATAACCCAATATTAACCCCCTTGAATTGAACAAAACTGAATGAACCCTTTGAAGCCAATACAGTTTTTAACTATAACCCTAATATAACCCAGTGTAAACCCCTTTGAACTGGATGAATTTTATCTATAGCCCTAATGAAGGTATTAACACCCTTTGAACTGAACAAAGTTTACAGCCTTAATGAAAATATAACGAAGGTGATCTGAATTAAAGTTTTCAACTACAACCCATTGAACTGAATACTTCTAATAGGGAAGGGGAATACCCTCGAGTGTTGATGTTAAAACACGGAATCCCATTTTACGGAGTCTGATAGGAATCCCATTTTACGGAATCCCTTTTTAAGAATCCCTTTTGGAAAACACCTGTGGCTATGGAATCCTTTTTTGGTCGTATGTGCCTATGTGTTAGGGCACATTGTGCCTTTTCACATAAGCACATATCGGCACATAAAGCATGTGACCATGTGCTAGGGCACATTGTGACACATTGTGCCTTTTCACATAAGCACATATGACAAAAAAGGGGTGCTGAAGATCATATGTTTTTCAAAAAAGGGGTGCCGAAATTGCGGTGCCCGGAGATATTGCCATTGGATATAGAGGTGATGAAAATCGTATACAACTTCGTTGTAATAAGGGGAGATAACTTTGTACGATTAAGTATAGGTTATGGGAAATCAAGCATTCTGATTGTTTAGTTATAATTTATATAAATGATCTAGATAAATGAAATAACAAGAGTACTTGGAATAGGGTCAGAACTAACAAGAATAGACCAGAATAGCTAAATATAGTAATAATAAGCAAAGCTGTTCCAACTAATAGGCTCTTCTATGATACTGGAGTATACTCCTATTCAATCGAACACACCACCGGTACCCCCGTGGTACTATAGCACTACATGCTACACCGATAAATTGGGGAATCCGTAGTAAATAAAGTCAAATTCGGTGATTTAGAGGGATTGTCGGATTTATTTGAGTAATTCGTAATACTCCGATTCAATCGAACACATCCTCCGAACATACCCCTGTCTTGTTAGAAGGTTTTGGGTCACATAGCAACCACGTGCTACCATAGAAACCAATATGGCAGCCTCCAGTATACAAAATGGCCGACGGAAACACGTGTCACCCTAACAACACGCGCTGCGCATGCGCACTCACACCACGTATCAAAATGGAGATGACGTCACAAGATGGCCGCCCGCGCGGGTTACCGTGACAACACAACATGACGTCACCAGGTCACGTGACATGACATCACTTCCGGGGGCCCCGCCGGGGTCCCCCAATGAGGGACGTTTCATCCCTCTCCTACTACTAGCGGCACAAAATTTAAAAATGTACCCGAGCGGAATTTTCGATTTAACTCTCATTTGGCCTGAATGGGCAAAAAAAAACTGTCAAAATTAGGGTTCATAGGCACTTTCTCGAACCGTGTCTTGTAGATTTTTTTAAACATTCATCGTTGTTAGAACTGTCGTGATACGACCATTGATATACAAGAGATATTAGGCAAAAACAAGCTTAAAATTCATGTTCTCCCTGATTTTCTCTGAAAACATCTTGAAGATTTTTAGGAAAAAAAGACCATTCGCAGTTCTTGGTGTGACTTTACAAGTTGCATGGAAAAATATTCCTGTTAGCACTTGTTAACCCTTGTTAACCCTCTACAAGCTGCTAGACATCAATATTTTGGATATATTTGAGATAAATAGACCATTTTCAAATAGCCACAGCATTCAGAGGGTATGTGTTAAACAAACATAACTCCTTTTGTCGGTCATTAACATATCGGTCGACGACATAGATATTAACCCTCTCCAGCATTAATGATGGTTTTTATCTAAACATATTTTTATCACACTGAGTCATTTGAGACTACTGTACCCATCTTTCTCATAACATCAAAAAGGAACTTCAGTGAGACAGTTAAAAACAATTCATCAGACGCTCTGAGGTCATGAAAAAAGCGGTGGCCTAGGAGGAGACAATATTGCAGTAAATGCAACGAAGCACCTCATTTAGCGCGCATGCGCGCGTAATATTTTGAACTCTTCTTGGCACAGATCGTGGTGACATGCAAAATTCATATGACTGGAGAAAAAATGGACGTGTGTAAAAATCTGAAAATATTTGTAATTCTCCTATGTTTTGTTTAGCTATATTTTCATTTCTGTGCATTGTTTTTATACTGTACGAGCAAAGCAATCCGTAATACCTATATATGCGTTTATACCATCTGCTGAAGTGTTTTTGCAACAGCGACACGAAAACAATCCGACAAGAAGGTCCGACTTCAGTTTTTGCCAATGATATTGAATACCCTATCGTTCCAAATGAGTACTCGGTCATACTAAAATTAGACCTCGAGTAGAAAATTAGACTGCAAAAGACCGCACGAAAACGACGGAGGCTAGAATCATCGAATGAACGCTATCTGTTTTATGGGATATACCAAATAAACATCCGTAGTTTAGTGCGATATTTTAACTTTTACCCCAAAAATGTCACGCTTAATGCAAAGCGCGATACCCGGATATACTGGTCCTAAAACACCAATGTACATCTGAACTTTAATATCGCTATTTTAATTTTATCCTCTAACATTCAACCTTTAATGTATAGTGCGACTTTCGATTTGCGGTCTCAATGTTTGCCAGCAGGGACAAAGAGACCCACAAGGAAACTTTTAATCTTGAAAACATCAAATAAAAAGGAAATTATACGCAATATCTTAAATAAAATTTATTCCAAAGACGGTGGTAATATCTTGATGGAAGCCCTTCTATTTTAGGTTTAAATTCCAATAGAAAATCATATTTGCGGTCTCATTTTCTACCAGGCATTTAGACACCGATTATGCGGAAACCCTTCCCTGAAATGGGCCAAGTCGAGTCGGCGTTTTGTCCTAAGTCGAGTTTCGTACAGAAACGATTCGGAAACGATTCGTCCAAAAATCCGCCTTTTTTTGGAGGGGGGGGGGGGGTGAGGAAGGAGTGCCCTTTTAAGTGGTTTCGAAGGAATATGTTAAGCCCCCACCCCACCCCACACACACACACACCCACACACCGTGAAACTTTGTCCAAAAACTTGAAATTATTTACAACCAATTTCTCGTGAATCATGAGTCACAATGCTTTGAAATGTGGTATTCACCTTCTTTTAGTGAGAGAGATTCAACTTTGTTCACAGATGTTTCTTGTTTATCTTCTAATCCGAAGAGATTGAATGACATATATGCACAAATAAGAGTGCTTTATGGGTATTTCCTCGCGCGCCTGTGCTTGCACAAAACGCTTTCTTGTTCTAAATGTATCGAGTATGACTATGCTTGGCCTCAGATACTCTGAGTTCAGATAGAGTTTCAGGCATGTGGAATTTCAGTTGTCAAGTTCGATGGGGATGTTTAACTTCACAGATGGGTAGGGATTTTAATTGGACAACTAGCCATTCGTCCACTGAGTTCCAATGTGTTCTGTGTGCCTACCATAGAGTTTCTTTCGTCATGTCAAGCAATATCATAACAGGGATACTTTTGAAAATTCCGACATCGAGTGATTCCTGGATAATACCACATCAGGCTGAATAAGCACTATCACGTTTAGCATTCCATTATTTTCTTGCCTGCTGGACGGTCTGTTAGCTGATCATCCATTATTTGGTTGACTGCTAAACCACAGGGCAGCACACGAATCCGAGGCCACAGTTTACACGAACTTATTCAGAATCTAAAGACTTTGATGGTCTTGAAGTCCGAACCCTTCTCTTCCAAATCCACTAGATGATCATAGGGGCGACACCCCAGCAATGCCACAGAACTTCTCACTACTATGCACAAGAATCATAAGTCAAATTTTGTAATGTTGTATATTTTTTTATTCTAATCCACAAGTGTTTATTCCACTGTCTTTGTTTATTTAATCGTCACTTCCCACACACACACACAAACAATCAACAGAATACAACACATGCGACACAAAATTTTGAACAACTAAAAGTCCTTATAATATCAATAACTGTTTATTTCGGACGCATGATCCATATAAAAATACAAAACGAAACAAAACAGGTAGAGAGAAGAAGAAACAAACAAACAATAAAAATAATAACTATATGGGTGTGGTTATGGCTGTCAACAGATCAGATCATAACAAGTTTACACTCTGCCTCCTTTCTTCGTTCATGGAAAACATGTCCTGAACATTGCTAGGAAAACTTGGAAGGATCACAAATTGAGACACTATAACATGACTCCTATGGGATACTTACAAAAGTATTTCAGTCCATTATAACAAAAAATGGAGAATATGCAAAATGGGTAAACTTCATCCATTACTACGCTACCTGGCCAAAATGTTAGGGCCTTAGACTGAAGTACTTGTGGGACCTTGGAACAAAAACTGAGACGCTATAACATGGCTCCAGTCAGATAGTTATAGAAGCATTTCAGTTCATTATAACATGAAAATGGGTAAAATTCGTCCATTACTATACTAGCAGGCCAAAATGTTCGGGTTTTAGACTGGAGTAGTCCGTGTGTACCTGGCACCTTGTTTGTCATGTTATGAGACGTTGCAGAGCATAAATTGGCTGCGGAAGGACTTTTTGAATTGAGTTTAATGACAGTGTTATTGCCAAAAAACTGTTCACCACACGGGCCCACAATGCTCGGCTATCCTGTACGCAGTCACTTTTTGGGTGTGAAATTGCCTACCCGAAGTGTGATTTTATGTTTGTGTGTCGTCCATACAACATTTCTACTGCCGCCATAGGTAAAAGCAGCCTTTTGTAATTTTTGCCAATTTCCAGCCACATTTGAGGGTACCTTACTTCACCACCATCTGCAGCAAAATTCAGGGTAATGTATTTTCAGATTTTTATCTTTTCTGTTAGGTATTTAATGAGCTACCTATTGCTGACCTTTATTTAACCCTTTACCTTACACGAAAAGCAGACGACACTTGCAAAAAAATTCTTGAATAACTAATTTGTTCCATTTTTTATCTCAACAATATAGGTTATGATCCCTCTTTGGAACGAGCTCTTAGAGCTCGTTCCAAAGAGGGGTCATAACCTATGATTTTGAGACAATTAATTGGCGATTTTTGTGAATATAGCTGGCCGGTTTTAGCCGTTACGTTGGGTAAAGTGTTAAGATATCATCACTGGGATTCAGAGCTACAAGCGATTTGAAATAAGGTATTTTGTCCATTTTCGGTAGTTGTTGCCATGGTAATACAACGATCGACAAAAATTTGGGCGCCAATTTATCGTCACCCTTTTTGCCACGGTACCTACTACGTAGTTCCAAAATTTCAGCCGGCTAGCTTGAATAGTTCATGACATTTTGCGCCAAATGCCTTAACTGGCCACGTTTTGGAAAATTAGCCTCCTTCTGAACTGAATGATAATACCTGTAAATAAACCTATTTTTTTCCCAAAATAAGCAGGCTCCGTGGTTTGACAACTTTTGTTAATTTCAGCCCTTTAGATCTATTGACTGCAGAATTAATAAGGAAAATGAGCTTAGAAAGCAGTTTTTTTTTACAAATCAGAACTCTGAGCCTCTTTTTGACTTGGATGCTAAGAATACATCAATCTGTTTTTTTGCGTTGTTATAGAGCCCTACTTTTTTCTAACACCTCCCACACATTTAAAAAAAAAGTACAACTGGGTTAAGACGTTATGTCTGTATTCCCTAAATACTCTATTTTGATTGCTGTTCCATGGTTACCAACGAAATATTTCAAGCAATGCTTGCACATTAAGTCATTTTGTTGATGCGAAATTGCCTACCTTGGTTGGAAGTATGAGTTTATGTTTGTGTATCGTCCATACCACCTGTATTTTCTACCTTTGCCATATGTAAAAGTAGCCTTTTGTCATTTTCGCCATTTTGCAAACAAATTTGAGGGTACCTTCCTTCACCCCCCCCCCCCCTCCACAGCAAATCTAGGGATAACGTGTTTTCAGATTTTTACATTTTCTCTTAGGGTATAGAATGAACTACCAATTGCTGACCGTTTTTTTTTTTTAAATCGCTACTGGAATTTCCAGATACAAGCGATTTGAAATAAGGTATGCCTTGGTCCATTTTCGGTTGTCGCTGCCATGATAACACAACGATAGACGAAAATTTCGGCGAAAATTTATCGTAAACTTTTTAGCCACGGCACATGCTATGCACTTCCAAAATTTCAAATTTCAGCCTGCTAGCTTGAATAGTTATGGACATAATGCTCCAAATGCTTTAACTGGCCCCTTTTTGGAAAGTTGGCCTCGTTCTGAAATGTATGATAATACTTGCAGACCCCCCCCTCCCCCGCCCACGCCCCCGCCTCCAATACGCAGACTCTGTGGTTTGACAGCTTTCATTGATGTCAGCCCTATAGACCTATTGATTTCAAAATTGTTATGGAAAATATGCTCAGATAAGTTTTTTAACCAATCAGAACTTCGAGCCTCGTTTTGACCTGAATGCTGGGAATATGTCAATTCGTGTTTTTTTATTGTTATAGAGACCCTTCCTTTTTCTAACACCTCCCACTCTTTTCATAAAAAAGCCCAACAAGGTTTAGATGTTATTAATATATTCCAAAATTCCACATTTTGGCGTCTCCATGGTTACCAACGAAATTTATCGAAAATGACATAGCCGAGGTCATAGAGGACTTTGAGCCTATACCCCTGTTCAAATTTCATCATGCTGTTGTACACAGTTTCTGAGAACATTCGCCAATTTGGGCGGAAAAATAATAAGAGGAAGAATAATAAACATAAATTTTTCCATTTAACAATAATAATAAATTTACACAGAGTGCAAACGTAAACAGGTTACATAATATACATATCGGGGACAGAACAAAGACGAAGTCCCAGATTCATCCTTTATCGGGCAAGCAAATATTCGAGACAGATCTGGGTATGAAGCTGTGAAGTTGCGTTGGAGAACATCGCGAATATTTCACTTGCAGAAAAGAATGTTCCATGATTTGACTAAAGATGAAACATATCTAAAATCCAAGTTGTATATCACCTTAATAAATGAGTTGCTACTAGGAAATAGCCGCTCTCAGCACAAGTCCGAGGGTATGCCATAGAAAACAAACATGCTACTAGCACTGCAATATTTATTATAACCTATCAGAAAACGGAAGGCATTATTGTAGGATTCGGAAAGCCTCCAGATACTTTTGTGTGTAAAGTTAACCCAAAGTTGACAACAGCTTAGTGTGGAGATATATTGAACGACAAAAGCCTATTGACACAGAATGAAAATTTATAAAACTTCTCAGCATCTGGTTAGAGCAAGTGCAGATTGCACGACATTGCCTTTCTATGTCTGCATCATCTGCAAGGTTTGAATGAATTAAGAGCACTCAATACTTAAATTCAGGTACAAACAATAAATCGGATGTTGCGAGACAGACGTCGGGGAAATTTAAGCAACGTCGGCTGCGTAACAAAGATGGTTTATAAATTTGTTTACCTGAGACTGCAACCGATATGGAGTTATTCAGTGACTTGCTCGTGTCATCAATGTAGATACGGAACAGGAACGGCGATAATATTCAACCTTCCTAAAACCATTAGTCCAAGAAAATGGGGGAGACATTGTTTGACCCAATCTAACAGAAAACTGCTGAGTTGTGAATCAGTTTAGTAATCGGAGTAACGCTACATGTACTTTGCGCTTAAGTAATTTCTGAAGAAGTGTAATATTATTGATCCGATCAAACTCTTTCTTTGTCTTTGCATCAAGAAAACTTACACCACAGGGGTATTATAAGTTATGCGTACATAACAACATCATTACAGTTCAAGGTTGTTGCTATGGATTGTGACGCAAAGAGTCACCTAACCATGCGAAGCGTTTAAATGAGACATCCAGTATAAACTCTCCATATACTATACATGTCGGCGGAGATAACGTTTTTGTCCTGTTTGAAAAACAATAGAAATATAGTGGAAACAATAAATTTGTGGACGCGTTTCTCACGCTCCGCAATCAGTTGGACCAAATTCGTGAATAATTGTTTTGTTTTTACAAACGCAGAAGACAACAGATAGAGTTACATCCCTTGGGTAGTTAAGGAAGCGGGTACACTGTATTTTGTTGACATATCGTCCCCCGAGTTCTTGTTTCAGTTAATTATTCGACAATTTAATTTATAACAGGAAAATATAATCGAATTGTGAGAAATCTGATAAAATTTGTGACTATTGCAAGTTGTTTGGTTCGATTTTCACACCAAGGCGACCGAATGCGAAAAACTTTCATTTAAACAATATACCCCAACCTTTCGCGTGCCCTTATACCCTGGATGTTGCACGCTCTCGTATAGCTTGGATGTTGGGTGCGCCCTTTGCCATGGCTATTTGTCCTAGGCATTCTGACCAATCAGAAGACATAATTTATCGGGATATAGGGACAAAATAACTCAAAGGATAACGTAACATTTCCGTAGGGCAAAAATACTTCCATCAGTGGAATGGTTTGACTTAAATCCGAATTGAGAATCCGTTGTTGTGAGTTTATCAATGCAATCCTTTCTTAGGTAAAGTGTTAAAAAATTGAACGAAGTGACCATTGACATTGATTCTCTCCATGTAATTTCACATTGACTATGGCTAGCAAAGTTCGAAGGTGAAAGACTTGAATAAAAGTCAGACATTGGGAAGTAAAAGGGGCGTGGTGGCGTTGCGCCAACCGGTTCTCGTCAGATCACCGAAGTTAAGCAACGGCCGAGCCCGGTTAGTCCTTGGATGGGTGACCGTCTAAACGATCGATTCGGACTCCTGCGTTGCGTCCTAAGGCACTTCGCCCCGATTGTCCACATGGGGGCACGATGACGCCGTGTACTAAGGCGTACTGCACGTCGATGAAGAGATTTCGAAGTTTTGGAAGTAAAATACCATAATGTACATAGTTATTTAGACCAGAGAACTTCGATTTTTGTAGAAAATTCCAGTGAAATTTCGCTTCTATTTAAAAATAGTCCGTTAACGATTTCCATTCCGCACATATGTTCGGAACAGCTTTTCCATTTTCGCACGGTTTTGTGTTGCTGTAGTTGAGGATTACATAGAACAGGCGTTTAATAAAATCATATCCTGCACATCGAAGATGTAAATTGGAATAGTAAGACTAAGTTCACTGTGCCTCATTGACATAGCTTAGCATCAGAAGTAAAATAAAAAGGGGATAAAAGCCCCTAAACTTTTTTATCTTAAACTTGTAAGGAAATGGAACCTGTTTGTCTTCCCGTCAGTTCACGTTTTCACGTTTCCGTATGACTTCTTATGTGTAGGGTACGACGTTTATCTCACTGAGTTGGAGAGGACAGCTGGTGATTGGTCTCGGTAGGTGGGTTCCATCCTAGGAACCCTTTGTCCACTGGATAGTGATATACGAGTTTAGCTACTGGCGCTATCCATCTCCTTGTGTAAACATATTCACGAACTGGGGAGACGACCTAAATAATCTTTAAGCTTTCTGCCGAATTCGTCCTTCAACATGTATTTATGTTTAGTGTAATACTGCGTACTATTGTAATAAAGTATACACAAAATGACGTAATTTGTTCCAATAAAAAATTGTTTAAACTAAAAAAACTGAAACATATATATTTATAACCATTGATTGTCCTGTCAGACAACTACTGCTGTACAAGCTGTCCTCACAACCAGCAAACATCACTACAAGGAGATGGATACAGACGCCTCAGACCGCGATGACTGGAACCTTTTGAGGGAGAGTGTATAATTGTGGAAGGCAATAAAAAATTCTCTGTTCACTTCGTACGGACAGGACAATCATTAGTTATTCCCAGTTCCTTATTCGACATACTTCTCGAATAAGGAAATGGGAATAAGTAACGGTTGTCAAGTTCACTCACTTCGTTCGAGTAAAACTTGAGCCATACAGAAAAATAACACAATCGATGGGGTACCTTAACAATGCGCTAATAAATATTGTTTAAACTAAAAAACCTAAAAATAAATATTAATAACCTCTGACGTGCCTTGCCAAACAACCACTGCAGGGCAACTTTTCCCCATAACCCGCAAACATTACAAGGAGGAGATGGGAACAGAATGACGCCTCAGACCGCGACTACTGGAACCTTTTAGAGGAAAAAATATAATTGGGTACCGCAATTAATATTTTCCGGTTCACTTTGTTACAGTACAACTCCGAGCCACACAGTAGAACAGTAAACAGCAAAATCGAAGGGGTACCATAATAACCCCAGTGTATCACTACAGACTGGAAAAT
The DNA here is from genome assembly GCA_031216915.1 of Pictodentalium vernedei. Lineage (NCBI taxonomy): Eukaryota > Metazoa > Mollusca > Scaphopoda > Dentaliida > Dentaliidae > Pictodentalium > Pictodentalium vernedei. Next base: position 366,986,257 of record CM062297.1, on the reverse strand, counting down.
GAACTGGACATGTTAGTAAAATGTTCAGTGGTTTCAGGTTCACGGGCGTCGGAACAAAAGGAAGGCGGCGGGGGCAGTTCAGATCAAAGGCACTCTCTGCACATAAAAAGAAGTTTCCTATTAACTCTCAGAAGCCGGGAGTCGAGTTTTCTTGCCTGTGATGTAATACGACAGGTAATCTGGCTGTGACGGTTTGGCTATCTTTTGGCTGGGAGAGAATTAAACACTGAGCAGGTGCTTCTAGTCAAGTGTCGTCTGCCTGAATAAGCAGACGACACTTGACTTGAAGCGCCTGCTTTACTGCAAGTTTTTCGCGGTCTGTCATGTTCTGATTCCACGGCTTCTAAGAGTTAAAGGATACGATATGCGAAATTTTTCAAGTTTCAAGTCATCATTTATTTCAGCACTGAGCATCACGAATCAGATTTGATATCGGGAACGTGAATTTCACGGCTCCACGGCTCCTGGTTCTGAAAGTCAATCGCGATACACGAGAAATTCATAGACAATGTATCTATGATTGCATATTATATACTATTAAAAAACAAGTAGGGGATATTTGATAAAAGTGAGATATATGAAGAAATATATTTATATTTTCATCAAAAAGACAGTTGAGGCATTGCACTGTGACACCTGATGAATGATTTTAGCAATAGTTGGGTGTCTGACAAGCACGCATTCCACGCTTTGTACTTTCGAAGACATGGACGGCCAGTCAGAGAACTAACCACATCAAGTCCAAGACATCAATACCTTCTAAATCCCCCTCGGTTTGCGAGACTAGCGCGGATCCGACGCGTCATACTCCTCACCAAACATCCAATATCAGCTTGACTGATGTGATTCCATTCTTCCTGCAGTTCAACGGCGAGTTACTGGACATCATTAGAAGGGGGCTATTGGTGCTGTCGTATGTCCATGCCAACCATATCCCAGACGTGCTAGCTTGTTGAAATGTCTGGATTTAGTGCTGGCCAAGGCCGTGTAGTGATGTTCTGCTCCTGGAGGAATTCTGTAGCGACACGGGCCCTGTATGCTCTTGCATTGTCATCTTAGAAAATGAATAGACGGCCGTGGTGTCGCACAAATGGCACCACATGAGCTGCTAACATGTTGTCACGGTAGTACTGACCTGTGACACACCCCTGGATGACATGTAATGCTGTTCTGCTTGTCATGGTCCTCACACCATAACCGATCCACCACCAAAACGATCGTGCTGCCTAGCGGTTACGTCGTGGTATCGTTCGTTCCGCCGCCGCCACACTCTGTTTCGCCTGTCATGGAAGTCAAGAGTGCACACGATTCATTAGAAAACATGAAGTTGCTCCACCGCCGATTGTCCCAGCACTGTCGTGCTTCACACCAATAACGCCTTGCTGCGATGTGACGTTGAGTCAAACATGGAATTATTCGAGGTCGACGAGCGTATAAATTCCAGCTGTGTAGGCGATTGCGGATAGTCTAACCACTGACTTGCATATCTGTCGCTCGGTGTGGTTGCTGTCCAATTGCTGAGGCATTTTGATGGCGGTTACGTAATGATGTAGTTCGGATGAAACGATCCTCGTTAGCAGTTGTCGCCCTTGGACGACCTGATCGACATCTGTCATCAACATTGCCTGTCTGACGGTAGCGTGACCACAGTCTGTTAATCACCGATTGAGTAACGTTGAGAATTTGAGCTACTGCAGTCAGTCTGTTGCCAGCTTCTAACATGCCAACGGCACGTAAACGTTTGTCACGTGCCAGTCTTCGTATACCTCAAAAGTTACGTTTCGACCGGAAACTATTGATGATCGAGTTTATACAAAGAAAAGAACGATTAGACCTCCGAAAAAGCCCGTCCAGTACAAATGAAAATTTCAAAACGTACCGCAGACATTAACGCGGCACTCTACGAAAAATCTGTACGAAGTTTTCGTGGGCAGGTGACATTCATGATCCATAATAAACTTGGTAATATATTGATGAGTTCAATCACGCGTATCCAATACCATTTTCCGAAAATATCAGCATCAGTTTGGATATCCCCTACTTTTTTAATAGTATAGTTTATGAGATTACGGAGAATATCAATTTCTTCCGAGACCAGCTTCGCCGTTGGAGCTATGGTTTAATCTCGCGAACGGGAATTTCCCGGTTACCGATTCTGAAAATCAGTGCTATTCCTCTGGAAATTCATAGACTAGAACCGGGAATAAAAGGTTGCGAAACGCAACCTTTGATTCCCGGTTCTATCCTTTGAATTTCCCGGGTATCGGGACTGATATTCACAAACAAGAACCGGAAAATTCCCGGTATCGTGACTGACTTTCAAAAACGAGAACTAGAAAATTCCGGTTCCCGGGATTAAACCCTAATCACGAAACAGATTTATTGTTGAGGCGGCTTTCCGCAGTTTTGAGTTGGTTGTTCAGAAAATTGTACAAATAATACGTCCGGTTTTTCGTTGAACAAAGTAAATTCAATTATATTACTTCGGGCTGGCATTCAACAATTTGTAACTTGTTTGCCGTATCCGTGTACGAAAAAATTTTTGTTTAAACAGTATTCATATGCTATAAATGTACAAATCGAGCAATACAACTGACGTGTTCGTGAAGTAAGGAAATGGATTCAGTGTCAAGTTATAGAAAATTTCGATTTTCTGTCCAGAAAGGAATCCAAAGACATGGGCTATCTTTTGACACTATTACAAATGTTAGAATCAACTAAAACCGGAAAGAAAAAAAACTGTTAAAAGTTTATGGTTTTCTAGATATCAAAAAGGCATGTGACACAGTGGTGGTTAGAGACGGGAGGGGGGTGGGGGAGTTGTGGAATGTGGAGAAAGTTGTAGACTTTTGTTCTGGGAGGCGAGTTTGTTGGAATTATGAAAGCACTGTATAAAGATTTACACTATGGGGACCTAATTTAACACTGAAATTCCCATAGACATTTGTTCGCCAGAGAAAAATCACGATCGTGTGTACTATGGGGACCTGATTTAACACTGGAAATTCCCATAAGGTTTTGAATTTTTTGAAAACTTTATGTCGTGTGTACTATGGGGACCTGATTTAACACTGAAAATTCCCATAGACATTTTTTCGCCAGATTGCCATCGGTCGATGACACTCTTGTGGAAAAAATGTCTATGGGAAAAATCAGTGTTAAATTAGGTCCCCATAGTGTCATCCCTTACTACTACTCAGCCTGGGTAACGTGATAAAATGTCCACACCCATAGTATTTAACCAGGAAAACCGATAATGTCGTGGTAAAAACCGTACTATTCAGCAACAACATTCACTACGACATTGCTGGTTGTCGTGTGTAATATCCAGAACATTAATCCGACTAGAATATAATCAAACTACCACCTATCTGGGACAGTTTGTTTTATGCCTATGAGGAGGTCTTTCAACATACTAATTTTCGAACAACTGTCGTGGCCTACTACTACCCGGCAAAGACAAAGACTTTTTGGGAGCAGACTCCTTCCATCTTTGCGCTCTTGTATACATTGGATGTTTTACAGTTGTGTACGTCCCGACATTCGTTAAGTAAATGCTGTCCACTCTAATATAGGACAGAAGTTAATGGGGGTGCCACCCTTCCATGGCCCTCTCTCTCAGACAATTTTGTTGTCCGTTGACAAAGTTGCTAGTCGCCCAAATACCAACATTTTCTCTGAAAGCCATTAATTTGTAAAAAAAAACGTTGACCATTTAACCCTGTACCAATGCACACAATATCAAAATTTAGTTTTTTCCATTTTTTTCATAAAAAGCATATCATTTGACATTCATTGGAAGGAGTCTGGAGAATGCGGCTGATTCACTAATCCTTTACCCACGTAACGGACAAAACCAAGCAGCGCAATTCAGAAAAACTCACCATTCCATTTGCAATATTTTTTTTTTATTTCAGAAACATAGCCTATGACCCCTTATCCAACGAGATCGCTCAGCTCGTTCCAAAGAGGGGTCATAAGCTATGTTTTTTCACGCAAAAAATTAAAAAATTAGTTATTCAAGAATTTTATTTGCTAGTGTCGTGTTAGGTAAAGGTTTAAGTAGAGGGAGGGTTAAGGAGGTATACTGAGTTAGGTTACAAGTTGGTACCAATGGCCACCGACTCGGAACACTGTTGGGACATTTTAACCCTCGCCCCATCATGTCGAAGAATTTTAAGATCTTGGTTGTGGTCTGCTCCAATTTGACGAAAGTTTATGCTTGTTTATTTGTTTATTGGCATTTAACTACACTTTCAACAACCAGTGTCACATCGTGTCAGATAGTTTTACAGATGGAGGAAGCCGGATGTACCCAGAGAGAATCATTCATTCATTCATTCATTCATTCATTCATTCATTCATTCATTCATTCATTCATTCATTCATTCATTCATTCATTCATTCATTCATTCATACTGATTATTACTCCACCTCGTCTTTTACAAATTCACTCACTCATTCTCTATCCTCATTGAATCCATTGTTTTACTGTAAAGTCCTTTAATTATAAATTTATTTGTTCAATCATTCATCCAAGATACCATATCACTTTGATGTGATGTTAGGTAGGGTGATGTTGCACCCGACGTACTTGTATATAAACTACAGTATTTTTATCCTGTTTGTACAGAATAATTTCGTTTCTAAACGAACTCCCAATTACATACTATTATCGCAACAGACTGTGACTAGAAATGAAAAAGAAATATCGTCTCAACCCGTCCAACAGTTCAACTATGTCTGGGACTAAACCTCCTTTTATCTTCATCTTGGAACAATGTAACAATGTATTGTATTTATGTCTTGTATATTTGTCCAGCGAGAAAGGATGGTAGTATGTTGGTGAATTATGGCGGGTCACATTACACTCGACAAGGTGCAGGTAGACGCAGAGTACGACTTTATACAGCTCTATAATGAGAAAATATGTTCCTTGACAGAAAATGATGAATCCCCATATAAAAACCACGCAAATGACTGCAACTACTTTTCGCCTAGAGACTTTCAGTCAATGGCTTGTAAAATAGACGCAGGATTCTCAATATTCCATCTCAATTGCCAAAGCCTGAAGGCCCATTGGGATTCCTTCCAAAACATGCTATATAACCTACAAACAGGAAAGAACTTCTTCGACATAATAGGACTTACCGAAATTTTCAAAATTCCTCCAGAGATGTCGTTCAGTCTGGATGGCTATGCCCCGATTATTAAACGTATGAGACACGAGAATGATGATGGTCGAGGAGGGATTGGTCTATATATTAAAGAAGGAATACCCTACAGAGTTCGTAATGATACTTCGTTCTTTATTCCCCATGTTTTCGAATCTCTGAAATTAAAGATAAATACCAACCCAGAATGATTGGCGTTATTTATAGACCCAACACTCCTCCTAAAGCCGACATCAACCTCTTCTTATCAAAATTAAATGAAATAACGAATGTTTTAAATGCCGAAAATAAAAAAAAGTTTATATTATGGGGGATCTTAACCTAGACCTTCTAAAAGCAACTACACACTCAAAAAACAGACGAATTTGTTAATCTCATGTTCAGTCAAGGCTTTCTGCCTTGTTACTTACGAGAGTAACCTGTTGTTCTGCTAGTCTGATAGATCATATCTTCTCCAATAATGTTTCACAAGCAGCATTACCTGGAATAGTCATATCTGACGTGTCAGATCATTTTGGTGTTTTTTATATTGAGGAAAAGGCCAAACCAAAAGATACACCACACTTTACACTAAAAAGAATAATAAATGCAGAAAGAATCGTTGAATTCAAAACACTTATCTCGCAAAGTGATTTTTATCCTGTAATGCAGTCGAATTGTCCCAATGAGTCATATGAAACCTTTCTAAACATCTATATGAAAGCCTATGAAAGAGCCTATGAAAGAGCATTCCCTCTCAAACGTGTTCGCCAGAACACAAAATTTATTCAAAAACAGCCATGGATACCAAAGGGGGCTTGTAATATCCTCCAACAACAAAGAAATGAAAGTGTCAATGACACTGTAGCTCTACTTGTCAAGACAAAGACATGTACATGTATAGTATGTGACACAGCAATGACAAACATCTAGGTAATGACCTGATAACAAAGGTACATATAAAGTATTGTAACGGTCTGTACATAAATACTGAGCGTTGCCTGTAACAAATGTATAGGTAAAGTATTGTAAAGGTGGGTGACAGTCAGATGCTAAACTAGAAAACATCTTTGAGTCCCACAGTGGGTCTGACTGAACCCCAAAATATTTGTTCTCATAGCACAGTGATACCAAAGGCACCCCAAAACACACTCATTCCTGTCCCAAGGTGAAAACAAAGGTACCCAAGAAGTTTCGTGAAGATCAGTTCACAAATATGAGCTGTGTAGAAGTTGTGACAAAAAACTGATTGGACCTAATTTCGGTACAAAATGGCCACTGGCAGCCATCTTAAATTTTGGACCGCGCCCAGAAACACTCGTTCTTGTCCCAAGGTGATAACAAAGGTACCCAAGAAGTTTTGTGAAAATCGGTTCACAAATACAGCCTCTAGCCCAAGCTGTATTGACATGTGCACTTACAGAGTATAAGTAGCACTGAATAAATCAAAGTTCATCTAATTTGCATAATTTCTGCACGAGAAAAAAACCCGTACTATATGTGATGTATTCCATGTTACTAAACATTCATACAAAAATTTATTCAAATCAGAACTTTCATACAGAAGTTCTGTACAAAAGACTGATTGCACTAATTTTGATACAAAATGGCTGCTGGTGGCCATCTTGAAATTCGGACCACACCCCAAAACACTCGTTCTCATCCCACGGTAATAACAAAGGTACCCAAGAAGTTTCGTAAAGATCGGTTCATAAATACGGCATCTAGCCTGAGCCGTGTAGAAGTTGTGTACAAAAAACTGATTAGACCTAATTTCGTTACAAAATGGCCACTGGCAGCCATCTTGAATTTTGGACCGCACCCAGAAACACTCGTTCTCGTCCCAAGGTGATAACAAAGGTACCCAAGACGTTTCGTGAAGATCGGTTCATAAATACAGACTCTAGCCCGAGCCGTATTGACATGTGTACTTACTGTGTTTAAGCAGCACTGAAAAAATCAAAGTTCATCTAATTTGCATAATTTCTGCACGAGAAAAAAACCCGTATTATATGTGATGTATCCCATGGTACTAAATATTCACACAAAAAATTATTCAAATCAGCGCTTTCATATGGAAGTTCTGTGCAAAAATCTGATTGCACCAAATTTCGTACAAAATGGCTGCCATCGGCCATCTTGAATTTCGGCCTGGACCCCAAAACACCCGTTCTCGTCCCACGGTGATGACAAAGGTACCCAAGAAGTTTCGTAAGATCGGTTCATAAATACGGCCTCTAGCCCGAGCCGTATTGGCATTTGCACTTACAGTGCTAAAAGTAACACCAAAAAACATCAAAGTTAGTCTAATTTGCATAATTTACGCACGAGAAAAAACCCGTATTATATGTGATGTATTCCATGGTACTAAACATTCATACAAAAAATTATTCAAATCAGAGCGTTCATATGGAAGTTCTGTACAAAAAACAGATTTCTGCATCGTCGGTACAAAATGGCAGCTGGCAGCCATCTTGAATTTCGGACCGCACCCAAAAACACTCGTTCTCGTCCCACAGTCATAACAAAGGTACCCAAGAAGTTTCGTAAAGATCGGTTCATAAATACGACCTCTAGCCCGAGCCGTATCCAATTGTTGACGGACAGACGGACAGACGGCCAGACGAACAGACGGACAGACGGACGACGGGCCATGGCATAAGCTCAAATTTGGCTTCGCCAAAGTTGAGCTAAAAATCTACAAGAAAAAACTCCAAGCTCCCACCGAAAGGAACTCAGAAAACTATAAAAACTACTGTAGAATCTTCAACAAGGTAAAAAAAACAATGTAAAGCTACCTATTATAGAGATATCCTAAACGAAAACAAAAACAATATGCGAAGAACGTGGCAGATTTTAAACGAAGCCATCAATAAAGGAAAACGTGAAGCCAGATTACCCTCGTTCTTCATCCAGGACAACATCGAGTTAAGCGAGCCCCATGCCATCGCAGAAGAATTCAACAATTTCTTTATCAACATCGGAAAAAACACACCCGAACAGATTCAGAAAACTAATAAGTCCTATACAGATTACATGGACAACAATGTCTCCAATAATCTTTATTTAATACCCACAAATCCCACAGAAGTCAACCGAGTAGTAAATAAAATGAAGCCAAAATTATCTAAAGACTGAGATGACATCACAACCTGTCTCCTTAACATACGATAACCGAAGTATTGGATCCTCTAACACATGTAATTAACAACTCTTTCCTAAACGGCAAAGTACCAGACAGGATGAAGAAGGTGATACCCATATTTAAAGCGGGTGACGAGCACAGCTTTACAAATTACAGACCTATCAGCATACTTCCAGTATTCTCAAAAGTAATGGAAAAACTCATGGAAGTGAGGCTAGCTAGTTTCCTCAATAGGTTTAATATTTTATACCCTCACCAATATGGGTTCCGAAAGCGACATAGTACTATTCATCCAGTTCTTCAGCTCCTTAAAAGCATCGCAATAGAAAATAATAAACAAGAAAAAAATAGCACTGTTCCTGGATTTGTCAAAGGCCTTTGACACCATAAATCACGAAATACTATTAGGTAAACTGGAAAAATATGGCATCCGAGGTGTCACCAACAATTGGTTTAGAAGTTACTTGTCCAACAGGTCTCAATATGTCACGTACGGAGAACACAAATCGAACTAAGCCAAACAGAGTTGCGGTGTACCACAGGGCTCGATTTTAGGCCCTATTCTTTTTCTTTTATATATAAATGATATAAGTAACTCAACATCACTCAATCTTTTATCATTTGCTGATGACACCACTGCACACTGCCCGGGCTCCGATAATAATCCCATTACACCGTATTTCAGTGACCAGCTCCAGAAACTATTCGAATGGTGCTCTGTGAACCAGTTAATGCTGAATGCTAAGAAAACCTCGTACATCATACTTAATCCAAATAAAGGTAGGAACAATAATCTTTGTCAAGAGGTAAAAATAAATAACCAAAACATTAACAAGGTTGGGGCCACCGAAACAGAAAAATCTGTGAAATTCTTGGGAATTAGCATTGATGAACATTTATCCTACAAGGCTCACATATCCCGATTATGCTCGAAAATAGCACGCGCAAACTATAGTCTTAACAAAGTTAAAAATATCCTCCCCCAGGGAACTCTGAAAACATTGTATTACGCCCTCATACATAGCCATTTGGTATACGGAATTCAGGCATGGGGCAACTCAAGAGCTATCAAAAAACTAGCTGTCCTGCAAAAATGTTCAATACGAATAATTAATAACAAAAAGTACAATTCTCATACAGATCCCCTGTTTAAAGAAACCAAATACTCAAGGTTGATGATTTGTTTAGGCTATATGCACTACTGTTCGTGTTTGGCTGGCAGAACGGCAGATTACCGGTGTCTTTCAATGAATATTTAAAATTCCTGACAATCCATCTGGTAGGAGAACTAGACAGTCGGGCCTCCTATACATAGAAAAAACACGGACCCAAACTCTGGATAAATTTTCTTTATACTCCTTTCCGAAACTATGGAATGCTCTGGACGACACAACTCGTAATATTAGCGACAGAAGCATGCTTAAGAACAAGTTAACTTCCACATTCATTTCCTCATATTCCAGTTATGTCAGCTGCAACAATCCCAACTGCCCTGATTGCACTTCGTAAACTTCGTAAACTGTCAAAGTCGTGGTCCGCGTCTAAATCTGGAATCCTCGTCTTGTGCAACCTGTCGCGATTCCTCCTTACAGTGGTGCTATGTAAAATACTATATGGATACAATTAAGAACTTGCAAATAAAAGTCTAAACAAATAAATCATAACATTCGTCATCCTACGATGATGATGCAGCTAACGTAGACATCACGCCCAAACATCATGACCAACCTCTTTGTCGCAGTCTAAACGATAGGAACTTCACGATGGGACTTGTTGCCGCCCTCGGGTGTTATGATAAGTAGTGGAGGGAGTCCTATAGGCAGGTTGCTTATTGCCTACCTTGAATCACCGTCTTTCCGCTGGCCAAAATGAAACACTAATACTCTAATCTCAGAAAAGTAATGATTCGATCGTCATTCTCCATCATGTGTCACATAATTGTGACTCTCAGTTCATTCTTTCAGTCACAGTCTGTTTGCAATCACCCCATCTTCTTCCAGGGGGTGGCAGGTAGACAGCCAATCTGGCTATGCCACTTCCCATAGTATACTTCTCATTACATTTGTGCAATATGTTTATTTGTAACCATTTTACATGTATGTGTACCGTGAATAAAGAATCTGAATCTGAATCTGAATCACCAAACAGCGGTGAGCAAGCAGGAGACTTTCCAACTTGATAACTCTGCACAAGCAGAGTTAACAGCGGTTTAACCCTTTACCCAATGAATCGGCTGCATTCGCCCGCGTGATATGCAAATTCATCAGCTGAAAAAATATTATTTTTCAAACAATATCAACAAAACCATATCATGTGACCCTTCTTTGGAACGAGCTCGTCGAGCTCGTTCCATTGAGGGGTCACATGATATGGTTTTGTTGAAGGTTTTTGAAAAATTAAAAAAAATAGATACTTAAAACAATAAATTTTGCTATCGTCTTCGTTGGATAAAGGGTTAAGGCATGTGTATCATCGACGTACTGTATGTCCTAGTACAGAGCGCCGTCAGGCCTCAACATGGGCAATTGGGATTAAATGTCTTGCCCAAGAACACAACGCGACTAACGCTTGCTACAGGGCCGGATTACGATTTTGTAGGCCCCTGGGCTTCAGATACTGTGAGGCAAAATTCCACAAAATGTATAGGATAACGTGAATTCAAATTACATGACAGACCAATGCTAATCTACCCTCTATCAGCACTTTTGTCTTTGGTGCAAGCACAACCGCAAAGCAATGACGAGAGAAGAGAATGTTTCGATGGAATGAGCGATTATGAGATCGTCTCATTGTAATCAGGATTGCCAACGAGCTGGAAAATAATGGCCAAGAAAAAAATTCCAGTGTATTATACAGTATATTAATTGAGCCCTTTTTAAAGAGATAATTCAGCATATTTATACTTACTTTCACTCTACAACAAATGAAATAACTTTTCACAGTAAATTAATTTCGCTTAATCTTTGGAGGCACTCAGCTGGCGGTGACCCCTGGGCTGCAGCCCATAAATCCCTTGCCTTAATCCGGCACTGGTTGTTTAGGATATAACAGAGGCGGACTGGCCTATGGTCGACCGAGAAATGTCCCCGTGGGCCCCCTATCGGTTTCCCCCCAGAAGAGCTCTTTAGAAATAATATAACTCTTTCGCGCGTTGGACTACTCACTCTCCATAAACTTCGAAGACAAGCTATTGAAATCTTCTTTGACCGCTGTTGGTATATCCACCAGAGCTTCAGGCCTATAGGTACCAGTGTTGTCAACAGCTGTACCACCCTCAAAAAACCGTGCAGTACCTCCAAAACCTTGGAACATCGGTGGCACATCACTAGATGTGGTAGTCATCGTAGTAGCTCGTTTATGGATTGTGTGTCTATCGCCTCTAGCAGCATCTGCAAAATATTATAAAGCACTATGACATTTAGTATTCGTTCTCACTATTTAGGTGTAAAACTTGCGAGGAAGAGACGTGAGAATGTGAAAAGATTTTCTTGGAGTCAGGGAAACTCAATAATACTTTCAGTTGGGATTTCCAATGTATTCTGAAGATAGTTGTCTTGTTCTCAAAACTGTGTTAGGAAATCGATGCTGTTATGGACTGGAACCAGTCTAGCCCTTAAACAGTCCATCACCAATATTTTAGATTCTATCGTCTGGAATATTTCAGCTGGTCGGAAACCTAAGGTTAGTTTTTCCGACCATCTGAACTATTCCAGACGATTGAATCTAAAAGTACCGAAACATAATTTTCTTTGAATCAACGCAAGAAATGTTTCCCAATGGAGAGTTGATTTGACCGAATCTACAATGACATTGCAATACTGTTATTTATTTATTTATTTGTGTTTAAGGTCACATACTTATGGACAATGGCTAATCGAGACCGTGACGGTTTTACGGGTGGAGGAAGCCGGAGTACCCGGAGAGAACTACCGAGCATCGACGAGCAACTGTCAGCTCCTCAACATTCTAACTATGTTCAAGCTCCGCTCAAGCAGGGTTACAGCGGTTGAAGACATGTGCACCATCGACGTACAGTACGCCTTAGTACACGGCGTCATCGTGCCCCCATGTAGGCAACCAGGATAAAGTGCCTTGCCCAAGGACACAACGCGGGTCGTCCCGGACGGGGATCGAACTTGGGACCTCTAGCATAGAAGTCCAACAGTCTACCACTGAGCCACTGCGCTCCTGCATTACTGTTAAACATGTTTGTAAACTAAAATCCTTTTGAGGGAAGATTCACCACAACTGTAGTTTTATGATTGCGCCGCGTAGTTCCACCAATTATGCTAATATCTGGATGTTTTCAGGTCGAAGTAAATATATATTGAGTGCAATATATATACCCGAAGCACGACGAATATCTGTATATCTTGCATAAAAGGACATCACCATAAATCAAAGGTAGTCTGCGTACAAACTCCACTGAAAGTGGAGAAACAAACAGCCCATTACAGCGTCGGATTCCTTTCGGAATTAGACTGGTGGCCTGATAGCTTGGATGGTAGTATTTTGTTTGTTGATGGTCTAAATCGAAAGTTGGGTGGCAGTAAAATAAACAAAAAAAAAAAAGACTCAGAAAAGATGGAATGAGGATATAGTGGTAAATTAATGCCAGGCCTGGTCGTTTGTTGAATACATGGATATCGCCCTCCAAAACTTTCGCTCGGTAAACATAAAATAAGGAAGCTCACGCTTTCTCGCCTACAACTGAATTTGCATTACAGATTATACTGCGCTTTATAAAACTACTAGGCGCCCCCCCCCCCCCCCCCCCCACTCCACTTATATTAAACTCTCAGGGGCAGACTGGGCCAAGGAAAGTTACCGGTAAATGCCAAATGCACCGGGGTGAGACACGGAGAAAATTTTAATTTTCCTAACAAAAAAGAACGCTGTTTCCTTGCAACTGAGATATCGAATGCAGTCTAGACTGCTGATATATCGAAATGCCTCTATGTGGACTGTCAATGGCAGTTCACATAGAGAGCATTTCGGTATACCGACATTCTATGCAATCAGGTCCATTTCGCCTGTTGGTCATTTTCATAAACTTTCGTGCACCAACACGTGCTGGGCTGCTTTTTGGGAAACCTAGGGGACCCCCAATAAGGGGGGGGGGGGGGGGGGGACATTTTCCCAGGTGGACGGTATGGCCAGTCCGTCTCGGTAAATTCTCATGAACATTAGGTCAAATTAACCAATTTATTTAATTGGACACACAGCTTGCAGACTTGGACACTGAGAACGCGGTTTTCCCGGGCTAGACAAAAGAGAGGCCCACCTTCTTCAAAGGGACAGGCATGTTATGCAGACCTGTAGTTTTGTGGTAAGCGATCACCTCACCCTCTATGGCGCGGCTGATTTGAAAGTAAGGAGAGCTATGAATGCCCATCGGGAAAATTTATAATCCAACGGATTCTAAATTCCGTGTTCACACAATAAAACTAATGGAAACACGCGTAGTCTCTTCAGGATTTTATCGGTTGATAACGAGTGTCGAATAAGGAACCGGGAATAAGTAACTGTTGTCACATCAGTTTATCTCTTTAACTCTTTTTTCTGGGCAGTTGTCCAGCCTTTCTGCCAAACGACAGGTCCTGAGTCAAGTGGCTTTCCGTGATTTCTAATCAAGACTTGGCTGCCTCTTTGGGCGGCCAGCAAAGCCTTGAATAGGAACGACTGCGAAGGTAATTGGACTATTGTTTGCAGAATTTCTTGATTGTGTGTCAAACGTTCGCCAACGATCGATCGAACCATCGAGGACACGATAACCAACTAGTGCGGATTCCAGGACAGCAAAATATAAAAAAATTAAGAAACGTCGAAAAATTAGAATGGAGGAAAATTTTCTCTCCACGTTTGTAATCGTGGTCTAGACGGCGGTGCGATCGATCGCGGACGAAAACGGCGACGATTTTTCTAGCGGAGGGGAACAGATGAAAAATAAAATCGTTATGAGTTTTGAGGTAAATTGTAACAGAATCGCAAGATTCGCGAGAGGAAATATAAAAAGTGATTGATATATATAGGAGAAAAAAAAATATAAATAAATAAAATGTCGAATCGAATAGATAATAAAATATACGTAAATCATGAACGATTCTCAGATTATAAGAGCGTCGTTTCTTATAAAGGCGTTGATGAGAGCCTATGCATTCTGCGTGAATGAACAACTAACTCGCATCTTGTTCGAACGATGCGTTGGGTGTCGGGATCATCTAGACTTCGATCACGAGGATCATTCGTGTCTGACGATGAAAATGGAAGAGATGGTCGTCAAGTATTTCGAACCGGCATTCGAATGCTTTCAAATCGACAACGTGATCAAGTTTTGGAGCAGATTAGTCTTCTGTAGCGGGCGAGTCAAGCCCACCTGTTTGGAAGAAATGAAATTGCCGCGTAGAAGTCTGACTTTAGAAGACAAGGGATACGTCTTGAAATTATTGCAGAAGGGAGCATACGACACGACTAAGTTTTCTTGTTGATGTAAATAAGGGAGAATAGAAAATAAAAATAAATACCCACGTAAATAATATTAGATGAAAATTAGAAAGAAAAAAACACACACAAAAAAAAATGAGAACCAGAAATAAATTGTATCCGTCGTTTGAATGAGAACCCGAACGGCGTTTTGCCAACTGCGCCATCGTCAGAAGAGAAAGAAAGAGGAGAGAGGCATCACATCGATCAAATCAGTAGAATCCAATTGTATCTGACTCGAGAGAGAGACTCTCGTCGTTCTCTCAAGAAGGAGTATTCGCACCTCGTGAAATTCATCAACGTGGTCAACACGACACCCATCATGATTTCCATGGGTTTACACGCGGCCGGCATCGGATTGTTGTCGACCGCGGACGGCCTTCCGATCATGTTGACCATAGAATGAGTGGGTCTCGTCCCCGGATTGTTTAGCACAGTTGGAAACTTTTTGAGTAGGAAATTATATCTGAAGGCTAGGAAACATGAAAAGATTCGCGTCTTGACCGACTCCAAGATCTACACAATATCCGAAATGATCTCAATGGCGTTGAAAGATGGTAGGCTATTGGACGGAGAATACTTCATGATATTGGGTGAGAAAACGAAATACGAGACCATGAAAGAAGCCATGAGAATCAAGACTCGTCAGATCATCAAGGAAGAGATAAAGGATTCTCTCGTGGAAAGGGGGAAGAAAGAGGCCAGGGAGGAATTCAGTAAGTTGATAGTAAGTTCTATCAGTAAGTTGATAGAACTCAAGAGCAATGATTGAAATAATATATATATATAATAAGAAATAGAATTTTTTAAAGAAAAAAATATTAAATTTATATATAAAAAAAAAAAATAAATACGAAAATAACCCTCAACAAAAAAAAAATGTATTGCGTAAAGTGTAAGAGAGTTACTGAGATGGGTAATTCTCGGAAGTACGAACTAAAAACGACAGACAGATGCTTCGTGGAATTTGCAAGGTGTGTAGTTTGATCAAGACTCAATTCGTCAAAAAAAAAAAAACCGACGAGAGGCAAAGGCATCGTGAATAAAATGATCAATAATCTACCTTTCGAAATGCATCTGCCGGATCACAGTTTCATGGGACCCGGAACGAAATTGAACAAGATACTCAACGCCGATCTGTCTCCTAAATCTTGGAACAAACCCGTGAATAGGGTGGACGTGGCTGCGTATGATCACGATCTGTGCTATGCCAGACATCTCGACACTAAGACTCGCAATGAGGTCTGCGATAAAAACATGTTGGCGAAATTAAGAGACATATCCAATCCAACCAGGAGAGAGAAGTTCGAACGTTTGCTGGTCGGCAAAGTGATCGGTATGAAACGTTGATTTGGATGGGGCATTCAAAAAAAAAGTATCTCAGAAAAGAAGAAGAAGTGATTATTGACGAGCGAATTGGCCGAGGAGTTACACAAGCCCATCGTGCATAAATTTCGAAAGAGAAGGGTGTTCGTGAAGGGTCTGGACGACATTTGGTCCGCCGACTTGGTCGACATGAGATCGTTTTCGAGGTGGAACGAGGGCATCAAATATCTATTGATGGTCATCGACGTGTTTTCCAAATACGGTTGGATCAGAGCCTTGAAGAATAAATTGGGACCTTGCTTTGCCGAGGCTCTGAAGAGCGTGTTCGACTCATCTTCTCGAAAACCGAATAAATTGTGGTTGGAGAATGGGAAGGAATTCTACAACAAGGACGTTCGTCGGTTGGTCAACCTCTATTCGATCGAAAACGAAGAGAAAGCCAGCGTCATGGAACATTGGAATCGAACGATGAAGGAAAAGGTCCTTCACGGTGAATTCGACCAAGAAATACATATACGCTCTGAATGGTCTGGTCGAAGATTACAACAACACGCGACACAGATCGATAAAGATGACTCATACGCAAGCTAGCGATCCTCGAAACGAAAAACGTGTCTAGGCGAATCTATATCCCGAGAGATCTAAGATCTGGAAGGAGTCTAGACCACTGCAATTTGCGGTCGGCGATCGAGTGAGAATCTACGCTTATAAGAAGCACTTCTGAAAGGGTTACACTCCTCGATGGGCCACGGAAATCTTTGTGATAATCAGAATATTTCACACTGATCCGGTGACTTACGAAATTGAAGCTTTGGATGGTGAAGAGATTATCGGAAAGTTTTATGAACAACAATTGCAAAAGATGAAGTTTTAATAAAAAAAAAAAATATTTACTCTCTTTAACATTTTCTTGTTTACACATATATATAAAAAGGAAAAAAAATAATAATAAAAATAATTAAAAACTATTTTTAGAAAAAAACAAATGAATTAATAAAAAAAAACCTTCAAAAATAGTAAATATACTAGATATCGCACAAGGCATACCGAAAGACGAAAGTATTGAGGAATACGAGGTTCAAGAATATGAACCGATAACCGGAATGAGTTTGAACAATGCGGGAGAGATAAGAATCAACATCGAAACCCAAGATCTATTCGTTCATCATAGCGAGAGTTACATAGTGGTGCAGGGACGTCTCACCAAGGAAGATGGGACCGAATACGCCGACGACATGGTAACTCTAGCCAATAATGGCATCATGCATCTATTCAGTAATAAAAAATACTTGTTATCCGGACAAGAGATAGAATCCATGTTTCATCCCGGTCAGGCCACCACGATGTTCAGACTCTTGATGTATCCGGATGATTTTTCGAAATCCAAGGGACTTAATCAGTTGTGGGTGAAAGACACCGTCGTGGGTATCGGCCCGCCAACGCCAGCGCCGCCACGATATTCGACTATGTTGTCAAGACGTCCAAACCCAAAGGAACATTTCGTTCAGGATACCTTTGAAACACATCTTCGGATTCGCGGACGATTACAAAAAGATCATGTACAGATTCAAACACAATCTGACGTTGATTTGAAAGGAGACGATGACGTGATAATGAGACTCAATGCGACCGCCGCAGCTAAGTTAACTCTACACAAGATATCGTGGTTTGTTCCGCATGTGCAGCCTTTGACCGTGGAAAAAATGCATCTCTACAAGATCATAGAATCTAAGAGTAAATTACCCATGGGATTTAGAATGAGGCAGTGCGACATGACTAGCATTCTGCTTTCTACGAATCACTTCGATTGGAGATTGACCATGAAATCCTCTTCCGAGAGACCGCATTTCATCGTAGGGCGAGTTTCAGACCGACAAGGACGGGTCTCAAGAAAAGAATGCGTCACAGTTCGATCACTGCAATTTGAGAAATATGCAAGTGTTTCTGAACGCCACGAGATATCCTTCAGTCGATTACAATGTGTCGTTCGACAAGAACAATTTCTGCAGATTGTACGGCGACGCCGCGGATTTTAGAAAGAAGTATCATGGTCTGGACGAATTGATGAGCAACCCTAATATATCTCCCACCGAATACAAGTCGATGTATCCCATGTTCATATTCAATGTCAGTAAACAGAGTGAACGACTCAAGAGTAACATCTTAGACATTCAGATCAAGATGCAGTCCGACAAGAACGTGCCGAGAAAAACCGAGGCCTTTGCCCTGGTTCTGTTGGATAGAGAATTACAATTCAAATCAGACGGAAATAAGATGTCGATTGTTCGATGAGAGACGTGTGTGTGTGTGAAGAAAAAAAAAATATATATATAAATAAAAATTAAAAAAAAAAATAATTACAAAAATGAATGATAAAGAAAGAGAATACTTGAGAAGAAACAGACGTGGTTTGATTACAAATATTTTGCAAGATTCACTGGTAATAATTCTAGACACTTTAGTCGGAACAGAACATTTGATATTGACCGATTATATGAGACGTGAAATCGAAAGTAAAATCTTAATAGAAGACAAGACCAGAAAACTTTTAGACACATTGATGTATAGAGGACCAACTGCTTTTCAAGAATTTATAAAAGCTCTTCAAAATACCAAAATAGATGTCAACATGTGTTTCGAGATAGGCGATCCAATTTCACGAGATGAAACATTACAAGAAATAACGTATTAAAAAAAAAAAAAGTATTGAGATCTAGAGAGATTGAACATCTTTCTAAATCTCATTACTTTTTATTTTTTTTGTTTTTTTTTATGTTTTTTTTGTTTTTAATAATTACTCATTATTTTTAATTAATTATTTCCAAATGTTCACTGTTTGTTCAGAGGATCTAGTTTGATCAGTAGGCTTACCACGGAAGTGGCGGCTTTGGAAGTGTTGGTTTTCATAACGAAATTTAATCCTGCCTCTGGTGTTCACTTTGAGAGGCATGCCATACATGCTGACATTCGAGTGTTGATTCTCGGTCTTTTCGATGCTGTATCTCTTATCACTCTCTACTCCGAGATTGACGACCACTCTGTTATTCAAATCCGTGGAAGCCAGAGACATTTGAATGATTTCCCATCCCAACGGCATGGTATATCCCACCTGACCATTGTTGCAATCCACCACCTCTGTTTTCCAAAAGACCATTCGGCTTTTCCCTCGTCTAACGTGCTGCTCTCCTCAGCCCACATGGTGATCAATTGCCTGGTATATTTGACTTTCTCCACCACCGAAATCAGGGTGCAGGCGTCCGACATGTGCACGGGATCCGGCAGATTCGTGAGTGCGTGTCCACCCATGTCTAGTTTACCTTCCATGATGTCGCCTTTTCTCCAGACCGAGTTGCCGTCCACGTACTGCCTGCTGACCATGCTGGAATCGAATTCGGGATCGTGATCGAGACCGAATAAATTCTGACCATTCATGTTGATGCCGCCCTTCATGATTCTGCCAGATTGTTTGTTCAGGTAGAGATCGTCCACTTGTGATTCTGCATCATGGCGGAATCCACATGTTGACCATGGTGGAGTCCTCGTCCGCATCGTTGATCTTCGAAAGATTCAATATCTTGTTGAATCCCACATCCTGATCCAATTTCATTTCTCGTCTGGCAGGCTTTCTCTGTTCCAGGTCTACGTAGTGTTTGGTCGCCACGGCCTTCGGATTTGTGGGAGTGGCCACATTTGTTATCTTGTTAGAATTGGCGTTCAATTCCTATTGCATCATTTTCTGAATGTATTTGCCTCTCAGGTGTTCGCTGAATCACGCATGAGAGTCGTCCGCATATTTCTTAGTCACGGCATCAGTGGAATCTATGTGATTCGTGACATTCACCAAACGTTTAGATTTCAGATCGAGATCATCGGTCATGGCTTTATCCATGTAATTATCTCTCATGATTCGTTCGAAATCTGCGTTCCCACTGTCGACGTATTTTTTAGTCACCGCATCTGCGAGATCTAGTGGCTCGGGAAGATTGTAGAGCTTGTTATCATTCATGTTCAAAGGTTCCTCTCGAGGTTCGTATCTCCGAATGTAATGTTTGCCAAAGTTGGCGACGTCGTAACCTTCGCGACCTTTGAGCGTCTTCCTCTTCTTTTTTTAGGATACTTTCATCGTCAATTCTACCAAATTTATCGACTGGCATGTTGTTTTGGGTTTTTGTTTTAAAAATATATTTCAACGCAGTTTTTTTAAAAATGAATTATTTTTCACTTATTTTATTTTTTGTTTTATTCGATTAAGTTTTTTTAAAATGATTTTTTACCTTTATATATATATACTATAAAAAATTCTCTCCCTAATGTAAATCATTGAGAATGTCTTGAAACCGATCTCCTTCCAACCATCTCTTGACAATGTAGAGACACAGGTGACCGCAAAACACTTGATCCGGCGATTGCACTCGTTCCATGTTGTAACGAACCACTGATTTGTCAAAATAGTTCTTTATTTCTTTCGGCGGTGAGATTCCATAGCTGTCGAAATACTGGAAAACACACCTCGAAAATCTTTGGTTTTCAAGGCCTTCACCGCATTCGACAGGTCGATGTTGGATAGGGGGTTGTTAGGTACGACGACACCTTCTACGGATATCCGTATTTTCTTATTCATAAATGTATATATTTTTTTATTATTTATTTATTTTATTATAATTCACTAAATGACGTAATTTTTCTTTCTGTTTTTTCTTCTTTTTTTCTTTTTCTTTTTTAAACTAATCTCTCGATGCATCTATCAACTTCCATAATCTTGAATTCATCTAATTCCTCTTGATTTTCTGGAATCCTATCGTCATTAATCATATCCAAAACCCAATGTCCGAGCGCCAAAGTGATTATTTCATCATCTAATATGAATCTCTTATCGTCGTCGGCCATCAGCAAAATCTTGTTAATTATTTGGGTATACAAGTCGTGATTGTCGCTTCGAATCAATTTCATAGTCTTGTACACTGGCCCACTTCCGAACAGACAATCTTTATACTCTCGGAACGAGATGTTTTTCTTCACCACGCACGTGTGAACCCCTTTGCACTTCTTGATCTCTTCACCTTCTATGCGATAAGCGTACAGTTTGGGTCTCAAACCCACGAATTCTGCGATTTGTTTACCACCGCTTAAATTTACCCAACACCTTCTTGTTGTCATTCGATTGAATGTTGGATGGGTGATCGACGGGATAATTGCTCATGTTGAACCACGTGGTCACGTCC
This sequence comes from Pictodentalium vernedei, assembly GCA_031216915.1. Classification (NCBI taxonomy): domain Eukaryota; kingdom Metazoa; phylum Mollusca; class Scaphopoda; order Dentaliida; family Dentaliidae; genus Pictodentalium; species Pictodentalium vernedei. Next base: position 366,964,928 of record CM062297.1, on the reverse strand, counting down.
GGAGATATATCTCAGTAGACGTCTTTCGTCTCTATCTTGGAAACCAAACTGTCCGTGTCGGTGAACAGTAGTTTGGCTTTCTCCCCGAATTTCCGTTTGATGTAATCGTAGTAAAACTCGTACATCAATTGCTTGCTGATATCTAAGATGATCGGTCTGAGATAATAGGGTTTGTCGAACTTCAGGTGCGTCTTTTGCATGTGAACGGCCACTAGATTTTCATTGAATATGGTTTGGTGTGTGTAATTGGGTTTCGCCACTTATTTTTTAGCTCTTTTCTCGGACGTGAAGAGTCGAATGTCGGTTCTCTTCCTGATGTTTTCTATCGATTTACCATACACACAGTTGTTCATGAGTTTGAAGAAATCTTTTTCGAAATCGTTCTCTGCTCGAATTCTGAGATTCGTGTTGAGATCGATGTATTTTTTCATCCAAGGCTGTTCATCGAATCGAATGATGCGATGTATGTCAACTAATTTCATCCCGTGATCATCAACATATTGTTTCAAATTCTCGCTGTAGACGACGTACTTACATTTGTTAAATAAATTAGGAATGAGTTTTTCGTCATCAGTTCCATTCATTCGGGAGCCAGCGGATAATCCTTGTGTAGATCGTGTAACTCTTCTGGATAGTTCAAATCAATTTCTAAAATGCAAGGATAGTCTCTCCATTTTTGCATCTCTTACGGTTCCGTCACCCATTTGAAATTTCCAGTTGGTAAAGAATGACTCATGGCCCAACCATACAGATTATTAGCATCCCAATACTGTATGCATTTATTCGATCATTCCGAATCGAAACCTTCTTTCATGTATGGATTGTTGGCTTCAGAATATCTGTGAGAAATCATCAAGACGCCACCTCTCATGGCCTTTTCGAACATGAGCAACATGTCCACGTCTGATAATAATTCCAATTGGACTTCGGTGGTCTTTAACAGAGCATCCCACGCCAGGCCGGGTGCGGTGAAATAACAAACCGGATCCAGATCGTAATTTTGATGACAGACGTCTCGAAAATTTTCGAACACGTCTGCCAGGAGCAGAACATCGGTCTTCAGATAGAGATCGTGATAATCTCTCATGGTTTTTATATTGAACGATTTCCACACGTTTTCGGCGTGTTCGTAATCCTTGTCGGAAATGTTTGATTTGTATAATTTCAAATAAATCTTTTTTCGAAGGTAGCGTGGTGTCATCGAATCTCTTTAGATCGTTCATGTAATCTTAAGGATAGACTCCTTTCTTCAACATGATGTCTGCTCATTCTCTGAAGTGTTCGCTAGTGATTTTAAATTTGTCCTCACTCATGTTATCGACTAATTTTTCCAGACCGCTCGACATGAAATTAAAACTGTTGATGAAAAGTTTGGCTCTATGAATGGATTTCGTTTCTTCTTCTAACGTCTCGCCGTCGATTACTCTTTTCTTCTCCACGACCTTCCATTTCATGAAGAAAATGTATCTTTCTTCGCTGTTCATGATGCAGTTTAATTCTTCGTGGGTGGTTCTGAGATTTGTCACGAACAGATGACTGTTGTAACCTGAGAGATTGTGAAATATCACCAGACAGAATGTGGCATCTCGATATCTTAAATTACACTTGCTGTGGGCCGGACTGCAATACAGACCTGTGTAATGATCGTGGTCTCTGACCTTCTTATTTTCCTGTGAATTCTCATCAAACGATTGTCTGCATATGTGACATTCAGTGGCTCTGTTATTTTCGTCCTGCTGCTCTTGCGTGATGATCATTTTCGCCGGAGTTTTGAATTTGTCGTATAAAATTTGAATTTTCGTTTCTAACTCTTCCACGAACCTTTGAGCCACGTCGTCGTCTTCGCACCGTTTCATGTAGGTGAAGGGCCCCATGTCGTGTTGCGATTCAAAAGTGCATTTCACGTAAATGCAATAGCCCGAAGGTGCGTGTTTTTGATATCTTTCGGTGTAACTTTGAAGAGCGTCGGGTTGGCAGGAACTCATTTTCACGGTGAAGCATTCAAAATTGGCGTACACAATGAATGGTACTTTGAACTTTTTTATTGTGATTGCAAAAGTTCACGATGGTATTGGGTTTGGACATTTTGACGGCGATGCCTTGATCTTCATTGAAATATTCCTGATGTTTCACTAACGATTTTTTGTTTTGAAACGTGTTCATGCAGTTGCAACATAAACATATCTTTTCTTTATGTTTACTATTTTGTCTCAACAGTAATCGGCTTGGATTTGTAACCCAACAATAATGACGATTGTCACCTTTTGAAATCAATAACAAAATAATCATCTTTTCTCTTTCGAGATACGAAGTCTGTCTGAGAGGATCTCTCACGATGCTCTCGCCAGAGTTCACGTCAATTTTATTCATCGAGTAATGGAGTGTCATCGCAATTTTTAGTCCCATGTCCATGTATTCGTGAAACTAATCCAATACTTTTTTCTTCACCCATTCCATGAACAATTTCGGATTGACTTTCTTGAACGAGGGAACCACGTCGAAAGTTTTAAAAATGCCTTTGATCGCACTGTCCCATTCTATGGGATTCGATTGAAATGCTTTCGTGACGATTCATACTATATATTCTTCTCCTTTCCCTTCGTTGATTGCTCATTGAAATTCGTTCAATATATGTCATTCATCTCGATTCTGAACCCCATCACTCGTTTTTGTTTTTTTAATTTTTTTTTTATTTTTTGAAACTTGCAGTTTTTTGATGGCTTTTTGTTTAGTCATCTTCTTATTTTTAGCAACCAAAACGTTTTTTTGACATCGGCATTTCGATTCCCCTTGCCACCTTTTTTTTCTCATTTTTCGCATCCAGAACATTTCCCTTTTCATCGAGCAAACTGCGTAACTCCTTGCATATGATCTCTCTAAGTTCTTCATCATGCTCCACTACTACTGCATTTCATTTTCTACCATTACGTGTTACTGCCATCGGCTTATTTTTCGTAATTCGATTCTGTTTAAGTTTGTTCACTTTCGATCTTTCAATTTTCTTTCCATCACCTCGCGAATGATACTCCTGTATGGCTTTAATTTTTTTTGATTTGGTTCTATGATTTCTGAAATTTGGAATTTTTAATTCTTTACAAATCTCGTTTAACTGAGGTACGGTGTACTTATCTAAATCTTCCATTTTTTTTTATTTGTTTGCTTTATTTGTAAGAATATATTTTGAATTTTTTTTTTTGTTTAAATAATAAGTTTTTAAAATAGTCTTTATATATATGTTTTTTAATTCCCCTCAAAAAATTTTTTTTTGTGAGATTAATCGATTTTTATTTTCCTTAACGTGGAAAAAAATTTGAATTAATACAACAAAAAGATAAAGGAAATTAAAATTTAAAGTTTTTTGTATATAATATATACAGAGAAAAAACTTTTACAAAAAATATAATTTCACATTAAAGAAAATTAAATTTAAAAAAACTTCTGTATATATATATATAGAGAAAAAACTTTTTTACAAAATTATTATTTAACACAAAAACACAAAATTCAAAAATATATATTATTATTGGCAATAATTCATAAAACAAAAAAAATAATCACTCATGACAACAAAACCTAAAAGATGCGAATTCAAATTGAAACGAGTCGAAACATGCAAGAAACTCGATTGTAAAATTTATAGATTACAATGACACAATGCTATCGAATTGAATGAGGTCGAGACGAAGGGCTTACAGCACAAATACGACAAATATAGCATGCCTTTGAAATTGGATGAAGCCACGCTCGATTTGTTTTACGAGTATTAAAGCGATCTACAGAATATCATGCCGAAGACAGAGAATTCAACAAGAGCGATTTGTCATTACTCTATGGAAGTTACATATATCCCAAAATCTCTCTTGACTCGTAAACAAATTGGGTGGTGAGAGCGCGTTGAGCGAAGTAAAAAAACTTGCCAAAGTAAAGATAAACATTCAACACATATGTGAAAAAGGAGAAGACACGACCATTAACATGCTAATAACGAACTTGAAAATATTAAAAAAACAATAGAGAGAGCGATTAGTGAAGAAGAAGGGGGGGGGGGGGGAGGGGGGAAAAGTAATGAGATCTACAGAGATTGAACATCTTTATAGATCTCATTACTTTCTATTTTCTTTTTTTTTTGTTTCCTCCTCCTTCTTCTTCTTCACTATCACTCATATATATTGTAATAAAGTTTCCCTTTTTCTCCACTTTCATTATTGATTCTTCTTTTCTTTTTTTTTGTTGATATATTACATTTTTTATAATAACACATTTCATTCCCTCTATCATATTTATGAACGAATGTGGTGCATTTCTTGACAACACTCACATCATTATTCTCTTCAAAAGGTGATGGTGGTGGTGGTGGTGGTGGTAGTAGAAAACAACTCATTCTTCTTCCTTTTTTTAATTTCCACAATCTACCCCATTTTGTCACTTCTTTTTCCAGTTCTTTCCGGAAATATCCATCATTATCATTAAAAAAGGTCTCGTAATCCTTTTCATCCATTTTTTTTATATTATTTTTTTTTATACTTTATATAATTTATACTTTATATAATTATATATTTTTTTTACTTTATAATAACATACTCAAAAGTGGTATACCCTTAAAAGGTGAATCCGGACCAAACAGCAAACCCTTACCGAGTCGCTCAACGTCCTGTCCGCTCTTCAGACAGAGACCGTTTCCACTGAAAAGGTCGCCACCTCTCACAGGTTCTAGATACAATCCTTTACCGCCGTCTGTGTCGACGCGACACATTACTCCTCTCTTCTACAAAAACATTTCGTTACCCACTAATTTCTGAAATCCCGAAGTCGCGAGTCCCGAGAGAGCTCACCGTCAACCCTCTTCCATCACGAATCACTTTGTCCATCCTTTTGATTTGAGTTCTGGTCCAGGCGATCGAATCATCACCGCCACTCGCCAGATCTTCGTGAGTGGATTTGAATCTCACCATCTCGCCTCGAGTTAATGCTCTCTCAAGTTTCTTCCTCTGTCCTTTGGATATGTTCACATTTTTAACAACGTATGGAGTCATATCTCTTTTCTTTTAAATATATTTTGTTCAATTGTTTTTTTTTTGTTTAATGATAATTATATATTAAATAATTTTTGTAAATTAATATTGCGTTTATTTTATTTTCTTATTTATATATATATACACAATATTTTTTTTTTTATTTTTTATTTTTTTTGCTTTTATATTTCTCTTATGTGAAATCGTATCGTCACCCTCTCCATGAAGATCTAACATTTGGATCCGTCAACACGGTTTTGAGACTATACAACGTGTCCAAAATCACGGGTAGATAAACTAAATTTCGAGGTCGTTCCATGATCTTATAACCCGGTGACACATTTGGAAAGAAGGAATAGATCGTCGGTTGCACGCTACCATTCACGTAGCTTCCAGCAATCACGTCCACGTTCACCAGAATACTATTGATGGCGAGAATGTCGACCATATTTTCAGATGCCGCATGGCCTCGATAATCTTTCGATCGAATCCCAACATCTTGCCGATCGAATCGTCCGTGTTGAAATCCACTCGAAAATTATCTTCCAAATCCAACATTGTCTGTACGGTATTAGGGTTGGGAGCGAGTCTGATCTTGTTGCTTCCCTTTCCATCAGTCTTCATTCGCATCTGAAAGTAATTGTTCAAATCGTCTATGTCATAACTTCCTTTGGAAATTCGAATCTCCAACCGATCCACTCCGTTGGAATACTTGAATGAGTTATTCTTTTTGGTGACGTTGGGAAAGGAATAATAAGTCTCCAGATTCACCAACGCCATCTCGTATCTCTTCTCCCTATTCAATTCGATGGAAGGTTCGAATTTCGTCGCGAATCGAGTCGATTCGCCACTCACCATGATTTGCAGCCGTATTCTCAGCATCCATTCTAACAATTCTCCTTGTTCAAACATTATTTTTATTTTTATTTTTTATTATTATTAAAACTGAATTATTGATGATTTATTATTATTTTTATTTTTGTTTTCACTCTCTATTTTATTATCATCAGAAACATAAAACTTGTCGAATCTGCTCCGATATTTTCCGTGATTAAATTCGCTAGTCAAATCAATCAGAACGAAATTGTGAAGTCCTCCATCCCAAACCCTTGCAGAATCTCCTGCATTCTTCTCTGCTCATGTCGTTTGCGACGTGATCTCCATAGATGTGATTGAGATTCTTGAGATCCTGGCGAAAGACACACAGGAAATCAGCATTCTCCCTTATTGTCTGTCTGGGCAGTCGAAAATAATTCTGAGACAGGTAGAAACAGTCCACGTTGCTGTAACAGCCCCTAACGTAATACGATTCGCATCGGTTCTGTCTCTCCAAAAGCAGATCGTCGAAAATCATGAGATTCTTATTTTCCGATTTCACTTCTTTGGGATCCGGAACGTCGCTCGTGTTCTCGTAAAATCGACACTCGACGTTCGAAGACGCATTTCTCTTCATCAATTCCATCGCCACACCGTCCAAAATGGTTGAAAGAGAAGCTCCGCTTTTGTCAAATTCCTCCCTACTGTCGAAAATTCTGGCTATGACGTCCTTGGGCAATCTACGGTCCATGCACTCTCGAAGCAATCTGTATTCGGGGTGAAACAGACTCTTGCTGAACACGAATAATCTGTCATAATCCAACCAGCCGGGTTGCGACAACAGATTCATCAACAGATTGGTCTTTCCACAATTCCATTTTCCTACTATCAAACCCCTTATGCTCTTGGGAAAGAATGCCTTATTCGACCTCTTGGACGCGGCGTCCTTCCAAGACATATCTGTGATGTTCATCTTTTTTTTTAGATTTTCAAACTCAATTTTTTTTTATGTTTTTCAAACTCGGTTTATAAATATTTATTATTATTTATTTATATTACACCGTCATGGGTTCTCTTCAATCCAGATCCACTCGTCATTTTGGCTACCACATCATCCTTAAAATCTTTTCAATTTTTTGGTGATTGCTCTAACGTAGCTCGCTTCGCCGGTGGACTGATCAACTTATCAATCAATGCGTCCGCCACCCTCTTGCCAGCCACCGAAGCGATCCTACCACTAGCTTCAGAAGCGGCTTTCTTACCAGCATCCAAAGCCGTCTTCTTACCGACCTCAAACGCGGTTGATGTGAGTTTTCTACTTGCATTGCTCGTGAACGCTTGCATTATAGAATCAACGATACCAGAACTGCCTTGAACATAAGTTCTGACGTATCCCCTGTTCTTTATCACCAACATATTTTATTTTATATATATATTTTGTTTTTTTCGCTCATAAATTGCTTTTTTTTGTTTAAATACTTTTATTATTTTTAGTGTAGATTTACTTTTTTTTATTCATCTATTTTGTTTTTTTTTCTCTCTACTTACTATATATCAATCCTTCTATTCATTCATCAACCTTTTATAATCTCGTCTATCCAAGACCTTCTGCCTCAACAATTTGTCGCATATACTCACTATCTGATTATCCACTCCAGTATTACCAGCGCACCGACTAGCCATCAACAATTTCAGTCTCTCGAACACAGCGTCAGAATTGCATGGAAGAAAAGTGGTTGTCACTTCCTTTCCCGTCACCGATTCAATGAATTTCTTATTCATATCCCATATGGGTTTCTCCACCTTCGTCCACTTGTAACCTCTGTTAGCCTTAGGTCTCGTCTCTCTGGCATCGTTATTCCTCTTCATGGCGTGGGTCTGAACCAGAATGTCGCCGTAATTATCAAAATCCTGATCCGTGTAATCTCCAGGCTTGTCGAAAAGGAGCAAATTTTGTAGTCCCGGAGATAATTCATACCTATTCGAACCGACGATGAAATGCTCATCATCATCTCGCACTTCAGTGTCGCCCACAAAAGTCCTACCGCTCGAATCCCTGTAAATTCCATACAACAGATCTCTCTTACCACCATAGTCGGACGACGCAACGCTACTAATGATAATAGTTGAAACTGTATCATCGCTCTCGCTCACATCGGTTTCGATTCTCATGGGAACGTAATCCGATGGTGATCTTTGAAAGGAAAACTGCCTTGTAAAACTACCAGGCAACGAACCCGTTCTAAAAGAACTCTCTTTTATGGGTCTCAGTTCCTCGATGATGTCCTTCTTGCTTCGTTCCTGAACCTCTGTCACTGGTTTGAATAGTTTGGTGGTCTTTCATCTTAATTCCATCTCTCCCAATCGTCTGCTTCTGTCGGCGGATCGAATGCTTTTCTTGACTCGTTCATATTCGTCGAGGAGTTCGTCCCTGCACTAGGAATCTTTGATGTGCAAAAAAATTTTTTGTTCTCTCGATTATTAATATTTCTTTTTAGAGTGTGGTAACATCGATTATTTTATTATTCTCAAAATTAAATGTGATTATTTTTATGTTTTTAAATAAATAAAATTTTATGTCTTTAATATATATAACTAAAACCAGTAGGAAAGAAAAAGAAAAAAAACATTACAAATGAAACGTCGATAATGTGTCACTTCAAACACGTTAAATCACATCAACAGCTATTTTCCCACAATGAGAAACTTAGAGTTAATCTCAGATAAACATCGATAATACAGTGCTTTCAAATGCGTTAAATCACATAGACAGTTATTTTCCCCGCACTGAAAAACAAACTTGAAGTCAATCTCAAAATAAAAACCATCGGTAATGCGTTGCATCAAACGTGTTAAATCACATCAGTGGTTATTCCCACAATGAGAAAAACTCAAAAGTTAAATCTCAAATAAACATCAATAATAAAGCGTTTCAAACGCGTTAAATCACATAGACAGTTATTTTCCCCACAACGAAAACAAACTTGAAGTCAATATAAGAAAAACTCAGTAAGTTGAAATCTCAAATAAATATCGATAAATACACCGCTTCAAACACGTTAAATCACATAGACAGTTATTTCCCCACACTGAAAAACAAACTTGAAGTCAGTCTCAAAATAAAAACCATTGATAATGCATTGCTTCAAACATGTTAAATCACATCAGCGGTTATTCCCACAATGAGGAAAAACTCAAAAGTTAAATCTCAAATAAACATCAATAATTCAGTGTTTCAAATGTGTTAAATCACATAGACAGTTATTTTCCCCACACTGAAAAACAAACTTGAAGTCAATCTCAAAAAACAAAAACAATCGATAATGCGTCGCTCCAAACGTGTTAAAATCACATTAGCAGTTATTTTCTCCACGGCGAGAAAAACTCAAAAAGTTAAAATCTCAAATAAACATCGATAAATACAACATTTTCAAAACGCGTTAAATCAGAACAAGAACTTGGAGTTAATCATCTGAACTGCTTCACTTTCATTCTTGGGATGTTTTTTTCAGTTTAAACAGACTTGATGTCATCAAAAAGCAGAATCGTGTTTGAGGTATGACACAATTTCTGATTAACGTATTTTCAAACCTTTAATAGTAAAATAGTTTATTCCAAGCAAAAAATCCACAAAGAGAAAACAGATAGATTTACACAAAAGAGCACACTTTGCAAAAAGGAAAAATGTTCTCCCTCTCGTTCCGGTTCGAGAAAGATTAACAAAACGCTTTTGACGAGACACACTTCACTATTTTTTCACCTATTAAATGAAAACTCAGTGTACATCCTTAAAACGCTTTTAAGTGGAAATGAAAAAGAAACTTGACAAACTGATTTGTTTACAATTATCTTTAGACTCACCACAATTTTCACCATTGGTTTATTGAATGAAAAACCGTTCATTTTACATAATGCATCGTTAAACAACTAAGTGGAGATGAAAGAAAAACGTGACAAAACTGATCTGTTACAATTTACCTCAAAACTCATAACGATTTTATTTTTCATCTGTTCCCCTCCACTAGAAAAATCTTCGCCGTTTTCGTCCGCGATCGATCGCACCGCCGTCTAGACCACGATTACAAACGTGGAGAGAAAATTTTCCTCCATTCTAATTTTGCGACATTTCTTAATTTTTATATTTTGCTGTCCTGGAATCCGCACTAGTTGGTTATCGTGTCCTAGATGGTTCGATCGATCGTTGGCGAACGTTGGGGAAAAATTTTAGGATCGATTTTCCTGTCCTAGAATCCCCAATCGTTTTTGCCGACTGGATCGCACCCACCGCCGTCTAGAACGCGATTGCGAACGTCGGTGTCCTAGAATCCCCAAACGCATTTTGATGCTGTCCCAGAATCCGCAAAGCGTTTGCCGGCATTCGCCAACGATCGATCGAAACGTCTAACCCACGATGGCGAACGATGAGAAAATTTTAGGTCGATTTCTTCGATTTTCGTAGATTTTTCTTCCGCGCGAATTGTGCTGGAATTCGCACTCGTTCGCCAACGGCTGATTGAACCGTCTAGGACACTATAAGCTACTTGTGGGGATTCTGGGACAAAATGTACAAAACACGTTTGTTCATTTTGTGTACATTTTAACACTGAACTCTATGGGTACATGTACGTGTACGTGTACACGTACATGTACACGAAAAAAAGTGTCCCAGTATCCCCACTTTACACCTACTCGTGTGTGTCACTTCTAAAGATAAATTGCCATGATGAACAGAAAACATATCATTTGGTTGTATAGATTTCCTCTCTGACGGTTTTAATAGAGACAGATGGAGTTTGGTAAATGGAATAAATAAAATATATCCATGTCGAATCCTAGATGTTTGATGGGAACATTCATCTGACCGTTGTATTGTACTTTGCCACTGATTTTAACATCATTTGCTCAAAGTAAATGTATACACATGTGATTTTGAGTGAAACTTTCTAGGCTCACTCAATGACTGACGATGGATTGAGTACAACTCAGCCAATTCCCGTCTCTTCTTTTCTCTTGGAACATCTTCTGAGACGCTACTATCTGTATCACTGCAAAGATCTCTTCATCTCCATTTCTCTCTGGAGCGCTTTGGAAATCAGCCTTATTCTCTTGGTTGCCCAAAAGCAAGTGCGAGGAAGGCTGAGAATCGACTGCATTTCACACTCTCCTCTCCCGCCTCCCTGTTGTGTTAATAAACGTTTTTGTGCAATTTGGGGGTCGTTTCTTATTGTTTCAAAATGTTGAGAATTTTAATTTGACAAAACATCATGTAAATTTAACCATTTGAAAACGAATGACCGCCTTTTTCGATCATGATACGACCTATATTCATAAAGTAGAGAGCTGTTAAGTGAAGGTGTTGGGTAGTAGACCAATCAATATTTCCGGCTTGCAGCTTTTGACTGCACATTGAAAATATTAATTGATATACCCCAAATGATGAATATGGACTCTTCTAATTGCTGCCATTGAACTGATATGGAAGACACAACCAGGGTTCAAAGGGTTAAGCCAGAATGGTTCCCAATTATGCCAAAACGTTCACAAGGTGACAAAACTTAAGCAAATTTGAATGTGTATGGTAACTTTCAAATTGCATTCTCTCATTTAACACACTGAGATGGATATTTATAGAGTGTTAGTAATTGTATGCCAGAGATACCCAAATTACTCCAAATACCTTCAAAAGATTACAAATCTTAAGCAATTTGAATGTGGATGGTCCATTAAAAACCTTGTATACAGTCATTTTAACACGCTGGGATACACATTGTACAATACAATAAAATGTGCATTTCAGTTTATAATAAAATAACACTGCATGGGCGGGGGAAAGGGTATATAAGGAAGTGGATTCAGAAACTGTACCACCTTTGTATTCATACGTTCATTGCGAAGATAGTACGCAGCAAACATTTCTGGAATAAAATTTAATAGAACAAATGTTATGATATCCAGTTATTTCTTGAATGAAAATAATTTTCTTGCAAGTAAAAAATGTCATGACAGAAAATTTATTCGTATTGAAACATGTTTGTGGCACAAAAGTTTTCCAATATAAAACATTTGTGATGACAGGAAAACCTATTTGCGCCGCAAGTACACATTTTCTTGATAGAAGAAATATTTGTGCAATGCAAACTTATTTCTGGCACAAAGAAGTCATGCATTGCGCAAAACTATTTTTCTGAAAATAAAAACTTATTTGTGTGTGTAAAACAGATTTTCAAGTCAGAAAAACTAATTTTGTGCAATGCAAACTTATTTGTGTTTTTGAATCAGAGAAATTAATTTGTACAAAACACAAAATATTTTCTCTAAAACAAAAACCTATTTGTGACATGCAAATAAAAAATGCCATGACAGAGGAATAATTTGTGTTGAAAATTGAAAAACGTTTGTGACAAATACACAGAACGACACGCGTGCGTGAATGGGTTAATCGATACCGCACGAGGGCCAGCGCGGAAGGATAGAACGAGAGGCCACAAACCCAATAAAAATAATTATTAGAAGGGCACTCAGCAATTCATTTGACAACTATCAACAAGAACACAATTTATCGCCAAATAAATTTGCGAGGGGAACCTGTGTTACTACTTCGTCCCCTGGGTTCCATAGCACATAGAACACATTGGAACTCAGAGGACGATTTTTAGCTATTGCTAGGGATTTAAATTGTAATTGCGGTGCACGATTTGTAAAAAATTCCATTGAAATTTCGCTTCTGTTTAAAAATAGTCCGTCAACGATTTCCGTTCCTCACATATGTGCGGAACAGATTTTCATTTTCCGCACGGTTTAGTGATGCTGTAGATAGGGGCGTGTAATAAAAAGATTTCCAACACAAAAGATCTAAGATGACAGAAAAATTCATTTGCGCCAGTCCACTGCAATATTTACCACAGGACATCCCATAGAACATACTCTGTCCCAAAATGTTACCCATGGCTGCCATCCTGGATCGAGTATGTCTACGGGAATTCCTGTAGTGCATTTTGTGCTCACAGTGTAGCATTTGGGTATAGGAAACCCTATGTTAAATCTTTTGGCCTAGACCGCCAGTACCCACTACTACCATTTTCTCCATTTCCCTCCTAAGCTCCAGCAACCTCGATATTAGTTTGAACAGCAGCACCCCCAAAGGGTGAAATCCGCAGATACTATCTTCTCTTTATCTAGTTGCCAACCAAAGACCCCTTTCCTTTGAACTCTTCTTGTTCCTTTGGTTACAGTCCTCGGTGATTTTCTCCCTGACAAGTTTTTTTTACCTTGGTTTAACCCCCTCTTCCAGATCAGAATAGTTTTTCATTAACTATTCCACTTGTCCAAACCACTTCGACTTGATATGTGAACCGCGGAGCCTCCTGATGGCTCAGTGATTACTGCACTGGAATTCAAACCGAAAGGTCCGCGGTTCAATCCCCACCAGGGGTAACTGCGTTGTGCAAGGCACTTAATCCAGATTGCCCACATGGAGCACGGCGGATCCGTGCACTAAGGCGTACTGCTCGTCCATGGTGCATATGCCTTCAGCCAATGCTAACCCGGCCTGCGTGGAGTTAGTACATTGAGGGGTCGCTGCTCGCCGTTACCCGATGGTTCTCTCCGGGTACTCTGGCTTCAACCATCCGTATAACTGCCGACACGAGGTGACCCTAGCTGTCAAAAGTGTCGCTAAACCCAAATAAATAAATAAATAAATAAATAAATAAATAAATAAATAAATAAATAAATAAATAAATAAATAAATAAATAAAACATTAGTTCCACCAGTGGCTCTCAGAAAGATTCACCAAATAGTCCAGGTAATACAGTTTCATCAAGTCTATCCTATCCTTGATCCTCATCCATCCAAGCTTCCCGTGAATGGTCCAGTGTAGCTGCATTTGTCGACCCTGTTATCCATCTTCTTGCATCGTTCTGTCAAATTTCCCAAATCTTTTCAAATGTTTGGATCAGAGGAATTACTTCCGTACCATATGCCATACTTGGAATACTCACCATCTACGGAATGTTTTTTTTTTCCCACAAAAACGTTATTGAAGCTATACCTCCCTAAACGTTTCAGCTGGTTAAGGGTTCACTTCCCATGTTATTTGTGTGGTTTCGATAGAGTCCTCTTTCCATTTTGTTTCTGTTGACTCCCCAAATACTTGTAGTTTCCGTCTCTCCTAAACTGAGCAGTTTGCTATCACCTTCAAGAAAAGAGACGCCTCCATCTTCACATTCGGGTAGGCGCCATTTTCCAGCCCATGGGTTAAGATTGCTTTAGTTTTCATTCAGTTCGTGTCTCGATTTGTTCTCATATTTCTCAACAACTGACAGAATTTTCTCAAGCGCAACTTCGCTTTTGGACACTAGTACCATATCATCAACAACAAATAACTCTGGGATCTTCATGTCTGAAACTGGTACCCGCTCATCGTTGTGTAGAAGTTCATCTCCAAAATCTTTCATGGGCAACGCAATAAACAGAAAAAAAATTGGGGAAAACGATACATCCCTGACTGAGGCCTAGGGACTTGTTTTGTTGTAACATTACTCATTTTGCACATCTTGATACAGCGTTTTCAAAATTCCAACAGATTCACCCCATGTCCCCAAGCCTCCAGCTTTCGCCACATGCCATCCCTCCATACACGGTCATATGCTTTTTTAATATCCTGATAGGCCATAGACATCTTTTCCTTTTTGGTGTTTGAAGATTTTTTCAGATGTGGTAGTGTGAAATGGTGGTCCCTGACTCTCCTACCATTTTTTAAACTATTGTGGATCTCCTACCCAAATCCTTTCTGTTCGACCACCTCCTCTAGTTTTTCATATAGAACTTTGCAGAAGACATTTGCAGACGATTGAGATTTCCCGGTAATTATCCAGTAATTCATTATCCCCCTTTTTGTGTATAAACGTTACCTTGCTGTCTCTCCACTCTTTGAGAACCTCTTGTTTTTCAATGACCATGTTGAATAATGCTGTCAGGCACTCATATAGTTCCCCATCCTTATTTTTACTCCTTTGAACCCTGATGGTATCTATGGCATCAATTGTAAAGGTCTATATTCATTATTTTGGGATAGACTGATTAAGCTTGAGACTGCACGCTATTTATTTATTTATTTATTTATTTATTTATTTATTTATTTATTTATTTATTTATTTATTTATTTATTTATTTATTTATTTATTGGGGTTTTACCACGCTTTCGACAGCCAGAGTCACCTCGTGTCGGAACATTTTACGGGTGGAGGAAGCCGGAGTACCCGGAGAGAACCACCGAGCAACGGCGAGCAACTGTCAGCCCACCCCAACATACTAACTCCACACAAGCGAGGTTAGCATTGGTCGAAGACAAGAGCACCATAGATATGCAGCACGTCTTAGTACACAACGCCACCGTGCCCCCACCTGGGCAATGGGGTTGAAGAGTCTTGCCCAAGGACACAACATGGTTGCTGCAGGTGGGATTCTAACCGAGATACTCTCGGCTTGCAGCCTGCACCTCTACCTACTGAGCCACTGCGCTCCCAGGGGCTGCACGTTAATTCATTAAGCAGACACATACTATATTTAATTACGACATATCGTGATGCTGGACTGAGAAAAGTGGTGTATCTTGTTAAGAGGGTTAAGGAATACGTTGGGAATTTCATCTGTTTCTCCCCTTTTCACTCTAGTGGGCTCTCGGTACCCCATCGCCTCCAGCGCTTTACTGGATCTGATGTGATTTGGGCCCAGTCGTCTGTGCTTCTGCCTTATACTAATACATACCCTGTGAAATACTCCTTTGTTTCTTTTATTCACTCAATTCCAAAATACGTTTGGGCTCGACTCCCAGTTTTTCTTATCGCCCTAAAATGAGACTACTATTCCGATCCTTCGGATCGTCGTCTTTAGTTTTGTTTACTTCATTTCGTGCTTGTTCGTATTCCTCTTCTGTTATCCCGGTGCCTATACTTTCAATCATTTACGTTTCATACTTCCCCTGTATGCCACACCTTTGACCTTTCTCTCATTTATAGTCCCTTTTAATTCGCCATTCACTCTGTCCCCTAGTTCCTTTGTTGATATCCTTACTTTCCTGTACTTTCTTTCCCGCTCAGACTTGTTACAATGGTATATGCAAAATCCTGAGCACTGCCGTCGCTGTGTGTATACTCAGGATTTGTTTTCAATTTTCTGCAAACTGCCCCAGTCATTCTTTTTCGAGTGCCTTCGTTGGGGCTATCTCACTTTTCTCAGTAGACCTTGGATGTTGCTGTATCCCACATTAAGGTTCTTAGATTTCAGGGAGTTCCCCACTCTGCAGGTCGTATTATTTCCTTTGTTTTGTTTATCTCCCTTGACCCCCCCCCCCCCCCCCACCCCACCACACACCTAATCCCCCTACATGATGAGGACGAAAGTGTCGGGGAAAGATTTCTATGTTGCTGTGTCCCGCATTAAGGTTCGTTCTTAGATAAACTAAAGTTCTCCTCTCTGCGGGTCGTATTATTTCCCCCATTTACATCCTCTGGTCGCCCTACCCACCCCTAAAAGGGCTATAGAAATCTTTCCCCAATACCTTCGCCTTCATAGTGTTAAGGTATAACCCCTCTCGCCCATACAAACTTCCTCTATCCTCAAACCGTATCCCAGTGGTCAATAACGGGTATCCCTAAGTCCCCACATTAGTCCACTATCACCTTATTCAAAGCCTTAATCCTACAATTTCGCCACATACAAAAAGGACCTCCGATACCATAACTCCTGTGTTCCTACTTTCATTTCATCATCCTGACTGACCTACTCTCCCTAATAATGCTAGTACCCGACATATACAGCCACAACAGGATCCGATCCTGTTCCTACAAGGATATATTAAAGGTCTTACCTACATAGGCAGCCACACATATGAACAGGAAACCTGGAATTTTGAAATAGAAATATAGATTATTATTATTCTTTTACAAACGTTTTGTTCTAAGATACCTGCAGGCCGGTAATTCTAAAAGTAATTTGTATCAGCCCCCGTTTGATCCGAACTTTGGACATATCCGTGGAGTGTGTGTGGAGGTGGGGGGGGGGGGGGGTTGAGTGTGCAAGGACAAGACCACCTTCAGCATTTAAACTGTTTTTACCACATACGAAATATAAATGGTAGCAAATACATTATGTATTCTACATATGCTGAAGAGTTAAATTGTTAACGAACGTTTTTGCAGTCCGAATTTTGATCGTATATTACGGTCGAATAGGCCAGCAGGGCTCATTGTGTCCACTCGCCGATAAAGTTAGCAAGACAGCAGGCGATTAGATCTGCAGGCAGACGTAATCGGTTTGCGAACACAGCCAACCTGGGTTTAATCGACCCAAGGTCTGCCTGTGGACACAATCGACTCACGTTTCAGCTTTCTGACAACCAACAACAGTATATGATGTGGAAAATTCTCAGTTTTTTGATGATCTCATGTGCAGTCATAGTCACGTGATTCATTTACGTCATGTGAGTTGTCATGGTAGCACTCGCAGGCGTCCATGTTGTAACGTCATTGTCATGATGTTAGGGCACGCGTGCAACGCACATTGTTAGTGTGACACGTATTAACGTCGCCCATCTTGTTCACTGGAGAAGGTTACTGGGTTTGTTTGGTAGCACCTGCTATCAGCCTGGGGGAGGGGAGGGGGAGGGGCTATAATATTTATTGGTGCTTAATGCACATCAGCAGCTAAGGCTCTGTCGTGGCGAGAAAACGGTAGAAAGTGCACATGCCAGTTATGAAGTAAAGCCGATTGAATAAAAATATGAAATAATTACAATACAAATATCAAAGACTGGAGTGGTTTAACCATTTACTCAACGCAGACGATATCAAAATTTATTATTTTAAATACCATTTTGAATTTTTTTCAAAAATTTCAACAACACCATATCATGTGACCCCTCAACGAGCTCGTTCCAATGAGAGGACACATGATATGGTTTTCTTGAAATTTGTTGGAAATTTTTTTTTTTTTCAACTGCTGAATTTGCACATTACGTGGGCGGATGCGGCCGATTCGTTGGGTAAATGGATGATACAAGAAAAGTGAATAAATCAACCTGAAGATCTTGAGACTTGAAGATTCCAGTTTGAAAGAATGAAACAGTTTCAAAATTTATTAAAAATGTTGATTACTTTTAGAAATGAGAGAATTTTGTGCGGCCTCGTAATAAAAAGATCTCTTAAAGATCCTAAGGTCAAATACTGCCCTCTGGCATGATCAAAAAAGTGCAATGTAAAAAATGTGTTCCACTGTCAACTCCTTCTGGCAAGGAAACACTCTGATCGCATCTTACCCTCTAACAAAAAGGAACATGTAAGTCTTGTGTGACCAATAAGACATCGTGTCAGAATTTCAGGATCTTTTCTCCAAAGGTTACAAGACGCGTAGTCATAAAAAAATATTTGGTCGAACGCGATGGTGCTTGTCATTGGTTGCTCCATACCATTCCGCCTGCCACGCATATTTGATATACTTATTGATAGGTGGTTTACAATGACTGAAAGAAATTTTAAAATCAGCGAGAGGCTTGTTTAAAGCCTGTTTTGCTGCACTGTCTGCCCTGGTGTTACATTTTGAGTTCAAGGCATCAGGCAAAATCTGCTTGTCGTTCTCGATTTTCAGTCACGTGTGATGACGTTTTTGGTTAATGGGAGATAGAAACCAAAATTACTCGACGCACAATCATTGAAACTAACAAAATATCAAAGTCTGGACGAGATTAATTGTCGCATAAATGGGGCGACGTTTCCTGACTTCCGCGCTGCCTATCACTAAGGACAAAAGTCAAAAGGTAAAATGATTTGTTTAAAACGAGGCAGGACAAATTAGAGCAGTTGACGGTAAATTATCAATCAGAAACATTCTCATTGCATCCATTTGAATGTCTGTTCTAGCCCCTTTTCTACAATTTTCGTATTCAAATGGAATTGGTGTTTGTCTTAATACGGAATATTCGATGTTTGTTGAAAAAAATGACAACCAGGATGACCTCTTAAATACACTCAATTCGATCATTCGTTAATTATCTGACGAGAATGCTATCCAAACGTTTTCTGCTCTTACAGTTTTATCATAACAAGTGCAGAAAATGCATTCGGTCAGAATAGCTGTCTAGAATGTGTGTTTCCAACTTTCAAAGGTGAGATCCAAAAATACATTATGCACTATTTCACCAGTTAACTGTTCGAAACTGTAGTGTGGTGGCTCAGCGGTTACGGCATTGGACATCAAACCAAAAGGTCCACAGTTCGATCCTTTCTAGCAATAACTGCGTTGGGTTCATGCACAAGGCACTTAATCTCGATTGTCCATGTGGGGGCGCGGTGGAGTTGTGTACTAAGCTTTATTACACGCCTGTTCTATGAAATCACCATCTTCAGCAACACTAAACCACGCGGAAAATTAAAATCTGTTCCGCACATATGTGCCAAACGGAAATCGTTGTCAGACTATTTTTATCAAGAAGCGAAATGTCACTGGATTTTTCTGCAAATCGTGCACCGCAATTACAATTTCAATCGCTAGCGATAGCTAAAATCGTCCCCCGAGTTCCAATGTGGGCACATAGAACACATTGCAATTCAGGGGAGGAAATAGCAACACGGGTTCCCCTCGCATATTTGGTTGGCAATAAAATGTGTTCTTTTTGTTGATAGTTATGAAATGAATTGCCGAGTGTTCTTCTAATAATTGTTTTTATAGACGTGAAGGCGTGTAATAAACACAGTAATAAACACTGAATGACACGCGTGTGTGAATGGGTTAATCGATATGGCACTTGTGGCATCGCGGAAGGATAAAACTCGAGGCCTGAGGCCTCTCGTTCTATCCTTGCGTGCTGACACTCGTGTCATATCGATTAACCCATTCACACACGTGTATCGTTCTGTGTATGAAATGAACGACGATGGTGCACTTGCCTTCAAGCAACGCTAACGCTGCTAGCCTAAGAGTTATTGTGTTCGACAGTTTTTCACCGCTGCTCGGTGGTTTCCTTCGGGTAATCCGTCTTCCTGCAACCTTAAAACTGTCCGACACGACGTGACTCCGGATGTTAAAATCCCAATAGATAAATAGTAAGTCCTGCGCATGTGAAATTATATCCTACATTGGAAATAGCAAGTCCTATGTAAGAGTATTATTTTCTCTCCCCCCCCCCCCCCCCCCCCACTATACGTGAAGCATACGCGTATCTTGGGTGAGACAGCAGGGTGGGATATTTCTATCCCACCCACTCCCCGTGACATACTCATTTGCATATTTTATTAGGACGCCGGAACTATTTCATCATCGTCTGCACAATTATAAATAAACAAAATGGCTTCACGATTGCCTTTATTACCTATTTATCTGTTCCTTGTTGATATAGACTCAATATTAAATTATTATTCAAATATTAAACTTGATTTGTTTCAACCCCATGTTTCTCTGCAGATTTAATAATATCACTGCGCGAATTTATCGATCGATCAATAATCTCACAATGCCCTTTACATTAGAGTTAGACACGCACAAATTCATTAACCCCTTAACGGACAGTGTTACAAACCAATTTTTTAGTATATACCTATGGTATGTATCTCACTTTTGTACGATCTTTCCGATCAAATTGTTCGTTTTTCGAAAGGACTACAACTTGATAAATTGGGTATGTCAGCACGTGACCGCCAATTATCTATAATGACGTAATCCTCGTGTGTGGGGAGAAAAATCATCCTCGATGAGACTGAAGGTGGGTGGGGGAAATCTCACCCTTGGGGCAAGATATTTGAACCAGACCCTCGGCAAGCCTCGGGTCTCGTTCAAATATCTTGCCCCTCGGGTGAGATTTCCCCATCCCACCTCCAGACTTATCGGGGATCATAATAATCCCTGTGGAGAAGGAGGTAAGATAGGGACATCTCATCCGAGGGCAAGATATTTGGGCCAGACACGAGGTTTTCCGAGTGTCTGAACCAAATATCTTGTCCCGAGGTTGAGATTTTCCCATCTCACACCCGCCCCCATCAGGGATAATATTTCCCCCCCCCCCAACAAAACAGCCTGACGTCATCAAAAGTAATTTAGGGGCACGTGCAGCCATATCGAACAATTTTGTTGTCTATTTCTGAAAAAAAACTGATTTGCTTATCGGAAAGAACGCACAAAAGTTCTGTATATACCACAGGTTTTTACCACAAAATTAAACCCCAACGCCGTCAAGACAGGGGTTAAAGATTTGTAGCGAAATGAATATTGACACATTCCGATGACGTCATATTGTAAATTCTGCAATGTATTCGCCTAACTTTTCGACGGGAATTCCGTGCAACTCGCTCCACTCATAATGGCGTTCATCCAAAAATTCATATAAAAGTGTCAAGTGTCCATTGGTTTTGCGGTCTCTGTTTCTATTCCTATTTTCTTCGACAAACGTCCGTCTGCTAATAGATATATATCTATCTCACATGAGACACGCATATCTTGTACAGGAAGTGAGGGAGAAATACTAAGTCCAAGGTGGAAGATAGTATGTCGTACGCAAGAGAAAATAAGAACGACGTGTGGGTAAAAGTAACAAAAGGAAACTTAGCTTTATTTTCTGCTGATGTCATGGGTGTTTTCTCAACAATTACATGCTTCTCAACTGGACCTTCCTCGCGCGTCTAATAAGTTCAGGGGATATAACTTTATAAAAAGTCGATTTTCATGACGAGATAAGTCGGGAATTAAGCTTACAAGCGTATAAATGCCGGATTCCCTTGTTAAAGACTATATTTCAATGTTTGCTATAACAAACCATAAATCTGGTTGTTTGAAAAAAGTAGGGTAGCTTGAATAGGTTTCCTTTGTTCATTTTGGGTGCGACAGGATACGAAACCAGGCAGCACGTACGGTAACATGCAAAATGTCGCCATATAAAGGTCACAGCCCAAGCAGAATAAATTAATCCGTGTATATCTTTGGTAGACTGCATTAAACTCGTCCATCACATCTTGGAACGCGCAGTCTTTGGTCCCTCCGAGAAGCGAGAGGCGCCTTCTATGCATGATGAATGTTCATAAAATTGTTATGTGCCACAGTACCGCCGCCATGGATTGGTCGCAATCCACGCGTGGGCAGTGTTTACCAGGTAATAAAAATTACCATCAGCAAAATTTTAATTAATGAAGCACCGGGTTGTATGCGGTGCTTCATTAATACATTTTTTTGCTGATTAGTTCTATAATTAGTGTTTGGAATCTAATATTATTACGTCCGTGGAAATATTCCCCACGCGTGGAAAGTGACCAGTCCACGACGGCCGTACCTAACATGAAAAGCAGACGACACTTGCAAAAAAAATTCTTGAATAACTAATTTTTTTCATTTTTTGTCTCAAAAACATAGGTTATGACCCCTCATTGGAACGAGCTCGACGAGCTCGTTCCAATGAGGGGTCATAACCTATGTTTTTGAGACAAAAAATGAAAAAATAATGAAAATTCATTGGCGATTTTTAAGAATAGCGCTGGCCGGTTTTGGCCGTTACGTTGGGTTAACTAATGAAAACTTTGATAAACTAATAAAACTACTAATTCACTCACTTCTTGGAACAAAATTCGAGCTCGGTAAAAGCCAATGAGGTAGTAAAATGTACTTTGGCAATGCACGGTCAGTGCGTCCACATCGGTGTGTGTGTATGTGGGGGGGGGGGGGGGGGGGGGGTACTTTACGCAAAACAGTGGATACGATATTCACAATATCTTTTCATGAACGATCTGGAATAAACAAATAATTTCCTTCGTTCCCAAAGCACATCTTATAACGTCGAGCTCCCTCCAATAAGGACAATAAGGCCATATGTTATGTACTCGAAGCAAAATATTGAATGAAATAACAAATTCTAAAGGGTGTTTTCTGAGCATGCTGCGGAAAGACATTTGATGTTTTGTCATGTAAGATTTTGCCGACGAAACAGGAAAATTATTGCAACAGCGCTCTTCATCGAAAGCACGCATTTTCGACACTGGCAAGTTGTATATTGATACAAAGGAACACTTAGAAGTATCTTCATTATGTTTGCCACGAAGAAGTATGATATAGCTTAATAAAAGTAGTGATCTCGACCTAATAACTGGAGATCTCTACTTAATACCACGAGATTGAGTTATTAATTCGTGATCTCGACTTATGACAACATATTTTATTCAATGGTCCTAATACCCCTTCTAAGTTTTCTGTTATTTGCAACAGTAAAATAAATTACATCAATATTGTCATGTAAACAAATTGTTATCCTCAGTGAGCTACAGTCTGACAATGCATTCAAGTCGATTAGAATAGCTGACTTTGTTCGTTAATGTTCAATGAGAGGTATACAATGGAAAATGAATTTAGTTCAATAACTCGTTAACATCGCTATGGTTGTGCTTTGATAAATATCTTCTTAAATCCTATTAATACCCTGTGTATATTGCCTTTCGTGTCGATATTACTAACTGTCCGGTGCCTAAGTACTGCACTTCGATATAAAAACATCTTCTCTATTGCCTACTGCAATGGGATTTTCGACCCGGTACAAAATAAAGCGCCACCTAGTGAAGGTAGAGGTCTGCTCTTGTTAAATTGTTAACAAACTATTTCCTTGCAAGAAGTAATCCCCTTGATAAAGATTTCCCAGTGACAGATGCTATTGAATTTTTCATTAAATTAAGTTATGGCTGCTTTACAGCAGCCATAACTTGATTTTATGAGAAATTGAAAAGAAAAAATCCTCAGCAAGGAAGAAGCGTAAACTGCTTGAAACCATTTTTCACAGAAACTCCATATCAGTTCAACCATACATATGTTAACAGGAAATTTATCGGGCAGTCCCTTTTGAGTACCCGGGGCTACCCACCAACCACATGAAGGGACAATGTAATTCAATCTATAAAGTAATTATGGGTAGAAATCAAAAGGCGCGAGGCCACAATTGCCCCATTTATGCGTATTTCTCGGCAGTTGATACAACATAGGGCTTGCGTTATTGAGGAACATGCGGAGGCAACAACCCCTCTGTAGGAGACCTCTAGCCCACTGCCTGGAAATCACGTCGGAGAATTTCATTTCATGTACGACAGCTGTGTAAAGGGAGTATAAACGATACAATAAGCTGCATTAAAATTGCTGCTGAGCGGAGCTGTATCGTGAAATATCATGACAGTTCAGTAGATATGAAAAGAGAGTTCGGGACCGTCGACATGGTGGCGCTGAAAAGTCGACGAGGGGTAGTGATTTCACTGAAGAAACTGGTGCCCAGAAAATGATGCAACGGCAGCACTTGTGATTTACGGGTGAGAGATAGATTTTTACGTTCGTTCGAAGCCAATTTGTAGTCAATTTCACATTTTCGGCGTCAACCTTTAGAGGAGACGCCACCGTGAATGGAGGCGAACACAGTTTTACACTTTCGTAGTTTTAAGAACGACTAAAATCAGTGATGTCTTCCGTTCATCTTGTACCGGAAAATCGGAGCCATCTACATTTTCTTGTCGACATTGGAGGATTTCGTCAAAAATTGAGCACTTTCGAAGAGTGTGATATGTTCTCGTACAAACCCTACGGAGATTTTATTTTATTAAAAATCGCGAACGGTGAAAAAGGTCGAAATAGTGATCGCAATTTTTTTTTTCGATTTCATCCGTTCAAAGTTAACGGGAATTGTTAAAAGTTGTCTTTCTCTGTTATTGCGCCGAAAAATAAATGTTATCGAACGGAAGCGAAAAGGTTCGAGATATAAATATTTTTAAAATAAAAAAGAGAGAAAACAAATTAAAACAAACTCAATTAAATAAATTTAACAGAAAAACTAAAATGTCATTTCTAAAAATCAGAAAGCCCAAGAAAAGAGACGAGACGATTCATTCGTCAATTTCTCAAAGCGAAGAGAAATAGTCAAGAGAGCGATAGGCGGGGCGGATGGGTAATACCGAACTGAAACGTGAGTCGACTCAGTTATTCAGACCCGTTATCGAAGCCAAGAAACAGATAAAGAAAGAGATCGTCGTCAGGGAAATGAAACCCTTAGAGAAGGCTCTGTGGTGAGCATGATTTCTCCGCGAAATATCCCCAGTGAGGTCGTGACCTCAACCCCTCAGTACCACCCGCCGCTAGATTCTCTAGTGATAGATAGAGTGGAAATGATTTAGAGAGTGAATCGGAGATCAGCGTCGCTACTAGTACGACGAGTATACATACGGAAGATATGGGAAACTTGAGTAAATCCTACATGGATTTATATAATACGATTCTTTCGACCGTCGAGTCTACCTGCGGAACAAATATAGAACTCTATTTTGGTGATAAGCAAGAAAAAAATGAAGCAACAGTTTGATCATGGACGAAGATCACGTTTATGGAAGGCATTCGGGGACTGTGGCATTTGCTCGTGAAAGCTAAACCAGATCCTCATAATTACAGTCAAGTGGATCTAAATGCTTACAGCAACAACATCATGACCAAGAGGAACGTCATAAAAAAGGAATAACGATCTCGACAAGAAGA
This sequence comes from Pictodentalium vernedei, assembly GCA_031216915.1. Lineage (NCBI taxonomy): Eukaryota > Metazoa > Mollusca > Scaphopoda > Dentaliida > Dentaliidae > Pictodentalium > Pictodentalium vernedei. Next base: position 366,939,569 of record CM062297.1, on the reverse strand, counting down.
GACTGAAAGTGAGCAAAGGCTACAATGGAAAGAAGTGGTAAAACCTACATGGGATGGAAATAAAGCATTCCTCAGATCGATCCTCGGGAAGGGAATGGCTGGCGATGGTAGTAGTACTTCCACAGTATTCCATGCGAGCCTAATGCACCAATAACCAATAGATAGATTGGATTTCTTGATGGCTAGTAGAGACGCTGGTAATACGGGAGTGTGAAGTGGGATTGTGATGAATTGTTAGGGAAAAAGGTCATAAAAAAAGATTGGTATAAATCTTTCACGAATGTGTAAAAATTATAAAAAAAATAGTAAATAGAAAAAAAACCTAATTGGAAATAACTAATTTGAATTAAAATATAAAAAATGTCCGTGATAAAGAATAGGGGATTTACTTGATCTTACGTCTATGGGATTTGATTATACATTTTGTCGCGTCTGTTCACAGCTTATGCCTCGAAACAGATCGCCTTGTGGTTTCTTTGGTCGGAAAAAAGACAGCGATGGACGTCGGCAAGAAAGCTGCGACTGAAGCCGATAACAAAATAGCTCACAAAGCCAGCAAGAGAACAGCCGTTTTAGTTCACAAGTTGATAATGCCGTCTTAACAAGAGAAACTAACGCCAAAAATTGAAATAGATTTCATCAAAGATAAACGATGAAAACATAAAGCAGTTCAGTTCTGGAATCGTTGCAAGAACTTGTCAAATGGAATCGGGAATGGAAGTAGTTTAAAAACATAAACAGGAAAATCTTATTTGAAAAACATTTAAAAAAAACGTAGTTAAAAAGCAATTTAAAACTAGGAAAATTGTGATTCTGCAGAATCACATGCTCTCCATGCTTGATAAAATAGTACCTAAACTCCCCCTATTCAAGTTACCAAAACTGAGAGGGGTTTTTATCAAAGATCTAACCTTATGACAGCAACTTTGCTTACCAAGCATCTCTACACACCGGTAAACAAAGAGTTTAAAGTTAACCCGCATACAACTGAAAGAAAAAAGTAACTAAAGTTTGCGAATTTTCATATTTTTTAAACGGTACCCTTACTCTATCAACCTATCAATCACCGTGCTGAATGGTTCAATGCCACAAACAAACCTGAATCATATATTTGTTTTACGATCAACGTGGCATCTTTCTATACTAAAATTGTGATCATATATCAGTCGCTGTATAAGGATTTTAACTCGGAAAGTTGTGCAGTTTTGCTAAACATCACAAACTATGGCCCATTAACGGTCGATGGGGGTTAAAAATGATTGCGCTGCTCGGTTATGTTGTTGCATCATATTACACTCTAAATATATAAAGCATTTAATCCAGTCTGGACTCAAACTTCGGCATATTTTTCTGAAATTTTGCCATATTTTTCTCAGACTTTGGCTCGTAAAATGATTTCACGAAAATGACGGTATGTGGAGAAACAACTTCAGATGGGAACAAATAGGTGTTAGAGCTTTCTCCCTTATTAAGATAACCAGAATGGATAAGGTTTAAGTCTGAGGACTCTACTTGCAAAAGCAAGATTATTTAGTTTGCAATTCCTTAGAGGGAAAAACAAAAGTGTGAAGTTAACCCTCTTGCAACTGCCCGAAAATAGTAACCAAAGTATGAAATTTTGATGTTTTTCGAACAGTTCCTACGTTCAAGCGGGCAAAAGAGGCGTTGGGTTAAACATTTTAAGATAACCGATAACAGCAAAACTGTTCGTCAGTTAATGATCTATACACCTGTACTACAAATTTACATCTACTTTGTACCCAATGCTGGAAAATTGAACATGCATGCGTGAATAGTGTACAAAATAAGACACCACTTGTACTCAAATTAAAGTACAGGGCGAGGGTTAAGTCTGATATTTAAACTTATCACGGCAAGTTTGTTGAATAGATATTTCTGCAAAACAAAACTAAGTTTGCAAACATCAAGAAAAAGTCGACCCGTTTTTGAGATCTTTAGGCCACGGGATTGAGGTGGAATTTGTTAAAAATATGCCATTTCTCCCTTATTAAGGTAATAACCGGAATGGATAAGGGTTAAGCCCGACGTCTTCAATTACAAAAGAAAGATTATTCAGTTTGATATTTTTTATAAGGAAAATCAGAAAGTTTGAAGTTAAGCTCTTGCGACTGCCTGAAAAAAGTAACAATGTATGCAAATTTTGATATTTGGAAACGTTTCCATGTCCACGCAGGCGATAGAGGCGTTGGGTTAAACATTTCAAGATAACTTATAACAGCAAAAATGTTCATCAGTTAATAATCTATACACCTGTGCAACAAATTTACGTCCACGCCTTGTCCAATGCTGGAAAGACACCACTTGTATCCGAGTTACACAAACTGGATGAGGGTTAAGCCTGCTATTTAAGCCTATTACAGAAAGATGGTTGAGAAGACATTTCTGCACATGGTAAAAGAAAAATGAAAGTGTCAATGACACTGTAGCTTAACTTGTGTGTTGTGTTTGATGAAAAGGTTCATGTTCAATGTTTATGAAAGGATTATGAAATGAGACAAGAATTGTGATAATTGGGAATATGTCCATTTCTGTTCTCTGTATGCTATGTGTTTGATAAAAATAATATGAGGTGTACACTGTACTAAAGAGCTGAGGGGTGGGTTAATATGACCTCACAGTTAATGCATCTGGCCATCACAGTTAACGTATATCAACGAAAGTTACCAAATTACAGTGAAATTATTCCAAAACGAGTCATCCTATCAAGTTACATTGAAATCCCTTCATAAATATGGCCTGTAGAGTGTGCTAAAGGTTTTCATGCTTCGGGCCCTGTAGCCGCCAGTTTCCCAATTGAGTCCAAAGGGGACGTTCTCATCTAGACATTATATGAAGTCAACCTACCAAGTTACAATGAAATCCCTTCATAAATATGACCTGTAGACTGTGCTAAAGGTTTTTGGGCTTTGGGCTCGGGCAGCCATCATGGTTGAATGATCGCAACCAAAAGGGGACATTCTCATCTGGGCATCATCTGAAGTGATCCTACGAAGTTATAATGAAATCCCTTCATAAATATGACCTGTAGACTGTGCTCAAGGTTTTCGGGCTTCGGGCCCCTAAAGCCGTCACAGTTGACCAATCACGACCAAAAGGGGATGTCATCATCTAGGCATTATATGGAGTCAAACTAACAGGTTACAATGAAATCCTTCCATAAATATGACCTACAGACTATGCTAAAGGTTTTCGGGTTTTGGGCTCGGGCAGCCATCAAGGCTGAATGATCGCGATCAAATGGGGACGTTCTCTTCTAGACATTATTTGGAGTCATCCTTCCAAGGTACAATGAAATCCCTTCATAAATATCACCTGTAGACTGTGCTAAAGGTTTTCGGGCTTCAGGCCCCTGTAGCCATCACAGTTGCCTAATGGTGTCCAAAAGGGGCTGTTCTCATCTCATTATATGAAGTCAGCCTACCAAGTTACAATGAAATCCCTTCATAAATATGAACTGAAGACTGTGCTAAAGGTTTTCGGGCTTTAGTCTCGGGCAGACATCATGGTTGAATGATCGCAACCAAAAGTGGACATTCTCATCTGGGCATCATCTGGAGTGATCCTACGAAATTACAATGAAATCCCTTCATACATATGACCTGTAGACTGTGGTCAAGATTTTCGAGCTTCGGGCACCTGTAACCATCACAGTTGACCAATCACGACCAAACCAAAAGGGAATGTCATCATCTAGGCATTATATGGAGTCCACCTAACAAGTTACAATGCAATGAACTCCTTCCATAAATACGACCTATAGACTATGCTAAAGATTTTTGGGCTCGGGCAGCCATCAAGGCTGAATGATCGCGACCAAAAGGGGACGTTCTCATCTAGAGATTATTTGGAGTCATCTCACCAAGCTACAATGAAATCCCTCCATAATTATGACATGTAGACTGTTCTAAAGGTTTTCGGGTTTCGGGCCCCTGTAGCTGTCACAGTTGCCCAATCGTGTCCCAAAGAGGACGTTCTCATCTAGACATTATATGAAGTCAAACCTACCAAGTTACAATGAAATCCCTTCATAATATGACCTGTAGACTGTGCTAAAGGTATTCGGGCTCGGGCGGCCATAATGGTTGAATGATCGCAACCAAACGGGGACATTCTCATCGGGGCATCATCTGGAGTGATCCTACGAAGTTACAATGAAATCCCTTCATAAATGTGACGTGTAGACTGTGCTCAAGATTTTCGGGCTTCGGGCACCTGTAGCCATCACAGTTGACCAATCACGACCAAAAGGGGATGTCTTCATCTAGGCATTATATGGAGTCAACCTAACAAGTTACAATGAAATCCTTCCATAAATACAACCTATAGACTATGCTAAAGGTCTTTGGGCTCGGGCAGCCATAAAGGCTGAATGATCGCGACCAAAAGGGGATGTTCTCATCTAGACATTATTTGGAGTCATCCTACCAAGCTACAATAAAATCTCTTCATAATTATGACCTGTAGACTGTTCTGAAGGTTTTCGGGCTTCGGGCCCTTGTAGCCATCACAGTTGCCCAATCGTGTCCAAAAGGGGACGTTCTCATCTAGACATTATATGAAGGCAACCTACGAAGTTACAATGAAATCCCTTCATAAATATGACCTGCAGACTGTGCTAAAGGTTTTCGGGTTTCGGGCTCGGGCAGCCATCATGGTTGAATGATCGCAACCAAAGGGGACAATCTCATCTGGGCATCATCTGGAGTGATCCTACGAAGTTACACTGAAATCCCTTCATAAATATGACCTGTAGACTGTGCTCAAGGTTTTCGGGCTTCGGCACCTGTAGCCATCATAGTTGACCAATCACGACCAAAAGGGGATGTCATCATCTAGGCATTATATGGAGTCAACCTAACGGTTACAATGACATCCTTCCATAAATATGACCTTTTGGCTATGCTAAAGGCTTTTGGGCTTCATAAATATGACCTGCAGACTGTGCTAAATGTTTTCGGGCTTCGGGCCCCTGTAGCCGTCACAGTTGCCCCATCAGGACCAAAAAGGGGACTTTCTCATCTAGACATTGTATGAAGTCAACCCACCAAGTTACAATGAAATTCCTCAATAAATATGACCTACAGACTGTGCTAAAGGTTTTCGGGTTTTCGGCTCGGGCAGTCGTCACAGTTGGCAGATCACGCCCAATTGGTGAAATTCTCATCTAGACATCATAAGGAGTCATCCTTCCAAGTTACAATGAAATCCCTCCATATTAAACATGACCTGCAGACTGTGCTAAAAGTTTTTGGGTTTCGGGCTTGGGCAGCCATCAAGGTTGATAGATCATGCCCAAAAGGGGACGTTCTCATCTAGGCATTATACAGAGGCATCCTACCGAGTTACAATGAAATCCCTTCATAAATACGACCTGTAGACTGTGCTAATGGTTTTCGGGTTTTGGGCTCGGGAAGCCATACCGGTTGACCGATCGCGACCAAAAGGGGACGTTCTCATCTAGACATGACCCCAAACCTGCATATGAAATTTCGTGACGATCAGACAAGAACTGCAGGGTGTAGCCCGTGCTAAAGGAAAATGTGAACAGACTCACAGACTAACAGACTTCCGCACGCGTGGTGGCAATAGCTTATTTTGACAATGTCAAGTTAAGCTAATAAGTGTGCGAACTTTCAGAAACAGTCATCTCGTTTTTGAAATCTGCAGGCCGCAAATTGAGGTGGAATTTGTTAAAAATATAACATTTCTCCCTTATGATGACAACCAGAATGGGTAAGGGTTAAGCCTGAGGGCTCCACTTACAAAAAGCAAGATAGTTTGGACTGTTTAGTTTCCAATTCTTCACAAGGAAAACAAAAATATTGAAGTTAACCCTCTTGCAACTGCCTGAAAATAGTAACCAAAGCATGCAAATTTTGATATTTTTCGAACAGGTCACACGTTCATGCGGGCAGAAGAGGAGTTGAGTTAAACATTTCAAGATAACTTATGACAGCAAAAATGTTCATCAGTTAATGATGTGGATTTGTGGATCAAATTTGCATCTACGTATTTCCCAATGCTGGAAAAGTGAACAAAGTGCGTGAATTTTGAACAAAATAAGACACCACTTCAAGTTACCACTTCAGGTATTCAAGTCACAAAAACAGGTGTGGATAAAGTTTAACCTTTAAACTTATCAAGCAAGTTTGTCGAGTATATATTTCTGCACATGAAAAAAACCAAAACGTTTTAAGTTAACCCTCATACATCTGATCGAAAGCGCTATCCAATGTTTGCAAATTTTCATATTTTTCGAACAGTGCTCTTGCTCTATATATCACTGTGCTAAAGGATTAAACGCGACAAACAAACTTGAACCATAAAGTTATCCCCCAATTAATAAGTCATCTTCCTATACTAAAATCTTTGGCATATCTTATATCACTCGCAGTATCGAGAAATGGCGTCTGAAAGTTGTGCTAGTTTGCTGAAAATCACAAACTCCGGCCCTTTGAGGTCGACGAGGGCTAAAGTTAAAAAACGTTTTAAGTGATTTCATTACAGCATGTTAGACTCTAAATATGTAGAAAATTTTATCTTCGAGAATCTTTGGAAAAAGGGTCATTTTTGCTATATTTTGGTTCGCTTGAAGGGGTTAAAAAGTTTTCGCCAAAAGGGCGATATGTGGAGGCACATCTTCGAATGTTAGCAAATAAGTGTGCAAAATTTCGGACGAACCGTACAGCCAGTTTTTGAGACCAAGAGGGCACAAAATTAGGTGAAAAAAAAAACCCCAAAAAATAAAAATAATGACAAAAAAACAAAAAACTTTTCATTCAATGTCTAAATAATAACGTCCACGACTGAACAGAAAACTGAATCGCGCATTTATTGATGTTATTGTGGGAGAAGGTAGTTTAATATATATAAAATGGTAACTCTGTTCTCTTGAGTTCTCCTGATGAATTCGTAATATCTGACCATTACGACGATTCGACTGGTAGAGAATTCAAACGTCACATACGGTATGAAGAAGATGCGGCAATGAACAATGCCTCGTCATTGTCATGTAAGTTAAAAAGAATGATAAATTACGCTTGATATCTCACTTCACAGAAAGAGAAGCGAAAAAAACTTTCATCTGACTCTCCAACAAAGATTAAGATACACAAACATTCTGAAAACATGTTCATGTTTAAATTGTTAACCAAGAAACAAAAATCGAGGATTGGAATTGGAAGTAGTTTAATAAAAAAAAATCTTAGAAAACAACTTTAAAAGACTCAGTTAAAAAGCAATTTAAAAGGAGGAAATAAAACTAAACAAAAATGAATTAAATAAAATAAAAAAAAAACAAGATTTAAATCGAAGATTTTTGGTGGAACAAAACGCCGAACAAGAGAACAAATCAACCATTCTTTCCGAGAAGAATAAGAGGGTTTATTACATGCCTGTTCTATGTAAACCATGCGGAAAATGGAAATATGTTTCGCACATATGTGCGGAACGGAAATCGTTGACGGATTATTTTTAAATGGAAGCGAAATTTCACTGGAATTTTATACAAATCGTGCGCCGCAATTACAGTTTGAATCGCTAGCGATAGCTGAAAATCATTCCATGAGTTCCAAAGTGTTCTATGTGCCAGTAGTCACATAGAACACATTGGAACAGAGGGGACGAAATAGTAACACGGGTTCCCCTCGCAAATTGGTTGGCGACAAAATGTGTTCTTTTTGTTGATAGTTGTCATATTGAATTGCTGAGTGTCCTTCTAATAATTGTTTTTATAGACGTGAAGGCGTGTAAAAAAACACAGAACGACACATGTGTGTGAATGCGTTAATCGACATAGCACTTGTCCCATCGCAGCCTCTCGTTTTATCCGTCCACGCTGGCACTCGGGCCATATCGATAAACCCATTCACACGCGTGTGTCGTATTGTGTATTGATTGATCATGGGAAAATCAAATTGTGGAAAAGCAAATCTGTTGATGAATCAATTATTGCGATCCGAATGGTTGGATTACGATAGCATATTCATTTTCGGCAAGAGTCGCTTTCAGCCCAAATACAAATTATTGCGATATGTGTTGAATGAAAAATTACCGAATGATGTGAAAGTGAGAATTTTTGATCATAAGTTCGAAAAAATAGCAAGTATCACATGTGACGCTCTTGCAAGAGGCATCGTGAGAGCTCAGGAAAAAATCAGACGTACAATGTCATTTGTATGAAAACGCGAACGACATGTTCCATCCTAAAGACTTCTTCGACGATGAGTTGTTGGAGAAACAGAATGGATGCAAATCTGATTACGTTCGAGGACGTCACAGCAACGTAGATTGCTTTTATCTGTCTCAAAATTTCTTCGGATTACCTGGACAGACTATAAGAGACAACGCGATTTTTTGTGCCTCTTTTGTCAAGATTTCAAGAATTGGAATCACATCTACGACGATCACGTAACAAACAACATGAAGAATAGTAAAGCGGTGTGAGGTCGAGGACCTTATAATTTCGAGGTTACTAATCTGACGAGTTACAAATACTATGGAAAATATAGGAGTGGGTTTGACGTCTTTTATATTCCGATGTAATAAAACAGAAAAAAGAAATTAAAAAATAATAATTAATTAAAAAATGCTACAATTTTTTTTATAAAAGATAGCTGAGAACATAGCTACGAACTTTTTTCTTCAGTCGTAGCGAGCAATAATAAGACTCGTTTCACCATGAAATTCAATACCCTCTCGAATAGAAAATGTAGAAAAGACAGGAAATGGCAGTGGGGAAACTTAAAACGTAAAACGTAGTATTCGTTTCCCATTATTACTGGGACGAATAATTTGTTCAAACATTCTCCCGACTATGGAACAAGTTCTCTCGTCTCGCCATCAATAGCATTTTAGTGAGCGGGGATATCATCGCTGGAAAATTTGTCAACAGCAACGCACAACGCACAATCTATTTTTTTCCGGACGTTTCGCTGCCGCAAAATGCAGTCTATTTAACCGTTGTTCTAGACACCATAACTTAAATTTGCAGTCGTCGATCAAGTGAGAACTGCTAATGCGAATAAATGCCCTTTTCACCGGGTCTGCCCTGTCCTGAAGTGCTTCAGGGTCACCTGCTAGTAATCATATACTTTCGTACGCATGGAGGTCTGTAGTGCAAGATTTGGGCTGTTGGGGGCCCATATGGCCAATTTGAAGTGTCGGTACAGTACGCGTTAAATAAAAAGACGCGTCACGCCTACTGTAAGTATATTTTATTTATCCATAAATAAATTTCCAAGAAGTCCTGACTTTTTGAACCATAATTATGTCTGATTAATATTTCAGCTTCAACATTAAGGCATGCCTTTGACTAAGACATGTCTTGATGACACAGTTTAAATATTTTATCAGTTGAGACTTGAGCGGAACAAATCAGGTTTAAACACCCCCTCAGTTGGTTCTCTTCATTGCGCCCCTGTTTATGATCAGACCGGACTGCACTTTACAATGTACTAGTTTGATTATAGTTATTGCTTGTTTAACTCGTTACCTACACGAAAGGCAGACGACACTTAAAAACAAAATTCTCGAATAAGTATTTTTTGTCATTTTTGTTTCAAAAACATTGCTTATGACCCCTCATTGGAACGAGCTCGTTCCAATGAGGGCCAAAAGCTATGTTTGTGAGTTAAAAAATAAAAAAATAATGAAAATGGAAAGGCGGTTTTTGTGAATAGCGCTGCCCGGTTTTGGCCATTAAGTTGGGTAAAGGGTGAAGCGACGTAACTACTTCGTCAGTCATGCTCGGGATATTCGGTTTAGATGATAATCGATCTGAAGTACAGCTCTACTCACGCGGCCAGAATTCACCCAATATTGGTAAACGGCGCTAATTACATGCTTTGAATTCATAATAAAACTTTTCCCGCGAACTGTCTGTGTAAGTCATGCAAGTGTAAATTTAATGCGATAACATTCACAAGATGCGCAACGACATTGGAGACAAAGAGGATGTTAATGTTTTAAACGTTCTTTCAGTTGAACCAAATCCAAGGTAACTAGATAAATGTTTTGAAATGACAAGGGTACTACAGGAAATCAATAATCAGTGTATCAGAAGTTCTAATATGACAGGAAGAATTTACCGGTTTGGTCATAGAAATTTATAACACTTTCTGTTTAGGACACTTCATATTGAAAACAAATCGTGTTAAAATGTTGCGAACAAGAGAAAAGTTCAGGAAAACCAACTGGGAGTTGTCGAATGACCCATTTTATCCCGCGAATGGAGAATGACGCTGCATTGAGTGTACAGTCCATTTAAAATTAAGCTCACCTCTGCACTGAGTAATTGCGTAACAGGGTGTCTAAGAATAGAAAGCACTTGGTACTGGAACTACTTTCCATACCCTCGAGTGTTTATTTAAAGACACGGAATCCAATTTTACGGAGTCGGATAAGAGTCCTATTTACGGAATCCCTTTTTCGTTAATCCCTTTTTGGAAAATGCCTGTAGGCATGGAATCCCTTTTTCCTGAAACGAGGCTAAGAGTCGTATCGCTTGCGTATATGTGCAAGTGCACAATGTGTCACATTGTGCATTTTCACATAAGCACATATCGGCACATCCAGCATGTGTCAATGTGCTACAGGTAATGTGTACACACTGTGACACAATGTGTAATACCACGCAAGCACATTCCACCAAACGCCCAAGTTCCATGGAATTCCTTTTTTTGAAAAACCTCTGGCGTTCGGCTCCCCTTTTTTATCGCTTGCGTATATGTGCAAGTGCACAATGTGTCACATTGTGCATTTTCACATAAGCACATTTCGGCACATCCAGCCTATGTGCTACCTATTATGCGTACAATAGAACATAGACATGTCTATGGTCGTTGGAATACTTATGGAGCAAGGTAGTAACGGTACAAGACTGCAAGGATGTTAGAAGACGACTAGCATTGGATGACTACAATATAGTCAAATCATGGGACGGATACTTGGAGATAAGTTGGTAAGACCACCCGTATAGGAATTGGAATCCCACTTATGCAATCCCTTTTTGGAATCCCTATAGAATCCCTTTTTGGGGAAACGTCGGTGTTTATAGAATCTCTTTCTAGTTGCATGTGCCCATGTGCTAGTGCACAATATGTCGCATTGAGCCTTTTCACATAAGCACATATCGGCATATCCATCATGTGCCTATGCGCTAGTGCACAATGTGTCACATTGTGCCTTTTCTCATAAGCACATATCGAAACATCCAGCATGTGCCTATGTGCTACCTGTAATGTGCACAATAGAATATAAACACATCTAGGGAAGTCAGAATTAATAGAACAAAGAAGTCATAACATAGCTTATAGATGCATAGGCAGAAACCGAGAATTTAGTTGAAATCAGAGCCAAGTAAACAATTATCGGGTTATTGTGGTAATTCTACGAAGAAAATATGGATTCCGGGGGAATCTGAGACAGAAAACTACTCCAATTCAATCGAACTTACCCCCCTGGGGCCCTGTCGATACTATAGTACTACGTGCTACTGTTATATGCCGAATCTGGGGTTTCATATCAAATAAAGTCGTTTTAGGTGATTTGTCGGGATTGTCGGGTTTATTTGGGTAATTCAGCAGATCGGGAAATTACTCTTGTACAAAGGAACATACCATACGAACATACCCTGTCCTTGGGTCTTTGGGTCACATAGCAACCACGTGCTATAATAGAAACCAAGATGGCGGCCTCCAGTATACAAAATGGACGACGGAAACATGGATCACCCTAACACGCGCAGCGCAGGCGCACTAACATCATGTATCACCATGGGGATGACGTCACAAGATGGCCGCTCACGCGGGCTACCAAGTCAACCGAACATGACTTCACCAGGTCACGTTACTATGACGTCACTTCCCCATCCGGCTCTCCCTCCGGCCAATATGGCACGGTCGGGTACATGATCTTCTACTATCGTCTGTTATTTCTGATAGACGGAGAGTTAGAATAAATTCTAAATTTTCTCCCACTCCACGGAGAACCTCTTTACCACTTGTCCTCTATTAAACAAAATACGACTCTGCCATAGTACTTGTGCTCACAATTTCGTGCCCATCAGCAAGATCTCTGGAAGGATCTCATGATACCTAATTTTATAGTCACGTGGTCCTGTTACTCCACGTTTGGCTGTCATGGTAGTCCACGTGAGCGGCTATGCTGTTTCATCATTACTATAGTGATGCGTGGTGTCAGTGCTGGTAATTCTGGTAATTAGATACGCTCTAATCCAGTTCAATATACCATCAGAAAACACCAACCACTATATCAAAAACCTTTCGAGACCTAAAGCACGTGCCATCAGATTAGGAGTGAACAACCGAGGATTCTGGGGGAATACGAGCGAAATAAACCATTTCCGGGGTTTTTGTGGTTACTGGATATACTCTCATTCAATAGAACCCACCCTCTGAACACCTCGCCACCTAGTAGAGGCTTTTGAGTCACATAGCAACCATATGCCACAATTAAAACCAAGATGGCGACCTCCAGTAGACAAAATGGACGAATGAAACACTGTCACACTAACAACATCCGCTGACACCATGGCTCACCATGGTACTGACGTGGCAACATGGCCGCTCACGCGCGCAGCCATGACAACCAAACATGAGGTAACAGGTTCGCGTAACAATAATGTGACGTATGAGATCCGATATGCCATCCTGCTTATTGGGCAAAAGAGTCGCTAGCACTACTACTTGCCAGTCTGGTTTTAAAGCGGTTGATAACACTGTTTGTCAATTAATCAGTCTGGATCTGGATGACGGTGACGCTAAATGGAAACATGGAAATCAGTTTTGTCTTTTGTGCTTTGAGTAAGTCTTTAAATAGAGTATGACATATTGGACGGAGTCATACGGTAAGCACTATGGGGATAAGGAACAGATTATTTATTAAGTTTTGGAAATTATCTCAGAGAACGAAGTTAGAGAGTTATCGACTGACAAAAAGTGAAGAGACGAACTAATCCAAGCAGGGCGTTTCATACGGATTGATCCATGGGTGACTTCTGTTTGATATGTATTTAGAACTCCCTCCGGCTTTTCCTTCGGCTGAAGGGTGGGTCTCATATTTCATACTACTCATATTTCCTCGAAAAGTTCTTTTTTAAACATAGGTCCTGTACTATTTTATAAATACATTTCTTTGGGCAGCGTCCTCAACTGTTTCACACAGTGGCACATCACCGCCCCTACTGTGGGGGTTCTGTCAGACTTCGGCACGTCTGTTACGTCAGAATATGTTCACGTGTCCGATTATGTTCGCAAGTCGGTTTCGTCCACACATACGTGAGCACGTTTTTCGGACATAATCGGCTCGAGAACAATATCTCCCTTGCGAAACACATGTAGAAAAAAGCTATAAAATCAGGTACGTAGGAAGAAATTCGAACTTGGTGGGGAATGCGCACGGTCATAAAAGGGCAATCTGACAACGATATATATATCAGATACCCATGTGCCTTTCTGACATAGTAGGATCATAGGAATACAAAACACAAAGCATGTTCGGGGCTCACGCACCTCTACATGGAGAAAAATGCACATTTTAGACTCCATATTCAGTCGATTCTCACATTGGTTCGAAAAGATGTTTCGGTCCAGTGAGGAATTTTGTTAAATATGGAGTTAAAAATGTGCACTTTTCTCGAATTTGAAGTCCGTAGTAGAGAGAAATAAAACAAGTGAATCTTTGGTGATGTTTGGTCACATCTTAAGCGTTAAGAGTCTGTGCACCTTCTTCCCGCAAATTTCCAATTTGATTACATTTATGGGTTGATACAGATACTGTTGATATACACTTTCTCTCTCCCCATCTCTCTCAACTGTTTCTCAAAAAGTTGGACAAGGGAGCAGGTGAACCTTGTGCAGCCCCGGTTCCTACGTCTCTGTATAGATATTCGATTCATATTGTGCGTCTTTGCAGGCTCCACCAGATGATCAATACACAAGCCAGTTTAAATGCAGTTCTTTTATGAAGGGCAGCGGCACATTAATCATTAGTGCAGGAAGGGAGAGCTGATGTGTTACGGTGGTTGCTACGCCCCAGAGTAAAATATTCCGTTCACATTGTGCGTCTTCACAATCCACCACCAGACGATCAATACATAAGCCAGTTATAATGCAATTCTGTTGTGAAGAGCAGAGGTACGTAAATTGTGGAGTAGTTCATGAAAGGAGAGCTGATGTGTTTGACAGTGGAAGTTGTAATCACGGTCTCTAAAGGCCAACCGTTATTGTTGCTGCAGCTATCAATATTAAGGGTCTCTAGAGAATAATTAAGAACAAAAACTTCACAAAAGCAGCCGCGCGTTAAATATTTCCATCACCGATTTACAGCAGAGCTTGGCCTAATACCACTTAACAGGGAGAATCTTCATATGGTGAACCCAGGCGCGTAGCAAGGATATCAATGTTTGCAGGGGAGGGGGGGGGGGGGGGGCAAGAGTAATATCTAGGGGTCATACCAAATATGATTCGCTGCATCTTCTGAGCCATGGCAGCAAGATGCTGGCGAGCACAAAAGGGGGTGTCCCCCTCTAATTAGAGGGGGGCCGGGGTCCTTCCCTTGGAAAAAGTTTGAAATTCGAGACAAAAAAACCCACAACTTCCTTGACTCTGAGTCCGTTTGTGTCCGTAATTTATAAGTTGTGAAAGGCATCAATAATTAGGCCACAATGTGGCCTAATTATTGATGCCCTTCACAACTTATAAATTATGGACGCAAACGGACGCAGAATCAAGTAAATTGCTAGATATTAAAATTTCTTCCCTGATGTTCCCCATATTGGTCAACATGAGTGGTGGGGGTGGGCATGACTGAATTTTGGGAGGGGGCATGTGCCACCTCATACCCGTGGCCACGCCACTGGGTGAAACAATGTGAGTCTTAACCCCCCAGGAATGGTATGAGTCCATTTTCTGAATTTGGTTACACGCTAATTACTTATCTCCAGTTCCATATATACAAATCCGTACGAAACACGTGTTCCGTACAGCTTTCTGTTCAGTGGCTATTTTCAATTTGACACCATGGATCCATCAAAAGAACTAAACTCCGCCCATTTTCGTAATCGGCAAATCGAAACCTTCGCATTCTGATCCAAATCAATTCGGAAGCCGAGGCGACAGCTGATAAATCGAATGTCAATTGGAAAATGTATGTTTTTGTTCAAATCCGCTAATTTTAACGAAATTAATATTCCAATTGGGGAGTGTTTTATAACACCCAAGTTTTGACTGTGAGGCGAGTATCTATCACATAACGTCAGCTGATTTCTTAAAAATACGAATAAATAACCTATTTGGACACAATTTTTATTTATATTTTTCTGTTTACTTATCGATCTGTCATACGTGTTTGCCAATCACATGTTGTTTTTTTATTTCAAGCAGGCGTCAGAACTCTTAAATTCTACAAATAAAACCGAATTTAGAAAATGATAATTATCACAGAGGCGTGTAATAAACACAGAATGTTACGATGTGTGAATGCGTGATTTAATATGGCACTCATGCCATCGCGGAAGGATAGAACTCGAAGCGCGCCACTCGTTCTTACCTCCCCACGTTTACACTCGTGTCGTATTGACGAACACAAATCGCATTGTCCCACCACTGAATTATACCACCTTTTTGAGTAAAGTTATGATGCAAAACCCAGGGAGACGACTCAAATGATCAGCATGCTTTCTGTCAAATACCTCCGTTACGCATTAATTTGTCCTTAGTTATATCATTTTATTTTGTTGTATACTGTTGTATCTCTAATTGATCTTTCTCTGTTATTATATTTTGTAATATTTTCATACAACAGCTATTTGAATAGTTTAAAGTTACAATGAAAAGGTTACAAAATATGCAAAGATGGTTTAACTTCAAAATATTTCGGTCAGTTTTTCCATACACTTTTATTAAGTACCAGATGATGGACATCTTGAGGCCTACTGCCTTCACGATCGATATTTGCCTTCACGATCGATATTTGAAAACAACCTTAGATAAGATTAAACATATTTTATTGCAAACAAGAAAGCAAAGGGATTGGAGGACAATTGCTCAACACTTAGCTAAGCCTCCTCTCCATTACATTAACAATCCAGTATGTTATTCTAACAGCTGACAATGTGCAAAAATAATGATTTTTTTTGCAGATTAAAAAGAGAAAAGGAAAAGAACAAAGGCATTAACGAACAAATGTGTGGCAGAAAGATAAGGCAAAAGCGAAGGAAAAAGGACACTGGTTACTTTAAATACATTGATTAAATAATTGGTGTATAAAACTTTCCACAAAGCTAGGTCAATTTTGTAAGGGTTGGGCTGGCTCAGGGGCGTATACACACAGTCACAGACTCACACGTGCACGCACACAAAAATCACTCACACATACACGCAGATCCACACACTTGCACACTCACAAACATCCAGATCTTCTTCTATTCCGACTGCGGCTCAGACAGGTCAGCGGACAGAGAGCAAAACAAGCTTACACGGATGATTATCGGTTTCAATATCTATTTTGAACCTATGCAGGTTATCCGAATGGTGCGTTGAAACAGGTATGCTGCTGTACTTCAAGTAAGTGATCGGCGTTTTATACCATGATTACCTATTGTACTATATATGAAAAGCACCAACCGCGATGAACACGCCAGCAATGGGATTTCAATAGTAAAAAATTTACACCTACAGTAGAACTACATCCCCGTTGACCTTTGGTGACGTCGACCTGAATGCAAACTTGTCTAAATTTATCGCACGTCGCCTCGCGAAGAGTGAAATGGAAGAGGCAATTATTTATTATGTTTTTAAATGGGTTTACCTCCTAAGATGCCATTTCGTTTATTTTTACTCATATTTACTTCGGTGGCAGAATTAAAAATATATAATTCTATCATAGTTTGTGATTGTAACAGCATCACATCGCAATTTGCAATGTAATACATTGATACAGTATTGTTATTCTCTTCGAGAAATGCGACACGATTCTCATATGTATGTACAAAATAAATATTTATTCAACTGGCTGAGAACTAGATTAGTTTTGGTGGTCTGAATTCATTCATCAAAAATGTTTTATTACAAATTATTGGAGACTTTGTATGAACAAACTATAATTTACGTTTGGCCGAATACGAAACATGCGTAAAGAAAATGTTGGCTTTTGCACTGGTACTCTCATTTTTCGGAAGGCCTAATTGTGGCTTCCAGCACTAGACCAGTTCAAAAACTCCTTATTATTTTTCTATCTCCATTTTAGTTGTTCAATATTGATTTTGGGTTGTATGATCACTGTTACAAAAAAAAAACTATCAGTGATATCAACATGGACGCTCTAGTATTTATGTTTAGGCTCTCACAACTGGATTTAAGGCATCTGCGACCATTCCATCAGGAATAAAAAATAAAAACCGCCCTCCCTTATTCGTTTAAAAAAAAAATTGTCTGAGAATCAATTATTTAATTTTGTTTGGTCTTAAATCAAGTAAAGTGAATATATTAGCAACACACCAATCTGTTGTCGCTACGGTCCGATTTCATCATATTCTCATTCGATCCTGCCAAATATGTAGCCAATTTAACTTCAAATGCAGCTGGATCTTCAACGCTACCTAAATTCTTGGATGCATCGATACCCGATGACACACCGTCATCATCAGCAGCCACAAACGGCGGAGCACCAAATTCCAACCGAGCTACAACTCTGCCTTAGGATAATACCACACACATATACGTTATTACCACCATGATGGTTTCTGAGGGGGTGTACTGAAGTCGAGACCTAGTCTATGAGCATATATCAATTAGTCAGTTAAAACGAGACGATAAATGATCCAGAGACCAGGTCGAGTTTACATCTTAACCGAAATTCCGCTCAGATAAATAAAAACAACTAGAAAAAATAGAAACAACTAACGCGCGATCTCGCCAAAGCGAGACCGAGCGTTAGTTGTTGCTATTCATTTTTGCGGAACAAACTGAGAAGCCGGAAAAGCACCACAACTCTTTTTTCCAGTAGGTTACCAGTATAATATATAGCGTAACCTGTAAATGGGTTACGATGTAAGCTCTTTATTTCCAGGCCTGCAACTCCGACTGAACCTGACTTAGATAAAAAGAAATCTACCGTCTGAAACGGATACTATATGTAAAACAACCCAGATGATCAACCGCGAGATAGAATCCTTCAAAAACATCTAAGATACATTAGCTATATTTAAAATCACATACAATGACTCATTGTGACTGTTTTTTCTACATTGTACATAAATGAAACTAGTCTGGGTTACGAATACATGTGGTCAACTGATAATGCTCGGGTCATTATGAATCTGATCTAACTCATGTAGAAAGGGGGTGGGGTGCAGGGGAATGATGGCCTTCTCTTATGAGAACCGCGTCAAATCAGCGGCTGGCCAAAGAGTTATTATTATTATCTTCGGTTTTTGTACAGTTAAAACTAGAAGTCCTGTCACGAACTGTACGCTTATCTAGGCTTAACTGCGCGTAGGAATTGCCATATCGAATGGCATCCAAAGCACGGCAGGTTCTCCTGGTTACTCATAGCAAACACAGGCAATATTTATGCCAATGGACCCCCGGGTTTCCCGGAGGTCCATTGGCTGAAACGGCTGAAACATTGCTCGTGCACAGGCCATACGTACAGAATTTGATAGCCTTACTGTGGTCATAACGCGTAGATTAACGCGCAGATCGACGTACTATTTGTGCGCATTTCATGACAGGACTTCTAGTTTTAACTGTAGGCCTACAAGACTCATTTAGGGACAAAAACGCGTGAAAGAATTGCTTATACAGACTCGGAACACAGAGAAAGAGAAACTGCACGCCATACAATACATTAATTGATAAAGGCTAACAATTATTTTACCAAGCTATCAAGTAACCAGGGCCCAGTACTATAAAACTTTTTTACAATTGTATTTTCTAGTTACAACTTTAATTGGGATAAAATGAACCATTTGCATTTTCAAAGATGTGGCAATTTGCCGGTTGATGTATCCACCGATTCTACTGACATCAAACTATACCCATAGTTCATGTTTGTCCTGCTGCTGCTGGTGACCAGTAAATGATCTCAACACGGTGTTTATGATCATCAAACAATGTATCAGAACGTTCAGTTTTGAAAATCACAAGCATATAGTCTGTAAGGGTGGGCTGGGGGAATTTCGAGTTTTGAGATATATAATCGAAAGGGTTAAAAATCCAGACTCCAAATGGATAAAAATTTGATAAATGTTTGCCTTTTGACTGAAATTTGGATCTACACTATGAATGTCAGATCAAAATTTCGCTGGCTAATATCGTCATGCAAATCGACTTTCGATAAAGTTATCTCCCTGGAAATTACTTGACGCGCGATGAAGGTCCAATTAAGAAGCGAGTAATTGTCGAGAAAACACCTATGACATCAGAAGAAAATAGAGCCAACTTTCTTTTTGCTCTCGGAGCTGTTTGTTGTTTCTATCTATTAAAAGTTACAAAAGGAAATTCGGCTTTCTTTGGGAATCTAATTTGAAACAACTTCTTCACAGATAATTCGTCATTAAGAATATATATCAGTTCACACCAACCAACTATAAGTGTCCACTTTGGCACTTTGTTTAACGAATGTGTTTTACGGTAATTTGCAAGGTTTTAATCTTCCTAAGAAAAAATTAGCGAACCTCCCTTACTAGACTTCCACATTATAGAATTTGAGAATTTATTGAAGCAATAAACACCAACTTGAAGCAGACTGCTAATTTTAAAACAGCATCATTATGGTAATATAATGAAACAATATAATGAAACAATATAAAACGAAATGAATGAAAAAAATAATTTGGACAATGAAGAAACGACGGATACACCCATGATATGGTATATAATCATACAATCATACATCAAGAAGGCATCGCAATAATTACCATAAATCACAAATCACTGCGGGACTTCAGGTTCCCGTAATATGAAGATGCGCCGGATTATGTTATAGATCGGATTGCACAGTTCTGGGACGTTGTTCCTCATAATGTGTTGGAAGAGTGTAATATGATCCACCTTTATGTTTGGTGTATGATCAATGAACATTTTGAACAGTTCATCACGCAACTGATCAAATAATGGACACTTAATTATAAAATGGAATTCGTCCTCAACCGCCTTCGAATCGCATCTGGTGCATATTCGTCCATTGGCCGGAATGGCAAGCTATGAATGCTTCCCCGTTTCGATCAGTAAACTGTGGTTGCTGATTCGAAGACGAGTGAAGAGTTCCCTAGCTTCCCAAGGCGTAGTGTGCTATAAGCACGATTGGAAAACATATTCACTCTTGAACTTGCGATGCGTTCTTAATTTATTTTTACCCTATTTTTTATTATCGTCATGAATAGCATTATAAAATTCTTCTTCATGTCTTGTTTTTCCTTTCCTGTTAAAATAATTTTAAGACCTTTTTCGCGACACAGTTGATCGATGTCTGATAAACCAAAGTATTCAAGCAGAATTTTCTTCAAATTATCGAGGCCATGCTTCTTTGTTTCACAAAATGCTTCACCAAGCAATGTGGCAGAATCCTGGGAAGTTAATTTACAGTAATATTTGATTTGCTGTAATATTGCGTCGATAAACAAGGGATATCGTCCTAACTCAGCTCGTACTGCATTATTTAGCGCATTCTTCTTTACCCCGAATAACGGTCTGCAAAATTCAATATGTACATTTTCGCAAGCAGAGCGACTTACATTTTTGTGATTAAGTTCCAACGACCATATTTCACTCCCATAGAGTAAGATGGCTTTAATCAACTTATCGAAAAGACTTAAATATACTTGTACTGTCGGGCAATATTTCTGATTAAAAGAATTATTTAGTGAGTATAATGCCATCATGTCTTTCATGCTCAAGTCTTTTTGGCCGTCCTTCAATTTACTATTTTGTGAAATTGTTAATCTTAAGTAGTAGAAATTGCTTGTGTGTTTGAGCTTTTGTGAGTCTAGGTAAAAATTGGTGGAGACAGATGATTTGCGAGTTCGGAATACCATACTTTTTGTTTTACCTATATTTATATGAAGATTGTTTTCTGTAGCGAAATTTATCAATTGATTTATACAATTTTGCAGGCCTTGCGGTGATTCCGATAGTAATGCAAGATCATCTGCGAAAAGTAAATGATTCAAGGAATAACTATTCAGATAGTCTGGTTGACATGTATCATCAAAGTGTCTTTAACACCATCAATAAATATTTTAAAGAGGGTCGGCGAGAGGTTACACCCCTGTCTGACCCCAATGGTTGATAGTTGAGGCGGACCTTGTCCGTTGTTTGTTTTCGAAATGTAGAAACTCGACTTATACATTGAAATCAAGGTTTCTAGAATCGGTCCATTTATACCAATGTGTTGTAGTTTTTGAAAATGTATTGCTCTATCTACAGTATCAAATGCTTTTCTGAAATCTACGAAAACAGCATACAGAGGCTTTTTAAGCTTTCTGTATTTATTTATTGTAGTTTTCAGAACAAATGTACTATCGATTGTACTGCAATCCTTCTGGAAGCCAAACTGGTTTTCACTTATTATTTTATTATCTTCCAGGAAGCTGTTAATTCTGGAATTAATTACCTTATTAAACAGTTTACCAATGGTATTGCTTTGGGCTATAGCACGATAGTTATTCGGGTCCTGTCTATCACCTTTTTTGTATAATGTTGTGAGAACTGATCTACTCCAACTAATAGGATAATGTCGCGACTCTAGAACCTGGTTAAACACTTTCACCACTTCGTCTATAATGTATGGGATTATTAATTTCAAAAGTTCATTCGACACGCCGTCGGGGCGTGTAGATTTATTGTTTTTCAGCTAGCGGAGGGAGCTGTATATTTCGTCCGCTGTAATTTTATCGGTGTTAAGAGAGACCCCAATGTTCACGGTTTACACTTGCATTAATAGTAATTATTTTCTGGTACGGAATTACATTACAAATTCTTAAAAAAATCTACTGCAACATCTGGATCAAGATCATTCCACGGGGACTCTTTTACTCGCAGAAGGTTAATAATATTCCAATATGTCTTTGAATCTGTGCACTGTACGCGGTCGAGTTGGTTGCAGATATTATTGTAAAACATTTTACGTTTGTATTTTGTAATTTTTTTTTAAACATCTTTCTCGTTTTAAATTAGTTTACAATGAGTTATTTGTCTTGGGGCGTTGTTTTCAGAGAATGGGCTAAATTATCCATATGCTGTTTCAGTTGTTTACATTCTATATCAAACCACTTGCGTTTCGGTCTTTTCCTAGTTTTACTACTCGGAATGTGCGTTGTGACTGCTTTATTTATTGAGCCAATAACGGACATCAGATCATTGACCGGTGTAAAAGGAATGGAAGTCCGTAGGAACGTTAGTCCCTCTGGACTATTATTCCGCGGAATTATAGTCCTAGGTCTAACATTTCTAGGAATAGTAGTCCGGTGGACTACTATTCCTAGAAATGTTAGACCTAGGACTATAATTCCGCGGAATAATAGTCCAGAGGGACTAATTTTCCTACGGACTTCCATTCCTGTTACACCGGATCTTCTGTTCCAGATTTGTCTGTTCCAGCTGTTTTAGTAGGGTTTAACGACACAGTAACAGCCAGGGACATATAATGTCGGTAACAGTTTTACGGGTGGAGGAAGCAGGAGTATCCGGAGAGGACCACCGAGCAACAACGAGCAGCTATCAGCTCTCCAACATCGTAACTCTGCACCGCGGCACAGGCAGGGTTAGATTGGTTGAAGACATGCGCACCCTCGACGTGCAGTGCGCCTTAGTACACAGCGTCATCGTGCGTCATCGTGCCCCCATGTAGGCAATCTTGGTTAATTGCCTTGCCCAAGGACACAACGCGGGAGCGCGAATCAGTCGCTGAAATGGTCACCCAACCAACTACTAACCGCTCTCGACGTTGCTTAACTTCGGTGATCTGACGAGAACCGGTTACCGCGACGCCACCGCACCCCCGTCTGTTCTAAAATGTTTAATTCGAAAGCGCTGCAGTTGGGTGGACATATTATGATTGTTTAAAGATGTTAAGGCTTTTTCCGCGCTCTTATATGTACATTTCAGTTTTGGTGAGCAATTTGAATAAGAGTAAGTACATTGCTTATTGACTTCATCAGCGGTTCGATACTTTAGTTGGAGCGAAAGTTGACAATGATCAGAATACTCATTTGGGGTTTTTACACAAAAATAATCAATATTGGAAAACTACTTGTCAGATATTATAATATAGTCTACAATACTTGCACCCTTGTATTGGTAGCTTGTAAAATTACCAAGACAATCGTCCGGTGCCCGCCCATTAATTATTTTAGGTCGAGCTTCCTGACACAATGAGAGGAGTTTCCTTCCAAAATCATCTTGTTTTGTCTAAACTCGACCTCTCATAGGTCGTATCGATGTTGTAGTCTTGTGGAAGGGGCACGTGCTTATCGCTGTCATCTGTAACGTAATCCGGCCTCCCACCAGTCCGTGAGTTAAAATCTCCACCTAATATAAACAGACTGTCTGTTCCATATTTGGATAATTCTGCCACAATCCGTTCATATATACAACTATACATTTGTCTACGTTGCCAATAGCTTGAATTTGCTTTCGGGATATAAACCGAAATGAAAATAACCGAGCGTGTGAGATTGAATGTTTTCCCGTCAAATTCCACCAGCAGAACCAAATCATCGATACTTCGAAAGTTTTTTAGAAAGCGGTTCTACTTAGGCCGATAATAAAATCCAATACCTCATTTGCACGTTTATAAGTTGTTTCGATTCAACTCAATGCATGTGAAACCAGGAATTTCTATTTGATTTTTTTGTTGATGCCAAGTTTCTGTTAAAGTCAAAAAATCATGTCCATTTAACAAGTGGATGAATTCTGGGTATTGGATTTTATTAACAAGACCCCGTGTTTTCCATGCTGTATAACTGATTCTAACCCAATCGCCAGGGGAAATAAATGTTGGCATAGAGGAACCTAATTACAAGTGCTATCGAGACCAACATATCACGATGCGCAGTCTGCTGATATATTGAAAAGAAAAGAAGTTAGACAACATGAAAAGATAGTGAAAACGCCGTTTTCTTATTTTTAAATGTGTTTCAAAGGAGAATAATAGTTAAACGTTCAAATTGATTGGGGATGGTGGGGGGGGGGGGGGGGGGGTGTAACAAGCCTGCTTCTGTATTTTTATACTACTCTGTAGGAAGATGTTTGAAGTTTGTGAAATTAGGCGCACATCAGTGATACAAATTCGCTAACATAATTTCAATTCTTATACGAAATTTTCATATATTTAATGTTAAATTTACTGCCAACTTCCGAAATTAAGGGGAGCTAACTTTACTGTAAATTTCTTCCAATGTCGAACATTATCAGCCTAAATAATGTCTTCATATGTCTTCATTCGTAATATTTCAGACCGGTTGGATGTGCGATAGATTTTCCCTGAAATCAGTTTGACTTTTTGAAGGCATAGGTAGGAAATTCCCTAACCAGTCACTAGTATCAACCAGTCAATCTATCTATCAGCTAACGACGACGAAAGTTTGATTTTCAGACTCCATAGCTCTTCAGTCGCAATATTTCATACCAGCTGGAGGTGCAACCAGATGTCTCTGAAGCTGGCCAAAATTTCAGAAGGCACCATTTGGAAAGTTTTCTACAGATACGTGTATAGGGAGTGCAGTTGAAATTCTCCAAGTGGAAGACCCTTTAGTTACATTCCTAACAGCAGCTCCAGTCATCGTCTCCCTTTTTCCCTTTTATCATAATGATACCTGTCTCTCAGAGTGCTGCTTAGAGAATTGTCTCAGTTTATAAAAATCGATTCTTTCTATCATAACAATAAATTTCGGAGTTACTGACATTGGAGACCGGAGACGGCGGAAGTTCGATAAAAGTGTAGGGGCACAAATTTCCAAGGCTACCATGGTTCGGCCCAGTGGGAGAAAAAGTTACAACTGTATACGCTAAATGTATAGTGTCTCGTTTAGATGAGTGTGCCGCAGTGTGGTCACTGCTCTGTCCATTTCTTCACTTCAGTCATCTTCCAACTAGCCTTCGGGTTGAAAGATGGTCGATGATTCACCTCGGTGAAAAATAACTCTGTCATTTCTTTTGTTTATGTTTTTTTTTTGTTTTTTATTTTTTTTTCTTTCTGTTTCTTATTTTGTTTTTTGGTTTTGTTTTTTTTTCCTTGTTTTCCTTTCACACAACTAGCTTGTTGCCAACATTGTTTTATAATTATACTCGGAGAGGCGTTGTTTATAAGTTGAATAATTTGCACTCCAATCCAATTCTGCTGTATTTATGGTGATTAAAATATATTTAAACTAAACTATGGTCGAAGTAGAAGAAACGGACCGAAGCGCCCGAAGATGGGATTCCTTAGCAAAATGTTGTTCGGATTCGCAAATAACATATTACAGGAATGCCTGTTTACTGGCACGTTTGCATGTGCCCATTTTAACTCATTGTGTAAGCGCTCAACATGTCAGCGTAAAAAAGTGGAGGTGCACGTGTCCCCTGTGCCCTCTTGGTTCCGCCGTCTCTGTTGGAAACCCCATAATGTAACTCTCGGACTAAACTATTCCACCATGTAATGTGGTACACTTACTCTGGAAAAAACACTACTGCGAAAAATAATACTGCGATCTTGACCACTGATCACTACATGGAAAATGAAAATAAAAAAAATTCATTGCGGCACACTTAGTCTTCCATATTGCAAGATTCACCTTTTATTCAACTCTTCACTGGAAAATGCTCGTCGAGTGCGTGCGTTGTATTGGATTGTTTACAGGGACTCCGGAAGCAAATTTGGGGCGAGGACGAGGACTTGGACGAAGGATATCTACTCTTTTGTGATCATTGATACCAACCAAACTCAACGAGGATGGCCGTTATGTCTCAATAATATACTGATACGATCGTAGTATCAAGTGCAACGAGTCCCTCTAGGGGGTTCCAAAGCATGCCACACCTCTTAAAACTGAGACTTAAAACGACCAGGTTATCTGGAATCATCCATGAATTTATTTACAACTGTTTTTTCACATGGAGTTTACCTCACAACTCGGTATGCATACATTTATGCGCAAAAGGCTTGGTGATCGATAGTAAACTATTTAATGATTAATGAAGAAATTAAAAAGATCGGTAATAATTTAATCCTAAAGCCCGAAAGGGAAGTGGAATTAAAGTATTACTGCTCCAAATTAAATATTTGGGTGAAAATCGATGTATGTAGTATTACACCAAACGATCCCGCACAAAAACTCAGGCATGGAATGGTTAATACATGGTAATAGACCGGGGCATCTCTAAGGGAGGGCTCGGGGGGGGGGGGGGGGGAGTGAGGCCCAATAACTTTTCCAGTCGGGACATTCTGGATCTGAATCTTATACATCAATTTACTCTTGCTAGTAAGCATAAATTTTCTTACAATATTTGATATGATAATTGGGATTATATCAAAGACACACAGTCGGTCACACAAATGGAGGTCTGTAGATTATGGCTGTTAAAGGCCCAGCATGACCCATTTGGAGTACCAGTACGACTACTACGTGTGTATTTTATTATTCAGCAAATGAGCTTTAAAAAAGCCTTGATTTTTTAACTATAACCCCGACCACTGAGTCAAAAAGGAAGTATAATAGAAACAAATGTGAAAAAAATAGCATAAAGGCTGAAATATAATAGTTCTAAGGTTGCATGTTTGTGGACAAAAAGTCGTGCAAAGTGTTTAATGACATGTTTTTGTTGTCCACCCAACCGTATACAATTTTGCTATGGATTTCAAAATAGCACCTGCTACCCGAGAATGTCAAACTGAATGGGTGACCGACGATTTTCTTTGTGTTATGTTGTGCTAGAGAGCCTGGGTTATTGAGAAAACGCGCTAGTTTTTGTCATCCGACATTTTACAAAATGCCAAGGTTAACCGAAAATCAGAGGTTGCGTGCCATTGGTATGCATGAGGCTGTGATACCTCCAGATGAGTTCGGCGTCACTATGGCCACTATTTACCGTCTCATTGGAAAATATAGAACACTGGATCTACTGCCGACCGACCGCGTTCAGGTCGACAAAGAGTGACAACCCCTGCACAAGACCGACACATCAGGGCGTCTCACTGCGGGATCGCTTCCTTCCGGCGACGAGGACAGCAGAAATTACTCCTGGTAGAACTAACATTAGAATCAGTGCACAAACTATCCGTAACTGATTCGTTGAACACGGCATCCGAAGTTGGCGTACATACCACTGACAAATCCTTACCCAACGTCATCGAACAGTCAGAATGGAATGGGTATGTCAGCGTGTTTTAGCTGGACCCAGCAGCGTTGGAGCACAGTTCTTTTTAGCGATGAATCACGATTTTGTCTACGGCGCGCTAATGGTAGGGCAAGAGTGTATCGCCGACGAGGAGAACAGTTTTCTGATGCTTGCGTGCGGGAATGCGACCGTTTCGACCGGAGTTGTGTAATTGTTTGGGCAGGAATTTCCTTCCTCCATCGAACACAGTTGATCTTCATCGATGGTAATCTAAATGAAAAGCGATATAGATACGAAATTCTTAACGCCGCTGTTGTTGTCCCGTTGTTCAACGCTAACGTCGGATTGCAGCTATTCCAGCAAGACAATGCCCGATGTCACATGGCGCGTATCTGTCCCGACTTTCTTGAGGAGCAGAGCATTGAACTTCTTCCCTGGCCCCCACTTTCGCCAGATTTGTCGACAATCGAGCATCTTTGGGATCAATTGGACCGTCGGGTACGACTTCATGATCTTCAGATGTTAGGCGATTTACGTAATGTTCTAAGGTAGGAGTGGAACGTAATACCACAGGGTGACATCCAGAGACTTATCAGGTGCATACGCCGTCGATGTCTTGCCATTCAAGAGGCAAACGGTGGACGCTTTTGACTGCATGTGTGAACTTTTCATTTCACCCCATGTCTGAATTGCGACGTCCTGACGTGACGTAATACCACAGGGTGACATCCAGAGACTTATCAGGTCCATACGCCGTCGATGTCTTGCCATTCAAGAGGCAAACGGTGGACGCTTTTGACTGCATGTGTGAACTTTTCATTTCACCCCATGTCTGAATTGCGACGTCCTGACGTGACGCTGGCAACAGTAAGAACATGAAATTATGCAAATTCATACAGCTAGACTCGAAATATGAATTCACAATAATTTGTTTGGGATTAAAGTCGATAATACTAAAACATTGCTCCTCAAAGTTAATTATACTTTCTTTTTTCACTCAGTACATTACAACTACATCATCAAGGTTTCAACGAAAGCATTCCCTCGATGATGAAGTTGAAATTTTATCATTCGGGATTTGAGCCATCACAGTCCGGACAGTTCAGGTTACCCCCCCCCCCCCCACCCCCCATTCCCAATCGGCGATCTTCGCGATGCCAATGATAATACACTTGTGTGAGGCAGACTTTTTACCAGTAATGGTCTGTTTGATTGCGTACTAATGCGGATATATTGCCTATCTGATTCTTATTTCAAAAAATGGTAATCTATAGCCCCGTTTGAACCACAGACCAGGTGTGTGTGTGTTTTTCAAATGACCCAATCATGTTTTAGAGGAATTTTGGATGTTGGTTTCTGATCCCCCCGCCGGGATTCGAACCCTCGGCAACACCGCCTGGCAATCAGGAGTCCAGCGTCTAAAACACTAAACTATTGCACACCGTCAAAAAAAAACGATGGCTGGAATCTAGCTTTTTAGATGAAATCCTCATGATTACTTTGTTCATCTCCCTTTCGGCGGAAGCATGAAAGTGTGGAACTCGCTGACTACAGTACGACGAAAGTGCTGTGGATGACCTCAGACGAAGACTGACACGGGCTTGTGTGTGTTTTTTCAAATGACACAATCATGTTTTAGAGGAATTTTGAATGTTGGTTTCTCCAGCGTCTAAACCACTAGACCATTGCACACCGTAAAAAAAAACGATGTCTGGAATCTAGCTTTTAAGATGAAGTCCCCATGATTACTTGGTTCATTTTCCTTTCGGCAGCAGCATGAAAATGTGGAACGCGCTGGCTACAGTACAACGAAAGTGCTGTGGATGGCCTCAAACGAAGACTGGCACGGGCTTGTGTGTGTGTTTTCCGTATGGTTTTGTGTTGCTGTAGATGGGGATTTCATATAACAGGCGTGTAATAAAGGGTTAACGGTAAAAAGGTTTCGTGTACTCACCGTAGGAGGCAAAACCTTTGCGCAGCAGCATCCTCTTTTGTGGTGATATGGTGATCGTACCCAGTTTCACCTGCGTCCTGGTCTGAGGGAAAGCTATTCTACACAAACCATTCGTTTACATATCACTAAGCAACACTAAACGTGCATGTGATCCTAGACAAAACAAACAAGAAAATGCAAAAAATCAATTTGCTTTTGAAAAGAGACAGAATTAAACGACAGTCTTCAAAGCAATAATCATATGTAAGTCTTCTATAATTACTTGTTCGTCGGGCTGCTGCTAACCTCGTGACAGTTATTATTTTTTTTAAACATTTCCGTTTGAGCAAGCCATTGTCCTGAATGTTAAATTGATAGAACAGAGTCTTCTACAAGAACGCCAACCCATGATTCCATGTGTATACCACGCACAGGGTTCACCCCAGCAAATTTTAGTAACTAAATTGAAGACTTTCAAGGCTTATTGTTGGTTGAGCTCAGTTGATTTAGGGAAGGATTTGCGGCCACTATCAACTCCATATATGCTGCTTCAGACATTCCTGCCCAGATAGGAAATCTTTTGCCACGAAAATGAGCAAAATTTGAAAATATTTAACAAAGTTTTCCCCTTGTATAGACTTTTTGACCAATAATTTCTTATGTCAAATTTGTAATGAAATCTTGTCATGGCTGCTGTGAAACAGCCATGACCAGATTTCATGAAGAAATCCTGAAAATTACTCAGTTTGAAAGATATACACCTGGAACTTAATTATGCACCCCTTGAAATGTTTCATGGCAGTGAAGTTGCTGTTACTGATTATTATCTTTTAATGATTGCTTTGTTTTGCAGAACATTTCATCTAGTGAAACATGATGTTTCTGGTTTATAGCGTACCCCAAAACGCATCCCCTCGTCCACGTGAAGCATGCCTCCAATGAATGTCACGAATGTCACAAAAAAACATGAAAATTAGTCACTTCTTTTATAAATAAATGTTGACATGGCAAGGAGGAGACTGTCAGAGGCATTAAGATGGCAAATTGTTGGCATGTATGCAACAGGCATGTCATTCAAAGCTATTGAAAGGCAACTTGGCTATAGTCATTCTGCCACCAGCTGACTTGTCCGAAAAGATCAACAAACCAACGATGTTAAGGACCGACCAAGGTCTTGACCACCCCAAAAAGACTTCTCCTCGGGAAGATCGGAGTCTGGCACGCCTCGTTAGGCGTGAACCCTTTGCCTCAAGTGGGGTTTTGAAACGCCTTTGGCTCCCCAACAGGCGTTTGTGCAACAGAACTGTCCGAAACCATCTTAACGCACTGGGTATGAGGTCCAGAAGGGTCATCAAGCGTCCAGCTCTGCCCGATCAGCAATAAACACGATGTTTGGAGATTGATCAACATTGCAATCTCATGGCTTGGAGGACAGTCCATTGGTCAGACGAGAGTAGGTTCCTGCTTTACTACGTCACAGATGGTCGCATGAGAGTGTGGAGGCATAGAAATACTGCTTACGTGCCCAGGAACATCAGACCTACTGTTCCTTATGGTGGAGGATCAGTGATGATCTGGGGATGTCTCTCTCATGACTGTAAACTTGATATGGTGGCTGTACGTGGGAATCTCAATGGTCATCAGTACATCCGGGACATTCTCAATCCGATTGTCCTGCCTCATTTTGATAACCACCCATTGACTACACTACTCGCCCTGTATTCATGGACGACAATGCAAGGACACATCTTTCCTATGCTATGAGCGCATTCCTTCAGAACAAAGCTATTACAACACCACCTTGGCCTGCAATTAGCCCCGATTTCAGTCCATCGGGACACATCTGGGACTTGCGTGAACGTCGTGTGTAACGAGGGGATCCGCCTGTACGGAATTTGACAGATTTGGAAGCTGTATTGCACGAGGAGTGGCAGCAGTTGCCTCTGGGCCGTATCAGAAGGCTCACTGGTAGCATTAGGAGGAGGGTTCAGGCTGCCATCCGGGCACACGGTGGATATACTCGCTACTGATGTCAGACACTGCTATTGTGTTCAAGATATCATAAGTTATAATTTTTGTCAGTAATCACCGGCATTGTTTCATCATGGACCGTCCTAGCACCATACTTGTCGAGAGAACATTTTTCCATCAAAAACATTAGCCCCATTAAAATACCACATGTTTTCATCATTGTGTTATCTTTCATTTGTCAATAGACCATACTTTCCGCAAACAATCACTTTTGGCCATCGGAAAGATAACATGAAAGTAATGAAGTTTCTATTAACACCACTACGAAAGAAAACACGGGGTGCTTAATTAAGTTCCAGGTGTATAAAAAATTGTGAGTACCTTCAATAAAAAGGAATAGGGATTTCTATTTTGATACTCGAATATTTAAAACATTTGAGTGACCAGATCACACGGCATTGTAGTGCTGGCACTGACCTTCACACTGATATTATTTTGTCGCGTTTCGAAGTATAGTGAGAAAAATTTGTATTGTAGGTACGAAAATGTTTTTCAAAGTGTATTTTATGTGTAAACGGTTAACGTATTAGCGGTCTTAGGATAAATGGGAGCACCAGATAATTGGTTAACAGTGGTCAGTACTGGCGTTATATGAGTGATAGACTGGCTTGGGCACCATTCTTGCCAATTTTTTCGAGACAGTTGGAGCACATCTTACACCTGCGAGAGATGTGTTAACCCTGTACCTAACGTAAAGCCCAAAACCGACCAGCGCTATTCTCAAAGGTAGCCAATTAATTTTCATTATTTTTTGTCTCAAAAACATAGGTTATGACCCCTCGTTGGAACGAGCTCGCATAACCTATGTTTTTGAGACAAAAAATGAAAAACATTAGTTATTCAAGAATATTTTTTGCGAGTGTTGTCTGCTTTTCATTTTAAAGGTAAAGGGTTAAGGGATGGAGGGCGGCATCTCGTAAATGCAGATCAACTTTAACTGCTCCGGCAACAGGTGTCCACAGTTTTTTTCATTATTAATTTTTTGTCTCTCGTTTTTCCTGGGCGGTAGGGGTGATCTTAATAAATTTACTGGAGCCCATGAACAAATTCTATATGCTTTGTATTTGAACGGAAATGTAAACTCTTTGTCGAAATTTTATTAAATAAATATGCCTAGTCATGCCGACTGTATCGTGCACTTGGCTGGATGCAAAATGTTTGTAAATTCTTTCGAAAAATTGAGTTTATGCAATACCCGACCTACATTGCGCCGAGCCACCGCTGATCTGTACAGGGCTTATGCATAATATGCATTTATTATGGTTTTCCCATTATATTGGATAAACCATATTGCTTTTTCTGTTTTTTTTTCTCTTTTCAACCCCCGTCAAACGAGGTCCGTCTATCCGTCCGTACGTTCGTCTAGCCGACCCCTCGTCCACCCGTCCGGTTATACCTTCGTAACTGATGGCTGGATTTCCATGAAACTTCACATGCCTACATCCCATGATAGTCATTCGGCGCCCAATGAAGCCTTACCTTGTCCGCGCATTCTTCCCACAATTATGCCATTTTGACATAGAACTTTTTAAGTAAGTCAGCATACGACCAAAAGTTGTCCGGAGACTAATTTCAACAATTACCAACTGATTTCAAATATTTTCGGTATGTAAACTCACGAGATATTTTAGTGAAAAGACTTCGCATATCAGCTTCGCCCTCCCAATTTTCCAGGAGCTATATCCCTTCGACTTAGAATTTTTCAAGTAAGTCAGCATATAACCAAAAGTTATCCGAGGGTTAATTTCAATAATGATTGACGGATTTCAAATATTGTTAGTATATTGGCTCACACGATGTTTAAGTGGAATAAATTTGCATATCAGCTTCGCTCATCCAGTTTTTCAGGAGTTATGCTCCTTCGAATTATTATTATTTTTATTCAAATCGGCAAATTTTGAAAGGTTCTCCGCTGATAAAACTCTAAAACTCTTGCTTTAATGGCACCCTTTTCAGAAAGCTATTTTTGCGGGAGACACTGCGGTGCACTTGCTTTTTTCCTTTTTCCCCTTTTCGTACTCTAGAAACCAACGATATTTTTGCTATCGCTTTCCTCAGAACTGGATTGTCGGAGGGAGACGAAATTTGTTGTGAATATTCGGCCCATGGTGTTATACTGCAAATAAGGTTTTCGTCTCGACGAAGCGCTTAGTTATGGGTCTATGGGCCGCTGAAGGAAAATCGGGTAAATTTTGTCTGAAGGGCATCTCACAGAAGATACAGTTTTACGGGGACAGTTTCATGGTGACTTTCCTTAGGTATGCCCACAGTTCTTACTCATATAAAACAGTGAAGCCATAATGTCCAGGGCTTTCAGACTTTCAATAAGATCTTTTCAAAGTAGTGTGCAAAATATGACGAGAACGCTTGTCTCCTTCGCGTGGTGGTTTCGCAAACTTAAATCTACGCGAACCTTTGACCAGTTAGTCAAATATTGCACCTTGAATTGTACAGTCTATGTAATTTAACTGGTAGAGTGCTAAATTTTTTCTCACCCTCAAGATTTGTTCACACATTTTTGTCCTGTTACAATTTATGGGATAGTGCCTATGGGCACTCTCCCATAAATTGTAACACTGGAAATCGATGGAAATGAAGTAATTTTACCTCCAAGATAATATGAATGACATCAACAGAATATGAAACCTTTAACTTTAGGTACCCGCAATTCAGAATAAAGCCCAAATATGGGCTTCCAGCACTCTACCAGTTAACCAGCCTTTCTTTTGTCTTGATAGCTTTTTAGACTTTGACCTTGAAAGGCTATATATATTTCATTTCCACGCAATATATGAATACCTGTTCAAGGCAAAGAAGTAGTTTCCCCCAATACTTTTTACGTAGAGGACCGTTCGGTTTGCCATCCCCAAACCCCTTGAAAGGTCGGTCGGTTAGAGTCATTTTTGAAAGTTTGCAAACTGCAAAGAAATCCCTCGCTGCAAAGTAAAATGTTGTAATTTTTGGATCACAAAAGCGTCTAAATCTCTTACAGACTTAAAAAGAATAGTAAAATTTATGGGCCAGTCCTGTTTAGAACCAGGGCGTAAAATGCCTAATTTTTCTAAAAAAAACCCCATTTATCATATTTTTGAATATTTTTTTCTCTATAATAGGATATAATAGGATGTCAAATATATGATTGGTACATTTCTGGTTCATTTATTGTACTTTGAAACGTTGGAATCTTTTCCTCTTATATAAGAGACCATGAAAACTGATTTGCGGAGTACCTTTGGTCGGGAGAGCGGTGGCGTTGCGATAGCCGGTTCTCGTCAAATCACCGATGTTAAGCAACGTCGAGCCCGGTTAGTTCTTGGATGGGTGACCGTCTGAGCGATTGATTCGGACTCCCGCGTTGTATCCTTGGGCAAGGCACTTAACCCCGATTGTCCACATGGGGCACGATGACGTCGTGCACGAAGGCGTACTGCACGTCGATGGCGCACGTGTCTTCAGCCAATCTAACCCTGCCTGTGCTGTAGTGCGGAGTTACGATGTCGGTGAGCAGGCAGATGCTCGTCGTTGCTCGGTGGTTCTCTCCGGGTACTCCGGCTTCCTCCACCCGTAAAACTGTCATCGACACGATATGACCTTGGCTGTTAAAGTGTCGTTAAACCTTAATAAATACTAAATAATAAATAAATAAGTACCTTTGGTCTGTTTCTGATGTCGTTAATATAAGCGCTAGAAGATCTTGAATATTTCAAAGAGGCTCATCTTGGTAAATTTATTCTTCTTTTTGCAAACTTTCTTTTCCCTCACATGAGAGAGCCTGAAATGTGGTTTTTACTATGCCAGTTAAACTCTAAGCTCTAAGAGTTTTGGCATGCTCTCTTATTTTGATATTTTGAAAGTTTCTTCCAGGGCAAATGGCCTTGGCTACCTAATAGGAAAGGCGGCGGATTCTTGGGAGTTCACTGTTGTGTGTTGTTTTTAGAGATGGCCCTTAAATGCTGTCTAATAGCAAATTATGAGTCTTCTCAGTTTCAGTTATTTCGACTTAGCCAAACAGGATTTAGGATACTTCCGGCGGTTTAATGCATCTAAAATAAATAACGCCGATACTAGTTAAAGTTTGATGGTACAAATAGTTTTATTTCAGATTTAACCTTTATCCTGAGAAGTATTTTCTTGAATTGTTTATGAAATCCAGTCATGGCTGCTGTAAAGCAGTCATGATTGGATTTGATGAGACATTCAAACAAATGAAGCCCAGCTGTCATTCTTTATATGATTATTCTAATTTACAGTGAAGCATTCTGAACAGAATCAAAAATATACCCTTTTCTTTTGGCAAGAGTATTGGTGTCCCGGCGAGGATATCTGCCAGCAGCATTGAGGAATTAAAGTATAATTTATTAAAATGAAATGTATAGAATATGAATTAGAATGGAACCCTATTTACTGAGGTACAGTTTGTAAATTCTATCTCCTAAAGCCCAACAAGTTCACAAGTTCACAATGAAAGTTCTTAAATGCAGAAAATCATGTCCTATCAGTTAATTTGTAAAATAGTCAATCAGCCCAACAGTGTTCTCAGTCTACACCATTGCCCACCTGATAACACGTTAAGACATGAGCTTTATTTAGCCCGAGTGCATGTATACTGGAATGATGATTGCGCTTGATCATGCGGTACTGAATTCTAAAGTCGATTCAATTGACTTGGAAAACAATGAAAAATGGAATCGTATATATGCTGGATCCACTGATGTGCGGAATTCGTTATTTAACTGGGATTCGCCGCATTCAATGTTGTAGATATTCGTGTTGTATTATGCCACCTCCAAACTTAGAAGTACTTTTTAAAACCATTCTTGTAATGATACATCCCCCCTAAATTATATTAGATGAGATGTCTGCGTGAATATTTTCCCCCAATTCGCGATATTTATGTAGCCTACATTAAGAATTCTGTTTTGTTTATTTTGTGTGGAGGGATGGGGTAGTTTTCTATTTTTTTAATGGAGATTTTAACCCCAAAATTGTAGCCACCCCTCCCCCTGTCCAGTAAGCTTGAAATCCTTTAACCCTTTACCCAACGCAGACGATATCAAAATTTATTATTTTAAATATCATTTTTTCAAATTTTTCAAAAAATTTCAACAAAACCATATCATGTGACCCCTCGTTGGAACGAGCTCGTTCCAACGAGGGGTCACATGGTATGATTTTGTTGAAATTTTTTTAAAAATAATATTTTTTCAACTGCTGAATTTGCATATTCGTTGGGTAAAGGGTTAAAAGGAAATTTCGAGAACCACAATTCACAATACTTGGAGATGGTGCCGGGGCAGTTCCCCTCAAAATCACCTCGGCACGGGCGTTTTGTCCCAAGTCGAGTTTTGTATCGGGACGTTTCGTCCGAAAAAGCTGATCTTTTGAGGAGAGGGTTGTTTGTGTGTGGGAAGGGTGCACTTTCAAGTGTTTTCGAAGAACACCCATATACTGGAACCCTGTCCAACTCGAAATTATGTGAAACTAATTTCTTGTGACCCGAGTCACAAGTCACAATGCTTTGAGATATGATATTCACCTTCTTTAGGGAGAGAGATTCAACTTTGTTCACAGAATGTTTCTTGTTTATGTTCTAATACACAGAGATTGCATAATATATGTACAAAATAAGTGTTTCATGGGCATCTTCGCGCACGCTTGTGCTTACACAAAACGTTTTCCTGTTTTGGAGTTTAAGCGTGTATAGATTGACAGATCTGTTCAGTTAGCTCGGCAGAGCTGTTGGAAGTTAGTTCGGAAGACGTGCGAGTGAGAAGAAAGTTGGCTGATTATATACAAAGGCAGTAAAGCACCTTTTGCTGCCCAAACAAGTATTCCACCAGC
This sequence comes from Pictodentalium vernedei, assembly GCA_031216915.1. Classification (NCBI taxonomy): domain Eukaryota; kingdom Metazoa; phylum Mollusca; class Scaphopoda; order Dentaliida; family Dentaliidae; genus Pictodentalium; species Pictodentalium vernedei. Next base: position 366,902,402 of record CM062297.1, on the reverse strand, counting down.
CACTCATTTCAAGAAACAAAATTAAAACTGAAGTTAGAATGCTAAAACCGGTGAGAAACAGGTAATGCCAGTGTTACGCAATCATCTCCACCACATATACAGATCAAGGGGCCAGTCAACCGACCTATCTGAAATCATAGACTAAAGTGATGGAAAAGTTAACCCTTTATCCAACGTACCATCAAAACCGGCCAGCACTATTCACAAAAATTACCATTCAATGTTCACTATTTTTTTTTCATTTATTGTCTCAAAAGCATAGCGTTTGACCCCTCATTGGAACGAGTTCGTTGAGATCGTTCCAATGAGGTGTCATAAGCTATCTTTTTGACGCAAAAAATGAAGAACATCAGTTATTCCAGAACTGGATTTGCAAGTGTCGTCTGCCTTCCGGAATTAGGTAGATGATAAGGCTGCTTTCAGTGAAGAATCAGAGTGGTGAATTTCGTAGCCACAATATTAATATGATAGATTATCCGGTCTGCTGGAGTCTTTCATTACATCAGCAGGCAAAGACATCTTGGATCTCTTAGCAATTAAAAAAAGAGTTCAAATGTCCTACTGAATTCGGCAGAATTACTGAAACACAGATATGATATCCATTGCCGTTTACATGAGTGAAGGGTTAACTCTTGCAATGTATTTAATTTTAGGGAAAATATGTATTCCATTTTGTTCAAGACAACTGCTTTTGCTGTTCATAGTCATACATGCAAAGGGTGTTTATTTAATTAGTCTGTATGATTTTGTATGATTTTGTTATTTTCCTCTTTCTTCTTCTTCTTCTTCTTCTATTCTTCTTCTTCTTCTTCTTCTTGTCGTCTGTCTTCTGCTCACTTCCATGTCCGTACGATACACGATAACTCAAATACGAATCTTCCTTTCTCGTAGCTTTTTCGCATACTAATAGTTACTATCATTTGGCCATCTATGTTTTTTCTGGCTCATTGGGCATTGGGAGTGTCCCTAGGGGTGTCTTGAAAGTGGGTCACGCTCATATCCCGAGCATAGCATGACCCCGTGGATCTGGGATCAACAACAATTGGGTCGAAACTCAATGAGATTCAGAATATGAGTCAAGATCATTGAGGTTACCCGGATCGTTGAGTTCATATTTCAGAATTGCTGGAAATCGCATTTTATGACCTCATAGGCTAATGCATTCCCGAAGTTCATATATTTACTTCTACGCACAAAAAGTGAGCGGATGAATTTAATCACTCAAAAAAAAAAAAACAAAAAAAAAAAATTGGCGGAGCGAAAAGAAAACAGAAAAAATTGAAAGTGAGTCAAGCTCAAATCTCAAACACGGTATGACCTATGGACCTGTGACCAACACTTGTTGAGACGAACCTCAATGGAGGTTCAAAATATGGGTCAAGGCCACTGAGCTCTCCCAAGGGTCATTGTGGACATTTTTTCAAAATTGCTGGAAATCACAATTTATGACAGCCCCCACAATGCATTCCCAAAGTTTACACATGTAGTTTTGCACTTCAAAAATATGTCATGGTGAAAATTTTGAAAATGGGTCACGCTCATATCGCAAGATGTGACATATGCACCTGGGACCAAATGAGTCGAAACTCGATGGCAGTTCAAAATATGAGTCACGGTCGCTTTGGTTACCAGATGTCAATGAGTGCAATTTTCAGAATTGCAGGAAATCACTTTTGGGGCATGACCTATGTTCCTGGGATCAACAAGAAATGAGTTGAAACTCAATGGAGTTTGATAATACGGGCCAAAGCCACTGATGTCAACCGGGGTAATTGAGTGCATTTTGCAGACTTTCTGGAAAAAGCATTTTAAAATTTAAAAGAGTTGGCGCAGACCAATATTTTGAAAGAGGGTCACATTCATATCTCAGTTATGGTATGATCTGTAGTCCTGGGACCAACACCAAATAACCCAAGACACAATGGAGGTTCAAATTTTGGATCACGGTTACTGAGCGGACATTGAGTGCATTTTTCAAAATGGCGGGAAAATCGTATTTCATGCCCCCCCCCCCCCCCCTCTCCTTGCATTCCCGAAGTTCATGCATGTATTTTTACACCCAAAAACGTGATCGAGGTCAAACACTTTGAAAGTGGGTCAAGCTCATATCTCCAGCTTGGTATGACTTACGAACCTGGGACGAACATCAAATGAGTCGAAATGCACTGATGGTTGTCCCAATCCATTTTATAGGGCATGGTATAATCTAAGGCTAAAAATAACAGGCAGAGATCTAAATTTTGAAATATGGTCATGCTGATATCTCAAGCATAGTATTACATTATCAACTTGGAAACTTTGAAAATCAAGATGAAACTCATTAGAGATCCAAAATTGTGCCAAGGTCTTTCAAGTCACCCTGCGGTTAGTGATTTTATATTGTAAAGATATTCCTAATTACAATTTAGACCCTCTAATGCATTCCTAAAATTCATACGTAAATTTCAATGCCCCAAAAGGGGGCGGAGCCATAAGTTTTGAAAGTGGGCAGAATCAAGTGGGACACACTTGCATATTAGGTACATTGACCATGAGCCAATATAAGGTTGGAAACATTATGGACAGTCGGTTTGGGGGAGGGGGTGGGGGTGGGGGTGCTGGTAATCGGATCGGGGCAGAATTTTAGTTTTTTGGCAAATCATTTCTATTTTAGCTATGACATTTTTCAGATACAGTACACAACAATGTTTTTCTGATTTCTTCGATATCCATTTCTGATTATTTTATAAACCGCATTAAATGGTGGACACAGAAGTTATCTCTGGTTTCTTGAAAAAATTTATCCGATTCCTGTATGAAAATCTTTAAGTGCTGTTTATGAAAACCCATTTCCGATTGCTTGATAGTTTTACTCCCGAAAATACGTCTCCATCAATTATCTTTCTGCATAGTTTAGTTTTGATGCTTTTTTTCACCATGTTTACACAAACTGGAATTTACTGATCGCAGTAAACTATGTTTCCCTAGTATCCCATCTACATTCATGGAAGGCATGCATGCCTTAACCTTATAAACCCTGATAGTATCTACCATCTCAGTTCAGTTTGCAGCAGTTGGGTGAGACCATATTCATTATTTGTGGGTAGACCAATTATTATTTTCAACGTGAAGCCCTAAGGCTGCACGTTGAAAATATTGATTGGTCTACCTACACGTTTACTTAGTAGTCATCCTGCTTAATGAATGTATGACGTATCATCTTCCTGGGCCGGAAAAATGGCCTGTCGTGTTCAAAGGGTAATGATGTAGTTGAAATATTTCTGTCTTCTCCCACTATACCCTGTCCACACGATAACTCGATTACAGACTACCCTATCTAAATGCTTTGAGCTATCCTGGTACTGAATCATTGGTATTCAATTGTGTTTTTCCTTTATTTCGTGAGACGGGTGTCGCTCTAGAGCCTACACGATATTCACAGGTTCCAGTTGTACTGGAAACTATTGAAACAACAACATTATTGTAAACAGGAGAGAATTTCTTCTAAACAAACCCCTTTAGATCAAGCTGTAACTTTCACTGGGATTAAAACACAGCCGCGTTATCCGCCTCAGTGCATTATAACTCCGAATCGCCAAGGTGAACAAAGGGATCGACGCAAGTGTGTTTTCGGAGAACAATGACTGTGGATTCGTAAAATAATCCACAGTTATTGTTCTCAGAAAACACACTTGCGACAAGCCTTTTGTTTCCCGTTGGCGAAAGTCACGGTGTACAGGCACATATTTGGGGGGGGGGGGGGGGAGGGGCGGGGGAAGCAAATGGACCTAGTGATCTTTCTTAGGATCCTTAGTTTGTTTGTGTCAGGATGTATCCCCTTTATTTTTTCAAGTCTCATAATGCAGAATCAGTCTTCGGCAAAGATATTTTGAGAGAAAAGTTGCTCTGCTAAAAGAAACCTGGCCGACGGAAGTCGATTCAAAATTGACTACTTCCCCCCTCCCCCCCCCCCCCGCAAGCACATAAAAATCCCCCCCCCCCCCCCCCCCGTGGACAGAAACGAAAAATGTAAATTATTGCATGAAAGTGTGGGAAAACACGTTTGAGGGTGATACCGACAATTTATATCAGTTATTTTTACTCTAAATGCACAATTGAACTGGTTCAAGGCGATACAGAAAAATACTTAATTACTCAACAATCCTCTATCACCTCCAACTTTTCAAACTGTGTCGAAGTGTTTAAAGAAACTAAAGCATAGAGAACCAAGCTGTTGAGGCAGAAATGTAGCCCATTTATTGCCGGGTTCCCTCGCAAATACCTTTTATAAACAATCGATTTTAATCATTGCCAAAACATAGCTTTTCCTCGAGATCCTAACTAAGAAAACCGGACGACGCTCTGCTTCATGAATAGTGTGGATCAGAAGGGTGATGTATCCCAATCCGATCGTCAGTCACAGAAATGCTACAGAGGAACATACTATTAAAACGCGAAAATTGAGAACAAACATTTAACTCGGCTATTATAACTACACATGTCTTTTAACAGAATGTTGTGTTTTAAGTCGGATAATAAACTCGTGGTAAATCATTCGGAGTTAGAAAACACTCGATCCTTCGGGTCTCGTGTTTTCTAACACCGAATGATTCACCACTCGTTCATTATCCCTTACGGAATATTTAAGTGGTGTGCTTTTAACCCTCTCAGTACTCTATATGAGTCCAAAAGCTTTTGTGTAAATCATGTCTGCAATTCCTATTGAATCCTTTCATTCATATTATTACCATTTCATAGGGCGTTCCACAGTACCTTAACTAAGTTTAATAGGGCATTACATGAACGTAACTCTCAACTTCAAAATGTCACGTGACGTGTCGGGTGGTTAATGGGTTGAAAATCTCATTAACAGCCCGACATGTCCGTGACTTTTGTTCCTTGCCATCGTACACTCGGAGATGGAAACCGTTTCCCAAAATGGTTTCAACTAGTAAACAATGTGATTTTTATTTAAATTATTAAATATGTAAAATATCCAGCAAAGCTAGTCCCATAAGATCAAGCAGCTGTATATAGTAAGTAAGTCTGTATACATTTTAAGCCTTTATTCCTGATTCAAAGGCGAAAAATATTAAGCCTGTGTTTAGAGTTTTCTAACTTCGCAATTGAAAGCGTACCGGTGCCGACCACGTGATGATCATGTTTGTTTGACAACAGACGATACTATATTCTGTCAAAATTGAAAAATTTTCAAGAAACAGGAGATAACTTCTGTGTACACGGGCCTTTTATGAGCTGTTGGGCTGTTATTCACACCTGTTGGGCCGTAAATACCCCCCCCCCCCCCCAAAGTCATCTCTTATAATTATATTACCACTCTCAACGCAAAAGGTATTGTTGAGATCTCATCATATTCGCAGTTCCAGTATGCTTTGTTAAGGGTCCTAGATGAATTTTGGGGCCTTTTCAATGAGTCACGCCTATATTTCAAGCATAGAATGACCTATGGACCTGGGATGAATGCCAAAGGAGTCGAAACTCACGGGAGGTTCAAAATGTGGATCAGAATCACTGAGGTCACCCAGGGGTCACTGAGTTCATTTTTCAGAAGTCCTGGCATTTTAGGAACCCCTAATGCATTGCTGAAGTACATACATGTATTTTCGACAGCGAAACACTTGACTTCGTTGGCGTCCAAAAATACTTGGGATTATCCATCAATCCAAATTGGGCTGAGAAGCTCCTATTCACGAGATTTGTAAAAAAAAGCCTGTGTTAGACTTTCACAGTTAAGAAAACTAAAGCATATTTTCAATCCACAATTTTGAGTAAGATGTTATGTATAATGCCTTTATTTTACCAATATTGGAATATGGGAGTCCGGCGTGGTGCGGAGCTCCTCAATATTTGTTGAAGCGTCTAGAGGATATACACTGTGGTGCCGCACGAATCGTATCAGGGCTGACGAGATCAGTATCGCGAGGTCGCCTTTTGATTGAAGTTGGGTTAAACAGTCTAGAAACAAGAAGACACATGCAAAAGATGTGTACTTTCTACAAAATCGTAAACAACGATACACCCGATTATCTCCACGTGCTACCACCAAGAGTTCGTGACACATCTGGTTATAACCTTCGAAATTCGGCAAATGTTATGCCTTATTGCATGCGAACAGAGCTATTCAAACGATCATTTTTCCCCTCGTGTACAGGAGCATGGAATTGTCTATCAGAGTCCGTACGAAACAGCAGTTCACTTAATGAATTCAAGAAACTCATATCAGCGCCTGAAGGGAGACCTCCAGAATACTTCTCCCGTGGTGTCAGAAAATACAACATTATTCATAATAGAATTCGAACTGGTTGAAGCGATTTGAACAGTGATAAGTTTTTCAATTACATCTCCGAATCTCTATACTGTCCACATTGTCCAGCTCTCGTTGAGGATGCAGAGCACTGTTTCCTCTTTTGTCCCTTTTATTCAGACTCTCGCAACGCTCTCATTGGTAAACTATTGGAAATTAATGCTAATTTGAAATCCGTTGATATTTTACTGTACGGCGATCCCGTTTTAGAACATAAAACTAATACCTCATTTTTTAAATTTGTTCAAAAGTTATTCGTGACACTCGAAGATTTGATAATGTGTTTCCATCCTAGGTACTGTTTAACACATTCAGTTCATTGCCACTCCTTAGGCGCGTGATTAGGCGGCGAAAGTGTAACCAATGGATGATTACATAAATTAATATGTTATTATTATTATTATTATTATTATTATTATTCGCCGCAGGAGTGCTATGTCGGTGGTAAGATTTGCGCGCGATAGTAAAAGTATTATTTATAGTAGTAGCAGTGATGATGGTAGTAGTAGAAGTAATATTAGTGGTAGCTACAGTAGAAACGGAAGTTTAGTGTTATGGAACGTTCAACCACCCAATCAATCATATTTCTCTTTTTTTTCTCTCTCTCTCTCTCTCTCTCTCTCTCTCTCTCTCTCTCTCTCTCTTTTATTTCGAAGTTAGATTTTCTTGTATATATTTTTTACATTTCTCCTATTTGTTTGTTTCGCCATTGTGTTGATTTTCTGTATCATGTTAAGGGAGCGGAGGTTACACTAAGTGGAAAGCACTTGTCCTCCTATCCCAATTTGCAAATCATTTTTGGCAAATAAAAATATGTTTAACCTATACATGTATTTTTACTCTAAAAAAGTGGGAGGGGCCAAACATTTTGAAAGCGGGTCACGTGCCCATCTTAAGCATGGAATAACTTATCGAACTGGGACCTACACCTAATGAATCTAAACTCAATGAAGGGTCAAAATATGGATCAAGGTCACATAAGTCACTGAGGTCGCCCAGGGGTCACTGAGTGCCGAAGTTTATACATGTGTTTTTCCACTCAAAAATTACTTATAGGAGTAGCACGTAGTGCTATAAGGTGTGTTCTATTCAGATGTACAGATTACGAAAAATGAAGCAATCTGACTGGTGATTATAAAACCTGGACGTGGGCAGATGTCGGAACCAGGCGATTAGATACACTGGTAGGATAGGTATAGATAGAATAGCGTCTGTACTAGGTAGAAACCGAGGATTCTGAATTAGTCAGAGTCAGTAAAGTTAAGCCACGCCCATCGACAAGAACGCATATTATGGCACTACGCTCTAGTCTTATAAGAATGATTCTACGGGAATCCCTGCAAATTAAACAGGAAGAAACTGAGGATTAGTGGGAAATTCGAGTCACATAAATAGTTTTTGGGTTGTTTGCTTTAATTCTAAAAAGTAATTGAGGATTTAGTGGGAAATCCGAACTAGTAAAATTACCCCCATTTAATAGAATGCACCTTATAGCACTACGTTCTAGTATTATAAGCCCTAGATGGTAGTAATTTGGGTTTCTTTTTGTGATCTGGTGTAATTGTCGGGTCTATTTGGGTAATTAGATGTAATCCAATTCAACGGAACACGCCCTCAGAACATAAGCCATTCGTATTGTATTGTATGTCATCGGGTCACTTAGCAACTACGTGTCACTATAGAAACTAAGACGACGGCCTCCATTAAACAAAATGGATGACGGGAACACGTGTTACCGTAACAACATGTGCTGCGCAGGCGCACTGACATCACTTTTCACTATGGGATGACGTCACTAGATGGCTCTGACGTGGGATACCATGACAACAACACATGAAGTCACTGGGTCACGTATATTTAACGTCACTTTGTAGGTCCCCCCCCCCCCCCCCCCAGTGAGGCACGCTCTCCACATCTCCTACTAGCGTGGTATATGTATTATACGGCCCCTGGACAGACATCGGTCGCTCTACTGTAACATACCGAAGTCGGATTGGAAGCGTTGCCGGACTTTGATATGTTTCTCATGTTCGAAGGAGGTGTCGGCGGTGGCACATACGGCGTGTATCACAGATACGAGAAAGCGAACAGTCAATATATGAACGACCTAGATTCGGAGAAGCTGGAAAAATACATGACATATTGAGATAAAAACGGTTGTGCCGTGAGCCGACCGTTAGTGATGGGAAATTTCAAGTAGGTAACGAAAGCGGAAGAGATCTAAAATTGGAGACATTATCCGTGTCTTTTGGAAGTGAATTTGGAATACTGTCCGGAACTCCACGAATACCCTTTAGCGCCCGAAATTATAAAAGTCAACGGCGCGATTTACGAGACAGACGCAAGTATTTGGTCTATTGTGAAAATCTGAAACTGTATTTTGATTATGGCATGGCATTGACGAAGGTACACTGCATCATGCGATTCAACGAGGATTGGATGAAAAGTACGTAGACCGTAACGCGCGTTTACGCACCCATGCCAAGAATTCAAAAATGATTTTTTAAAACTGATTATCAATGTTCCGACTTCGAAACTATGGCGGTAAACGCGAGGAAGCGAACCGACATTATGCAAGAACGGAATGATTTTTGACGATCATTTTGCCGTTGTGTTCATGAAAATGACTCATTTGACTCCATTGATGTTCGACAAACCCCTGTATTCAAGAATGTGCATTTGGATGTTAGCAAGACGTTGATGTTTCGTTTTCATTACGCTTACGTCGAGAAAAAATACGACGATTCGAAAGACAGCCTCTTATTTACTGACATGAACCGTTTAGCTTACGAGATAGAGATGAAAGATTTGACAAGGACCTCACGGAAGATGCGAAAGATCATTTCGACATGACCGACATTTCTCTCGATCACGCTTCGGGCATCGCATCAGAAGCGAATAAAAAAGTGCCTGTTAAATTCAAATTGGAAACCGTGGTAACGAAATCACAGAATGGTCAATTTGAGAGCGAAGCTGTACGCGTACACCACGAATTGAGGAGAAATTGCAAAAGAAATGCAAAGGGATTAAAAACTGTATCAATCGAAACTTTCGACGAGTACAAGCATTGTTTGTTCGAAGGTCGACCAATCCACAAAACGATGAACATGATTCAAAGTACCAATCATGACGTCTATACGGAATCAATAAAATTTCCTTACCGACTGACAATTACAAGAGAATTACATTACCGGGTGGGATAGGCATGTTAGCTTACGGACATTAATCACAAAATAAAGATCTAGAAACATCTACAGTACAGGCGCCGTGGATTGGTGGTAATCCACGCGTTGGCAGTGATGTCCACGCACGCGTTTTTCAGGTAATCAAAATCATCATCAGCAAAAATGTAATTAATGAAGCACCGCGTTGAACCCGGTGCTTCATTAATTAAATTTTTTTGACTGTAATTGCTGTAATTAGTGTTTGGAATCTAATAATATTGTGTCCGTGGAAATATTGTCCAGCCGTGGAAAGTGACCAGTCCATGGCGGTGTACTGTAAACAATGAAAAAAACGATGCTTTTTATTATACAGAAAAGATAGAAAAATAATAATAAAAAAACTAAGAAAATATCTGTAGAAGGTGTTATTTTAGCAAACAAACAATTACCTTATTAGATTTGATAGAAGTGCTAAAAGGGTTAAAGACAAAACACTTTCGATGTGTCTTTTCTCTAGATGCATTACCTCGTGACCCTCTGCAAGGGAATGAATGTAGAACTTGAATCTGGCCGGTTTCTCGTGCGGTGGTACTCACTGGGTGGCATGATTTCGAAATAAAAAAGAAGTACTGTTTTGATAATTATAGGATCGCACAACCTCACAAATTAATCATTCATCTATTGCAATATGGAATGAGTGCAACCTCGAGATCAAGTGTTTTGCGGACACGCGTGTCAGTACATTCTTAAGAGATCGCCTTTGGAACATCATTTTCAAGGCATCCTTAATGATTTACATTAAAAAGAATTATTTTTACATATAAATATATAAAAAAAGAATTTAAAAAAGAATTAGATTTAAATTAAAACACTTTAAAAAATGTCAGTAGGTGTAAGTGGGGGATTCTAGACCGCTTTTTTCTCTTGTACATGTACATGTACACATACACGTACACGTACATGTACCCATAGAGTTCAGTGTTAAAATGTACACGAAATGTACAAACATGTTTTTGTACATCTGGTCTAGAATCCCCATAAGTAGCTTATCGTGGTCTAGACGTTTCAATCAGCCGTTGGCGAACGAGTGCGAATTCAGCACAATTCGCGCGGAAGGAAAATCTACGAAAATCTACGAAAATCGAAGAAATCGACCTAAAATTTTCTCAACGTTCGCCATCGTGGGTTAGACGTTTCGATCGATCCTTGGCGAACGCCGACAAACACTTTGGGGATTCTAGATCACCACCAAAATGCGTTTTGGGGATTCCAGGCCACCAACGTTCATTTCACGTGGGGGTGGGGGTCACACCCATCAGAAAATCGAAAGTTTCGAGAAGGTGGTCATGCGACCTTCAAATTGAAGGTATCGATGAGTGGATCAAGAAGATCGTAATTTTAACCCTCGTCGTGGGGTGTGGTCACGACCAGAGCCGAAAAACGTCTTCCTTTTTACAAATCCAGGCATGTGAGGTATTAATATTAAGGGCTCGATGAATACATTACAAAAATGACATTTTCAACCCTCGCCGTGGGGATGGGGGTCACATCCATCAGAAAATGAAAAGTTTCGAGAAGATAGTCGCGTGACCTATTAAATTAAAGCTATCGACAAGGATATTATGAAAATCATATTTTTCCCCCTTCTTCTAACGGTGGAGTTGTGACCATCTTGAAATCGAAAGTATTAGGAAAAGGTAGTTATGGAACATATTAAAATTGAAAAAAAAAAACAACAACTTGAATCTGATGCATCATTCATTTTGATAACTGTGTTCAAACACAGAAGTATGTTTTCAATATATGATTCTTATGCTAATTAGAGATACATTCACCTGTTAACAAGTCACGCCTTGAGATGTTTCATTCAATAATAACTCTGTTTACTGAACCATAGATTTGTCAACAAAAATTATAAGTTGATCTTCTAACGTTTCTACATTTTGAGGATAGCCTATTTCACCATTTCCGAAAAAGTGTCAATCCAAACTATTTTTTTAGGAAAAAATGGCCACGTCGAGAGGACATTACATAACTGAACGAGTATAACCTTGACTAAATTCAAATAAAACCATTTGTCACGTGTTAGAAAAGATTTGTAAACAGTCTAAACGCGCGTGTGGAAAAAAAGTTGTTTTGTTTTTTTACAACAGGAGTTATTTTTTTAAGATAGGTGGCGTTATATAAACACAGCAACACCAAAAAACAGTGTTTACAATGTGCCAGCGTATGATTTAATGAAAATGAGAAAAAAGCTCGTTTTTCTAACCACCTGCTAGCGAGGCATTACATCGGTTTACTGCGATATTCATCACAGGAGTTCAACACGTGCAAAAATCATGAATAATAGTGTATCAGACGTTTTTTGTTTAGAAATTATGTATTGCTTTCCATATATAAGAGAGAAAAGGTACGCAACTTCCTGGCTTGGAACATTTCGACTCGTCTTATTCAAAACTCGCAGAAAAAAAACAAACTCGTGAATTTGTAGTCGCGATATTGATGCCATCCAACAGCAGCCAAGACATTAAGCTTTTACGTTGGTATACCACTTGTCCAAAACAATTCTCTTTTAACGCTAAAACGGGTGAAATACATCTCGGGAACGACTCCCTTTTTTCTTGATCAGACACGGTTGTTGGCGGAAAGTTGACTGGAGGTCGTTCAAAACAATTGATCAAATATATCGAACGAAAACGGCTGTTTTTCCAACTAAGATTGTCGCCGCATTCTAAACGTCACCACACTAATCATACAATACTGGTATTGGAACTGCACTACCTCTTGAATATTACCAATTTACGATTTGTATTGCCTTCAACACAAATCGTAAATTCCATCCCGCGTCACCATACTTGTACTATACCGCATCGAATTTGACCTCGTCATCATCCTCTTGCTAGATAAACCTGAACTCGTCACCAAATGGTGTTTCGAAGTGAGCCCGTAGGGGTTACTTAAGCTCGCAAGCTCGGGTAAGAGCTCGAGCTCTTGAGGTTTTATTTTGGGGACTCAGTGGTGTCAGGTTTATTCACTACATGTAAGCCTGATATCGTTTGGTAAGGAAACACAAAATGCTAGAGCTGGTGAGAGCTCATAGAAATGTCAGTAATCATAACGTTTATAGTCCAATCTTACGATCTCTGATCGATAAATTTTCCCTAACATTCCGTAACAATGGTCGATAATAGAAATTAGTATAGAAAATCGTGTGAATTGTTCTCTGAAAATTGCCTTCGCTTGTACAGTATTTTCAGATTTTTTTACAGATTGCGTTCAGCGTTCATTTGAAAAAAAACCTTGTCAAATTAGGTTAGTTTCAAGGAAAGTAACTCTGCAACAACTCATCCACCAAATGGTTAGGTTCAAAAGTGAAGTAACTCTGTCATCCGTAGGTAGAGGTTTATTATGAGGTCATCAGAGGTCATGACACAGGTTAGGTTCAAGGGAAGTAACTCCGTTCAACCGTAGGTAGAGGTTTATTATGAGGTCATCAGGGGTCATGATACAGGTTAGGTTCAAGGGAAGTAGGGAAGTGGGGAAGTAATTCGGTAACAACTCATCCCAAAGTAGAGGTTTATTATGAGCACATCAGAGGTGATGATACAAGTTAGGTTCAAGGGAAGTAACTTCGTAACAACTCATCCGTCAAATGGTTATGTTTGAAGAAAGTAACTCTGGAACAACTCATGCGTTCAAATGGTTAGGCTCGAGGGAAGTATCTCTGTATAACAACTCATCCAAGATTTATTATGAGGTTCTCAGGAGTCATGATACAGGTTAGGTTCGAGGGAAGTAACTCTGTAACAACTCATTCATCTAAACAAAATTAAAATTCGATGCACCATACTAAGAAGTGCTTGAAAAAATATTTTTTATGTTAGGTTCGAGGGAAGAAACTCTAACAACTCATACGTTCAAACAAAAATTAAAATTCGATTCACCATATTAAGAAGTGCTTGAAAAACAACCTAGTTCTTTAGGTTATGTTCAAGGGAAGTAACATTGTAACAACTCTTGCGTTCAAATGGTTAGGTTCGAGGGAAGTAACTCTGTATAATAACTCATCCGAGGTTTATTATGAGGTCATCAGGGGTCATGATACGTGTTAGATTCAAGGGAGGTAACTCTGTCATCCGTAGGTTCAAGGGAAGTAACACTATAACACCAATGTTTATTATTAGGTCATCAGGAGTCATGATACAGGTGAGGTTTAAGGGAAGTAAAGCTATCATCCGTAGATTCGGGGGAAGTGTTGGTTAGGAATGGTTAGGTTCAAGGGAAGTAATTCTGTAACACCGCAGGTAGAGGTGAATTATGAGTACAGCAGAGGTCATGATGAGTACAATAGAGACCACGTTGAGGCCATCAAGGGTCATGATACAGGTTAGGTTCAAGGGAAGTAACAACTCATCTGTAGGTTCAAGGGAAGTAACTCTGTAACACCATAGGTAGAGGTTTATTTTGAGGTCATCAGGGGGTCAATATATGGGTTGGGTTTAAGGGAAGTAACTCTGTCCTTCGTAGGTTCAAGGGAAGTAACACTGTAACACCGGGGTTATTATTAGGTCATAAGGAGTCATGAAACAGGTGAGGTTTAAGTGAAGTAACTCTATCATCCATAGGTTCGAGAGAAGTAGCTTTGTAGCACCAAGGTTTACTATGAAGTCGTCAGGGAAAGTTCGAGGGAAGTAATAACTCATCCCAGATTTATTATGAGGTCATCAGGGGTCACGATACGGGTTAGGTTCGAGGACAAAGTAACAGGTTCGAGGGTAGTAACTCTGTAACACCAAGGTTTATTATGAAGTCATCAGGGTAGGTTCGAGGGAAGAAACTCTGTATAATACATTCGAGGTTTATGAGGTTTATGATGAGGTCATCAAGGGTCATGATACGTGTTAGGTTCGAGGAAAAAGTAACTCTGGACAAAACAAATAAATGTTATAAAGTATAATTCGTTGTATTTTTTGTTCCTTTTTTTTTTAAAAAAATTAAAAAAAATTATATATATTAAAAAATTAATAATAGAAAAAAATTAGTAAGACCATACAAAGTTGATTGTATGTTTCTCAGGCCATTTCTTCCAAAAAAGCATGCCGGCGGGCGGTCTTTTTTTTTTTATTTTCTCCCCGAGAGGTTGTTTGTGGTAATTCCACCCCCACCCAAATGCTTGGTGGACCACGCAAAATTTCGCAAATATATTGGTTATTCACCATAGGGGTGTTGGGTCATATATGAAGTGGGGTTTGAATGTTTGTTTTTTCAGTGAAACGTGAAAATTATGACACAGGACGAAAGGCCTCGTGGGAGAAACGTCTCGGAATGAAACATTTCTGGGACAAATCAAATGTCGAAGTGCCAACTTTCACAGATTTATTTTACCAAAAAAAAAAAAAAAATCCTTTCACAACCTGCCTAATAAAATCGTGAATCACAATTTTTCCCCATTATATTCAAAATTATCACAACCCATTTGAACGGGCAGTTCATCCATAAATCATATTTTTCGAAAAATCTGAAAATGAAATACAAAACGAATGTTTGCGTGTTTTTATTAACCAATTCGACCGCACATACCTGCCTTTATGCAATTTATTTTCAACTATGACTGTTACTTTTATATCAAGCAACGGTTACTATTAGTTATCCAATTATCCTGCATCTCAAATGCATTTATTTAAATTAACTGGGAAACTCGTAACGGTTTAAAATAACTGTACACACATTCCCAATGACGACCATTTACAATACAAATGTTACTAAAAATAAATGCCAGGAGACTGTGTTCCATTCAACATAGCACCTGACTTTGCAGACTTTCTGAGGGTTGGTGCGAATCAAACTTGGTGCGAATCGACCACGCCCCTTTGTGACTGTTTGTTGTCAGACTGAAAGACACCTTCCTTCTTGCTGCCATTATGACTTACCTTTTACAGAATAAAACACTTTCTTTCGCGGGTCTGAAAAAAACAGAGTTTCTTAATAATAAAACCCTTAACTTATCAGTCATAACAACAACACTAATATCAGTTAAAAAAACTGATTTTTTTAAAAAAAGAATTGGTGTATTATTAATTTCATTAGGCCATAAAAAAGAACCTCTGTTTTTCAGACCCACGCGCACGGTCATTTTTGCTGCGCTTCAACCTTTTTATGATACCAAAAATCTTTAAAAAAGATTTGAGATAATGTGCTCATTTTGGTAAATCGATATCGATGTGTTGGCGAATTGTTTTAAATTAACACTACAAGCTTTTTCTACATCATACTTTAATAAAGTGGGTGGGTTTCAGCAATATTCACGACAGAAAGTGTTTTACTCTGATGAGTTGTTATACAGAGTTACTTCCCTGGAACCTAACCATTTGAATGCATGAGTTGTTACAGAGTTACTTCCCTCGAACATAACCGTTTAGCGGATGAGTAGTTGCAAAGTTACTTCCCTTGAACCTAACAATTTGACAAGATTTTTTTTTTAACTGAACGCTGAACGCAATCTGTAAAAAAATTAGAAAATACTGTACAAGCGAATGCAATTTTCAGAGAACAATTCACACGATTTTCTATATTAATTTCTATTATCGACCATTTTTACAGAATGTTAGGAACAATTTATCGATCAGAGATCGTAAGATCGGACTATGAACATTGTGATTACTGACAGTTCTGTGAGGTCTCACCAGCTCTAGCAGTTTGTGTTTCCTTACCAAACGATATCGATCTTAGAGAATAAACCTGCGTCCACTGAGTCCCGAAAATAAAACCTCAAGAGCTCGAGCTCTTACCCGAGCTTGCGAGCTTACGTAACCCCTATGGGCTCACTTCGAAACACCATTCGGATGACGAGTTCAGGTTTATCTAGCAAGGGGACGATGATGAGGTCAAATTCGATGCGGTATAGTACAAGTATGGTGACGCGGGAAGGAATTTACGATTTGTGTTGAAGGCAATACAAATCGTAAATTTGTAATATTCAAGAGGTAGTGCAGTTCCAATACCAAACTGTATGATTAGTGTGGTGACGTTTAGAATACGGCGACAATCGTAGTTAGAAAATGAGTCGTTTTCTTTCGATATATTTGATCAATTGTTTTGAACGACCCTCCAGTCAACTTTCTGCCAACAACCGTGTCTGATCAAGAAAAAAGGGAGTCGTTCCCGAGATGTATTTCACCCGTTTTAGCGTTAAAAGAGAATTGTTTTGGACAAGTGGCATACCAACGTAAAAGCCGCAGTTGGATGACATCAAAATCGCGACTACAAATTCACGAGTTTGTTTTTTTTCTGCGAGTTTTGAATACGAATTTTGAATGTTCCAATCCAGGAAGTTGCGTACCTTTTCTCTCGTATATATGGAAAACAACACATATTGCTAAACAGAAAACGTTTGATACACTATTTTTCATGACTTTTGCACTTGTTGAACACCTGTGATAAATATCGCAGTAAACCGATGTAATGCTTCACTAGCAGTTGGTAAGAAAAAGAGCTTTTTTCTCATTTTCATTCAAACATATGCTGGCACATTGTAAACATTGTTTTTTGTTGTTGTTGTATTTATATAACGCCACCTAACTTAAAATATTTTAACTCCTGCTGTAAAAAAAAACAAAATAAAACAACTTTTTTCCACACGTGCGTTTAGACTGTTTACAAATCTTTTCTAACACGTGACAAATGGTTTTATTTGAATTTAGTTAAGGTTATACTCGTTCAGTTATGTAATGTCTTCTCGACGTGGTCATTTTTTCCTAAAAAAAATAGTTTGGATCGACACTTTTTGGAAATGGTGAAATAGGCTATCCTCAAAATGTAGAAATGTTAGAAGATAAACTTATAATTTTTATTGACAAATCTATGGTTCAGTAAACAGAGTTATTATTGAATGAAACATCTCGAGGCGTGACTTGTTAACAGGTGAGTATATCTCTAATTAGCATAAGAATCATATATTGAAAACATACTTCTGTGCTTGAACACAGATATCAAAATGAATGATGCATCAGATTCAAGTTGTTGTTTTTTTTTCAATTTAATATGTTCCATAACTACCTTTTCTTAATACTTTCGATTTCAAGATGGTCACAACTCCACTGTTAGAAGAAGGGGGGAAAATATGATTTTCATAATATCCTTGTCGATAGCTTTAATTTGATGGGTCACACACCTACCTTCTGGAAACTTTTGATTTTCTGATGGGTGTGACCCCCATCCCCACGGCGAGGGTTGAAAATGTCATTTTTGTAATGTATGCATCGAGCCCTTCATATTAATACCTCACATGTCTGGATTTGTAAAAAGGAAGACGTTTTTCGGCTCTGGTCGTGACCCCACCCCACAACGAGGGTTAAAATTACAATCTTCTTAATCCACTCGTCGATACCTTCAATTTGATAGGTCACGTGACCACCTTCTCGAAACTTTCAATTGTCTGATGGGCGTGACCCCCACCCCCGCTAAAAAATGAAAAATGTCATTTTTGTAATGTATTCGTCGAGCCCTTAATATTAATACCTCATATGCCTGGATTTGTAAAAAGGAGGACGTTTTTCGGTTCTGGTCGTGACCCCACCCCACGACGAGGGTTCAAATTACGATCTTCTTAGTCCACTCGTCGAAACCTTCAATTTGATATGTCACATGACCACCCTCTCGAAACTTTCAATTTTCTGATGGGTGTGACCCCATCCCCACCCCCACATAAAATGAAAAAAGTCATTTTTGTAATGTATTCATCGAACCCTTCATATCAGTACCTCACATGCCTGGATTTGTGAAAAGAAAGACGTTTTTCGGCTCTGGTCGTGACCCCACCCCACGACGAGGGTTAAAATTACGATCTTCTTAATCCACTCGTAGATACCTCCAATTTGATAGGTCGCATGACCACCTTCTCTAAACTTTCGATTTTCTGATGGGTGTGACCCCCACCCCCACATAAAATGGAAAAATGTCATTTTTGTAATGTATTTATCGAGCCCTTCATATTAATAGCTCAGATGCCTGGATTTGTAAAAAGGAGGACGTTTTTCGGCTCTGGTCGTGACCCCACCCCGCGACGAGGGTTAAAAATACGATCTTCTTAATCCACTCGTCGATACCTTCAGTTTGATAGGTCACGTGACCACCTTCTCGGAACGTTCGATTTTCTGATGGGCGCGACCCCCACTCCCACGACGAGGGGAGA
Organism: Pictodentalium vernedei; assembly: GCA_031216915.1. Lineage (NCBI taxonomy): Eukaryota > Metazoa > Mollusca > Scaphopoda > Dentaliida > Dentaliidae > Pictodentalium > Pictodentalium vernedei. Next base: position 366,883,744 of record CM062297.1, on the reverse strand, counting down.
TAACTTTGTATGATTAAGTTCAGGTTATGAGAATCAAGCAATCTGTTTGGTCAATTAGCGTCAGGAACGTGAAGTGATTGGGTGATTACTTATTTCAAGCTCTTCAAGCTTTTGGTTTTTAGAGTACATTGTTTTAACCATTTACATCCGCATTATTAAACGACCAGACACCGTCTAGACCATGATTACAAACGTGGAGAGAAAATTTTCCTCCATTCTAATTTTTTGACATTTCTTAATTTTTATATTTTGCTTGTCTGGAATCCACACTAGTTGGTTATCGTGGTCTAGATGTTTCGATCGACCGTTGGCGAACGTTGCGAAAAAATTTTAATTTTAGAATCGATTTTCCTGGTCTACAATCCCCAATCGTTTTTTGCCGACCGGATCGCACCCACCGCCGTCCAGACCGCGATCGCGAACGTTGGTGGTCTGGAATCCCCAAAACGCATTTTGATGGTGGTCTAGAATCCCCAAAGCATTTGTCGGCGTTTGCTAACGATCGATCGAAACGTCTAACCCACGATGGCGAACGTTGAGAAAATTTTAAGTCGATTTCTTCGATTTTCGTAAATTTTCCTTCCGCGCGAATTGTGCTGAATTCGCACCCGTTCGCCAACGGCTGATTGAAATGTCTAGACCATGATAAGCTACTTGTGGGGATTCTAGACCAGATGTACCAAAAACATGTTTGTACATTTCATGTACATTTTTAACATTTTAACTCTATGGGTACATGTACGTGTATGTGTACATGTACATGTACAAGAGAAAAAAGTGGTCTAGAATCCCCCACTAACACCTACTGATGTCAGTCGATAAATTAGGAAGAAATGAGGTTGCAAAAAAGAGTACGACTACCACTACCACTATCATCGTCGACGACGGTATCGGAAATGCCACGGCTTACTTGAATGATTAGTTTGACAAGACCCATCAAACGTGAATGATCTGGACTTGTTTTCTCATCCAATGGTAAATTGCAAATCGCCCAACGGGAGCTTAGGCTGAAGGGGTTAAAGGTTTTGTATAACTTATTTAATATAAGAAATGGTCGCCCTCTATTGGCAGCTTGTTACAATTGTTCGATTCTCTAATACAACCCATCCTTATGTATGGAAGTGAACTCCGAGCTTCTGAGATAAATTACATCAATTTTGATACCACCCCATGTGAACGTGTACAGCATCAAGTACTACAAGTCAAAACTTGGCGTAAACAGTAAATTATCCAATCATGCAGTTAGAGCTGAACTTGGACAATATCTTAAATTATATATTGACGCAAAGATGAAACTTGTAAACTTTATGTCAAAATTATTTCAAAATCCGTCATCTAAATTATTACTGATGCTCGGCTAGAAGCCGAAAATCATTTACTGACAGATTCTGTGTGGCTGAAATATCGGGAAGTTCTTGCTAAAACAACCCAATACTCCATCCATATGACTTTAATAAAGTTAACGAGAAACTACAAAACCTTCACCGCGACGCCTTTTATAATAGTATTTATGATGATAATAAGAAAAGGGCATTAAATAAATTGAGAATGTATAGACAATTCAAGAAAGCTTACAGTCCAGAAACGAACTTGACAAACACCGCATCGACCGAAGCAAAAATTATGTTTACTCGATTATGAATCAGTAATCATTGTCTAATGATCGAAAAGGGCAGCCATATGCAGCATTCCGTAGACGAAAGATTTTGCAGATCATGTGACTCGGGAGCGGTTGAAACTGAACTGCATTTCGTGATGGAATGTCCAGAATATGGGTTTATCCGGAATAACGTTTTTCACAGATTAGCGCTAGAAAATCAGAACTTCTCTGTGATGAAAACAGAGGAAGAATTCATATTCTTGATGGGAAATAATGATCCCAGGCTGTGTAACATCATCTGTAATATGATCCTGCTTTTCTTTAAACAACGCGAGCGGAAGCTCTATCATCAGTAATGGTTGCCGGTAACGGCTAATCCAATATATGACATACTACAACAACAGTTAATACTCTCATTTCCTATCAAAACATATGTATGTATTATCTTTACTTTTATTGTTATTGTTATGCAGATCATGCAATCTGCCTGTCCTTGGTGTTTTTCTCAATAAACTTATCGTGTCTTATCTGAATTGTCGGAAGCTTTATAATCTTTCCGAACCGATAGATCTCAGCGATGCCAAAACTAAATTATGCACATAAGAAAGATACTTGTTTCGAGGGGTATTTATGTGGATAAAACATATGCATAATTGGATATCTCTGCACTTTAAATCGAAATGATTAATAAATGCCGCCAATCCCATAGCTCAGAACGATGCAGTCACGAAAAATTATGCCGATAATTCGGAACCGAATGATATTAAATCTACCCGAACCCACGATTTGGACGCCGGATTGAATAAGATCGCTAATCTATCGATAATCGAGGGCAAAGATTCAGAATCGATGCTGCCCAGATACATCGATTCTATCCTGTCAAAATCTCAGCACTCATGAAACACGTGTGAACGAGTTACATCTGAACCAAAATTCCGGAGGAATGATGGAGTCCGGAATCGACATGAACGGTCTCAAGCACTTCGGTCTCGAGTCCGATCCGAAATTCAGATTGAGTGCCATCAATTGAGACTACGTGGATTACACTAAAGTCTGGATACCTGGCGACAAGATGGAAGGTTGGCTAGACGCTGGGGGTCATTAAATCACGAATCTACCAAATTATGTACACTTGACGGATGCATGCCAGTACGCTGGTGACGGTAGTGGAAAAAATAAAATATGTGAGGCAACTGATAACGACATGGGCCGAAGAAAGCAGTGCGTTAGATTCCAGTAAATTGGAATGGTCCCTCGGAAATGGACCTCCGCAAGACCAGATAGGTTATTCCCTGCCGCTCGGAAGAGAAATCATTCGAATGGGCTTAACTTCTACCAACACGACGAACAAACCAGTTGTTTATGGCATAGTTAGCGGTATAGAAACTGAACTTTAACATCGAGAAACCAGAGAATCAATATTTTAGTCCGAACGTATTCATCACATCAATACAGATCAAACTAGGAGATATAATTAATCAAGACTGTTTTGTTTAATCCCGAAGCGGCAAGTTGATCGAATGCGACCCGTTAACACTTTTGGCTCGTCAGGCAGCTAAAGTCGACAGCACGCCAACCCGCGGTAGGCAACTATAGTCGGCATTTTAGACAACAATGTATGTCCATCTCCAAGTGCTATTAATCAAACATCAACACATTCCTATGTTTCGTGCACGATTTTTATTCTATCCAAGAACGGCTACATTGTCACTGTAGAGCATAAAGATGCCAACTGCAACGCAGAGGTTGCAGTTGACAACTTTATGCTTTGAAATGACAAAATCACATTGTCGCTAATAATGTAGATCCTACTGTGTTATTTTGACTGCAAAAATACAGACATCAGTAGAGAATGGCTCCACAAAATCCTACTAAAATGTACGGCAAAATACACATAAAATATCTATAAAACAAATCATTATCCAATTCTGAAAAACAATCACTCTATGAGATCCCTGCACCGCTTTTAAGAATTATAACTCTTTAATCTGATAAACCGTATTTTAGTAAAATTCCTGAAAATTATTACGCGCTGATAATTCTGTTTCCCGCGATGATCTGCGCCAAAAAAGAGCTAAATAAATAAACTTTAAAAAATAAGAAAAGAAATGTTAGACATGAAACTGAAATTCGCAGATATAGTGGGGGATGAATTCGATTATGATGAATATATAAATTATATAAAGGATTGAGAGAGAATCGAATTTAATAGAAAAACAACTTTTTGTCATGATTTTCGTATTTTATAACATGATAAAAGTAAAAGATGAGAAGAATCGATTCGTATTATATTTATGAAGGGAAATTCGAAGATTTTATGAAATGCATGATAGGTGAAGGAATAAAAAATATATGTTATTAACCAATAAGAGAGTTTCTCTAATAAATGCTGGCATGGTATTTTACTAATTAAAGAAACTGAAAATGAACAAAGAGTGAATTAAAACGTCGGATGTGAAATGCGGAGTAGATTTCGTAAAGTATGTAAAAGACATCTTGAAAATTTAATTGTTGGTAAATAAATAATGACGATAAACCGATATTTTAAAATAAAGATTTCGATTCAATAATCTTGTAAACTGTAAATTTTTTGGTGTCATCTGGTATCATGAGCCACGTCATCTAGCTCCGACTCACACTTCCAACATTCACTCTACTATCTCTCACGATGGCATCGCCATCTCCCTTACGCACTAGTGTGGGGTTATGTTAGAATCTATACGGGACTTTGACGTTATCTTCGGCGAATCCCAAAATATGTTTCAAAGGTGACGTAAAAAAAACTATTGGGTATTAAGGTTTGAACAACGTGTTTCTGTTTCATGCGTGTACCCTTGTTGTCGGTTCTCTCACCAGGAGTGGTGTCTTTCACACATAGGTGATCGAGTACTCTAGAGTTGGAAAGATAATCGGGATATTTCAAGAGTCCTAACATCGTTGTGGCTTAACAGGGATTGAATATGGATTCTATCTCTTAACTGGAGAGCAGATATTTTTTATTATTACTTTCCAAAGTCTGATTACTGGGATTTCCGGGTTTGATTATAAACGATAACTTCACAAGAGAATTATGCAATCAACAACTGGGTCAGATGTAATGGGGACTTCGTTGTGATTTGTTTTTTTTTAAATAATATATTTATCGTTAATAATGAAATGTAATAAACAGAGTAATCGCTTGACTGGACTGGTTACGTGAAATAATTCATTCGAGGCGAGGGAGTAATTTGTAAAACACTCGTGCACATTCGCGCACTCGTGTTTGTACAACGCCCCTCACCTCTCATGAATTATTTCACATAACCAGTCCAGTTAAGCGATTACTCTCTATGTGCTGAGTAATATATTATTCCATTACTGGGCGCGGTGACGATATCATCGTCAGAATATTCGCTATCCCACCCCCCCCCCCCCCCACACACACACGCACACTTTCATCAATGTGCTATGTTATTCCCCACTGTATACATATGTGTTTTCATTTTACATTGTTATCATTATTCTTGCGAACTATTATGTGTATGTTGTGAAATAAAGAATCAATCAATTGTCCTTGTACCCGATATTACGTTCACTAGGATGAATGAAGAGATCTCGCGTTTCTATATTGATTTGTATCTCTCACACATTATTGAGATTGGTTTCCCTCACGGGTTCATATTCATACTCTTCGATACTTCCGTCTCTCACTATACATGTTCATCATTTATTATTTTATTTTGATTGTTAGTTATTATTTTTTATCTTTCTTTTATTTATATACATAAAACTCATGCGCAAAAAATAAAAAAAAAACAAAACAGGTTTTGCAAAATTTATATTTTTTGTAAAACTTTGCCATGCACTCTTCACAGTCTAATGCTTCTATCTCGTAGGTGATGGGATCTGTGCACAGCACTCGAACTATGATGAAGATTTCTTCGGTCCATCTTGGCGTGTAACTTCGAAATGTTGTTTCCAGTATAAATCCTCAATCGATCAACAACAGCGAATTTCGGTCGTTTTTGTTTGGTTATCAATCATGTGGGATAAAGATTCATACATACTTTCGTTTTGTTTTCCGGATCGCCAGCGTCCACGGGTGTCATCTTAATCAATCGTTAACAAGGGAGATCACAGTGGTCGACCAAATCCGTGAATTATCTGTGCATTTCTTTCTTCGTGGTTCTGTTCCATCGTTCGACTACGCTCATTCTCTCTTCCTTTTCGGCAGAATAGATGTCAACCAGTCGACGAACGTGAATGCTGTAGATTTGTAGACCTTTGTCCATTCAAAATATTTCTGCGGTTTTCGTGATGTGGAAGTGAAGATACTCTACAAAGCTTCGGCCACGCCCACGCTCGTTTCCAACTTATTCATCTGCACGGCAGGAACCGTTACTACAGTGGATATGAGACTCAATTCGGCTACCCTCAATCCCATAGACACGGGTATGAGAGCTACATTCAAGGCGTAGACAATTTTCACACTTTTCTGGCATTAATTCGGCGTAAATTTTATTGACTGGATTCACGCGAAATTAGTTCGTGTTATCGTCTTGCGTTACGTTATTGCAAGGCCAGGTGATGGCATTATCAGACATATTTTTTTTTAAATCCCTGTTTTATTTTTTTTTAATTTAATTTAACTTAATTTTAAATCGCTATTTTTAAATAATAAAAAATACCCGAGAATAGGAATATTACTGAAAGATGAATTTTGACCTAATAACAGACCTTGAAGATCACTTATTTTCTTTCCTCTCTTCAGATATAAACCATCTCCAGAGGTATTTAATGCACTACTCTTTGTTAGCCCTGGATACAACCCTTTACAATCCGTTTCGACTCGACACAATGCCAATGGCTGTTCCTTTTTAAAAAAATAAGTGTTATAAAACAAGACACATTTTGTCATCGTCAACGCCAATTTTTCAAAGCGGGAATTAAAGAATTGAATGCGTTCGTTTTGAAATAAACTCTGCTCCTGATGCATGCACTCCTCTATTTGTTTTCATTTGATGAAAATTTCATCAGTAACAGTCATTACCGTAACATTTACGCAAGAGCTAATGGCAACTGGTTACCAGTATTTCTACCACAATTTTATCTGTTATTCTTTACAGTGTAGATTGGTGAGAAATGGTAGAATTGAACCTGAATATGCTTCAAAAAGGACTCACCGAGAATAGGCGCCTGAAACATGGGCGGCTGGAGGTGGGGGTGATGACTACACACCTTACCCTGAGACTATAAGTGTAAAGGTAGTGTATTCTTTTCGTCAGAAGTGCACTAGTGGAATAAACTTTACTTTTCCGAAAACCGTAGCTGAGAATCTTTTGAAGGTTTGTTTCTAGCACACAGGTGCCACGCCAATTGGGTGGGTTGTGGGTGGGTTGTGGGGGTGGGGGGGGGGGTAACGACAAAGGCTGGTCGACAATCACCAAAGAGGCTGTAGATTCGCCGTGATCAGTTCTAAAGCTTCATATTCATATTATCTCAGAAGACAGAAATATGCCCACACGCTTTCGCGTGGGTGACGGTTGACCACATTCACCCTCTATGGACCTCATTCTGCAAATGACAGATTGGTTATTTCCAGGCTTGAGTCGGTGGCACATGTATTCTGCCCTTTCCGATCCCTATCCTATGTTCTTTAGAATACTTACCTTTCAATACCAGACTCCGACTGCAGTATCACTGTTATTAATATTATTATATACATTGCCCTCCGCCCTTACATATGAACCCGTGCAAATTCTTCCATAGTCCATTTTCTCCCCGCTGATTATTGCTCAGTACTCCCTGGTGTTGTTCTGTGCTATCCAAAGATTTAGAAAGCCCAAGCCTATCCTGTCCTGTCCCACAGCTGATAAATAAAATCATGGTAATTATTCTTATCTGTCAACCCTATACCCAATGAATCTGCCGCACCGGACGCGTAATTTACAAACTGAGCAGTTGAACTTTTTTTTTAAAAATTTCAACAAAACCATATCATGTGACCCCTCATTGAAACGGGAGTGTCGAAGTTTTGTTGAATCTTTTTTGAAAAATTGAAAATAAAGAAAAATAATTAAAATAATAAATTTGATATAAGGGCGTTGATTAGAGGATTAAGTCCATTACGTTGTAATGCTCGAACTATGTTGATCCAAAATGCTTTCCATCCCATGTAATTTATATTTTGCAGGGTAATTTGTTCGATTCCAAACCTTGTTAGGAAACACTCTTTCGGAAAGTTTTGCGGCATGACTGGTTTGAGCTGTGTAGCAACCTGCTTCCCTCTATCCATGGTTTTTAATGATTTGGGGGTATTTCTCGGGTCCATTGGGTAATTAGATATACTCATATTCAATCGATCACACCCTCCGAAGACACTCCGCCCTGTTAGACGCCTTCCTGGCTCATAGTAACCACGTGCCATAATAGAAACCAAGATGACGGCCTCCAGCAAAGATGGAAACGTGTATCATAATGCATCGCGCATTATAATGGAGATGGCGTCAAAAACATGGCCACTCACGCGAGCTACTATGACAACCACTATGACATCACTCTAACCTCTCCTTCTCCCCCCCCCCCCCCCCCCCATCCATCCGGGGACGATCTCCACATCTACTACTATAAACGGGAGTAGGTAATAAAGGTGGATTCTGGGACACTTTGTACATGTACTGTACACATACACGTACATGTACGTGTACCGCCATAGGGATTCAGTGTTAAATCGTGTACACGTGTACAAAAATGTCGTTTTTTCATAGTGTCCCAGAATCCGCAATTGGTTTTGAGGCTCTCAGATCGCACTTTTGACGTTCAAACACCCGTTGGCGAACGCGTAGATTCGACACATCGCTCAAAAAGTGAAAAATGTACGAAATTTTTAAGAAAATGTACACTAAAAATTTTTGTTGACGTTCCCATCGTGGATTAGACCATCGATCTATCGTCGGTGAACGCGAGCAAAAAACGTTTTGCGGCTTCTAGGACAGCATCAAAAAGTGGTTTGCGGATTCTGGGACACCGACGTTCGCCATCGGGTGTTCGAACGGTTAAAAGTGCGATCCGATCGGGAAAACCCATTTGCGGCTTCTAGGACAGGGAAAATCGACCTCAAAACGTTTTTTCGACGTTCGCCAACGGCGAAAAGTGAGCGTAAAGTGTAGTTACTCATCGAGGATTTTTTAAAATTTTGTTTTAAGACCGATTTGGGCCTCCGCTACGTGGAAAAAAGGAGGTTTGCGGGTTCTGAGACACCACGTTCGCGATCGTGTTTCGGACAGTCTAGGGTGCGATTTGATCGGCGAAAACCCGATTTGTCGATTCACCTCGAGAGTTTTGTGGGGCGAATCGTGATAGAATCGGTTTTGAGGAGTTTTTCAATTTTGTACTCAGTGTAAATAAATAGCTTTTTTCGTTCAATAGAGTCGACAATAAGATTGAGTCCGATAAATTGTGTCATAATAGACACTCATGTTTTGTTTCGGTGTGAATGAAAGGTTTTCGTTCAATAGAGTCAACTATAAGATTGAGTCTGATAAATTGTATCATAATAGACACTCATGTTTTGTTTCGATGTGAATGAAAGGTTTTCGTTCAATAGAGTCGACTATAAGATTGAGTCTGATAAATTGTGTTATAATAGACATTCATGTTTTGTTTCGGTGTGAATGAAAGGTTTTCGTTCAACGGTTGACATTGAAACTTAAGTTTTAGAAAATTAGAATCGATGGAAAATCATCTGTTCACGGGTTTTCGTTCAATAGAGTCGACTATAAAATTGAGTCTGATAAATTGTGCTATAATAGACATTCATGTTTTGTTTCGGTGTGAATGAAAGGTTTTCGTTCAACAGTTGACATTGAAACTTAAGTTTTAGAAAATTAGAATCAATGGAAAATCATCTGTTCGCGTTTTGTCACAGTGAAATTTGTAAGATAAATTTTAAATGAAACAGTTCGTAGATCTGTTTCATTCAAATAAAACAGTTCGTAGAATTGTTTCATTCTAATAAAAATTCCACTATAAAACCTTTTTCACTTAGATGAATTTTAAGAGATAATTGTATTATAGACACTAATGTTTTGTTTCGGTGTGAATGAAAGGTTTTTGTTCAATAGAGTCGACTATAAAATCGAGTCCGATAAAATTGTATCATAACAGACACTCATGTTTTGTTCCAGTGTGAATGAAAGGAATTTTCATTTTTAATAATAGACGATAAAAGCGTGTTTCCACTCAATCAGGTTTAAGAGATAACTGAATTTTAATTTACTTGTTATAATGTTCGGAGATATGAATGAACCCTTTTAACGGATATAATTATTCTCAAACCCGTTAAATCAGAAACCAGTTTCTAATACGCTAAAACTTTCAAACTTTTTCAAAGTTCTCCATTTAACGGATGTAATTATTCTCAAACGCGTTAAATCAGAAACCGGTTTCTTATGCGCTAAAACTTTCAAACTTTTCAAAGTTCTCCAGTTCGTCACTGAGTGAATAATCGGTGATGTGATTTTTAACGCGTTCGGGGGCAAAACGCATTTATAGAGGTTTTATCATGTAAAATGTTTTTCCTCAACTGGTTTTAGTTATTATATTAAAGACAGAAGATTTTTATTTACTTAAAACATAAAACATAAAAATAATTATACATTTGATTTTGAAAATAATAAAATAACTCAAGTTAGCATACTCTAAAGGAAATATTAATAATTTAGAAAACGAAAAAATGTTTTTACACATCACAGATTCCAAACGTAGAGATCAACTTTTAAGCGAATATGAACGTGCCAAGAAGAGCATTCAATCGGCTGACAGAAGCAGACGTCTTGGAGAGATGGAATTGAGACGCGAAGCCACAAAAATATTTAAACCCGTGACGGAGGTTCAGGAACGAAGCAAGAAGGAGATAGTTGAAGAATTGAGACCTATAAAAGAGATTTCTTTGAGAATGGGTTCGTTGCCCGGTAGTTTTACAAAACAGTATTCCTTTCAATCTACACCGGATTGTGTTCCTATGAGAATCGAAACCGACGTGAGCGAGAGCGACGATACAGCTTCGACTATCACCACTGATAGCGTCGTGTCATCCGAGTATGGTGGTAAGAGAGATCTGTTGTATGAAATTTATAAGGATTCTGACGGTAGAACTTTTGTGGGCGACACAGAAGTGCGAGAGGATGATGATAATTTAATCGTCGGTTCGAATAGGTATGAATTAACTCCTGGACTGTGCAAATTGCTCCTTTTCGACAAGCCTGGAGATTACACGGAACAGGATTTCGACAATTACGGCGACATTCTGGTTCAGACCCACGCCATGAAGAGAAATATCGATGCCAGAGAAACGAGACCCAAAGCCAACAGAGGTTGCAAGTGGACGAAGGTGGTGAAACCCATATGGGATATGAATAAGAAGTTCGTCGAGTCGGTGACTAGCAAAGGGGTGAGAACCACTTTTCTTCCAAGCGATTCTGACGCTCTGTCTCAGAGATTGAATTTGTTGATGGCAAGAAGACGCGCTGGTAACACTGGATTAGATAATGAGATAGTGAGCATATGCGATGAATTGTTGAGGCAGCAGGTTTTGAATAAGCGCGATTACAAAAGACTGATGAACGAATTGAAGGATTGATATATAATAAGTAGAGAGAAACAAACAAAATATATAAAATAAAAACAGTAAATTTTACACTACAAAATAATAAAAGTAATTTAAACAACAAACGATTTACCAGTGAAAAACAAAATATATATTATAAAATATGTTGGTGATAAAGAACAGGGGATACGTCAGAACTTACGTTCAAGGCGGTTCTGGCATCGTCGATTCTATAATGCGAGCGTTCACGAGCGATGTAGGTAGAAAACTCGCATTGACCGCGTTTGAGGTCGGTAAGAAGACGGCTTTGGATGCTGGTAAGAAAGCCACTTCCGAAACCAGTGGTAGGATAGCTTCTGTGGCTGGCAAGAGGGCAGCCGACGCGTTGATCGACAAGTTGATCAGTCCGCCGGCGAAGCGAGCTACGTTAGAGAGATCGCCGAAAAGTTGGAAAGATTTTAAGGATGATGTGATACCCATACAAGATTTGGCCAAAATGACAAGTGGATCTGGATTGAAGAGAACTCGCGACGGTGTAATATAAATAAATAATAATATTTATAAAACTGAGTTTAAAAAAAACATAAAAATTGTGTTTGAAAAAATCTAAAATAACAAAAAAATAAACAAAGATGAACATCGTTCAAGTATTCTGACGGAGTGGATTGGTTGGAGATTCGAATTCCCAAAGGAAGTTACGACATAGACGATTTGAACAATTACATTCAGACGTGAATGAAGGCGGATGGAAAGGGAAGCAACAAGATCAGACTCGCTCCCAACCCTAATACCTTACAGATGATGTTGGATTTGGAAGATAATTTTCGAGTGGATTTCAACACGGATGATTCTATAGGCAAGATGCTGGGATTCGATCGAAAGATGTATCGAGGCCACGCAGCATTTGAAAATATGGTCGACATTTTCGCAACCAATAGCATTCTGGTGAATGTGGACGTGATTGCTGGAAGCTACGTGAATGGTAGCGCTCAACCGATGATCTATTCCTTCTTTCCAAACGTGTCGCCGGGTTATAAGATCATGGAACGACCTCGAAATTTAGTTTATCTACCAGTGATTTTAGACACATTGTAGAGTCTCAAAACCACGTTGACGGATCAAAATGGTGAACTGTTAGATCTTCGCGGAGAGAGGGTGACGATACGATTTCACATAAGAGAAATATAAAAGCAAAAAAAAAAAAAATATTGTGTATATATATAAATAAGAAAATAAAATAAACGCAATATTAATTTACAAAAATTATTTAATATATATATAATTATCATTAAAACAAAAAAAACAATTGAACAAAATATATTTAAAAAAAAAGAATTATGACACAATACGTGGTTAAAAACATGAACATATACGCAGGACAGAGGAAGAAACTTAAGAGAGCGTTAACAACTCGAGGCGAGGCGGTGAGATTCAAATTCACTCACGAAGATCTGACAAGTGGCGGTCAGGATTCGATCGCCTGGACCAGAAGTCAAATCAAAAGGATGGAGAAAGCGATTCGTGATGGAAGAGGGTTGACGGTGAGATTGAGTCCTGCTCAATTGAGATACAATTTGAGAATGAAAGGTGGTTTCCTACCGCTATTGGCAGGAATCGCCGCAAAAGCATTACCCTTTGCCGCAAAAGCATTACCCTTTCTCGGAAAGACTCTCAGCGTGGGAGCTCTCTCGGGACTCTTGAGTTCGGCAGTTGAGAAATTAATGGGTGGCAGCGGACTGTTTTTGAAGAAGGGAGGAGCCGTGTGTTGCGTCCACGTAGACGACGGCGGTGAAGGATTGTATCTAGAACCCGTTAGAGGTGGCAACTCTTTGAGTGGAAATGGTCTCTATCTGAAGATTGGACGGAACGTTGAGCGACTCGGCAAGGGTTTGTTGTTTGGTGAGAATTCACCATTTAAGAATATATCGATTTTGAGTATGTTATTATAATGTAAAAAATTATATAATTATATAAAATATAAATCCTAGAAAGTATAAAATAATATAAAATGGATGAAAAGGTGGAAAAACAATTAGACGATAATGATGAATATCGGGAGATAGAGTGCGAAAAAGATGTGGAAAAACGATTAGACGCTAATGATGAATATTGCAAGATAGTGTGGGAAAAAGATGTGGAAAAACAATTAGACGCTAATGATGGATATCTTAGGAAAGAACTGATAAAAGAGTTAAATAAAGATCAGGATAGATGGTTGAAATTTAAAAGAATGTGACGTTTTCCACCGTCACCACTACCTTCTGAAGAGAATGGTAATGATGCAAGTGTTACCAAGAGATGCACCACATTCGTTCATAATTATGATTCGGATAAACAAATATGTTCTTATAAAAACGTAACATATCACAAAAAAAAGAAAAGAAGAATCGACGCCAAATTTGAGAAAAAAGGAAACGTTATTATAATATATATGGGCGATAGTGAAGAAGGAAAACAAAAACAAAAAAAAAAGTAATGAGATCTAGAGATGATCAACCTCTCTAGATTTCATTACTTTGTTTTTTCTTTCTTCTTCGCTAAAAATCAATCTCTCTATTGTTTATATTTCCAAGTCCGTTATTAGCATGTTGACGCTCGTGTCTTCTCATTTTTCGAAAATGTGTTGAATGTTTAACTTTACTTTTTTGAGTTTTTTTACATCGGTGAATGCGCTCTCACCACCCAATTTGTTCACGAGTTCGAGTGAGATTTTTGGATATATGTAACTTCCGTACGGCAACGACAAATCGTCCTTGTCGAATTCTCTATCTTTGGTGATGACAATTTTCTGTAGATCACTTTGGTACTCGTAAAACAAATTGAGCGTGGCTTTGTCCAATTTCAAAGGCATGCTATATTTGTCGTGTTTGTGCTCTAAGCCCTTCATCTGAACCTCGTTCAATACGATGGAGTTGTGTCGTTGTAATCTATCAATTTTATAACCGAATTTCTTACACGTTTCGACTCATTTCAATTTCAATTCACATCTTTTAGGTGTTGTTGTCATGATCGATTATTTGTTTTTTTTGTTTTATGAATTATTGCAAATAATGTATATTTTTAAATTTTGTATTTAATAATAATTTGTTAAAAAAGTTTGTTTTTTTTTTACTCTTTATATATATATATATATATATATAAAAGTGTTTTTAATTTTAATTTTCTTTAATGTAAAAATTTTTTTTTGTAAAAGTGTTTTTTCTCTTTATATATATATAAATAAAAAGTTTAAATTTTAACATCCTTTTTTCTTGTATTAATTCAATTTTTTTATGTTAAGGAACATAAAAAAAATTGCTTAATTTCATCAAAAAAAATTTTTTTTGAAGGAATTAAAACATATATATATAAAAACAATTTTAAAACTTTTTAACAAATTATTTAAATACAAAATTCGAAAAAAAAAAATATTCTTACAAATGAAGCAAACAAATAAAGAAATGGAAAATTTAAATGAGAAAACCGTACCTCAGTTAAACGAGATTTGTAAAAAATTAAAAATTCCACATTTCAGAAATCATAGAAGCAAATCAACAAATATTGAAGTCATACAGGAATATCATTTTCAAAACGATGGAAAGAAAAAAATCAAAAGATCGGAGGTGGATAAACTTAAGCAGTCAAAAAATGCATCGGTTGTGAAAAATGAGAAGATGACTAAATGAAAAGCCATTGAAGAACTTCAAGTTTCAAAAGAAAAAAAAAACGAAAACGAAAACGAGTGATGCACTTCAGAATCTAGACAAACGAGATATATCGAGGGAAATTCAATGAGCAATCGACGAAGGGAAAGGAGAAGAATATGTAGCATGACTCGTCATGGAACTATTCCAATTGAAGCCCGTAGAATGGGAGAGTGTGATCAAAGGCATTTTTAAAACTTTCGACGTGGTTCCCTCGTTCAAGAAAATCGATCCAAAATTGTTCATGGAACGGGTGAAGAAAAAAGTATTGGATTTGTTTCGCGAACACATGAACGTGGGACAAAAAATTCAGATGATACTCCATTGCATGATGAATAAAATCGACGTGAAGTCCGGCGAGAGTATCGTGAAAAATGCATATTTCAGATCTAACTTCGAACCCGTACTTCGAGGTTCAGATTTTTCGGACGTTCTCGAAAAGATGAAAGACAAGATGTTGACGTCTCTCGTGAATTATCAACATGAAGGTAGTAATTGGGCGTTCGATGAGGTGTTGAAACTCGAAATTCATATAACTGAAAACGATTCATTGAAAGGGTCTTCCTTCGTGGAATTACCGTATTTCTTAGCTAAAAAACACTCCGTGGTCAACGTGAGAAATAAAGATGATCAGTGTTTTAAATGGGCAGTCACCTCCACTTTATACCCTGTCAAAATCCATCCTGAGAGAGTTTCTCATTACGAGGTGACTTCTAAAAATCTCGATTGGACCGGAGTGACTTTTCCAACGCAGTTAGAACGTTTCGAGGCTCACAATCCCACTGTAGCGGTGAACGTCTTGGGATACGACGATGAAAAACGAACGATCTATCCTCTCAGAGAGACTTCGTATCTTGAAAGAGAAAAGACGATTATTTTATTATTGATTTCGAATGGTGACAATCGTCATTATTGTTGGGTTAAAAATCCAAGCCGATTACTGTCAAGACAAAATAATAAACATAAAGGAAAGATATGTTTATGTTGCAACTGCATGAACGTGTTTCGCAGCGAAAAATCGTTAGCGAAACATCAGGAATATTGCAACGAAAATCAAAATGCCCAAACCCAACACCATTGTGAAGTTTAAAAATCGCAATAGAAGGTTAAAAGTACCATTCGCTGTGTACGCTGATTTCGAATGCTTCACTGTGAAAATGAGTTCCTGCCAACCTGACGCTCTTCAAAGTTATCAAAAACACAACCCTTCGGGCTATTGCATTTACGTGAAATGCGCTTTTGATTCGCATCATGGCATGGGTCCCTTCACCTATACGAAACAGTGCGAAGTCGACGCCGTTGCTCAAAGGTTCGTGGAAGAGTTAGAATCGAAAATTCAAATGTTATATGACAAATTCAAAATTCCGGCGAAAATGATCATCATGCGAGAACAGCAGGACGAAAATAACAGGGCCACCGAATGTCACATATGTAGACAATCGTTCGATGAGAATTCAGAGGAAAATAAGAAGGTTAGAGACCACGATCATTACACGGGTCTGTATCGCGGTCCGGCTCACATCAAGTGTAATTTAAAATATCAAGACGCCGTTTTCTATACAGTGATATTTCACAATCTCTCAGGTTACGACAGTCATCTGTTCATGAAAAATCTCGGCACCTCCCACAAAGAATTAAATTGCATCGCGAACAGTGAAGAAAGATACATTTCCTTCACGAAATGGAAGGTCATGGAGACGAAAAGAGTAATCGACGGAGAGACATTGAAGAAAAAATGAAATCCATTCATAGAAGCATACATTTCATCGACAGTTTTAAATTCATGTCGACTGCTCTGGAAAAATTAGTCGATAACATGAGCAAGGATAAATTTAAAATCACGAGCGAACATTTCGGTGAACGAGTAGACATCATGTTGAGGAAAGGAGTCTATCCTTACGATTACATGAACGATTTAAAGAAATTCGACGACACCGCACTACCTTCGAAAGAAGATTTTTATTCGAAATTATATGAATCCGACATTTCCGACGAGAATTACGAACATGCTAAAAACGTGTGGAAATCATTTGATATGAAAACCATGAGAGATTATCACGATCTCTATCTGAAGACCGACGTTCTGCTCTTGGCAGACGTGTTCGAAAATTTTTGAGACGTCTGTCGTCGAAATTACGATCTGGATCCGGCTTGGTATTTCACCGCACCCGGTCTGGCGTGGGACGCTCTGTTGAAGATCACCGAAGTCCAATTGGAATTATTATCTGAATGCTCATGTTCAAAAGGGCTGTGAGAGGTGGCGTCTGGATGATCTCCCACAGATATTCCAAAGCTAACAATCCCTACATGAAAGAAGGTTTTGTTGTAAAATGTGGTTAAAATTCCAAATGATTCATTGAGGTTTAGTGATACTACATGGAGCATTTAGCTAATCCATAACAGACGTCTTGTCAGTACCAGTTCTTATCAATAAATGACAATAAAGGGAGATTGTCCGTCAATGAGCGTATCAAGGGAGATAATATGTTATGACAATGCATTAACCCAACAGAAGCCTGTGTACATAAATGAGGAGAACCTCTCAGTACAACACTCCTCCCCTGCCTATTTAGAGCTATTTACATTTTGAATCAAACAGACGGGAGGTCATGATGTCCAATCAGGTGGGCATGCAAACTATCTACAAACAAAAGATTATTTACAAACAGTCAGTGTAATACTGTTAATCTATTCATAAAACTGTTGGGAAATGGCAACAATCACCCCTTAACGCGTCTATGTACAAATCGTGCAGTCAGAAATGGATATTCGCGAAAGCTCATACTCCAAAAGGATATGCAACTAAGCACGTGAGTAATCATCGGCAGATTTACCAACTGGAGCATAACAAGGTAGCAGAAATCACCTCCCTGTCAGATCAGTCCAGTTACTAAAACTGTCGACAATTCTAATCAATGTTGAGCCAGGAATAACCATTTGTGAGAAAAACACTTCACGTTTGTTACTATGTTTTTCAGACGGAGAACATTCATCCCCTAAAATCAGAGTGCAAATAAAACAGATTCTCGAGAGAAAACTTCTCTCGCTTCACAAACGGAAATAAACATTCGAATGCCAACAAATCTGGTGAGTAGATTCACTAAAGAAAGCAACAAAGGCCTTCCCAAAAATGGCACCACCCATCAAAATCGTTGACTGACGTGAGAGGAGCTTCCACTGAATGGTCAAACTGACACCGAGTGCACTCTGTTTAAAATAAACTGAGAGAATGGATTAAAATCTTCAAAATAGTTAAAAGAATTGTTGCTGTGAGTTAAAGAGTTCTGTGAATTATTAAAACTGACGAACGGTAAAAATAATGACGTGTGTGCTTGTGTTAAAATTTCAAGGTGTAATGTGAGCGTAAATGTCCCCGAGAGCAAGCGATTAATACCTCCCCACGGAAAACAGACTGCTTGTGTGTGTTATGCAATGTGTTCGCATTTGTTGTGTGTGTCATTTAAGGACGCTCTGAATGTTATCCAGGCAAGAAAGCATATAGAGCCTTCCTGCACTGAAAATGTATGATGTATGCAATTGTGTTGGAATTGGAGTTATGTTATGTGTTGTGTGCTGTCCAGTCTTGAAAGGCTTGTGTATGAGTTATCTATACCGTTGCATGCCTTCAAGGTAGCATAAATTGCCTCCCATCCAACAGCGGAACAGAGGAAATTGATTCGCAGGAGGCATAGGCAGGTGACCAGATACAAAGATTGGATTCATTTCTGGTTTTAAAAATAATGAAGGCATCATGCATGCTGTGCTGCAATTCAGATATTGAGGATTGGTCACAGCAAACGTAGGTGGAAACGGTTGCTCTGTATAATACAGTCCTCTTGCAGATAAAACTGGTGTTGTATTTGGAAATTGTTGAAAATGCTGCTGCGAACTATTCATTGACTGTATCTTTTGTATTGGCCGAGCACCATTCACCAGTCTGTCTCGTGGAAATTTGTGACCTAAGGTAGAGAGATATGATGTATCTCTTGCAATCTGATCAGAAGCAAATCGAGTTGTCGGCATGTGATATAGCCTCTGTTGATGTTGGGTTATGTCTGGTATTTGTTGGTGAGGGTTATTGCTGATTTGTCTGTTGGGACACACTTTGGAGCGTTCATATCTTTTTGCACATTTTTTCCGTTTTGATTTCCTCGCGCTCTTTCTCCAGTGATTTACCGGATCTCTGCCATGGTTGATTGATCTGTTAGATGATTCGTTGCGATCCTGATCAAGTTTTGATGAAATTGTCTCATTCCACTGAGGTGATGCATTGACGCAGACATTTTCTGAGCATGTAATATGAATATTACTGGACCTAGTGTTGTCTGTTAATGGTATACTTGGAACACGGTTCGTACTATTTTTTGGAGTATCCTCGGGATATATATGTGGTGATAACTCCCCTGCATTACATTCTACACTCTCGCGGAACTGTTTCATTGAGAATTCTACTGCATCAAATAGACGAGACAATTTTTTTAAATTCTTCTGCGGCCATAGATTCATTATCGTCTAACTTTAGAAACTATTCAGCATTCATTTTTGTAATCAGTTTCGTGTCGAAGAAGTTACTGTGTCCATGCTCTTCGGTAGAGGGGAAACATGTATCTGAAGTATTTTCGTTCCCACGCGATTGGTCATTTCTGTATGGTGGGATTAGAGTCCTTAGTGTTGTGTTTAAAGTCTAGTTGAGCTTTGTGTGTTCTGCAAAGTACCACTTGTAGGCGCAACACTCTTTTTCCAGCTGATCAAACTTTTGCAACCACCGTGCTTGTATTTGAGTTAGATTATCAAGGTGTGTTTCTTTCAAGATATTGTGATCTGTTAAATAGGTTTCCCACTTACTATTTGTATCGTCTACAGCCATCCAATAATTTTCTTCGCATAATGTGTCTTTCCTATCTATTTCTAATTCAAGATCCTTTATCTCTGCTCTAAGAAGCTTCACTACATTATACCAATGATTATTCTCCAAGTCTGACGTCGGTTTGTCAAGTGAATGATGAAGATCACTTTTTAATATAGACGTGGATTCTTTTTCCGATGTCTGATCACGTTGTAACCTCAGTGTTATCTTTCCTTCAAGTAACAAATCGGACCACACATCAAGACAGATACTGGTTTTCCGGAGTAGATCCGACAATTCCAAATAGCCTTTTCTTTTTCTACACTTCAGCAACTTAAACGCGTCATCCTCATCCATTTTGTTTATTTTTAGAAACTCCTCAACAGTTGCTGTTTGGATATTGATTCGACCCATTTTCCAAACAAAGCCCATCACACCAACAATAAATAAAAATCGAGATTCTTTTATGAATCGGTTGACTTTCTCAAAACGACTATAAAATTGTTTTTTTAAAATACTCCCTTTTATTGAACCGACAAGGTACAAAAAATCTCTTTAAATACAGGGGTAAACAATTACAATTGATTGAAAAAGAATGTTGGAAAATGAATACAATTTACAACTATTTCCAACTTGAACTGTATAATACAATAATGCTAGACAGTCAGCAACTTGAATGAATATTTACACACGAGTGCCCAGTTATTGAAGAGTTGAGCTTCCAGTGAGCTGTACTCATGATTAATCAGTCACAATGACAATATACACAAACAATGACTGACAAAACAGGGGCAACAGAAACAATGGCTTGCTTTACACAGAAAATATTACAATCTTGAATCTAACATTTGAAAATGTACACAAACTGAAGAAAATGAAACCATCATCTTTTTCTATACATTTGGCTTAAATAATACACTCTGCTGATAAACAGAAAACCCCAAAGATAATGCTTTCAAAACGTAAATTATTCTACAAACAAATCGAGACGGCGAAACAAACCGACTTCCTCTCTATCGGCATTGAAAAAAAAAACATTTACAAAAACTTCTCCAGTTCCCCAAAATTACAATATCAAATTATCAAGCGAACGATGGCAAAATTTGTGAATCAGGCAGCGATGAGAAACCGCCCGATCCAGGTATGCGCTCGTATCGTTCCTTGGGGAAACATTTTGAGAAAAACAGAAAAAATCAACAATAAGCCGAGAGAAAATTGATAAAAAATACAAACGTTATTCCTCGCATCCAATTAGTCGCGGCGACGCCAGTGTTGTAAAATGTGGTTAAAATGTCCAAATGATTCATTGGGGTTTAGTGACACTACGTGGAGCATTTAGCTAATCCCTAAAAGACGTCTTATCAGTACCAGTTCTTATCAATGAATGACAATAAAGGGAGATTGTCCGTCAGTGAGCATATCAAGGGAGATAATATGTTATGACAATGCATTAACCCAACAGAAGCCTGTGTACATAAATGAGGAGAACCTCTCAGTACAACAGTTTCGATTCGAAACGATCGAATAAATACATACAGTATTGGGACGCTAATAATCTGTATGGTTGGGCTACGAGTCATCCTTTACCGATTGGAAATTTCGAATGGGTGACGGAACCGGAAGAGATGCAAAAATAGAGAGACTATCCTTGCATTTTAGAAGTCGATTTGAACTATCTGGAAGAATTACACGATCTACACAACGATTATCCGCTGGCTCCCAAACGAATGGAACCGATCGAAGGAGACGAGGAAAAACTCATTCCCAATTTATTTAACAAACTTAAGTACGTCTTGTACAGCGAGAATTTGAAACAATACGTCGATCACGGGATGAAATTAGTCGACATACATCGCGTCATTCGATTCGACGAAGAGCCTTGGATGAGAAAATACACCGATCTCAACACGAATCTCAGAATTCGAACCGAGAACGATTTTGAAAAAGATTTCTTCAAACTCATGAACAACTGCCTGTACGGTAAATCGATGGAAAACATCAGGAAGAGAACGGACGTTCTACTCGTCACGTCTGAGAAAAGAGCTAAAAAATTATTAGTGGCGAAACCCAATTACAAACACCGAACCATATTCGACGAAAATCTAGTGTCCGTTCACATGCAAAAGACGCACCTGAAGTTCAACAAACCGTATTATCTCGGACCAATCATCTTAGATATCAGCAAGCGATTGATGTACGAGTTTCACTACGATTACATCAAACGAAAATTTGGTGATAAAGCCAAACTACTGTTCACCGACACAGACAGTTTAGTTTACGAGATAGAGGCGAAAGATGTCTACCGAGATATATCTCCAGACGTGGCCGCATGGTTCGACACGAGCAATTATCCCGTCGATCACCCGTCCAACATTCAATCGAACGACAACAAGAAGGTGATGGGTAAATTTAAGGATGAGAGCAGCGGTAAACAAATCGTCGAATTCGTGGGCTTGAGACCCAAACTGTATGCTTATCGTCTAGAAGATGAAGAGATCAAGAAGTGCAAAGGGGTTAAAGCGTGCGTGGTGAAGAAAAACATCTCTTTCCGAGAGTATAAAGATTGTCTGTTAGGAAGCGGTCTGGTGTATAAGACTATGAAATCGATTCGAAGCGAAAATCACGACTTGTATACCGAAATAGTCAACAAGATTTCACTGACGGCCGACGATGATAAGAGATTCGTGTTAGACCATAAAATAAGCACTTTGGCACTCGGACATTGGACTTTGGATTTAATTTTAGACGATAGGATTTCAGATATGATTGAGGATGATAGGATTCCAGATATGATTAAGAATGATAGGATTCCAGAAAATCAAGAGGAATTAGACGGATTCAAGATTATGGAAATCGATAAAGACATCGAGAGAGTTAGTTTAAAAAGAAAAAAAAAACATACAAAAATAACATCATTTTAGTGAATTATAATAAAATAAATAAATTTAAAAAAAAATATACACATTTATGAATAAGAAAATAGAGATATCCGTAGAAGGTGTCGTCTTACCTAACGAACCCCTATCCAACATCGATCTGTCGAATGCGGCGAGGGATTTGAAAATCAAAGATTTTCTAGGCGTGTTTTCCAGAGATGCCTTGCCGAAGAGAAGACCTCGACAATCGGAATGCGGAATTTTAAATCTAGACAATTTATCGGGTGAAGGCACTCACTGGGTGGCGTGGTTCAAGAACGGGAAGAAGAAGAATTATTATTTCGACAGCTACGGAATCTCACTGCCGAAAGAAATAAAGAACTATTTCAACAAATCGATGGTTCGTTACAACACGGAACGAGTGCAATCGCCAGATCAAGTGTTTTGCAGTCACCTGTGTCTCTACGTTCTCAAGAGATGGTCTGAAGGAGATCGGTTTCAAGACATTCTCAATGATTTACATTAGAGAGAGATTTTTTATAGTATATATAAAGGTAAAAATATTATTTAAAAAAATTTAATCGAATAAAAACGAAAAATAAAAATGAGTGAAATAATTCATTTTTAATAAACTGCGATTGAAATATATTTTAAAACAAAAATCTCAAAACAACATGCCAGTCAATAAATTTGGTAGAAGTGATGACGAAAGTCGACCCAAAAAGAAGAGGAAGATGCTCGAAGTCGGCGATGGTTATGACGTTGCCAACTTGGACGAACGTTATATTCAGAGATACGAACCTCGAGAGGAACCTTTGAACATGAATGATAAGAAGCTCTACAATCTTCCCGAGCTGATAGATCTCGCAGATGCTGCGACTAAAAAATACGTCGACAGGGGGAACGCGGATTTCGAACGAATCATGCTAGATAATTACGTGGATAAAGCCATGACCGACGATCTTGATCTGAAATCTAAACATTTGGTGAACGTCGCGAATCTCATAGATTCCACCGATACCGTGACCAAGAAATACGCCGATTACTCTCATGCGCGATTCAGCGAACATCTGAGAAGTAGATACATTCAGAAAACGATGCAGTCGGAATTGAACGCCAATTCTAACAAGATAACGAACGTGGCCACTCCCACGAATCCCAATGATGTGGCGACCAAACACTACGTAGATCTGGAATAGAGAAAGTCTGACAGACGAGAAATGAAATCGGATCTGAATGCGGGATTCAACAAGATATTGAATCTCTCGAAGGTCGACGACACGGATGCGGACTCAACCGCAGTCAACAAGGGCTACGTAGATTCGGCCATGATATGATCACAAGAATACGTAGAATCACAAGTGGACGATCTCTACCTGAACAAACAATCTGGCGGAACCATGGAGGGTGGCATCAACATGAACGGTCACAATTTATTCGGTCTCGATCACGATCCCGAATTCGATTCCAGCACAGTCAGCAGGAAGTACGTGGACGACAACTCGGTCTGGAGAAAGGGCGACATCATGGAAGGTAAACTAGACATGGGCGGACACGCGCTCACGAATCTACTGGATCCTGTGAACATGACGGATGCCTGCACCATGATTTCGGTGGTGGACAGAGTAAAATACGCTAGACAATTGATCACCATGTGGGCCGAGGAGGCCGGCACGTTAGAGGGGGGAAAAACCGAGTGGTCTTTTGGAAACGGAGGTAGCGGATCGCAACATGGTCAGGTGGGATATCCCATGCCGTTAGGAGGTGAAATCATACAAATGGGGCTTCCACGGATTTGAATAACAGAGCAGTCGTCAATCTCACGGTGAATGGAGTAGAGAGCGATAAGAGATACAGCGTTGAAAAGACTGAGAATCAACACGCGAATGTTAGCACGTTCGACACGCCTCTCAAAGTGAACGCCGGAGACAGGATTAATTTCGTTACGAAAATCAATAATCCCGAAGCCGCCACTTCCGTGGTGAGTCTACTGATCGAACTAGATCCTTTGAACAAACAGTGAACACGTGGAAATAATTAATTAAAAGAAATAATGTGTGATTATTAACCCCCCCCCCCCAAAAAAAAGCAAAAAGTAATGAGATTTAGAAAGATGTTCAGTCTCTCTAGATCTCATTACTTTTATTTTTTTTTGTTTTGTTTGTTTTTAATAATTACTCATTACTTTTTTATTTTGTTTTTAATTTTTTTCGCACACGTCTCTCATCGAATGATCGACATCTTATTTCCATCTGATTCGAATTGTAATTCTCTGTCCGACAGGACCAGGGCGAAGGCTTCGGTTTTTCTCGGCATGTTCCTATCGAATTGCATCTTGATCTGAATGTCTAAGACGCTACTCTTGAGTCGTTCACTCTGTTTACTAACGTCGAATACGAACATGGGATACATCGATTTGTATTCACCGGGAGATATTGCTCATCAATTCGTCTAGACCATGATACTTCTTTCTAAAATCAGCGGCGTCGCCGTACAGTCTGCAGAAATCATTCTTGTCGAACGACGCATTGTAATCGATTGCTGGATATCTCGTGGCGTTCAGAAACACTTGCATGTTTCTCAAATGGCAGTGATCGAACAGCGACGCATTCTTTTCCTGAGACCCGTCCCTATCGGTCTGAAACGCAACCATGATGAAACGCGGTCTCTCGGAAGCGGATTTCACCGTCAATCTCCAATCGAAGTGATTCGTAGAGGGTGGAATGCTAGCCGTGTCGCACTGTCTCATTCTAAATCCCACAGGTAATTTACTCTTGGATTCTATGATCTTGTAGAGACGCGTTTTTTCCACAATCGAAGGCTCCACGTGCGGAATGGACCACGATATCTTGTGTAGAGTTATCTTACCCACATCGGTCGCAGTGAGTCTCACTATCGCGTCGTCGTTTCCTTTTCGAATCAACGTCAGATTGTGTCTGAATCCGTACATGATCTTGTTGTAATCGTCTGAGAATCCGAAGATGTGTTTCAAAGGTATCCTGAACGAAAACGTTCCTTTAGGTCTGGACGTCTTGACGACGTAGTCGAATATCGCGACGGCGCCGGCGCTAGCAGGGCCGGCGGTGTCTTTCATCCACAACTGATTAAGTCCGCTGGATTTCGAAAAATCATCCGGATACGTCAAGAGTCCGAACATCGTGGTGATCTGACTGGGATGAAACACAGATTCTATCTCTTGTCCGGATAGCAAGTATTTTATATTACTGAATAGATGCATGATGCCATTATTAGCTAGAGTAACAGTGTCGTCGTCGGCGTAGTCGCTCCCATCTTCCTTGGTAGACGTCCCTGCACCACTATGTAACTCTCGCTAGGATGGACGAATAGATCTTGAGTTTCGACGTTGATTCTTATCTCTCCCGCATTGTTCAAACTCGTTCCGGTTACCGGTTCGTATTCGTGAACCTCATATTCTTGAATACTTTCATCTTTCAATATGCTTTGTGCTATATCTAGTATATTTGCCATTTTTAAAGGGTTTTTGTTTTGTGTTTATTAATTAGCTTGCTTTTTTATCTAAAAATAGTTCACTCGATCGCCGACCGCAAATTTCGGCGTTCTAGACTTCTTCCTGATCTTAGATCTCTCGGGATATAGATTCGCGTAGACCCGTTTTTCGTTTCGAGGATCGCTAGCTTCCGCGGGAGTCATCTTGATCGATCTGTGTCATGTGTTGTTGTAATCTTTGACCTGACCGTTCAGAGCGTATATGTATTTCTTGGTCGAATTCGCCGTGAAGTATCTGTGCATCTTTTCCTTCATCGTGCGATTCCAACGTTCCACCACGCTGGCTTTCTCTTCATTTTCGATCGAGTAGAGGTCGACTAATCGACGAACGTGCTTGTTGTAGAATTCCTTTCCCTTGTCCACCCACAATTTATTCGGTTTTTGAGAAGACGAGTCGAACACGCTCTTCAGAGCCTCGGCAACGCAAGGTCCTGATTTATTCTTCAAAGCTCTGATCCAACCGTATTTGGAAAAAACGTCGATGACCATCAATAGATATTTGACGCCTTCGTTCCACCTCGAAAATGATCTCATGTCGACCAAGTCGGCAGACCAAATGTCATCCAGACCCTTCACGAACACCCTTCTCTTTTGAAATTTATGCACGATGGGTTTGTGTAACTCCTCGGCCAATTCGCTCGTCAATAATCGTTTCTTCTTTTCCGATGCGCTTTTTTTTTGAACGCCCCATCTGAATATTGGCGTTTCGCACCGATCAGATTACCGACCAGCGAATGTTCTATCTTCTCTTTCCTGGTCGGATTCGATATACCTCTTAATTTCGCCAACATGTTTTATCGCAGACGTCATTGCGAGTCTGGTGGTGGGATGTCTGGCGTAGCACAGATCGTGATCATACGCGTCCGCGTCCACCCTATTCACGGGTTTGCTCCAAGATTTAGGAGTCAGATTGGCGTTGAGTCTCTTATTCAATTTCGTTCCA
The DNA here is from genome assembly GCA_031216915.1 of Pictodentalium vernedei. NCBI lineage: Eukaryota > Metazoa > Mollusca > Scaphopoda > Dentaliida > Dentaliidae > Pictodentalium > Pictodentalium vernedei. The sequence continues at coordinate 366,856,682 of CM062297.1, read as the reverse complement.
GGTCCCGTGAAACTGGGACCTGGCAGATGCATTTCGAAAGGTAGATTATTGATCATTTTCTTCACGATGCCTTTACCTTTGCTCGCATTCCTTTTTTTGACGAATCGAGTCTTGATCGAACCACACACGTCGCAAATTCCGCGAAGCATCTGTCTGTAGTTTTTAGTTCGCACTTTTCGAGAATTACTCGTCTCGGTAACTCTCTTACACTTTACGCAATACATTTTTGAGAGTTATTTAAATTAATTTCGTTTTTATTTTATATATAAATTTAATATTTCTTTTTTAAAAATTCTCTTCTTATTATATATATATTTTTTTTCAATCGCTGCTCTTGAGTTCTATCATCTTACTGAATTCCTCCCTGGCCTCTTTCCTCCCCTTTTCCATGAGAGAATCCTTCATCTCTTCCTTCATGATCTGACGAGTCTTGATTCTCACGGCTTCTTTCATGGCATCGGATTTCGTTTTCTCGCCCAATATCGTGAAGTATTCTCCGTCCAATATCCTACCGTCTTTCAATGCCATGGAGATCATTTCGAATATCGTGTCGATCTTGGAGTCGGCCAAGACGCGAATCTTTTAATGTTTCCTTGCATTCAGATATAATTTCCTACTCACAAATTTTCCGAGCGTGCTAAACAATCCGGCGGCGAGAGCCACTACTTCTACGGTCAACACGATCGGAATGCCGACTGCGGTCGACAACAATGCAATGCCGGCCGCGTGTAAACCCATGGAAATCGTGATGAGTGTCGTGTCGACCGCGTTGACGAATTTCAGAATACTTCTTCTTGAGAGAACGGCGAGAATCTCTCTCTCGAGTCAGATACAATTGGATTCTCCTGATTTGATCGATGCGATACCTCTCTCCTCTTTCTTTCTCTTCTAGCGACGGCGTCGTTGGCAAAACGCCGTTCGGCTTCTCATCCTCATCGTCATCTAACGTCAGATACAATTTATTTCTGGTTCTCATTTTTATGTCTTTTTCCTTCTAATATTAGATAAAAATTTTTATGTGTGTATTTATTTTATTTTCTATTCTCCCTTATTTATATGAACGAGAAAACTTAGATGTACGCTTCATTCAGCAATAATTTCATGATGCATCCCTTGTCTTCTAAAGGCAGACTTCTACGCGCCAATTTCAGTTCTTCCGAATTGGTGGGCTTGTCTCGACCCTTACAGAAGACCAATCTCCTCCAAAACGTGATCACTTCGTCGATTCGAATGCGTTCGAACGCCGGTTCAAAATACTTGACGACCATATCTTCCCTTTCCATCGTCAGACACGAATGATTCTCGTGATCGAAGTCTAGATGATCCCGACATCCGACGCATCGTTCTAACAAGAGGCGGCCTAGTTGTTCGTTCATGCAGAATGCGTAAGCTCTCATCATTATTTTTAAAAGAAACCTTGCTCTCAAAATCTGGGAATTGTTCATGATTTACGTATATTTTATGTATTTCGATTCGATATTATTTTTTAAATAACTATTTATTTATATATTTTTTTCTCTCCTATATATATCAATCATTTTTCATTTCCTCTCGACAAAATCGATTCTATCACGATTCGCCCCACAAAACTCTCGAGGTGAATCGACAAATCGGGTTTTCGCCGATCAAATCGCACCCTAGACCGTCCGAAACGCGATCGCGAACGTGGTGTCTCAGAACCTGCAAACCCCCTTTTTTCGACGTAGCGGAGGCCCAAATCGGTCTTAAAACAAAATTTTAAAAAATCCTCGATGAGTAACTACACTTTACACTCACTTTTCGCCATTGGTGAACGTCAAAAAACGTTTTGAGGTCGATTTTCCCTGTCCTAGAATCCGCAAATGGGTTTCCCCATTTTTTTTCCTGTATCCCTTGAATAATATGTCAATACATTTATTTAAAACTCCGCACACCACGTTCTTAGACATACAAGTGATCTTCCCATTCATGTCATAGGTTGTTTCCTTCTAGTCCCCCAATGGTTTGGTTTGGCGTATAAATCCACCTTTGACCATGATCGCAACTAAAGACAGTAAGTCACGTTTATTCAATCGTTTAGACTTGTGCTGCCCACTTTAGAGAACTTGCACCCCAGGTGTTTACCGGATCCTATTTTACCAGCAAAGTAGACCGTGTTTAATACAGTAAACGGACACTATCCAGCAGCCCGATTTTCCATCAGATCCTTGATTGTTGAACATTTTGTTCCATTTGCTATGAAGTAACATATCAGTTGATTAGAATGAACACCCCCGTGGGAACCCCAGGAAGCAAAACAGTGCTTGTTTACTGTATTAAGGGGACGTCCAACCTAACTTTTAACTGTTTGAACATCCATTGGCGAACGTCGGTGTCCCAGAATCCGCAAACCACTTTTTGATGCTGTCCTAGAAGCCGCAAAACGTTTTTTGCTCGCGTTCACCAACGATAGATCGATGGTCTAATCCACGATGGGAACGTCGACAAAAATTTTTAATGTACATTTTCTTAAAAATTTCGTACATTTTTCACTTTTTGAGCGATGTGTCGAATCTACGCGTTCGCCAACGGGTGTTTGAACGTCAAAAGTGCGATCTGAGAGCCTCAAAACCAATTGCGTATTCTCGGACACCATGAAAAAAACATTTTTGTACACGTGTACACGATTTAACAATGAATCCCTATGGCGGTACACATACATGTACGTGTACAGTACATGTACAAAGTGTCTCAGAATCTGCCTTTATTACCTACTAACGGGGCTGCACGGTATATCGGTAAACCGATACATACCTGTATTCAAACCAGTGTCGATTGAATACCTGTGTAATTACAAATATATCGTTTTATCGTCATTATTTATTTACTCACAATTTAATTTTCAAAATGTCTTGAGTTTTAACTGTAGTCCTGAATGAATAGTGTTATCACTTTACCCAAGGAATCGGCCGCATCTGCATATACAAATCCCGCAGTTAAAAAAATATTTTTAAAAAAATTCAACAAAACCATATCAATAATATCGAACTCGTTCCAATTACGTTCACATGATAATGTTTTGTTGAATTTGTTTGGATCTATAAACTAATATTTAAAACAATAAATTTTGATATCGTCTGTCTTGGTAAGGGGTTATTCGAATTACATGTTCAAGGCATGCTAAATCATTCCTTTGTGATAGCACAAGTCCCGATTGTGGGACATCTGTTCAGTTATCTAAACAGTCTTTCGATATACCGGTTTGTCCCAATATACCGATAAATTCTGTTTTTTGATTGGTCAGAATGCATTGGAGAAATACCCATGGCAAATGGTGCACCTAACATCCAAGATATGTGAGAGCGTGCAACATCCAGGATGTATGAGCACATGAAACATGGCGCTATATCGTTTAAATCAAAGCGTGAACTTTGCTTCGATATGAAAATCGAACAAAAAAAACCTGAAAATAGTCACAAATATTATCAGATTTCCAACAATTCGATCATATTTTGCTGTTATAATTAAATAATCGAATAATTAAATGAAACAACTTGAGAAAAATAAAATAAGGTCAAATATCGTCACCCTCAGTTCCAGTGTGTTCAATGTGCCAGTAGGCACATAGAACACATTGTAACTCGGGAGACGATATGTAAACAAACTACTGTTTACTCGTTTCCTTAACGACCTAATGGATGTAAGTCTATCTGTTGTCTTCTGCGTTTGTGAAAACAAAACAATTATTCGAGAATTTGGTCCAACTGATTACGGAGCGTGAGAAACGCGTCCACAAATTCTTCTTCACTGCATTTCTATTGTGTTTCAAATGTGACAAAAACGTGACAAAAACGTTATCTCCGTCAACATGTATGGTATATGAAGATTTAATACCCGAATGCCTCATTTAAACACCTCACCCGCGGCTCGGTGTTTCAAAAACCTCACCCAAGTATTAAATCTTCATATACCATACATGTTGGTGGAGATAACTTATGATACCGCGGCAGTTTTCTGAATAACGACAATATCGTGCAGACCATCTTCTGCTAATGTTGCAGTAAAGCACAACGAGTCATTATGGTACACTACATGCCCCCTGTAGCTACTTCAGCATTGTATTGAAGGTTATTCCCTTGTTTGCCTCGCTAACATGGTTCACAAATCTTACAATTGTTACACCCGTGACCGTCCGTCAGAAAATGATAGAGTATCGGCTCGCACAAGACTTTTATTCTACTCAGTTTTTTAACATTCCGTCCCCTGAGTTCCAATTTGTTCTATGTGCCTACTGGTACACGAGGCACATAGAACACATTGGAACTCAGGGGACGAAATTTCTCTAGTATTTTTTTTTCCTGTATCCCTTGAATAATATGTCAATACATTTATTTAAAACTCCGCACACCACGTTCTTAGACATACAAGTGATCTTCCCATTCATGTCATAGGTTGTTTCCTTCTAGTCCCCCAATGGTTTGGTTTGGCGTATAAATCCACCTTTGACCATGATCGCAACTAAAGACAGTAAGTCACGTTTATTCAATCGTTTAGACTTGTGCTGCCCACTTTAGAGAACTTGCACCCCAGGGGTTTACCGGATCCTATTTTACCAGCAAAGTAGACCGTGTTTAATACAGTAAACGGACACTATCCAGCAGCCCGATTTTCCATCAGATCCTTGATTGTTGAACATTTTGTTCCATTTGCTATGAAGTAACATATCAGTTGATTAGAATGAACACCCCCGTGGGAATCCCAGGAAGCAAATCAGTGCTTGTTTATTGTATTAAGGGGACGTCCAACCTAACTTTGGCCAAATTTCATGTAATTTTCTTTCAAGTCTAAAAAAGGCCTAAAATGAATAACCCCAATAAATTATATACCAAAATGCTTGGAATGAAACACAGAACACGTGGAAATTTGCCATGGAACTGCTGCTATGTGTAAATAGCACCACCTGAAAGTCTGCTGTGGCATAAGTAAGAGAACAAAATTTGTACAATAAAATACCTCAAAATAAAATAACAGCTGTATTCTATAAACATTTAAGTACATACTGGAAGAAATCTTTTCCTAATTCATGAAAGTAATAAAGATTGAGACCAAATGTTATAAATGGAGTGCTCACTGATTGAAGGCAGACATTTTCTTTTGTTCATGTTTTGATTTGGGGAGTTCAACAAAGGTCAACTTGAAGGAGTCCAGCAGAAGAAGTATGGAAGGACAAAAGAGTGTCTCCCAATATAAAGATGTATGTGTTACTGTAATGGTTTGGAAAGAAAATAAACCCCTTGCACTGTAACCCCTTTTATCCCATGCATCAATTTGATAGTGATTAAATTGTTCAATTTGTCTGGTTTATCAATAAGTATAATAGCTTTGTGTAACTCCTGGACACCAATACACTCATGATATCTGTTGGAGAAGAAATAAGGGTAACTCTAACCTGTCACTGCAATAAACCATCTAATGTACTTGAAAGTACATTGTTATTCAAAACACATCAAATCAACCTTACATAACCATTATTGCGTGTACTTTCCCCAAGGAGGCTTATGGGCATATTGAGATCAGAAGGGCACATCCAGAGGGTCTCACATATTGTTTTTCAAGAACGCAGTACACAAAGCAATCCCCAAAAGGTGACAAGTGAGCTCCATTTGACACAAAAAATTTCCCAGGGGGGGGGGGGGGCTCTCTTCCTTGTATGACGCTACCTCCGGCACTCAAGGCATATGCCTTTTTTCTCAAAGTTTAACTCTTTTTTTCTTTTTGAAGATCCTGGCCACACATGTTCCAAACACTATCGGACAGGTAACCCTCCAAATAAGTGTATCTGCAAAAATCATGTTACATTGCAAAACATTCTTTTTAGACTTTTAGTTCTGGACCTTTCATGCTTCTTACTTCCAACTATAACACTTAATTTATCGATTAATGGGTGTATAGAAAAGTCCTTCCATAATCAACATTTTGAGTTCCATAAGCCTTCAAAACAGCTCCGATAAAAGTGTCAAACATCAGATTGGTGGCTTTATACAGAATATTCATTAGGTTGTTGCTTGATAAGTAATAGGAACAAAATCTTCACAAGAAAATTCTGTAGCAATACAATTGAGGGTATTAGCAGGCACTTTGCAACAAATTGTAACACATCAACTAGTTATAAACCAAATTTTCTAACTCGAAAGAGTGAAAAAGTACCACAACTCTGAAAAAATGTGGGAAGAAACACATGCTACAGCAGCTACACAGGCATTGTTTCCCCATGATGCTCGATCACAACACCAAATATCCTTCAAATTGGAGTAGCAATGGTTGAGATACAAGGGAGAATGTTGGTACATGTAATGATGAATGGGTAAGACTACGTTTAAGAGGACAGGGGTCACCACTGCACGGCCCTAGATGCACCTTTGATTTTCCAACTTCCAGGTCTGGGGCATAATAATCGCACACACCCATCTTATCAGTTCATAATTTCAGTAAAATAAAAGAAATTATCAATTTGAATTAATTAATAGATGATGAAAATATTTGGCTTCCTTCGCCTTCTCGCACTATTTCATTACCACAAACAATATCAGTTTGATGCCAACAAACGAAACTGAACGCATGTGGTCTGGTTAAAAAGTAACTCGGCATGAATAATGAAGAAATTGCGAATATTTCGTTTATTTCATTTGTTTAAAAGCCAATTGCAGCTAATATTGACCGTGCATTCGATAATTCGTTTCGGTTTTGACCACACGGCCACGCTGACAGCGGTTATGTTTATTGTGATATGCAAATTGGGGGATGGTTTCCGGTGAAGGAGATTTGTCACATTTGTCAGTGTAAAACGATCACAAAAGACACTGATCGACGCTTGTGTTAGTATGGTTGGTTGCAAGAAAAAACTAAATTCTCAGCATAGTCCAAGCGCACCTTATTTAAAAGCACGAATGCATCATTTTCAACCCATCTTCAATCGGTCCTTTGCAGACATCAAACATACCCGCCTCAGATTCCATGGTTACTAGGAAGTAAATAACTTCACAACATCTGGGGGAAATCAACAGGCTCAATATAGTTCCAGGTCACTTGGAATATACTTCGTGAAAAAGTGATTTCTGAAGCATTCTGCTTACTTTGTTATGAATATTGCCTTATTTTATGTGTATCGTCCCGATTTTATACACTCGGTTATTTTTTTACAAGTGGTTCATGTTGTCTTTCTAGTGCGCAATAATTCAGATTTTTTGTTAACAAAAAAGTTCAGACGGCCTGTAAACACGAGAGGGAATTTCGAACCATATTTTGCAGTTTTGACATTAACAGCTCAAGTATTTGCTGTCACCTGTTTGCAAATCCGCTCAAACATTGTCTCGAACAAATAAAGGGCGTGATCACGTCCTTGCATTCTTACGATTGCCCAAATTGAGTATTTCTGCAAGAACCACATCGTAATCACATGACCTGAATAAACATCATTGAAACATGGCCACATCCGGAACCTCCAAAATTTGTGTTGGTGTTATTACATTAAAACATCAAAACCCACCAGAGTGTGTGTCAAAAAAATGCTTTCTCTGAGTCTGTAGTATGTTATCATTATATTGAGGACAAGGCTTTCGAATTACCGATTGTTTTGTGGTTTTACCGGTTCGTTACTTATGCCATTGGCAAATTAATCTTCTTCAAAATCATAAAATTAACTTTTTTTCCTGAAAAAAATTACATGTACCTTTTCTATGCACTTTACTCATTATTTTGCTATATAATTTGCCTTTCCTTACTTCTCTTATCTGTTTCTGAGGCATTGGGAAAAATGTCAAAAAATTGACCAAAGTTGGGTTGGACGACCCCTTAAACACGCTCGCTCTGTTTTACTGGCAAAATAGGGCCCAGTAATCAATGTTTGGATTGGAAGTCCTCCAAAATGGGCAACGCGGGTATAAACGATTGACTTAGCTTGACTCTCTTCGTGCTTCGGTCAAAATTGGCCATTGTGTAGATATATGTGACCTTAAACACTAATAAATAAATAAATTAGACTGAAAAGCATTGTGGGTGATTGTCGCCCTGTGTGAATATCTCGCCGAGAATCAAAATTGTCTGTACAGAAAAACAGTGGAGCACCTCCATTTAATGGTCGGGCAAAAATGAACTCCCATTCAATATCTGAACCTAGTTAACGGCAAGATAGCAAAGTGCTTCAAAACTTGTGCAAGATTTAATTGCCAGAGAGATCGGTCGGACCAACATTACATCAAACATATAACAACAGCAGCAGATGGACGTTTTACCGATCTGCAGTTCCGGTATTGTTTGTATACTGGTAGGTTTTGTTACACCGAGTCCAAAACATGTATCTCCATTTATGTCACCTGCAAAAGAGCGTCTCTCCATACCCGATAACAAAAGTGCTTGGAGATACTGTTTTCCTTACTTTCACTTTCATAAAAGAGAACGCATAAATCAATGGTTTAATTGCATCAGTAGTGCGCTCGAGGGTCATGGAGAAAACAGTGGGCAATTGTTCCTTTCGTATGTGAACAAACACGTTATGAGTTGACAAAGCAAAAGCAGTAAAATGTGGAGAAAAGAAAAACACACCACGGTGCAGAAAGTGACGACCAAAGCCATCCAACACTATTTACACAAAAAATGCCATTCATATTTTTTTTACTCTAAAACATAGTTTTCGACCCCTCATTGGAACAAACTCCTCGAGCTCGTTCCATTGAGGGGCATAAATTATGTGTTAGATGAAAAAGTAATAAATTAAAATTTTCAATTATTTAAAAATTTCATTTACTGGTGCCGTCTTCTACGCGCGTTGGGTAAAAGATTAAATTTCCCCAATCGAAGTGCGCCAGTGTAGCTCGACTTACCATTAGTCTGTGGGGCGTGTGGTTCCATGCTGTGACAGAGTCTATTCCTTCTGATATAAAAATAACCAATATTTCCATATTGTGGTCCGATCGAACTGACCAATACTGAAATACCTGAACGTCATGTTTATTAGCGGCTGTAGCAGTTTGGCGAGTACAGAGTGAGTAATTATTTAATCACACATCCAATTGAGCTGTAGTATTAAATCATTACCAATCCAACTAAACTATTTTTGTTCATTGTCGTGCTTGCTTAACAACAACCGATTAATTTGGTTTATAGCATAGCTTCAGGGACCTTGCTAAGGGGTAAGGGGGGTCTTAGATTTGGGGGTGGGGCCCAGTAAGCAAATTTCCGACTATTACTACATAATTTTCAACAAGAGAGAAATACCAATATCACCCCATCCAGAGTCAACTAGAGGTATTAACCCTTTACTCAACGCACACGGCTGTAAATATCCAACTGAGACCCTTGGTAGTAAGTCTGGAAATAAGCTTCACTTCATACTTTAACCTTCTCTCGTGGGGGTCGCCATACGTTCGAAATCCAAGATACAAAGAACCTGTTGCAGTATGCCTTAGCTTCCGACTTACAAGCTATCGATTCCTTGGTACTGTCCATTATTGCGTTACTGCGGACCTCCCAGAAGTTGCCGTTGCAATTTACAATTTTGTTGATTTGCATTCTAATTTCTAATTAGAAACGCGAATAGGGCCAAAAAACAACTCATTCCCAGCGGGAGGGGGCAAGTCACAACCGTCGAAAGTAATCCAAATCACGATTCCCTGTCAGAAGGAGCTATTACAGAAGGACCAAAAAACTATTATAAAAATGTATCGGGTCAAAAACAAACGACTGATGCAAAAAAAACCAGACATCGAAATTCCCATTTCTCCGGTTGAGACTCTATGTGTCCAACTCGAACCCTATGGGCAGAAATCAAATGTTATGAAAAGAACTTCGAAACTCACTAAAATCATGTTTTCGGGTCAGTAGAAGAATTTATTTCAAAGGGGCTAAAACACTATTACAAAAGTGGGGACCTCTTACAAAAGGACTAAAAAATTCTTACAAAAGTGGGACATTTTACAATGCTAAAATATCAAGAAAACGGGCGATTTCCCTTATAATTCCTAATGGGGAGTGCGAATTGGGTTAAAAACAGGCCAATGACGCAAAAACCAACATTAAAATTTTTCGTCAGTTTTGACAAAGCTCGAGTTTCTGATCAAAATTTGCTATGTCCAACTCGAAACCTCTCAACAGGTACCAAATGTTATGAAAAACGCTTCGAAACTCAATAAAATCACGTTTCCCGGTCATCAGAAGAAATTATTACAAAAGGACTAAAAAATGATTACAAAAGTGGGGACCTCTTACAAAAGAGCAAAAAAATTCTTACAAAAATGACCAATTTTACATTGCTGAAAAATCGAGAAAATGGACGATTTCCGATATAATTCCTAATGGGGAGCTCGAATCGGGTTAAAAACAAGCCAATGACTCGTAAAAACAGACATCGAGATTTTTCGCCAGTTTTGACAAAGTTCGATTTTCTGATCAAAATTCTCTATGTCCAACTCGAAACCTCGAAACAAGTATCAAATGTTATGAAAAACACTTCGAAACTCATTAAAATCATGGTTCCCGGTCAGAAGAAGAAATTATTACAAAAGGGCTAAAAAACTATTACAAAAGTGGGGACCTCTTACAAAAGGTCTAAAAAAGTCTTACAAAAGTGGTGACCTCTTACAAAAGGGATAAAAAATTCTTACAAAAGTGGGGACCTCATAAAAATGGGCAAAAAAACTCTTACAAGAGTGGAACATTTTACATTGCAGAGAAATCGAGAAAGCGGGCGATTTCCGTTATAATTCTTAAATGGGGAGCGCGAATCGGGTTAAAACAGACCAATGACGCGAAAAACAAACATAGAAATGTTTTGCCATTTTGCCAACCTTCGATTTTCTGATCAAAATTCTCCATGTCCAATTCGAAACCTCTCAACAGGTATCAAATGGTATCAAAAACACTTCAAAACTCATTTAAATCATGTTTCCCGGTCAGAAGAAAAAATTATTACAAAGGGGCTAAAAAACTATTACAAAAGTGGGGACCTCTTACAAAAGGGCTAAAAAATTCTTACAAAAGTGGTGACCTCTTACAAAAGAGCTGAAAAATTCTTACCAAAGTGGGGGACCTCTTATAAAAAAGCAAAAAAATTCTTACAAAAGTGGGACATTTTACATTGCTGAAAGATCAGGAAACGGGCAATTTCCGTTATAATTCTTAATGGGGAGCTCGAATCGGGTTAAAAACAAGCCAATGACGCGGAAAACAGACATCGAAATTTTTCGCCAGTTTTGACAAAGTTCTTTCCCGGTCAGAAGAAAAAATTTTTACAAAAGGGCTAAAAAACTATTACAAAAGTGGGGAGCTCTTACAAAAGGGCTACATTTTGTTTACAAAAGTGGTGACCTCTTACAAAAGGGCTAAAAAATTCTTACAAAAGTGGTGACCTTACAAAAGAGCTGAAAAATTCTTACAAAAGTGGGGACCTCTTATAAAAAAGCAAAAAAATTCTTACAAAAGAGGGACATTTTACATTGCTGAAAGATCAAGAAACGGGCAATTTCCATTATAATTCCTATTGGGGAGCTCGAATCGGGTTAAAAACAAGCCAATGACACGGAAAACAGACATCGAAATTTTTCGCCAGTTTTGACAAAGTTCGATTTTCTGATCAAAATTCTCTGTTTCCAACTCGAAATCTCTGAACAGGTATCAAATGTTATGAAAAACACTTCGAAACTCATTAAAATCATGTTTCGCGGTCAGAAGAAAAAATTATTACAAAAGGGTTAAAAAACTATTACAAAAGTGGGGAGCTCTTACAAAAGGGCTAAATTTTGTTTACAAAAGTTGTGACCTCTTACAAAAGGGCTAAAAAATTCTTACAAAAGTGGGGACCTATTACAAAAGAGCAAATTATTACAAAAGTGGGCGTAACATACGCCTTTGCATATCTCACACACTGATACTTAACCCGGTTGTTATGATATACATTACAATGTTCAATTAAATACCTCCGCCATTTAAATGTCTCTGCAACGCTCGCACGTAATGTCCTCTTTGCATGTTACTTCGTGGCGTTTACTGCCTCCAGGGGCGTTGCTAGTGATGTCCGATTGGGAGGGGGAGTAGGGTAGTGAAATTCCAACTAGGGAGAGGGACCTGGAGGGATAACCCCCTCTCCCCCCCCCCCCCCTAGTTGGAAATTCACTACCGAGAAACATTTTGAAAATGAAGCCATTAAAGGGGGCATAGAATTGATTCTAGTAACTGAAATGCCAACATATTTATAATTGAATTATCAGGTTGTTATTATTATTTGGTATTATTCTGGGAATTGAATATGTGCTAAACAAATGCTCAAGTTCATAACTTTCAACAGTTCGTACTTCCCTAACATTATATCAGATCTTATGCAGGAATGTTTAATCATTTTGTAACTGTAAATGATGGAATTAACTCAGGATAACGATTCTGCATGTTGCGATTTTCCAGAATTGAATTTCGAGGATTTTTTTTAATTACGATAAGTGAACGTACTATAGAAATCTTGTACCGACTGACATCATGGATACTCACGAAGCTCGATATTGCGTACACTGTAGTTGTAAATAGTAACAGTTGGAATTTTTGCCGATCTGAAACCGAGTTGGAATTTTGGTAAGAAAAGGAGACATCAGCATCGCCAAAGCAGCTCTAAAATCCAAATAGATGGAATTTCCAACTACTCATGGCTAACAACTATTGGAAATTTTGGCCAGAATTGGGGTGGTTGACACCCTCACCCCAATCCCCCTGTCGCCACGTCCCGGACTGCCACTCTTTCTAGCGAAACCCCTCTGACACTTCTCACATTCAATCTGTTTAATTCCATGATGGCGATTGATGTGGTCTTGGTATTCGTAACAGTATAGGAACCAAGACCGCACAGATCACAGGTATGCTTGAAGTCCTTGTTGTGGATTCTTGAAGCGCTTATAGTTGTTTTTGTTTTTGAACCCCTTCAAACAAACTTATCAAGAATACGGCGAATCCTTCTCGTTGTCAACTGGTCTGTTTGGGATGGAGGTGGTCGCCGAGAGGTAGTGGCAATTTCCCCGATGGGCTGCATCTCGGATTCTTGCACTAGAATGTCTAACATATCATTGTATTCCATGAGAAAAAGTAACACGTAGATGAAGGACATTGTAAATCAATTTTTCTGTGATTCTAAACGATAAAATACGAAAAGATAGTTGTTGACATGTTATGGAACACAGTTAAGACCATTCAGTCTTCGATTTAGGTCTTTTTCCCAAAATCGTTGCCGTTTTGGCTTGTTGAACGTAGCATCTTATATATCCACTTATTCGAGTTATTCTGATGATAGTTACAGTAAAAAGCAATATCGATTTCAAAAAAGGTAACGAAAGACATCGTTTGCAAACGACGAACATTTGAAAAATGTGCTTCTCACAAGCTTAGTGATCGTTTTAGCGGGTATTGTACTGGGAGTTTCTGAGAGTAGCGTGTTTTTATCGCGATGTGCGAGTGTTCAGGACATGCAACATGTACCTTGGTCTTATTTTTAGTTCCAGTTCGAGCTCGTTCCAATAAGGAGTCACGTGATATGGTTTTGTGGAATGTTTTGGAAAACTGTTTGTTTCAACTGCACAGTTTGTAAATTACGTGAGGGTGGGGCCAATACGTCAAGTAAAGGGTTAATGAAGTTACTACATTTGAGAATTGTAAGATACATCTATCATACCTTCAAGTCTATGTACAAAATGCATCAGTCTCTCGAGCCTGATTCTAAGTTAATCAAGTTATTACAGTAGATAAGTGTAAGGTAAATCTATTATCACCATCACGTTTATGTCCAAAATTCATCAGTGGCTTGCTCGATCCCGGTTCCAGATTTATCTTACAATTCTCAAATGGAATAACTTGATTAACTTATAATCAGTATCGAGACACTGATGCATGTTGTACACAGACTTGATGGTGATGATAGATTTATCGAACAATTTTCAACTGTGATAGCTTGATTAACCCGTCGAGCTCGTTCCAACGAGGGGTCACATGATATGGTTTTGTTGAATTTTTTTGAAACATTGATATTTAAAATAATAAATTTTGATATCGTCTGCGTTAGGTAAAGGGTGGGTTAATCAAGCTCTCAGGTGATTACAGTAGATAATTGTAAGGTAAATGTTTCTTCACAATCAGGTCCAGGTACAAATGCATCAGTGTCTCGATCCTTATTCTAATTTAATCAAGTTATTTCATTTGAGAATTGTAAGATAAATCTATTATCACCAACATGTCCAAGTACAAAAATGCATCAGTATCTCGATCCCGATTCTATGTTAATAAATTATTACAGTTCAGAATTATAAGATAAATCTGTTATCACCATCATGTCCAAGTACAAAATGCATCTGTGTCTAGATCCTGATTCTAAGACTTTATCTCACAATCGGGGCGTTTTTGCACTGTTACGCAACTAAAGTTTAATGTATCTGGGCCCTTGTTCCTAATCCGTATCAAAATGTCACTGGGGAAGTTAACTCAACGAATAGTTGAATTATGCACACTTTTCGGCATCTTGGGCTGGTTTGTAGCCTATTATTGAGATTTTCCTGAATGCTCGAGTCCAGGCTTCTCTCTTGAATTTAAAGGATTAGCTTTCGCTATGAAATGTGGAAAACTCCGCCTCAATAAACGATGAACGGCATATTTTAAAATATAATAAACCTCTCCACCAAGAGGGATATTGAATTCGCCAGTAATGATTGCAAAAGTAACAACCAAATTCACGTTGACGAAACACACAGTTGCTGCACTTCGCAAGACAGCTTTCAGTAAAGTGAATCCCAGTGACGTAATTTTCTCTGAAGTGTAACGTCATTACTGATCTCAATATGGAGTTCAATGGATGCTATTCTATTTTTCAATTTGCGTCGTTCCATCGATATTTAAAGCAAATGAAAAATAGTTTTATAACACATTTTGTGGTCAATATTGTGAGATAAATTTATCATCACCACAGTGTGTGTCTCCGGAAATTCTGATCAAGTCTCGTTGTAGGCACAAAATCGCATTTCGACTCGCTCTAACGGGCTCGTCGAAATACTGTTCTGTTCCCACAAACTCGACTTGATCTGAATTCCCGGAGACAAACAGTGTGGTGATAATCTGTATGTATCTCGACTCGTCATGATATGGCCTTAAAAAGAAGAGCTCCACTCTGATAAAACATTTTGAAACATTCTGAAAATAAAGATAATGGTGATCCTATATATTTAGGAAGCAACAGGGACGAAAACTCGGTGAAAGTAGGGAAGGGGCAGGAATTTCAGACTCATTTGATCTACCATAATTCGGCCATTTAGAAAAAAAGGCTAAAATGTGGATCTATGGAAAAGCCACTTTCTTGATCCTAGCATCTTGATGAGGGACGAGGAAGGTGTTAAAAGTTTGTGTACTCGTGAAGGGGCTAATGGTGGGTTGGTGGGTGATTAATATACTGGCCTTCGAAACAACGACATATGAAGTACCCCCAAGCGTCCCTAAGGGGGGGGGGGGGTTGATGGAGGATCTCATATGACGTCAGAAATCACGTGACTAATGACGTGACCAATGCGGGTTGTCATAGTAGTACGCATAGGTAGTCATATTGTGACGTGATTGCCATGGTGATACGTTGAGTGGGCGGGCTCGCGCTGGGTCTGTTTTTAAGATATTCCGTGTTTCCGCAGTCCGTTCTATATGATGGCGCCGCCATACTGATTTCTATTCTCTGGCATTATTGTTATAGTCTGGACGGCTATCGACGGCGTGTGGGGATGTTCTTGGGTATGTTCGATTTGTTGGTGTATGTAAAATTACTGGAAATGATCCCACAACGGGTAAAGTTACCGGGAATGACTCTCCAAACCGCATTGAAGCCCGCCCGCCCACCTTCAATTTTACTTATCTGGCATGAGTAGCACGGAGTGCCATACGGTTTATAGGTCCCTCGACTTGAAGCAAGTACACCGGAAAAGTTTTTCACCATCAAAACCCTCGGTTTCTGTTTCTTCCGCACCCCGTTCTAACTCAAACCTAGCGTTGTACTATAGTCTGTACTGGATATACTAAGCTTCAGCCGCAATTATGACCATACAATCATAACAATGGGTTAAATGCAATTACGTTGTTAATACTTGTGGTATTTGTGAATCGCATTACTGGGTGCATAATTCATTATACTCGAGTAGAGTCTAATTCATTATGCTCGAGTTAGGTTCGAAAACGAGGTTGTTGACAATCAGTGTTGTGAAAATGTACTTGCTTACTTTACATGTATCTCATGCTATACCGTACGAATAAATGTTATGTGAAGATAAAGTTATCTTCTATTCATCCAATACAAACACAACAAGTTTGGCGACGAGGATGCTCAATCATGAGTTCTCACAGAAACTTCTTGAATGAATGAACCTTCAAATGCCGATAAATATAAACCAAAATGACAACCGGCAACTGCTGATGTTGGCGGGAATAAACTTTTCTTGAAATTTCCTTCCATTACTTTGCTTAAAAGATGACAGAAGAATCACAAACTCTACCTGTTCAAAGTCAAGCAACTTTTCTTGCGCCATCATCTATTTTACCACCTCCGTTTTTTCTGCCCACTCCAGGTTCGCCCCCGACGCCTTGGACTCTGTGGAAAAAAAACTTCTCGACATATCTGTGTGCATCAGGTGCCGATACACTTCCAGAGACCCGAAAAACTGCTCTATTATTACATTGTTTAGGGGTGGAAGGGCAAAGATTATTTTACACATTGAAACCAGCCTCAGATTCATTCAGTGATACTTTGAAAGCTCTCCATGATTATTTTACTCCAGCTGTTAATACTGTGGCAGAACGTTATAGATTCAGACAGAGAGCGCAACTTCCCAATGAGACAACTGATGAATATGTGGCAGCCTTACGTGCTTTAATTGTAAATTGTGAATTCAAAGATCTTGGTGAGGAAATGATACGGGATCAAATTATAGAAAAAACTATAAACAATCGCATTCGTGAACGGCTTTTGCTCGAGTCAAAACTTGATTTAACTAAAACGTTGGAAATTGCACGCCAGATTGAAGTGGCCACCAAAGAAGCAAAATGCATGGGTGGTTATACACCTAATGTCCAAGCAATTCAAACTAAATTTCATCCTAGTGCAAATAAATATTCTGATGCCAAATTTCACTTGTCGAAGCCAAAACAAAAGCACTTCCAAAAAGAAAAACATATTTCGACTGACAAATTAAAGTGTTTCAGATGCGGGTCTGAAAAACATCTCGCGAATGACTCTACATGCCCAGCAAGATCACTTAGCTGTAAAAATTGTGCAAAAGTGGGACACTTCGCTCGAATGTGTAGGAGTTCAAATTCAACCACTTGTAATTTCATTGATTCACCTCAGTCATCTTCTGAGTACACTATTCTTTCAATTTCTGATCCTAACCAGGAAAAATATATTTACTGCAGTGTTGAACTCAATAATAATGGTGAAAGGGTACTAGTTGAAATGATGGTGGATACAGGCAGTGTTGTGTCAATTTTGCCGATGACATTTTACAATGAATACTTTTCAACTAGGGAACTACAGAACACAAATGTTAAGTTACTGTCTTATAACCAAACTCCTATAACTGTCATTGGGTGTTTAAACATTCCTGCTACATATAATGATGTTACAGAAAACTCTACATTTTATATTGTTGAGAATGGTTTTGCAATTCTTGGACTTGATATGATGCAAAAATTAAATATTGAAATTAGACAAGTACAGACAAATTCAACATGCAATATTTCGAAAGGTACCACCAACATTCTTGAGAACTATAATGATGTTTTCACTGGACAAGGACTAGCAAAACAGTTTAAACACCGAGTAAAAATTCGAAATGATGTTAAGCCAGTAGTCCAAAAACTTCGCAGACTACCCTTGTCTGTTCAAAGTGAAGTTACAGAAGAGATTAAAAGACTTGAATCTGAAGGTATTATAGAGTCAATAGATGCGTCAGAATGGCTTTCACCAATTGTAGTTACAAGGAAAAAATCTTCAAATCAAAATAAACCAATCAGAATTTGTATTGATTTAAGAGAACCAAATAAAGCGGTTATTCAAGATCAGTACCCCTTACCAACTCTAGAAGAGATTTTCAACAAAGTAAAGGGGTTTAATATTTTTTCTACTCTGGATCTTAAATCTGCTTATTATCAACTAGAACTTGATGAGGAAAGTAGAGACCTTACAGCTTTTATTACTCACGATGGTGTTTTTAGATTTAAACGAGTCCCTTTCGGTTTGGCTTCTGGGCCGTCGGCTTTTCAAAAACTCATGTCTATTGTTTTAGAAAGAATACCAGGTGTGGCTTTTTGCATTGATGACATTATCATTAGTGGTATCTCACAAGAGGATCATGATAGAAAGCTTGAACTTGTGCTTCAAAGACTTCGACAGCATGGTTTTCGTTTAAGTTTGGACAAATGTAAATTTGGTCTCAGCAAACTAAAATACTTGGGACATATTATATCAGCGGAAGGCCTACAACCCGACCCAGATCTGTTAGAGGCAATAGCCAGTGCTCCCACACCAAAAGATGCTACATCGCTCCGTTCATTCTTGGGACTCACCTTATATTATTTGAAATTTATACGTGGATATGCCGATGTTTGTGAACCACTCAGAGCATTGCTGCGCAAGGAAGCTCAATTTAACTGGAATGTGGACGCTCAGCGTAGTTTTGAAGAATTGAAGAAACTAATTATAGAGAGCCCAACTTTACACATTTTTAATCCTGCTTTTGAAACGATTGTGACTACTGATGCTTCAAATTACGGGCTTGGAGCTGTGATTTCACAAATAAAAAATGGCAAGGAAGTTCCAGTAGCTTTTGCATCTCGCACTTTAACTGACCGGGAAAAGAATTATTCTGTTAGTGAAAAAGAGGCTCTCGCCTGCATCTGGGCGTGTGAAAAATGGCACACATACTTGTATGGCAGACACTTTAAATTGCGAACAGACCATCAAGCATTGACAACATTACTCACTTCCAAAGGCCTTGGTAGACAACCTATGAGATTGGCTCACTGGTCTACTCGTCTTTTGCAATATCAATTTACAGTTCAGTATCGTCCAGGTATTCAAAATTGTGTCGCTGATGCTTTCTCTCGGTTACCATTACCTAACAGTACAATGAATGACTCGGATGAGTATATGTGTAAATATAATGAATCAGAAGAAACTGTTTCCTTTCTTCAGGCCGAAACAACAGCAATATCATTAGAAAAACTTGTCGATGCAACAAAACAAGATACTGTTTTACAGGAAGTTATCAAATACATTAAACAAGGATGGCCTTCCAAAAAGAGCATTCACTCTGACTTATTACCTTACTTTCATATTCGTGAAGAACTTGCGGAATCACATGACTGCATAATTCGTGGACCAGATTGTATAGTGTTACCTGGTGCTATGATAAACGATGTTGTAAATTTAGCACATGAGGGCCATCAAGGCATTGTTCGCACAAAACAAAGAATAAGGTCTCTATACTGGTGGCCTAAATATGACATGTGTATTGAACAGAAAGTGCGTAACTGCTCATCGTGTCAACATGCTGACAAAACTGCAAAAATTGTTAAACCCCCTCTACAACCAGTTACATTTCCCAAGGGACCATGGAAAAAACTTGGAATTGACATTATTGGACCCTTTAGTACATCTCCTGCAGATTGTAGATTTGCAGTTGTCTTAATTGACTATTATAGTAAGTGGCCGGAGATTTGTTTTGCACCAACAGTTACTTCAGAAGTGATTATCAGATTTTTGAAAACATTATTCTGTAGATTTGGGTTTCCCGAGGAAATAATATCAGATAATGGATCTCAATTCACAAGTATGCAATTTAAAGATTTTCTGAAGACTTGTGGCATCAAACATTGCAAGTCAGCAGTTTATCACCCAGAAGCAAAAGGAGAAGTTGAAAGATGGAATCGTGTATTCAAAGAAGGACTGCAAGCTGCTCAAAATGACAACCAATCCTGGAAAGAAGCAGCATCTGATATACTTTTTGCTTATCGTACTACCATTCACAGAACTACTGGTAAAACACCAGCAAAATTACTCATGGGTCATGACTTACGTACAAAGTTAAATGTCTTCCCAATCAAGCAACAATTAGACACATCTGTTCAACAAAGAGTGCAAATGCATCAAACATATATGAAAAACTACAGAGATCATAAATCTGGTGCTAAAAATTCAAAGTTTCATGTAGGTGATTTTGTTCGAGTAAAACTCCCAAAGCATGTTCGGAAAGGTTGTTCCCGTTATGGGAGATATTCACAAATCATTGCGCAAAAAGGAATGAATACCTTTCAACTCCAGGACGGTTCTGTATGGAATGCCTCAAGATTAAGTAGATTGTTGTGTGAAAATAATAATACTTGTGCTGATAGCCCTACCAACAGTAGTGGTACTCTAGAAGTTACTGATCATATGATTGATAACACAGATGTTCAAACTAATTTAGAAATCCCAAATGATGAACCCCAACCGGCACTTACACTGAGGCACAGTGTGAGACCCCATGTTACTCCCCAGTGGTTAAATGACTATGTCATGTACTAGGTTGCATTACTTGCCAAGCAAAAAAGTTTTTTTTTCTCTGTTGATGGAAAAAAATGCTTCTGTAGTATGTTGTTTTTTCTCCATTACGAGGGAAAAGGTGCTAAGATTGCTGATAGCTATTTTGCTATTTTAAAAAAGGTGCTAAGATTTCTGATAGTTATTTTGCTATTTTAAAAAAGGAAAACAAATTACTTTGAAAATTTTTATTGATGTGTTACTTTATTACTTTGGTTACATGCCACTGATACAATAACTTTCTTACTTTGGGAACAAAATTGTCTTTAGTAAAGGCATGTGCTGATACAATAATTTTTACTTAATGAAAAACTTTCTTTCAAGAAAGGAGGAAATGTGGTATTTGTGAATCGCATTACTGGGTGCATAATTCATTATACTCGAGTAGAGTCTAATTCATTATGCTCGAGTTAGTTTCGAGAACGAGGTTGTTGACAATCAGTGTTGTGAAAATGTACTTGCTTACTTTACATGTATCTGATGCTATACCGTACGAATAAATGTTATGTGAAGATAAAGTTATCTTCTGTTCATCCAATACAAACACAACAATACTTTATATTTGTGATCTTTACAAGAGAGACTTTAACTGTTTGGCAGTGTTTGCAACAACTGCTGCTGTGGGTTTTCTGTTAAATCCTTTTTGTTAAACCCTCGTGAAACGTCAGGGCACCGAGAGCACCCCCCCCCCCCCCGCACACACACGTTTTTTTTTTTTTGTTAGTTCTACAGCCATTGCTGATGACACTTGCGGCCCGATGAGATGTTTTGCATCTGAAGGTTAGGTGTAAAATCCCTAGACACAGACAGGGACGTGGCGACAGGTGGGGCGTGAGGATGGGGGTGTCCCCCCCCCATTCCTGGCCAGAATTCCATATTGTTGGAAATTCGGAGGACAAGTCATGATTTGTTGGAAATTCTATCTATCTGGATTTTAGAGCTGCTTTGGCGATGCGGAATGTCTCCAAAATTCCAACTCGGTTTCAAATCGGCAAAAATTCCAACTGACACTATTTACAACTACAGTTTTAGCAATATCGAGCTTTATAAGTATGCATGATGTCAATCGTTACGAGATTTCTATAGTACGTTTACGTACTGTAATAAAAAAATCCTCGAAATACACTTCAAGAAAATTACATCATGTAAAATCGTTATTCTGAGTTAATTCCATCATCCACAGTTACAAAATAATGAAACATCGAACACTGATCATTCCTGCATAAGATCTGATTTAATGTTAGGACAGGGTGAACTGTCCAAAGTTCTAAGCTTGAGCATTTTTTTAGCACATATTCAACTCCCAGAATAATACCAAATAACTATAACCTGATAATTCTATCATGAGTTGGCATTTCAGTCACTAAAATCAATTTTATGACCCCTTTCATGGCTTCATTTTCTAAATTTTTCTCGGTAGTTAATTTCCAACTCTAACTTTCCCCCTCCCGGTCCCTCCCCCTAGTTGGAAATTCACTACCCTACCCCCCCCCCCCAATCGGAAGCCTCTAGACATGTCCCTGGAAACAGACACCCTCCCCCCCCTCATCAGAGCATCAGAGAAATCTATCTTCCCCGCTGTACTTCTGTGAATACTATATACGAACTAACACAATTCAGACTGAATAAAATATACTCATCTGTTGCATAATCAGTCCGGATAATTGAGGGCGAGATCATCGAAACGAAAAATGTAAATTAAGTAGGTCGAGAGTACTCCTCGGTATTCATTTTCCGTATGACACATTATGTGCAAGGTAATAAGAGGCCGGGAACAACGAAATGTTAAATATGTAAATACGTGATGTTAAATATAAAGCATGTTGAAAGTGATTGAATGGTCTTCAACTAACTGCGCGGTGCGTCATTTTGATGTGCTTGAACTTTGCTAAGGTGAAATTAAATTTCACAAGTTTTTAGTATACACAGTGAACGACTGAGGCATTTCGTCCAATAAATCGTGAAATTAATGGAATGCGTCATGTAGTTGATACAAGTAGTTCGGTCAATATGCCATTTCTAAAATTAGTTCACAATGACAGCACAGGATCAAATTATCAGCCAGCACGACGTGAAGACCTCGACTTGAAGGACCAACAAGCTTTTGAAATTTTCAATCGCAACTTGAACTGCCTTCACGAAAAACGAGTCGCTCTCAATCGGAAACGCAGAAGGGGAAACAGAAGTAAAATAAATGCAACTGATTCTTTAGTTGGAAGAGCACCTACCACAGGCGCCTTGGTCTATAACTTGATATGTGGAATTCTAAGATCAGTTCATAGTCTGGATGAAAGATTCATGATACAACCGATATGTATGGGTAGTTATTACCAAAAACTTAAGATAGGAAAGAAGGACGAATTCGATTACTGTGTTAAGTTAAATTTTGGTACAAATTTAAAATGGAGGGGACTGCAGTCAGATGGAACGGTAAGTTATTGATCTACATAGATTGTAAGGATGTGGAGAGAGGATTATACAATACCTATTTTGAGCTGTGATTAAAATCATTTTGTTACAAGTCAAGGACGGTGCCTACTCGTTCACCACTGTTGTCGAATTGACCGGCCCCAAGTGCCAATATTCGGAATCGCCCAACAGGATTTCTAGTGTATAATACAGCCACCTTGGAGAGGTCGTAATCAACGCGTGGGCAGTGATGCCCACGCACGCGTTTACCAAGTAATAAAAATTATCATCAGCAAAATTTTAATTAATGAAGCATCGGGTAGTACCCGGTGCTTCATTAATTAAATTTTTTCATGATTATTCCAATAATTAATGGTTGGAATCTAATATTACTGCGTACGTGGAAATATTGCCCCACCCTGGGAAGTTACGAGTCCACGGCGGCCGTAAGTAGTATAGCACGTATGAATCGTGCCTTATTACCCGGACTTTTGGGGCAGCAGCTAGTGTTAACCCCATAGGAACCGAACTTTTGGGGGAGCAACTTTGGGGGAGCAAAAATACGGCTCCATGAAGCTAGATCCGACAAGTGGTATAGGTACTGTATAGATAGTATGCTATGGCATATATAGTGAAATATGTACGCATGGGGCTATCGGTATATATTATGGGAAAGTGGTGGAAAGATGATGGGAAAATTGGGTTTTCTTGAAAGTTTTTCCCGTGAAAAGGTTGACGTTGCTATTGACTTCGTGACGTCATGATACGCCCGCGACGTCATAGAGATGATGACCGCTGTTATTGTCCAGTATACAATCTGACATAACGTAATTCGGGTCAGGCGGTGTCGGACTTCTCGTATGGGGTGGCGGCGATTTGGTAGTAGTGGTATATATCAGGGTTTCCGCTAGGGGAAAATTTGTGGGTCCGGTAGAGTAAAGAAAGTGAAACTCAGACGCCGAAGGCGTCTGCCGCACGGACAAAGGGGGGGGGGGGGGGGGTAGGGGGGGGGTGGGGGTAGGGGGGGACACTTAGGTTTTTAGGTGCTCTCTGGTGGCCTCTGGAGGCATTCTGGTCGCTAAAATGCTGAATAATTGATGTGGAAAATATGTAGTTTTCCTCCTACAATTCTCTAAATTCCCACGGGACACACAATACTACATCTGGTCGGAGGTTTCATAAAAATACAAACCCAAAACAACACAAAATCCACGAATCCTAACAGTGACTGAGCTTTGTTTGCAACCCGCTCGCGGTAATATTCGAAAAGAACCATATGTGGACGTGTGATGTCATGCACGTGCAATTACCGTACTGACTCGAAGGGGGTGCTTGCAGTGGATAAATTGCAAAGTGTGTGTGTGTGGTGTGGGGGGGGGGGGGGGGGGGTGGGGGGGGGGGGGGGGGGGGCCCTTCGGGGACGAGTAATAGTGCTTTGCAAGTCGCGTTGGGATGCGTCTGAAATTGGCGATATAAGACAAGAAAGTACCCACTGGGGTATGTTACGTCTTTCCTCTGGAAAACCGCCTACCAATTTTATAGAATTTGCTTTCAAAATTCTTATAATTATCTTGTACATACGTTTCATTTTCAGATTTCGGGTTTTAATCCTCAATTTAATGAATAAAAACAAACAGAAAACCATGCGGTGTTGTTTTCATTTTTTTTGTACAGGTTTCTCTCCGAAAGTCGAAGCCAGAAATCTACGTAAGTATGTCAATCAGCACTGCAAACCACCCCCTTGAAAACAGACAAACATAGTCTGTTTAAAAATAGCTGTTTTTTTTAAATATGTACATTTTTTACGAATAAAACAAAATATAGCTCCACACAAACTCAATAAAAAAACCAAAATATGAAGACCAGATAAAATTTACACAGCGAAATATGAATAACCAAAATAGTTGCCTCCCTTGGTAACATTTGAAAAATTGATTTTTGCACTGAAAGTCATATCGAATAACTGCGTGGTGTTATTCGATGGGATAATCGGAATGATGGTACATGATGAAGGAATTTAAGACACAAACTAGACTTTATGATTCTGGAGAATCATGGCTTTTCCCGATGAGATTCCATGATTTGTCATGACCTCACAGTGTATGATGAATTGATTTTGACTGTCTCACTGAAGTTCCTTCATTGATGTCATGAAAAAGGTGAGTACAGAAGTCTCAAATGACTCAGTTTGATAAAAAAATTGTTTAGGTAAAAACCATCATTAACGGTGGAGAGGGTTATATATCAATATCGTCGTCCAACAAGTTAATGACCGACAAAAGGAGTTATGTTTGTTTGACACGTATCCAAAATATTGATGTCTGGCAGTTTGTTAAGTGCTAACAGGAATATTTATTCATGCAACTTGTAATTTCACACCAAAAACTGCTAATGGCGATTTTTACTTAAAAATCTACGAGATGTTTTCAGAGAAATCCAGGGAGAACATGAATTTTAAGCTGTTGATGGGTATAATTGTTTATCCAGCCCAAAACGGGTTAAGGGTTGGTTTTTTAATACCCTTATTCCTTATAAAAATAATTCTCAGTGAATTCTACTTCCACTCATGTTGATTTCTTCTCTTAACTTTGGGTGCTGCGGGTATGCAAACACAGCCCACTTTTTCAACATTTTGATGTTTGAGAACCAGCATAGGGTTAACAAATGCTTACTGGAATATTTTGTACATGCAACTTATAATTCACACTAAGATCTGAGAATGGCCAATATTTCTTGAAAATCTATGTGATGTTTTTTAGAGAACTCCTCGGATAACAGGAATTTTTAACCTTTTGAGGGGTATCACCCTGTAACCAGCTCTAAACGGGTTAATGGTTGGTTTTATGAATACCTTCATTACTTACAAGAATGATCCTCGGTGAATTCCACTTCCAATGAAGGTGGTTATGTTCATCTCGCAGGTACACATTGGGTGTAATGGGTGGCCAAGTACAGCCCATTTTCTCAAAATTTGCTGCCTCTGGAGGGTTAACAAACGCTTACCGGAATCGTTTGTTCATGCAACTTGTAATGTCACCCCAAGACCTGCAAATGGTCAATTTCTCTTGAATACTTACTAGATTTTTTGGAGAAATCCACAGAAAATGGGAATTTTAAGCTTTTAAATTTAAGGGGTACATCTCCTTAACCGGGTGAAAATGGGTTAAGACCTCAATTTTTGAATACCCTTACAACTTACTAAAAATTTTCCCTATCAGTTTTGCGTCCGGTAAAAGAAGTTATATTTCTCTGCAGCATTCCCATTTGATGTTGTTGGTGTCCAAAAACAGACTATTTCTTTTCGAAATTTTGACATTTAGCAGCCCATGGAGGGTTAACAAATGCGTATCTGAATATTTTATCCATGCAACTGGTAATGTGACTCTAAGACCTACCAATGGCCATTTTCTCTTAAAACCCTACGAGACGCTGGTAAAGAAATTCAGGGAAAACATGATTTTTTAAGCTTTTGATGGGTATTGCTATTAACCATCCCAAAAGGGGTTAATGCTTGGTTTTTTGAATACCCTTATTACTGACAAATTTGGTCCTCGGTGAATTCCACTTCCAACAAAGTAGATTATGTTTATCGCATCTGAAAACAGCCTATTTCAACAAAATTACAATGCTTAGCAGCCTGTAGAGGGTTAATAAATGCTCACCGGAATATTTTGTCCATGCAACTTGTAATGTCACACAAAGACCTGCGAATAGTCAATTTTTCCTAAAAACCTACAAGTTGCTTTTAGAGAAATCCACAGAAAATGGGAATTTTAAGCTTTTAAGGGGTATCTCTCTTTAACCAGTCCAAAATGGGTTAAGACTTCAGCTTTTGGATACCCTTACCACTATCAAAAATGTTTCCCCATCAATTGTGCGTCCGATAAAAGAAGGAACCTTTCTCGGTGGTACACCAAGTGGGTGCTGTTGGTGTCCAAAACAGCCCATTTTATCACAATTTTGACTTTTAGCAGAGGGTTAACAAATGCTCAGCGCAGTATTTTGTCCATGCAACTTCGATTATAACACCAAGGCCTGGGAGTGACAAATTTTTCTTGAAAATCTACAAGACTAGTTTAGAGAAATCCACGGAAAATACGAATTTTTTAGCTTTATGGGGGTATTGCTGTTTAACCAGCCCAAAACGGGTTAAGGCTTGATTTTCTGAACACCCTTATTACTGACAAAAATGAACCTTGGTGAATTCCACTCCCAATAAAGGAAGTTATGTTTATCTCTCGTGTATTGTTTGGGTGCAGTGGGGGGCCTGAAACCGACCCTATTTCATCAAAATTTCGATGTTTGGCAGCCTGCGGAGGGTTATCATATGCATCGCCTGATATGTCGTGTGTATCAAAGGGTGTGTCACAGAGAGGTCTAGCAATGACGAATGTATAAAAAAAAATCTACAACAAGTGTTTCGAGAAAGTGCCGATAAACCCCAATTTGGGCAGTTTTTTGCCAATTCTGACGAAATGAGAGTTAAATCGAAAATTCCGGTTGAGTACATTTTTAGATTTTGTGCCCCTCTATGCGCGTGCAAAATTTCGTGAAAATCGGTTCGAAAATGGCTTCTGAATCGTACGGACAAAATGTGTGGAAACCCCCCCCCCCCCCCCCCCCCAAAAAAAAAAAAATAATAATAATCCGTAGAAAAACAATAGTCTTTTCCAGAGGGAAAAGCCTTATAAATACTTACATTATAACAATACTAAGACAAACTCCAACAACATCAAATTAATAAAAGCACGTCTTTATATCTGGTTTCTATACAGGTGACTCTGGACATCCGATAACCGTCCAATCATATCCTTCATTCGAGATCAGTTGACCAGAGTTACCTGGCGGCATCATAATAGATTTATGAATGCCGAATTTCACCACACTCCTTCCTGTTTTATTAAAGTGAAGTTGAGGTTATCATTGATATTAACCCGCAATACACGGGTAGGTTCACTACTTCCGCGACACAAGGAAATCTTTATACACTTTTGATATGCAGATAATTTCTGCCACTAACCCGCAATACACGGGCGAAATTCACACTGATCCGCAGTACACGGATGTATTATGTAGTCAACCCGCAATAAACGGGTAAATTTCACGGAAGACGATGATAAGAGTTTGCATAAATATTCTTTTAGATAATAAGCCAAAAACAGCCTACAAACTCCTCCCCCTTTTCAAAAATGAAACTGGTCTACATGCAATAATATGACAACACGCAAGGCGTAAGAAGGAACCCCAAAGTATCCAACATATTGAAATATTTCATTCCGCAACCATTACTCCAAAAACATTTTGGTTTATTCAGTCGAATTCCTGCAATTGTTTAATTTCAGCCAAACATGAATACGTTTCACAGTACTAAATATTTTCCCATAAACGACAATTATAACGTTCAGGAGAAAAAATATGGTCGCATCATTTTAAATTTAACATTCAAATATTTTTGTCAAGTATAGCCCTTCAGACAACCTTTTTCTGATTTTTAAACATGGGTCATGCAACAAATAAAAGAAAAACTAACAGAAAGGGAAGTGCTGGTCACATGTTCATATTTCTCAGGGAATTCCCAAACAAAACACACCAACAGTCAAACAAATTTTTAGGTTCTAAAAGTCCTCAAATCATCCTCTTTGTTCATCTGGAACATTCAACAGCAATGCAAAATGTCAGTAGACTTCTTCAAATGTTTATTGAAACAATATATTTTCCCAAGACTGCTTAGTTTTGGGAATTACATAATTTCCGAGCGCAACTTTTAGAGGCAGGTAAATCTAATTAAAATATTTACAACAGTTATACCTATGAGCAAACCCAACCCTACCAAAGATACATTTACATCTTTCATGTGATGAAAGAGTCATTTCTGCAATAGAATTCAACTTTTGGCTTCTGTCT
This sequence comes from Pictodentalium vernedei, assembly GCA_031216915.1. Lineage (NCBI taxonomy): Eukaryota > Metazoa > Mollusca > Scaphopoda > Dentaliida > Dentaliidae > Pictodentalium > Pictodentalium vernedei. Next base: position 366,827,782 of record CM062297.1, on the reverse strand, counting down.
AGTAAAAAGCATGGGAAATTTGTTCTTTTGAAGAGAACTGTCCAATCTGTGTCAAATAGGCTTAAAAACTGTTATTGCCTCCGACAGAATTTCTACTCTGTTACCTAATAAGTTAGGAGGGATAAGAATTCACAGCTTTCTTTGAAACTACCCAAATCCCAAAATAAAACTAAAATCTGCATCAGCACACAAAACCTTTTCACAAAATCTGTTTTAATTAATCATTCAGCAAGATAAATAGTGCCCCACCACCATGAAACAATATGTCAATTTTGTTTCAAAATTGGGGTTGTGCAGGGCTTATAGTTCCTCTAAATTTGGGAGAATCCATTTGCATTCTTGTGGAAATAGTTCCGAGAATTCAGACCTGCTATGGGCCAGGCTCCTATTAGGTCAGTATGATTGAACCCCTGTTGCATACTGATAATACATGTTAACCCTTTACCCAATACAGCTTTTTAATTTTTACAACACCAACTACTGATTTTAACCCCACCCCCACCCCCTCCCCTCAGGGGCCTTAATCGCTCACCTGACAAGGTGGTTCAGAGAAGTATTTTGGGTTAGATTCAGTTAGTCAAGGTTCATGGACACTACATAGGAATAATGTTATGAAATTATTCATAATTCTAGTGTCCATGTCAGATGATTATTAACATAGGTCTTCCTGATTGCTTCCAATTCTGACAGCTGTAGACAAGTACTGCCAAACTTCCAAGGGTTGTTGTGTCACTGCAGCCTGAAAGGCAAATTTTATGGAAAAGCTCTAAGGAATGGGTTTGAACATTTATGAACAACCTCGAACCTAACCCACCCCTGCCCAAATATTAAGCCACAGACCTGAAATGGACAAACTCAAATCTGCACCCCCCACCCCTCCCATTCCTGCGATACCAAATATGAAAGGGTTCTGTCTGGCAGGAACCAAACTGGAACAAATTTACATCTGACCTCCCCAGAGATGTTGTACACCAAATATTAAAGCATTAAACTAGTGGGTCTGAAGAAAAAGATTTTTAAAGAAATTTTCTCATGTTGCTTTGAGTTAATTTGCACTCCCATAATGAGCCCAAATATTAACCCATAGATTTGGCTTGAACAAACATGAATCTGGCCCCCTCAGAGATGTTGTAAGCCAAATATGAAAGGATTCTGACAGGTGGATCTGAAAAAATAGAGTTTTATAGAAATTTCCTCATACTGCACTAAGGTAAACTTTGGGCTTCAATAGATAGACCAAATATTAAGCCAGAGACCCGATTCAAACAAACTTCAATCTACCCCTTATATTTCATCTAAATTTGTGAGAATCCATTTGGATTCTCATGAAAATGGTTGCGAGAATCCATACCTACTATGAGTGTCCCAGGATCCCATGACGCCACCATGGTTGAACCACTATTGTGTACTGATAACATACGTTAACCTTTTAACCAACACAGCTTTTTAATTTTTAAAACTAAATTTGATAATTTTTAAACAATAAATAATAAATAAATGATAAAATAATTAAATGAGCAATATTTACCAATAAAATCTTACAAATATGGCTGTCGTTGGAACCGGCTCAATGAGCCGGTTCCAATGACAGCCATATTTGTAAGATTTTATTGACAAAGTGTCAGGATATTTCAGGTCACGTTTGCCTTCTATTGGTTAAGTTGTTGTCGCTGTGTTAGTTAAAGGGTTAAATTGACTCTTTTTTTCACGCGAATCATAGCAGAGGTGCAGCAAGAATCTACATGGATTCTCGCCGGTTTTATTGCGCGAATCTTTGTGCGAATCGATTCTCGGATTCTCGTCGAAATTTAAGCCCTGCCCCCCCCCCCCTCCCCCCACTAGAGATGTTGCATTCCAAATATGAAAGCATTCTGACTGGTGGATCTGAAGAAGGTTTTCAAAGAAATTTCCTCATGTTGCACTGTTGATATTTGGGTGCCCATAGGGAGCCCAAATATTAACTCAGGGGCTCGATTTGAACAAACTTGAACCCATCCCCCCTCCCCCACCCCTAGATATGCTTTATACCAAGTATCAAAAGATTCTTATACATGGTTCTGGAGAAGATTTTTTTCAATTTTGGAAAACAGTGTATGCGTGCTATCAGAGAAATGCTTGGGACCCCCCTGTGGGTGTGGCAACGTTATTTGAACAAATTGGAATTCATATGTAAGAAACACGAATATCAAATTTGGTTCAATTCGGCTCAGTTGTTTATGAGGAGAGGTTGATAATGTAAAGTTCATGCCGGACAGGATGGTCGACTGACAGAAAGTCATCATTTAAGCGCCCCCTGACTTACAGTCAGGTGAGCTAAAAATAAACAATATTCATCAAGCGTAATAATTATGGATGTTACTGGAACTGGCTGATGAGAGCTGGTTCCAATGACAGCCATATTTGTACAAATTTTATTGCCAGGTCATGTTAGTGTTGTATTGGTTAATTTGCTGCCTTTGTGTTAGGTAAAGGGTTAAACTGACTCAGTTCTTTTCACGTGAATCCTAGCTGCAATGTTACGAGAAGCTACATGGTTTCTAACTGGTTTTGTTGCACGGATCTCTATGGGAATCGATTCTCAGATTCTTATAAGCCCTGGCTGAGGCTATATAATTCACCAATATCAATAGAAAGTGCCATTTCATCTCAACAAACTGATGTCAAATATTCTTTTACCTAGTGATGGGATAAATTATAGCCCTGGATGTGCCCCCCCCCCCCAAACCTCCCTGTATGCAGTTTTTCTTAAAACAAGAGGCCCCAGGGAGCCTGAGGGTGCCCACATGACATGGTAGCCTAAATATCAACCCAGAGAATTGATTTCAACAAGTTGCATCTACTCCTCCTAAGAAAAGCTTATACCAAATATCCAAAGATTCTGACAAGTGGACCTAAAAAAAATGATTTTTAAAGAATATTCCTCATACTGAACTGAGTTATATTTCGGGCTCCCACAGGGAGCCCATATATGAACCGAGGGACTTGGCTTTAACAAACTTGAATCTCGCCCCCTTAAGGATGCCGCACACCAAATATCAAAACATTCTGACTGCTGAATCTGAAGAAGAAGATTTTTAAAGAAAATTCCTCATTTTGAACTAAGTTACAATTTGAGCTCCCACAGTGAGCCCAAACATGGACCTAGGGACATGGCTTGAACAAACTTGAATCTGACCTCCTAAGGATGCTGCATAAAAAATATCAAAAGCATTCATCTGCTGGATCTGAGGAAGATTTTTTAAGAAAATTCCTCATTTCGAACTAAGTTACAATTCAAGCTCCCACAGTGAGCCCAAATATGGACCTAGGGACATAACTTGAACCAACTTGAATCTAAAGCCCTAAGGATGCTGCATACCAAATATCAAAACATTCTGACTGTTGGATCTGAAGAAGATTTTTAAAGAAAATTCGTCATTTTGAACTAAGTTATCATTCGAGCTCCCACAGTGAGCCCAAATATGGACCTAGGGACATGGCTTGAACAAACTTGAATCTCACCCCCCTAAGGATGCTGCATACCAAATATCGAAACATTCCGGCTGCTGGATCTGAAGAAGATTTTTAAAGAAAATTCCTCATTTTGAACTAAGTTATAATTCGGGTTACCACAGTGAGCCCAAATATGAACCTGGGGACTTGGCTTGAACAACTTGAATCTCACCCCCCCTAAGCATGCTGCATACCCAATATCAAAAGATTCTGCTGCTGGATCTTGAAAAGAAGATTTTCAAAGACATTTGCCTGAAATGCACTAAGTTCAAATTTGGGCTCCTATACTGAGCCCAAATATGAACCCAGTGGGCCGATTTGAACAAACTTGAATCAGATCCACCCCACAATGTTGCATATCAAATATCAAAAGATTCTGCCTGCTGGATCTGGAGAAGAAGATTTTTAAAGAAATTTGCCTGAAATGCTTCTATAGTGAGCCCAAATATGAATCCAGGTGGGCCGATTTGAACAAATTTGAATCAGATCCACCCTACAATGTTGCATACCAAATATCAAAAGATTCTGCCAGCTGAATCTGGTGAAGAAGATTTTTTTTAAGAAATTTGCCTGAAATGCACTAAGTTTGAATTCGGGCTCCTATACTGAGCCCAAATATAAACCCAGGGGGCAGATTTGAACAAACTCGAATCAGATCCACCCTACAATGTTGCATACCAAATATCAAAAGATTCTGCCTGCTGAATCTAGAGAAGAAGATTTTTTAATGTTTTTCCCATTGCCTACAGTGTTAAAAAGTGTTTTCAAAGTCCCGAAACTGTACCCTATGATAAAACCGATAGCAATTTTTTTGGACCAATCCTTTCTGTTGGTCCTAAGGAAGCTTCACACCAAATAAAAATTCTCAGTGCCGTGCAGTTTTGGAGATATGGCGTTTTACTTTTTTTCTATTTTTAGCTCCTGCGGTTCCCATGGGGCTACAGAAAAAGAAAATTCGGCATAAATTAGGTACTTATGACCCAATAAGCCCTCACATAAAATTTGATTCAAACCAGCATCTCGGTTCGGAAAATAGAAATTTTTGGCGGGCCAACAATTTTGTCCCTCCCATAACAACGCCAAATTTAGCCCATCAAACTTCTCTTAAAGAAATCCAAGTCTCCACCTTAAAAGGAAGCTGCATACCATATATCAAGTCTCTGCTACTACTGGTTGATGAGAAGAAGATTTTGGTGCCCCTTGGGGGCATGGCACCACAAAGGAGAAGGGGGCAACTTCATTTGAACAAATCTGAATTGGCATTAGGTAATAAACATTTACCCAACATTTGAATAATGTAAAGTTAACACCGGACGGACGGCGGACAGAATGTGATCAGTAAAGCTCCCACTGAGCTTCGCTCAGGTGAGCTAAAAAACTATATTAATTTTTTAATAAATTGATGGTGACATGAATTTCCCATTATTTTTTAATCACATTCTTTCTTCTGAACACATTTCACATTGTGTTTGATATTTTGCAATCTTTGTAAGAAAAAGCCTAAGTTTTCTCAGTTAAGGCGCCTCAAGTCATAAAACAGTGAATTTTTCCAACAGAATGATCAGTACCTGCTACTGTGGTGTCTCATGACACTGTTAAAATTCCAAAAATCACCAAATATTGATTCATTAGTGCTGTGCTTGTGCTGCAAATATCCACAAGTGCACTTTCACTATTTTGGTTTGAATCCCCACAGGCATGCCAGGCCACTCGGAACGAAATTTATATTGGGGGGGGGGGGGGGGGGGGGCTGATATTGCTAATTTGGGTGAACTGGCTGATACTAAATGGGTATGGGGTATCCAGATGCCGAAGGCATCTGGCGCGAGTGCTGAAGGCACGAGTTTTTTGAGGGGGGGGGGGGGGGGGTTACTCCCCCAGAAAATTTTTTGAAAAGGGCAATCAAAGGAAGCATTCTGGTAGCTTTTGAAGCAAAAACCTCTTGATTTTTTTAAACGGCAAAAGTTGGTTTTTTTTAACAAAATGTTTTAAAAATCCCAATAGAACCCCATAACATTTGGGGACGGTTCTCACACCGGGCTCACCTGCAGGCCGTGGCCGTATTCCGTCATGCTAAAAAACAGTCAGGCCTTATGGCGGATTCATTAGTTTTATCATTACGCCAACGGTTGTCGTGGTCTTCTGAGCTGCCAAAGGAATACATACAGTGATACGTTCATAATTCTAATCTAGGGGCGTAGTAAGCTAATTTTATTGGGGGGGGGGATGGGTAGGACCTATATTCCCATGACGCGACGCGTCATCCGAGCGGCGAGTGGGGGTGAACACGAGAGGGGATATCCTCCGTCTCGTTGGTGGGGGGTCCGGGAAAATTTTCGAATTTAAGATGTAAAAACATGCATTCTGGTTGATTCTGAGCAAATAAATCGTATATTCCTATGACGTGAAGCGTCATCCGAACCGCGAAAAGGCGAGTGGGGGTGAACACGAGAGGGGGTAGCTCCCCGTCTCGTTGGTGGGTGTCCGGGGGGCTTCCCCTGGGAAATTGTTTTAATTGAAGATGTACAAATATGCATTCTGAGTGATTCTGAGCAAATACATCGTCAATAAGGAAATACGTCAGCTCTCTGATCAACTGATCAATTCAGTGTGATTTCCGAGCAGAATGACAGGAATAGTGAACATGCAATGAATTACCCTGTGGTTGGTTGGGGTTTAACATCGCTTTCCACAATTAGGCGAAAACACGACTGTCAGTTTTATTGGTGGAAGAAAGCCCACATGGAACCCACTCAATCCATTAATCATTAACAGTGATGTCGGAATATGGTAACCAGTGGGCATCCCGTGTGGAGAAACCACCAACCCAGCCCAGTAAAGCCTACTTTTGACAAATTTGTGGGGGTGGGGGAAATATCTCTCTTAAACCCCCCCCCCCCCCCAACCGGTTCCTACGCCACTGTTCTAATCTGAGTTCAATAATGTAATGTCCAGTTTTATTCAGATTACATCGGTTGCTCCCATCATGGATAAACTAACGATGAAATATGAGCAAATTATTGGGGGGGGGGGGCTGCAGCCCCCCCCTCCCCCCCAGCACCCCCCCCGGTTCCGACGGGCCTGCATGCATTCTGTCAAAGGGAGTGAAATTGTAGAAAATATGTTCACAAAGAGGACAAGTTGCAGTACAGTCGCTGTGGACGGGTTGTAATACACGTGTGGACAGTAATGTCCACTCGTGCGTTTACCAGTCAATAAAAATCATCATCTATAAAATTTTAATTGAAGCACGGGGTTGTACCTGGTGCTTCATTGTTTATTAAATTTATGGTGATTATACCTATAGTTAGTGTTTGGCATCAAATATTATTGTATCCGTGGAAATATTGCACATCCATGGAAAGTGAGCAGTACACAGCCACTGTACTGTATTTGTTTCAAGTATATAATATACTCTTTGATGTTTAATATATTTGTGATAGGCTGGGTCCAAAGTACTCCGTACTGGTAGTACTCGAGTACCACTTTTTTGATAAAATACTCAATACTTGCCAGCCCAGATTTGTGTGTGTGTGGGGGGGGGGGGGGGGGGAGGGCAAATGAAAAGCAAAAAAACATTTCATCTGAAGGACAGACAGACATGCAGTAACAAATTTGGGAAGCCTACATAAAAGACTAACTTAAAATGAAAAATATAGATAGAAGAGCCAGGGCAATGTTGTCAAACAAAAAACAAACAAGAGCCCCCAGAGGGCCTGATGGCATTCACCTGACATGGTAGCCTAAATATCAACCCAGGGAATTTATTTGAACATTTAATTGCATCTGCCCCTCATAAGAAAAGCATATACAAAATATCAAAAGATTCTGACTGGTGGATCTAAAAAAAAAAGGATTTTTAAAGAATATTCCTCATACTGAACTAAGTTATAATTCAGGCTCCCACAGAGAGCCCAAATGTGAACCCAAGAACTTGGCTTGAATAAATTTGAATCTCACATCCCTACGGATGCTACTATATACCAATATCAAAAGATTCTGACTACTGGATTTTAAAGAATATTCCTCTTATTGAACTAAGTTGTAATTTGGACTCCCACAGGGAGCCCAAATATGAACCTGGGGACTTGGCTCGAACAAACTTGAACCTCTCCCCTCTAAGGATGCAGCATCCCAAATATCAAAATATTCTGAAGAGTGGATCAAAAGAAGATTTTTAAAAAATATTCCTCATATTGCACTAATCTAATCATAGAGAGTCCAAATATGGACCCAGGGATTTGATTTCAACAAACATGCGAATAAATCTTCCAAAGATGTTATATGCAAAATATGAAAGCCTTTGGAGCAGTGGTATGGGAGAAGAAGATTCTTTAATGTTTTTCCCATTACTAAAATGATGACTCCGCATAAGTCCTGGAAAACTTCCCTATGATAAAACTGATGGCAATTTTTTTTTACCATTCTTTTCGGCTGTTCGCAAGGAAGCTTCACACAAAATAAAAATTCTCAGTGCCATGTAGTTTTGAAGACATGGACGTTTTAAATTTTTTCTATATTTAGATCCTGCAGTTCCCACAAGGGCAACCGGAAAATGTTTTGGCATAAATTAGGTACTTACCTGTACAACCCAATAAGCCCATCATATCAAATTTGCTTCAAATCAGCCTCTCAATTTGGAAAATAGAAATTTTGGTACAATTCGGGCTCCTACAGGAAGTCCAAATATGAACCCTGGGACTTGGCTTTAACAAACTTATATCTCACCTCCCTAAGGATACTGTATATATCAAAATATTCTGACTGCTGAATGTGAAGAATACTTTTGAAGAATATTCCTCATTTTGAACTAAGTTATAATTCACGCTCCCACAGTGAGCCCAAATATGAACCCAGGGACTTGGCGTAAACAAATTTGAATCTCCCCCCCCCCCCACCCCTCCCCCTGTAAGGATGCTGCACACCAAACATCAAAACAGTCCGACTACTGGATCTGAAAAAGTCTTTTAAAGCAAATTCCTCATTTTGAACTAAATTATAATTCAGGCTCCCACAGTGAGTCAGGGTTTCACAAATATATTTTTGTGGGATCCATTTCCAACATGTGTCTTAATCACATGAATTATGCTTATTTATCTTCAAATACATAGATTGTTAGATTGTTGAACCACCACATCAAAGGCTATTATAGTAATCATGTTTATAGAAATTAATTAGATTTAATATGGTTAACTGATTAATCGACTAACCAATGATCAATATCTTGAATGATAAAAAAATAGGTCGATGAAATCGTCAGATGTGTACCCATACGCGCAACTAGTAGAAAGCTGTATGACGGAGGGCTACCACGGATGCCGACATTATGTACACCATACAAGGTATGGGTACATATAGAAATGGATTGGAGGAGTGTCTAATTTGACGGATAAAGGGTTAATATATCCGGATCAAATTATCAGATTTACATAAAAAACTATACAGCACAGCACACCAGTAACCTGAATAAATATATAAAGTAACATGACAATCGGATTGATATTTTTTGAGTTATCTCATGCCAAAGGGATTGGAGGAATTTTCAATTTGAAGGATAAAGGGTTAATATCTCAGGATTAAATTATCAGATTTACACCAAAAACTATACAGCTCAGCACATCAGTAACCTGAACAAAAATATAAAGTAACTTGACAATCCAATCAATATTTTTCAAGTTATCGAATGCCAAAGGGATTGGAGGAATTTTCAATTTGAAGGTTAAAGGGTTAATATCTTGGGATCAAATTATCAGATTAACACCAAAAATTATACAGCTCAGCACATCAGTAACCTGAACACAATTGTAAAGTAACTTGACAATCCAAGCAATATTTTTCAAGTTATCAAATGCCAAAGGGATTGGAGGAATTTTCAATTTGAAGGATAAAGGGTTAATATCTAAGGATTAAAATAACAGATTAACACTAAAAACTATACAGCTCGGAACATCAGTAACCTGAACACAAATATAAAGTAACTTGACAATCGAAGCAATATTTTTCAAGTTATCAAATGCCAAAGGGATTGGAGGAATTTTCAATTTGAAGGATAAAGGGTTAATATCTCAGGATTAAATTATCAGATTTACACCAAAAACTATACAGCTCGGCACATCAGTAACCTGAACAAAAATATAAAGTAATTTGACAATCCAAGCAATATTTTTCAAGTTATCGAATGCCAAAGGGATTGGAGGAATTTTCAATTTGAAGGATAAAGGGTTAATATCTTGGGATCAAATTATCAGATTAACACCAAAAACTATACAGCTCAGCACATCAGTAACCTAACACAATTGTAAAGTAACTTGACAATCCAAGCAATATTTTTCAAGTTATCAAATCCCAAAGGGATTGGAGGAATTTTCAATTTGAAGGATAAAGGGTTAATATCTCAGGATCAAATTATCCGATTTACACCAAAAACTATACAGCTCGGCACATCAGTAACCTGAACACAAATATAAAGTAACTTGACAATCCAAGTAATATTTTTCAAGTTATCGAATGCCAAAGGGATTGAAGAGATTTTCAATTTGAAGGATAAAGGGTTAATATCTCAGGATCCAATTATCAGATTTACACCAAAAACTATAGAGCTCGGCAAATCCGTAACCTGAACATAAATATAAAGTAACTAGACAATCCAAGCAATAATTTTCAAGTTATCGAATGCCAAAGGGATTGGAGGAATTTTCAATTTGAAGGATAATGGGTTAATATCTAAGGATCAAATTATCCGATTTACACCAAAAACTATACAGCTCGGCACATCAATAACCTGAACACAAATATAAAGTAACTTGACAATCCAAGCAATATTTTTCAAGTTATCGAATGCCAAAGAAATGGATATGGACGCCGGATGGACAGACGGACGGACATTCTAATAAATGGGTACTTAGGTGACTATTTTTACGGGACTACAATAAAATGCATGTCCATTATACTAAAACAAGTGATTTGGGGGAAAATTTTTGGGGTGGTACCAAACCCTGACCCTACCCTTTACTGACCCTAACCCTACACCCCCCACCCTCTATTCTAAACCCCACCCTAGACTAATGAAAATGGCTATTTTTTTAGGGTACATTATCATAAAATGCATGTCCTTTCTATTAAAACAACTTTTTGGGAAAAAAATTTTTGGGGTAGTAGCAAACCCTAACCCTACCCTTTACTGACCATAACCCCACCCCACCCCAACTCTAAACCCCACCCTAGAAAATTGGGATTTACTTGTGGGACTAGCCACCTAAATCGCAGTAGTCACCTAACCCCCGTTTATACCGAAAATTAGCCCCCCCCTAAGTAGTCATTTATGAGTGTGGATGGACGGATGGACGGACAGACGGACAAAGGATGGACGAATGACGGATGGTCACCCCGGATGCCGGCATTCTGTGTACCATACATGTATGGGTATACATAAAAAGTAATTGATCAGTTAACCGTTACTTTTGAAGTACGGTACTATATGGCAGGGTATTTGATGGCTGGATTCACATCGCAAAATGCTATACAAAAATGTCCAATTGCTAACCATTTTTCTTTCATATTGGGTAAGCTAAAATTCACTATTTATCATCACTTTTTGAAACCAAGATGGAAACTGCTAATCAAATTTTTAAAAACAAAAAATACAATGTATGGGTTAACTATGGAACAAACTTGCTCCAAAACAGGCAAACATTGTTACACTGGCCCACATCAATTGCATGAGACAGAGAAATGCATGCGAGTTACGTGCCAAAATACTTGTTCACTTGCATGATGATTATACTGTATCAGCTAAAAACGGTCATTCTCAACCCTTCACCAAATGCAGGTAGCAGACAATACTTGCACAAGAAATTCTTGAATTACTAAAGATTTTCAATGTTTGTCTCAAAAACATAGCTTATGCCCCCCCCTATTGGAACAAGCTCAATGAGCTTGTTCCAATGAGGGGTCATAAGCTATGTTTTAAGACAAAAATTGAAAATATAAAATTTGAATGGACATGTTTGTATATGGCGCTGCCAGGTTTTGTCCATTATGTTGAGTAAAGTTTTAATTATATAAATGGTCAATGGTACAGCAATTATTCAGCTACCTATTGGGGCAAGTGATTAATCAGTTAACCAAGGTTAACCCATGCGATTAATCAATCACGAAAACCCTTTAATCGTTTCAGCTCTAAAATTAATTTAATTTTATTAAATTTTATCTGATGAAAAAATGCTTATATTTTGGGGGGAATGGTAAATATGGATCTTCTTAACAAGCATTTGCAAGAACATCACAGGAATGAAATCACCGTTCTCGCAATTTGCGGAACACTGGTGAGCAAAAATATAGGCTTGGCTTGAAGAAACTTAAATCTCACCCGCCTAATGATGGTGCATAGCAAATATCAAAAGATTCTGATTGGTGGGTCTGAAGAAAAAGATTTTTAAAGAATATTCCTCATACTGCACTAATTTCAACATTTGGACTCCCATAGAGAGCCCAAATATGGACCCAGGGATCTGATTTCAATAAACGTGTAAAAAAATCTTCCAAAGATGGTATATGTGAAATTTGAAAGGTTTTGGAGGAGTGAATTGGGTGAAGAAGAGTCTTAAATGCTTTCTCCATTACCCACAGTGTTACAGAATGCTGACTAAGCACTTTTTCCAAGTCCTGAAAAAGTACCCCATGACAGACCTGACAGAAATTTGCTTAGACCATTCCATTCTGTTGGTCCCAAGGAAGCTTCACACCAAATAAGAATTCTCAGTGCCACGTAGTTTTGGAGATATGTGCGTTTTGAATTTTGTTCTATTTTTAGCTCCTGCGGTTCCCATGGGGGGATGGGAAAATATTTTGGGGCATAAATTAATTACTTATGATCAAATAAACCCACAAATTAAATTTGGTTCAAATCAGCCTCTTGGTTCGAAAAACAGAAATTTTGGGCAGGCCGAAAATACTTGCCCTCCAATAATGAAGGCAAATAAAGACCCACAAACTTCTTTTGAACACAACTGAGTCTACACCTCAAAAGGAAGCAGCACACCACATATCAAATCTCTGCTACTCCTGGTTCACGAGAAGATTTTTTAAGATTTAGGCAAAATTTTTGGGCATGGCCCTACTGAGGGCCAGGGCAACTTGATTTAACCAAAATCAAAATGCAATGCCATAACAAACAAGCATCTCAAATTTCACCTAATGATTAATCGGTTCAGCAGTTTTGGAGAAGACGCAAGCACCAAGTTCACGGACGACGGATGGCGAGTGATCAATACACCTCACCCCGACTGAAAGTCAGGTGAGCTAAAAACTCAGTGGACCTTGAGTGCTGCAGTTGGGCAAGACGCTTGGTTCAAGGAGAGAAGAAACTTGTAGCTGCTGGCTTTCGAAAGTGTTGTTAAAACCCAATAAATAAATAAACAAGAGGCCCCACAGGGCCTGAAGCGCTCACCTTGAACAGAACATGATATAAACAGAGAACAGAACACGATATAAGAGTCCAAGAATGAATCTACATTAAACAATCCATCTCCATAGGATACACTGCATATCTTTGAGCCCCTCTGGAGTGACAAAAACAGTCCAAGCATCATGCCTTTTCTTTAGTTGATATGATGTAAAATGTGGAGCTCCCCTCTCAAGCCCCTTGATACAACCTATGTAGATTACTCTTCACCTCTAGAGGGTACTGAATAAAAATTGTCTAATTCTTCAGCTACTTGGCCAATTCTGGCTCCTATAGGGAGCTCAAATATCAACCCAGGCACTCGATTTGAACAAAGTTGAATCTGATCTCCTTAGAGATGCTGTATACCAAATATGAAAGCATTCTGACTGGTGGATCTGAAGAACAAAATTTTAAAGAAATTTCCTCATACATGTATTGCACTGAGTTCAAATTTGGGCTACCATAGGGAGCCCGGAATGTGAATCCCCCCTCCCCCTTAGAGATGTTGTATACCAAATACGAAAGCATTCTGACTGGTGGATCTGGAGAAAAAGATTTTTAAAAAAACTTCCCCATATAGCCCTAAGTTAAAATTTGGACTACCAAAGGAAGCCAAAATATTAACATATGGACTTGGTTTGAACAATCTTGAATCTGACCATCATAACAATGAGGGTACCAAACCTAAAAAAATTCTGACTCATGGTTCTGAAGAAGATTTTTAAAGAAAATTCCCCATAAAATTTGGACTCCTGCATTGAGTCCAAATATGAATGAATGGGCTTCATTTTAACAAACTTGTATCTGACCCCTCTATGGATGGTGTACACCAAATATCAAAAGATTCTGAACACTGGTTCTTGAGAAAAGATTTTCTAAAATGTTTGCAAAAATGCTGCGCCAACATTATTCTGATGCCCTCTGCAGAACTCTCTAACAACAACAGAGGGCATTTTTTTACCATTCAATTCTACTGGTCCTAAGGATGCTTCATACCATAACAGTTCTATGTTCCAAGTGGTTTGGGAAACATGGGAGTTTGAAAACATTTCTATTTTTCACTCCTGGGGTTCCCATGGGGATGCTGGGGGGGGGGGGGGGTTGCATGAGGCAAGTATTTATGACCCAATTTTACCACATACTGAATTTCATTCAAATCGGACCATCGGTTCAGAAAATGAAAATTTTGGGTAGTACCAAAAATCTAACCACTGCCATTATAAAGCCAAATAATGCTTCACAAAGTACGTTTGAACACACGTGATTCTACATCTCAAAAGGCAGTTCCATAACGAATATCAAGTCACTGTACCCACTGGTTCATAAGATTTTAAAAATATTTTGGGAGCATTTTACCCCACCCCCTCCCTATGGGGCTGGGCATGTATTACAAAAATGTAATACCCCTTTGGTACCATTACTCACTCAAACTTTAACTTGAATTGACCAAAACATGGTGTTGATGGATGACAGACGGATGGACAATGGACGGAGAGTGATTAGATATGCCCTGCTTGACTTTGTCGAAGTGAGTTAAAAAAAAAAAAATTAAATGGTTCATGTCCGATATTTTACCCACGTTATTAAAATTGATAAATTTGTCACTGGAGTGCAACAAGGTATATGCTATATATAGCATTGCAAAGCCTTCTGGCACTCAAGCGATGGAATACTCCGAATACACCGCCACCCATGCTATTCTGTAGATTATCAGGCCTAAAACAAACCAAAAACATGAACTTATGCATGAATATTATTACAATGAATACACTGTCTTACACAAAGGAATACCACACAATCCAGTGTAGACTGATTACAAAAAGTCCTCCGTAGTGGAAGGGCAATTTTAACAAACATACAGGCCCAAATACGCTCCATACACAGTGTAAAAATTCCACAAAATTAATAAACATTTATGTATGTTTATTAGGAATTAGGAGTATTGTAATTAAAAGTAAATTGTGTGGTTGTTCATAACTTATATTACTTTGTTATCAGGTGTTAAAAAATATTAATATTTGTAAACACACCCACCCATTTAGATTACTCCCTGCTTATAGCAGTGACACAGACATACAATACAGTTGCTGGTCATAATCCTTGCATGGGCAGTGCATGATGTCCAGGTAATAGAAAATCATCATCAATAAAATTTTAATTAATGAAGCACTGAATTGTATCCTGTGGTTCATTAATTAAATTTTTGCTGATTATTGCTGTAAACAATGTTTGAAAACTAATATCATTGCATCCGCAGAAATATTGCCCATCCACGGAAAGTGACCAGTCCAAGGCTGCACAGTCAGAGTCAAGGTAATTGTGTTTTACTGTCTTTAATTTCAAATTTTGTTTGTTTTGTTTTTTGTTTTTTTTTTTGGGGGGGGTGCACCAGACCCCCTCCACTGATGAGAGGGTCACACACCCTCTTGTCCTCACTCCTATCTCACTGCTATGTGGCTCAGGTGATTCTGTGCATCATATTCTTTATGACTCCCACTAGATACATGTATTACTCTTGCCCCTACATGTAACTTTGATATCCTGGCTAAGCACCAGTATAATGGTAAACTAACATCAAATTGTGTGCTTATGTACATGTACAGTAGCTAACATATTGGAATAGTATAATGTGCTTTGTCAGAAACTTGATCAAGTATTGATGACAAACAACAATTTATCTTATCTTATCCTGGTGCCAGTAATAAACAGTGTAAAAATTCCACAAATTTTTACACTGTTTATTACTGGCACCAGGTTTTTTCAGCTATTAGCTAACATAAAATTGTGTGCATCATGAAAATTATTTTGTTACTACCTGTTAAAAATTACTGTTTCTTGTTTTGCTCTTTTAGAAAAAGAAATCGCTCCTTTTCTGGCAGGCATACTAAACACCGAGGTAAACTGAGGGATACCAAGGAGAATGAAAACAGGAGAGAAACGGGTATGCGGTGGTGTGTTCTTTTTATTATTTATTTATTGGTGTTTAAAGTCACATTTATCTGCACAACAGCTTATTGTGACCATGGCAGTTTTATGGATGGAGGAAACTAGAGTACCCCAGGAGAACCACTGAGCATACTACACAAGCACGGTTAGCCTTGTTCGAAGACAGGTGCACCAAGAACATGCAGTATGCCTTAGTACACAGCATACCTTGCCCCCACATGGGTAGTGGGGGTGAAGTGTCTTGCCCAAGGACACAAAGCTGATGCCGCAGGTGGAATTCGAACCGAGGATCTCTCAGCTTGCAGTCTGCACCTCTACCTACTGAGCTAATGCATCCCTGATGGTGTATTCTGATTATGTAAATAGATTTAAGCAGTACTAGTATGTGGTTGGTTTTAATGCCATATTTGAGAATTATGGGTGCTGAAGTAATAAGAGTGCGCTGAAAAATCTTCCCTTTGGTATTTAGTAGGTAGCTTGGTAATGGTAAGTGACTTCACCTCAGTAAGCAACAGTGTGAAAGCTGGCAGCCATCTTTAATATCGCGCCGCACCCAAAAACACTTGTTCTCATCCCAAGGTGATAACAAAGGTACCCAAGAAGTTTCATGAAGATTGGTTCATAAATACAGCCTCCAGCCTTAGCGTATCGACATGTGCACTTACAGTGTATAAGTAGCACTGAATAAATCAAAGGTCATCTAATTTGCATAATTTCTGCAAGAGAAAAAAACCTGTATTATACCGTATTTTTTGTGATGTATTCCATGTTACTAAACATTCATACAAAAATTTATTCAAATCAGAACTTTCATGCAGAAGTTCTGTACAAAAAACTGATTGCACTAATTTTGGTACAAAATGGTTGCTAGTAGCCATCTTGAATTTCGAACTGCACCCAAAAAAACTCGCTCTCATCCCACGGTGATAACAAAGGTACCCAAGACGTTTCGTAAAGATCGGTTCATAAATACGGCCTCTAGCCTGAGCCGTATAGAAGTTGTGTACAAAAAACGGATTGTACCTAATTTGGGTACAAAATGGCCACTGGCAGCCATCTTGAATTTTGGATCGCACCCCAAAACACTCGTTCTCGTCCCGAGGTGATAACAAAGGTACCCAAGAAGCTTGGTGAAGATCGGTTCATAAATACAGCCCCTAGCCTGAGCCATATTGACATGTGAACTTACTGTGTATAAGTAGCACTGAATAAATCAAAGTTTGTCTAATTTGCATAATTTCTGTACAAGAAAAAATCCTGTATTTTTGTGATGTATTCCATGTTACTAAACAATCATACACAAATTTATTCAAATCAGAACTTTCATACAGAAGTTCTGTACAAAAAACTGATTGCAGTAATTTCAGTACAAAATAGCTGCCGGCGGCCATCGAGAATTTTGGACTCCCCCCCCAAAACACTCATTCTAACCCCATGGTGATAACAAAGGTACCCAAGAAATTTTGTAAAATCGGTACATAAATACGGCCTCTAGCCCAAGTTGTATAGAAGTTCTGTAAAAAAACTGATTGTATCTAATTTCGGTACAAAATGGCCACTGGTAGCCATCTTGAATTTTGGGCTGCACCCAAAAACACTCATTCTCATCCCAAGGTGATAACAAAGGTACGCAAGAAGATTCATGAAGATCAGTTCATAAATACAGCCTAGCCGAGCCGTATTGACATGAGCACTTACTGGGTATCCATGTAAGTAGCACTGAATAAATTAAAGTTCATCCAATTTCCATAATTTCAGCATGAGAAAAAACCCTTTATTATATGTGATGTACTCCATGTTACTAAACATTCATACAAAAATTTATTCAAATCAGAACTTTCATACATAAGTTCTGAACAAAAAACTGATTGCACTAATTTCTGTACAAAATGGCTGCTGGAGGCCATCTTGCATTTTGGACTGCCCCCAAAAACACTCGTCCCACGGTGATAACAAAGGTACCCAAGAAGTTTCGTAAAGATCGGTTCATAAATAAAGCCTCTAGCCCGAGCCGTATTGAATTGTTGTTCCCAAACAGACGGACAATGGGCTATGACATAACCTTAAATATGACTATGTCAAAGCTGAGCTAAAAATGGGGAGTATCCAGAGTATCACAAAACAAAAACCTATTTGTAAAGGACTCCCCCTTTCAAGGACAGTCTGACAGCATTGGCATTCACCACCATGCTGCCCTGAGGCTGCATTTTGAATTCCTGTGTTTGTTGTTCTTATGAAATATTATTTTATTATTATCAGTTATGGTACAAATATGGTACCGAGAGCACACTTTCAGGAACCGTTGATGTCTGATAGCGACTGTGTGTCAGTGTGTGAGGTGCACACATACTTTTGGGGTTCTGTACACCACATCCTTTATTTTGCTATATAATTTGTGTAAATTTATTTGCAATTTATAGAATTTCAGACTTGGAAATTTCATAGTATTGTTTTTGACTTAGTTATGGTGCTTTATAAGAAATGGGCAATTTAGTTTGAAAAAAGGGGTTCATGAAGATTCAGTCACAGAAAGATTCAGCCCTCATACTTTTTCTGAGAATATTCAGTCTCAGTCGTGGTCGCTTGTCATCACCTCTGCGGTCAAAACCTCACAGAAATTTTTTTTTTAAATATTCTATGCATTTTTTCTGTTGTTTTATTTTAAGGATTTATGATTACTAATTATGACAAAATTACAAGTGGGATATGAGACAAACCTTAATGAAGCTGGAACTAAAAAAAAAATAGGGATCTGCGAATCACAAATTTCTTTTCGAATTGAATCTCGAATCGAATCATGTCTCTGATATCGACATCGAATTGAATCCCAAATCGAATCTTAAAAGACAAGTTATTTCATATTGCATCAAACGGAAGTTACGGAACACTGTGATGACCCTTATACGACGGAGTGAACACCTTAAACACCAATAACTAAATATTCTCTGTAGCACCGTCGCTGAAACAGCTAGGCCTATTGTCCATAGTTTTAGTTTTGAAGGCCTAACTTGTTACTATTCACATTCTTAAGAACGTGAATAGTAACAAGTTAAGCCTTCAAAAACCAAAACTATGGATAATGTTCTGGGCCAAATTCACACCTTATCTAACAATTAAACATTGTCAATTACTCAAATAAATAGGAATTGAGCCTACATGAATGAATTTTCTAATGACAGTTTTATCCTATTTTTGTTGGAAATGTAACAAATTGAAGTTAGTATGAGAGATTCGAAAAAATCGAATCCTGAGACTGATTCAGGATCGATCCCGAAGCATACGTATGGTATCGATATCGAATCGAATCTCGAATATTCGCAGGACCCTAAAAAAAACCTTCACAAAACAAGCTGAGAGGTTCTCAGCTCGAATCCCAATTGTGGCAACTGAAATAAGGCGTACTGCACATCGATGATGCACTTGTCTTCAACCAATGCTAACCCTGCTTGCTTGGAGTAACAATGTTGAGAAGCCTGACAGTTGCTTGTCACTGTTGCTCGGTGGTTCTCTACGGGTGCTCTGGCTGGGTTCCTCCCCCAGTAAAACTGTTGGGTGGCCCTGGCTGTAAAAACTGTTGTTAAACCCAATAAATAAAGAAATCAAATTTGCTGAATCCAAGACCTTTGAATGATGGTTTTGATTGGGGTGTGTGTGGGGGGCATGGGGGGGGGGGGGTGGTTATACAGTGGTGCCCACTTAATTGGATATATCTTAATTGCATATCCCTGTTAATAGAATGTAATTTCCCAACACAAAACCATTTACCATGCCTCCAGTACAAATTTGACCTGGTAATTGAATATAGGTTATAGAGTAATCTGTTAATTGAATAAAAAATCTTGTAACATGTTGAGAAATTGCCCTGACTCTTCCCAGCTTTCCTTTGTTATAGACCAATTTGGCCTCAGTACATTCAATACAGGCATTTAATCTATTATATCTTGTTTGACAGAGCTCATGGAGCTCTGTCAAACAAAATATAATGGAATAAATGCTAAGTTTATCTCTGGAATACAGGAAAGTGACACAATCCCTGTTAATTGAATACTCCTGCTAATTGAATAATGTTATTGGGAAAGTGGCTCTTCAATTAACAGGGTTCCACTGTACAGCAAACTGAGCAAAAACAAATATCACAAACTAATAATGAAACTATGTACTTGTGAAATTTTCATGTGGTCATTCTACAACATGTTTTAGCTGGTACTATACAGTTTTGAAGGTTAAAGGGCTCAGTAGTTAGAGGTGTAGGCTGCAAGCCAAAGGGTCCCCTACCAAATCCCACCTGCGACAACCACTTTGTTTCCTTGGGCAATGCACTTCATTCCCATTGCCCACGTAGTGCCATTGCGTACCAAGGCATACTGCATGTCAATCGTACACTTGTCTTCAACCAATGCTAACCCAGCTTGTGTGCTGTTTGTACGTTAGATGTTTGTAATTGCTCAATGGTTCTCTCTGGCTTTTCCCATCTGTAAAACTGTCTGACATGAAGTGACCCTGGCTATCGAAGTGTCATTAAACCCCAATAAATAAATCAATAAGAATCATGTGTCCCTATTCTGGAGAACAGTTCGGGGCAAATTGCCAAAGGATGGTTTGGGTTAGATTAGTATCCAGTTTGGGTCAAATTGTTGGAGGACAGTTTGGAAACAATTCTCATGAATTCCAGTCACTTTGGCCACAAGTCATTTCGGTCCCAGTCATTACGGCCGCAGGTCAATTCAGCCCCAATATACCAGGTCATTTCGGCCTCTTTAAATATTTTCAAATATTGTTTGAATTTTAACATTTTTCTATTTAATTAATTTTCAACATTTATATCTCTCAATTAGATATTCAGGTAAACATATGATATATGTCTAGTAGATTTTCTTTCACGATGAATAAATAAAAGAAAAGTTTCAGCACGTCGAAGGTGCACAGCACATGGACTATGTGGGATTTGAAATCCCTTGCGACCTGAATAATTGTATTTGCTTATGAATCTACGACAGCCGGAAGCGAGGGTCAGTAATGTTATTTGGTTTGAGTGTATGCCTTGGAAGTGGGGTACTGGGGTCAGACCCCCGTGGACAGCGAACTGGAAGGGGACTAGGAATTGCGCATAACTACAAGGATTCTGCTCTGTGTTTTAGAAAATGTGGACATATTTATGGTAGTATCAAAATCGCAGTTTGGTGGTTGTTTCAGAAAAAAGAAAAGAAAAAGAAACCCTGTGAACCTCAAACTGGAAGGTGACTAGGAATTGTGCATAACAATATGAATGAATGACTGCATATACTTTGCAAAATTTCAAAGTAAAATAATTTCTCTTACTTATACAGATAGCATCTTAAATGTATGTAAAATTGAACACATGGATAATTTTTAATGTTGTGTATAACTTTTCTGTACACTGTGTAAATACAAATAACTGAACATTACTTAATACATGCAATTACCCATTATTTCTAAACATGAACTATGCACTGATCTTTATACATGTAGATCTCTACACTTAAAATGGTGCCGAAATAACCAAGGGAGCGAAGTGACTAGGGCAGAGATGACTTTGAGGTTGAATTGACCAGAGGATGAAATGACTTGGAGCCGAAGTGATTGGATACCATTCTAACAGATGAGAGACCTTAATAAAAGGCTTAATTATTACAGAACACATTGAATGTGAATTTACTGCAGAGATAATTGCTCGACGATATACATTGTATTAATATTTTTCAATAAATATTGAACAATCTATTAATATTTTTTTTAAGAATTATTTTCAGGAGTTAAAACGAATATCATAGCGTATCTAAAATATCCTAACAGATGTGTACTGCTTTTCTTTTGGACGAATCTTCCTTGGGCCTAGTTCTCCCCAGGCCGAAGATTCCCCCAGTTCCCGAAAAAAGATGACATGCCATTTTCAATGGCGGTAAGTATCCAAAAGGGTTATTATTTTCCATTTTTTAGTGTTTGAAACTACGAAGCACTGTTCAGAAATACAGATGCACCAAAAAGTAACACATTATTACTTTGTTTTGGTTTCTAACGGGACTGAAAGCAACCTGTCAGTATCACTTTTTCAAATTACACCCATTTCGTCTGCTAACCAAATCGTCCGCTGCAATTTTAACCAAGTCATCCTCTACAATTATACCCAACACGTCTGAAACTCGTTCGCTGGGGGAAAGTATTCATGTATTGTATCTTGAATCATTTTTTATTTATTTATATAATAATTTTATTGTATACTCTATTGTATATTACCTATTGTAATATATCTTAATGTACCTCCATTGTAATATATCTTAATGTACCTCCTTGCATTAAATTTCATATACAGTACGTGGAGAGTGGATTGTAACTATATCACCCATGGAGTGGGGTTATCACCCAAACTATAACTTTCGTATTTTGTATATACCGATTAAAAACACAACCAATGTTTCAGCCAATGGGCCTCCGGGTTTAACCCGGAGGTCCATTGGCTAAAACTTTGCTTATTCTTGTTATGCTTTGCAACAAATTTGCAATTATTGCATGGGTGGAATCTCCACTCTGTGGGTGATTTAGTGATAATACACTCTCCACGTACTGTACGTGTGAAATTCTGAAAACAGAAATGTCAGAACAAAATAAACTATCCAGCCATTAAATAAATTTTAATTACTGTTTATTCAATGGATTACCTATAATAATTATATTATTACAGTAAAAGTTCTTAAAGTATATGTACGTTATATTAAGTTCCACAACATAATCTTATAATTTTGCAATTTTTCATTGAAGAGCTCCACCGGCACCTTACAGTGAATGACTGCAAAATTATAAGTAGAAGTATTATAAGAATTAATTATATTAAGAAATGCAACAAAATTTGTTATATTAAGTTCTGCAACATAATCTTATAATTTTGCAATTATTCATCGAGGCGCACCGTCGCTTTACAATAATAGCAAAATTATTAGCAAATGTATTATAAGAATTAATTATATTAAGAAACGCATCAAAATTTATGGTTTATTAAATTCTGCAACATAATCTTATAATTTTGCAATTATTCTTGGAAGAGCACCGGCACTTTACAATGAATAATCACAAAATTATTAGCAAATGTATTATAGGAATTAATAATATTAAGAAACGCATCAAAACGTGTTATAATTATATTAAGAAATGCATCAAAACTTGTTATATTAAGTTCTGTAACATAATCTTATAATTTTGCAATTATTCCAGGGGGGGGGGGGGGATCCTGGGGGCACCAAAAATTTGCAAGACGTGATGTGGGGGTGGGTGAGTCTCTTGAGTGCACCAAAAATGTGCATTTCCAACTTGTGCAATTTTTTGCATTTTTTAAAAACATATCATTATATCAGCCAATATACGACATCATTTGTGTTTCACACCTTAAAGATGATGTACATCACACTCTTAACATAAATACAACATCAGGAGGCTTTATATGTTGGGGAAATGTCACACGTTAGTAGGGGGTGGGTGTCGTGTTCGAAATGTAAAAAATGTACAGACAATATTTTCCTTGACATTATGACAAGCGGACGACTCGGCTTGGGGACGAAACGTCCGTATACCCTTTTTTCAAGCAAACTTTTCCTTTACAACACCTTCACATTTGGAGAAATTCAAAAACTGAGTTTCTGTTCATCTTGATATTTCACGAGATACATGTCAATGCATGTCTGTATACAACAGCACCAATATAACATTTATCCGTTATAAACTTATATTATCGGTTATATGTACGTTTTTTTCGATTGAGGTTGTCACTGGCAGACAAGCTGCAACGAAATCAGGACTGAGAGTTCGATCTGAAATGACGAGAACATCAGCTGAGCATATTGACAAACCTCCAGAAGGACAGAACTCGAGTAATAATAATAACACTTTGACCGGCCGCTGATTTGTCGCGGTTCTCGGATGAGAAGGCCTGGTTACCCCTGAAGTGTAGATATGTAGGCCAATGTATCACGCAAAGCTTTGAGGCGAATGAAGTTGCAACAGAGTACATTTGATTCCTAGAGGGGGCAGGCCAATTGCAATTGTATGGGCAATTCGACAGCGGAAGTTACGTAGTTTTTTCACTGAAATTTACTGTCCACTTCAAAAATCACATTGACGGCTATAGAGAATTCTGTTCTGGAACACATTTATCTGACTGGCTATGTGGAACCCTTTGCGGGCCTACGGCCCGCTTGGGGTTCCTATAAATGCTTAGCATTCTCCACCGTGGCTTTCAGTAAATCCTCTACAGGAACTCCTCGAGCTCGCGCCACTTGCACAGCGACATCCCCAATGAACCTCGGTGTCAGGGTAAGATCCCTCGGTCCGACGCTCCATCCGAAATAGGGAGAATCAGTTTCAAGTAATATTTTGTCATTTGGAATCATTTTCAGTGCAGCTTTTTGATCAGCGTCGAACCGAGTAACCCCACCAGTGAATCCAAAGAAACAGTTCGGAAATGACCGCTCCCGTCTCCGGAATTGATATGGTGCCCCAGAAAAACAGTGAAGATGAATTTTCTGGGCTGGGGCACAATATGTCCTGACCAGCCCCAAAGCATTAAAACTTACATCCGCTGCAATATTATCGCCAGCTGGTCCCCTAATGTGCAGAATGAGTGGTTTGTCAATCCGGGGCAATGAAAGTAATTGCCTCAGCTTATCCTCCTGTAGACGCCACGTATCAACAGGCTCCGTCCTGTCCAACCCAATCTCCCCGAAAGCTGCCACTCCAGGCTGCGACATGAGCTCAGCCAACTGCTGAAATCGATCAGATGTCAGCAGGCCAATTCGCTTAGGATGAGCTCCTACCGCTACACTCCATCGCGAACTCCCAGAAACAGAAACCGGGTATTCATCAGGATCACAATATACATCTACACCACCCAGGACGTTCACCTCCAAACTTGGTCGAAATGATGGACAGTACGCCATCACTTCCTCAATGAAGGCACGTGAAGATTTTCCCCACAGAGCTTTCCTGGTTCTGCCAAGATGAAAATGGCTGTCAATGGCATCAAATATCTTTACAGACTCCGGCACACTTTGACGCATCTGTTCTATTGGTGGTGGTGGAAATGGTGGACATAATAATGGAGGAGTTGTCAGTGATGTCTGTCCAAACATGAATGGTGGCGTGAAGAAAACTGGTGGAAAACCAGGTGGTGGTATAACTGATGATAATTTGATACTGGTAGCCACTCTCTCAGTTTCTGCTTCCACAAGTCTGACTGCCTTATCACCCTTGTCAATGGCCTTGATTTTTTTCAAGGGTGAACATATAAATTTCTCTGAAGGCTCCTCCCTTGACTTTGAGGCTGAGGTCTCCACCATCTGCTCATTTCTCCTTTTCCTCTGCTGCCGGCGTTCAATCCATGCATCATGACCCACCGCTCCTTCACCAATCTTACTAAATTCCTCTCGCTGCTGATGGGTCATATGATTCAACAAATATGCTATAACTCTATAATGGATTAAAACAGCCGTTGAGTTAGGCGGATGAAGGCTGAATATTTTTGGCTGCTTCCAATTATTGTCTTGACATAATTCCACCATATTCTTTTCCATGGTTGGGTCAATTCGGCATTCAGCAGGTATATCTCGGGAGCTAATCATCTGGAGCAATTCGTCCAGACTATCAGATCCCAAGATGTTGTTGGCCAGTTGTTGCAGTAGCTGTACCTGTTGATCCCTCTGTTTTCTGTCTGGGATCACACCATCATTTTCACCATGTAGGGCTGTGGGAAGATAGTTTATAATTAAATGCCTTCTCATTTTCTTTGACTTCAGTTCACAACCCTGAATTGGACATGATCCCACTGCCCCAGGTGTTGGCAGTGTTGTTTTAACTTCCAGGGTTTTTTTGTTGTGGATTGACTTTTACCTGACGTTGATATTTTCTGCCAGGGCTGAACTGTTCAGCCATTTTTCTCTCATTTTTTCCCACAGTTACCTCCTCTGATTCTGTTGAACTGAAATAACCAGAAACATAAGGTTTAGCTTGTTTTGGTCCCCAAGTTTGAAATATACCTTTACCAATGTTAAATTCTGGTACATCATCATGATCTTCAGTACCAATTACTTGAGGACCACTCATCGAATCAACACGACCCGACTGATACACAGGCTGCTTAACATTCATTATCGGCCCTTCACGAACCGACTTTGTCATTGGTTTATCTCTTTCTTCCCTCAGTTCAGCACGAACTGACGGAACTTTGGGTTCACCATCCACAGACTTATCAACATTAATTATCGGTTCCACACGAAACGACTTTACTACTGATTTACCCAGTCCCTCCTTTAGTTCGGCACGAACTGACGGAGCTTTGGGTTCACCTGAAATGGAAGCCATTGCAACTACTTCTTTCACTTCCCTCCTAACAAACTTACCATCTATTTCTTCAAACACATATTTTTTAATGCCAGGATCTTTACCAAATCTAACATCCCTAACCATACCGATCCTTTGGTTATCTACAGTGGCTGGTCTTTTTAATTGTACTTGGGATGAAGATATATCAGATTTATGTTGGCTTTGTTTCGTAATAATCCTATCTGATATTCTTCTTTCAGGTCCTTTCTGTCGATCCGACACGGATCGACTTGCTGGCCCTGGTTTTGTATGAATTAGGCCGAGGTAGTAGCTATTTGACCTCGACCACTACCTCTCACAGGTCTATTTTGAAATTCACCTGAGGGTCTTTTTTGTTGATCCGACACAGATCTACTTCTAGACCCTGATGGTTTTGAAATACTTTTACCTGAGGGTCTTTTTTGTTGATTCGACACGGATCGACTTATAGACCCTGGTGGTTTTGAGAGAGAGGCTGAAGCTGTGGTATACCTCACTCTTTCAACCTCGGTCTTACCTGACTTCTTTTCTTTTCCCAAAGCAGTTAAAGGAGGAAATTCTACGTTATAAGTTTTTGAGGCACTAGATCGATCCATCACGATTCGAAGAGCCTCAGAATAGGACTTAGATCTAGTTCCCTCCATAGTTGGCAGATTTTGGTCAACCCAGTGCGAGTCGAAATATTGATGAGCCACCTGTCTGGCAAGATTGATCCACTCCTTGACTTCTCTTTGCATCGCAATGGAATATTGCGATCTTTTAACCCCTTCCTTGAGGTGCAAATCTATATTATAAGGGTTTAGATCGGTTAGCAGACAATTCGCCTGAACCAATACCCCATTATTCGTCAGGTTAAGATAGTTATCCAAGACTTCTATCTCTTTACGGCGCGAGTTTTTTCACCCCCTCTTTGGACTCTCATTCTCTGACTCCGCCTCTTTTTCTGCAAAGATAAAGAATACTAGTTGTCCGTTAAACGTTCTGGGCAGTAGTATTCATCTATATTTGAAGCTCCTGGGGCGTTTATTTGTACACATTTACCATGGAACCATTCTAAACACTCATCACATTGAATCATGAACTCACCATGGTATGGTTGTTGGCATAGACGGAAGAGTTGTTGACCTGAATTCTCGTCTAAATAATCGGGGTTACCAAATAAATGTTTCTGTAATTTGAGCACCCACTTTGGCAAACTTCTGTCTTTACAAAATTTAATTTTATCATGATTCACTGTTAATACTGACTTTTTATTGATTTTATACAAAGAAGGTGTGATTACTTTTAAAATGATTCCTGGTCCCTTCCATGAAGGGTTTAGTTTCCTACTTTTTCCTTTTGGGGACGCCGAATTCAGCATATAAATGACCTCAGCGACCTTTTATACATGAATTAATACTTTCAAGTCATAATCCCTTTTCATTCGTTCTTGTGATGACTTTAGAACTGATCTACCAACCTCATGTGATAATTTTATTGTTGACTCAAGGTTTCTCACATATTCATGTATCGATGTTTCGGACTCCACAGATTTGTGTTGGAACATTGAATCGACCTAGTGGTTGATTTATTCGTCCCAACATCAACCTGTTTGGAGTATAGCCGGTGTGCCTGTTAGCTGAAGACCGCAACACCCCAGCTATCTGAGATAGATATATGTCCCAGGAATGTTGGGACATATCAATGAAACATCGAATTGCATCCACCAATGTCCGATTAAATCTTTCAACTTGTCCATTAGCCGATGGTCTATAGGGTGTTCTTCGGGCCTTCTGTATTTTTAATAAATTACATATGGATACAAAAAGTGTACTTTCAAACTTCCGTCCTTGATCGGTAAAAATTTGAAATGGGTACCCAAACCTACTAAAAAACTCATTAATTGCTGCATGAGCAGTGACTTCAGCAGTTTGCGATGGCAAGGGTATACATTCAACCCATTTAGTAAATTGGTCCACCATCATAAGGATATACTCATTACCTTTGTTGGTTTTAGGTAATGGACCAAGGAAATCGAAATGAACTCTTTCCATCGGGGCGCCTGCTTGATGCTGATAAAAACTGAATTTAGGTTTAAGTGATCGTTTTTTACTTTGATTGCATGTTTTACAAGATGCCACAAAATTTTCAATATGTTTTGACATGCCGTGCCAATAAAAGTTATCTTTCACTCGATTTCGTGTTCGAACAATTCCCTGATGGCCTGAGGAAGGAATGTCATGACACAAGGATAATACTTCTGCCTGAAATTGACAAGGAACCACTGGAACTTTTTTAGAATTTTCTTTTGTTTTCCAGAAAACATGATTTTCGAGAACGAATCGAGATCTGTTGATCTAACCAATCCGATAAAATCGTTAAATTTGGATCATTTTTCTGAGCCTCAGCGATTTCCTCCAGGCTGTAACTTTGAAAAATATCACTACAAGCACTAACAGTTTGGCAAAATATTTCTGGCTCATTATTTATTTTTATAATGTCTGCAGATGTACTAAACCAATCACCATTATTGTCAAGACCCAACTCAAATTCAGTTTTATGGCCTCCTGGATCCCAGGATAAAGCCAATCCTGTTGGAAAATTATCAAGGAAGGTGTCTAACCCTAATTTATTACTAGTTTTTTCAGTAACCTTGCCCAACTTGGGCATTGTTGCTGGCATATCAAAAGCCTCAGAGGTTGTGATTTGTTCAGCTGTGATAGTGAAACCACCCGTCGCGAGTGGTATCACATAGTCTATTTCTTCTGCAAATTGTGACCATTTGTTGTAAGCACGTGTACAGTATTTACAACCTTTACAAAGCAGTTTCTCTAGCGAGTAACCATATTGATAATTCCGGCACAGATCAGCATCTGGTATCCTTGATAGAGAATCAGTGTTAGCATGCTTAGAACCTGGACGATGTTGGATGATCATATTGTACTGGCTAAGTTCTTCCATCCAGCGAGCAATTTGTCCCTGCGGTTCTTTAAAGTTTAACAACCATGTCAAGCTGTTATGATCAGTTCTAAGGGTGAATTTTCGGCGAAGCAAATAATGCCAAAACTGTAATTTGCAAGTCCAGTGAATCTTTCAACGTCTTTCGAACATTTCGGGGTCGGCCACTGGTCAATGATTTTCGTTGCATCTGAACTCATTTCAAGACCATTGGCACTAACTACACGCCCCAAAAACTCAACACGCTGTTGAAATAGTTCACATTTCTGGGGTTTTAATTTCAGGTGGTATGCTCAAAATCTCTCAAACCCTTCAGCCAAATTACTCAAATACTCTTTAAAGCTATTTCCCATGACCAAAATGTCATCAAGGAAGGATAGGGCAATTTTCCAGTTTAGTCCATGAAGGACTAAATTCATGATTCGGGAGTAGCACCCAGGTGCGTTTCAAAGACCAAATCCCATTTTAGTAAATTCAAAGAGACCATTTTTAGTAATGAATGCGGTTTTCTTTCTATCTTCTTCTTTAACGTTAACTTGCCAGTAGGCCGAATTTGCATCAAGTTTTGAAAAGCAAATATTTCCGGCAAGTGCATCAAGGCATTCATCTACTAGGAGTAAGGGGTATACATCTTTAACAGTGATTGAGTTCAGTGCTCGATAGTCAATACACCATCGGACCTTTCCATCTCGTTTTCTAATCAAAACTGGTGCTGATACCCATTCCGACACGGACGGGGGAATAACCCCTGCCTTTAACATTTTATTTAACTGCTCTTCCTCCTCCTGTACAAATGCAGCAGGTGTTCAGCGCATTCTCTGTTTAACTGGCGGCTTGTCCTGTGTGTCGATTGTATGTTCAATTGCAGTGAAATTGCCAAGATCAAATTCAACTTTGGTGAAGACATCTGCATTCTCGTGGAGAAGATTTTTTAATCCCATTACTTCACTTGGGCTTAAATTTTGCTTGCATTCATTTAGCATCTTCTCCAAGTGTTGTGGTAGGACTACTTCCCTTCATTTATCTAATTTTATTTTGCAAATATTTTCTGCATTTTGTGTCTGATTGTCTATGTTACCCCCCAAAACGGCGGGGTCCTCTTGAATTTCTGTGACTGGTGTTGAATAACCAATCACCTGCCCTTTTTTCAAGATTATGTTATTGTCAGATACATTTACAAAACACACTTTTGGTAACATGCCCTCGGTATGCAAAGATCTTGGTACCAAAAGTGAAGGATGATTTTCGGGTTCAATCATATATAAATTTCCCGATATATTCATTTTACACTGAAGCCGAAGGACTGAACGTGGAGGCACAATAGTTCGTTCGGGAATGCTGACTTCATTAATCGAGTTCAACTCATAATTTACAGCAAGTGAAGTGACCAAAGATTCCTGGCCAATTTGAAGTTTCCCAGTTTCTAAATTTATTTGTACCCGATGTTTTTTAAGAAAGTCCAGTCCTAATAACATGTCATCATGTATGCGTGCAGCATAAATTTTCTCATGAAATGTTTGTTTACCAATATCAAGTGTTACTGGTCCTATATAAAGGCTGTTCATTTGCAGGTCTTTTCCTGCAGTATTCATGATGACATTTTTCAATACTGGGGGTCTCTTGTCACATAATTTAAATACTTCAACAGAAATTATTGTCACCTCTGCAGCAGTATCCACAACTGCTTTTACTGGATGACCATTAACTATAACCTTAATGGTGATCAAAGAATCAGATTTTAATTGACCAATTTTTCTGAAATGAGGATAAGAGTAAATTATACCTCATTGAGGGATTTTTACTACGACTCTTATCCTCATTTCAGAAAAAGGGATCCTCCAGAAGGCACACCAATTTTGGCACCCCTTTTTGGAAAACATATGGCCTTCGGCACCCCTTTTTTCTGAAATGAGGGTAAGGGTCATAGTAAAAAATCACTCAATCAGGTATAATTTGCTACGACTCTTATCCTCATTTCAGAAAAAAGGGGTGCTGAAGGCCATATGTTTTCCAAAAAGGGGTGCCGAAATTGGTGTGCCCAGGAATATTGCCATTGGATATAGGATGTTATTATACAGAAGGGAGATAACTCTGCATACAGTTTATGGGAAATCAAGCAATCTAATTGGTTAATTATAATTTATATAAATGATCTAGATAAATGAAACAACAAGAGTACTTGGAATAGGGTCAGAACTACTGCTATTACATACCACCTTACAAGTAACAGGATGATACAAAGCATTTGGTAGGTTAATACTATCAACGGTTAGGATGAAACCTACAGGGGAATATAGCAACCATACTCTGCTCCCGTCTGTATTACCAGGCATTGACCACACCCTCAATAATATGAAACACCTGGTGGATCAGTAGTACACAGAGGGCCAGCAAGAGACCTAGAGGGATATGTACAGCCTATGCTATACTACCATTCTAAAATACCAAGCATTACCCCCCACCCCCACAAAATCACTAGGTCTACCATAACGTACTACATATACCAGCCATATAATAAAACAAAGCAATCGGTTGGTTAATAGTACCAAGCACTAACAGGGGGCCTATAGGTGTATATAACGCCCATACTATAGTACCGTTCTAAACTACCAGGCAGTGCCCCTACCCACAATACCCATATGCCTAGCATTGCATACTACCTGCACCAGTCATTGGATAACATGAAGCATCAGGTGAATTAATAGTACTAAGGGCTAACATGGGACCTACATGCATATATACCACTACTACCATATCGCCACCACCCCATACGAGAAGTCCGACACCCCCTGACCCGAATTACGTTATGTCACATTGCCCAGGGCCCACAGAGGTATATATCGTCCATACTATACTTATGTTCTATACTGCCAGGCATTACCCCCACCCCACTCCACAATACCACTTGACCTGCCATAACGTGTTCCCTATATCAGTCATAGAATAGTACAAAGCAATCGGCTAGTTAATTTTATCGAGGACTGGACCTACAGGGGTATATACCATGCATCCTATGCCACCCGTTCTAAACAACCTAGTATAATACTGCCTGACCTAACACTAAACTACCAATACCAGCCATAAGATAATACAAAGGATTCGATAGGTTAATAGTACTAAGGGGGGTAATAGACCAACAGATCATTCATCCTGTACTGCCAATCTAAACCACCAATGACTATCTCGCAATACACACTACCACCCACCCACCCTACTGCTTGACTTAGCTATAGCAGACATAGGATAATATGAAGCATAAGGTGGATTAATAGTACTAAGGGCCAACTTGGGACCTACATGCATATATACCACTACTACCATATCGCCGCCACCTCATACGAGAAGTCCGACACCCCCTGACCCGAATTACGTTATGCCAGATTGTATACTGGACAATAACAGCAGTCAACATCTCTATGACGTCGCGCGCGTATCATGACGTAACGACGTCAATGGCAACGTCAACCGTTTCACGGGAAAAACTTTCAAGAAAACCCAATTTTCCCATCATCTTTCCACCACTTACCCATAATATATACCTATAGACCCATGTGTACATATTTCACTATACATACCATAGCATACTATCTATACAGTACGTATACCACTTGTCGGATCTAGCTTCATGGAGCCGTACTTTTGCTCCCCCAAAGTTGCTCCCCCAAAAGTCTGGTTCCTATGGGAATTTAACACTAGCTGCTGCCCCAAAAGTCCGGGTAATAAAGCGCGATTCATACGTGCTATACTACTGCTGTACTGCACTGGCACCTCTCAATCCCCGATCGCTTTTTAAAGACGAAACTTTGTTATATATATATATATATATATATATATATATATATATATATATATATATATATATATATATATATATATATATATATATATATATATATATATATATATATATATATATATATATATATATATATCCGGAAAATAATTATGTTGATGATGTGCGCATTTTCGTGTCTATGTAAATCGAATATTTACAACACATTTTAGTTATTGACAAAATGTGCAGATATTGGAAAGTTGGTGTAGTGTTTTTAGGTTTCTTATAAAATAAACGCCACGGCGTTTGATAAAGCGAAACCCATTGCGCTACAGCGTAGCAGCTTTAACGCCATCAAACGTCGTGGCTTGGAAAGAGTTATTACACTTATTGGATTCATACCATCTTAAGGGGCGGGTGGGGGGGGGGGGGGGTGGATACAATGGCAATGTTTTTCGCTGACGTTCCAGGAATCCAATTGAATCGAGATCAGTGGTTTTGGATCAAATGATAAATAGTATTATGCTGGGTTCTTTTGGGCTTCGTCATTTTGGGAACATTTACTTTACATGCTTATTAATCTTTTTCTGGGATGTAAACCAAAACCCAAATGTTGCTGAGTTTTAATTTTTCATCTCTTTGTTCTTCGTAACATAATAGCATTCTTTCATGATTATAGCTTCTGCACGACTCACTACTTAAAAAGCAGAATTAATTTCTACCCCTTAACCATCACCTTCGTGATATTATAAAAGACGATATCATCTGAAAGGTACAAAGCGTTTCTGCGCCAGGGCACAAGGCTCAGGGCGAACTGTTTGAAAAACATGTTACTGGGTCATGCACGAAGGGGGCCCAGGACCTGGAGAAAATTTTAATTTTTCGAACTGAAGACTGCTGTGTCCCATCATCTGAGGGATCAATGACAGTCCACACAGAGAGCATTTCGATGGCATTTTTTTGTATCAGCTTCGTCTCTCATTAGGCAAAAATGGTTGCAACAAAGGGCCCATCTGTTCGACCATAGTTCCGAACAGTGGGAGACATTTTTGATTTTTCGAACTGAAAGAATGCTCTTAGAGTGCTCTGGGCCATCAATGGCAGATTAGATGGCTGGCGTATCGAAATGCCCTCCATGTGGTGTGTCAATGGCAGTCCACATAGAGGGCATTTAGATATACCGGTTGTCTTCGCACTCAGATCCATTTCGCCTGGTGGTAATTTTCACGAAATGTTATGTACCAGTGGGTGTTGGACAACATCGATTTTGGGGGTCACAGGGTCCCCAACTGGGGAAGGGGGGTCGTACAGCAGGAAATTTCCCTCTGGACCATACGTCCAGTACGTCTCTGACAAGATGCATCGACCAAAGGACAAGGTTGTGTGACTGCAGAACTTAAAAGAAAAAATATTGACTCTAATTTTCCTTGAGTCTGAAAGAGCATGAAAAATAAACACTGTATGAAAAATGTTATGCGACAGAAGCAAAGTAAAACTAGAGAAACAGAATTTACTGCGACCAATAAATTCGATTCTGTGTGAAAATGGCGAAAGCATCATAATTAAACTAGATAGAAAGAGAATTTAGGGAGACGTATTTTCTAGAGTAAAATATCTTTAAAGAAATCAGAAAGAGGTTTTCGCAACAGCGTTTGAACATTTTCATACAGGATTCAATTTTTTTAAGAAACCGGAAATAACTTCTGTGCACAGCATTCAATGTATTCTATAAAGGATTCAGAAATGGATTTTTTTACTCTGACCATTTTTGAGTGACAAAATACATGTATGAACTTCAGAAATTCATTAGGGGTTGTAAAATACAATTTCCAGCAATTCTGAAAACTGCATTCCATGAGACCCGGATGATCCAAGTGACCTGGACTCCGATTTTTAACTTCCATGGTGTATCGACTCATTTAGTGCTGGCTCCAGGTTCATAGGTTGCACCATGCTTGAGGTATGAGTGTGACCAGCTTTCAAAATATTTTGCTCAGTTCCATTTTCTGAGTGATGAAATACATGTATGAACTTCGGGAGTGCATTAGGACAGAAATGCGATTTCCAGCAATTCCAACAAAATGAACGACTCATTGACTCCTGGGGCATCTCACTGATCTTGACCCATCTAATGAACCTCAATTGCATTTTGACTAATTTGGTGTTGGTTCCAGGTGAACATGTCGTACCATTTTTGAGGTATGAGCGTGACCAGCTTTCAAAATATTTTGCTCCGTTCAATTTTCTGAGTGGTCAATAGGCATAGGCCATACCATCCTTGAGATATGATCGTGATCCACTTTCAATAATGTGGGGCGCCCACTCACTTTTTGAGTGTCAAAATACATGTCTGAACTTCGACAATGCATTAGAGGGTCATAAAACGTGATTCCTAGTAATTCTGAAAGTGCACTCAATGGCCCCTGTGTGCCTTCAGTGATCTGGATTCAAATTTTCATCCTTCATTGAGTTTTTACTGGTGAAAAAAAATGCAATTTCGAGCAATTCTAAAAAAAATGCACTCAATGACACCTGGTGACCTCGACCCATATTTTTAACCTCTATTGAGTTTTAACTCATTTGGTGTAGGCCACTGGCCCATAAGTCATACCATGCTTTAGATATGAGCTTGACCCACTTTCAAAATTTATGGCCCCACCCACTTTTGGGGTATGAAAATACATGTATAACCTTCAACAATGTATTAGGGGGTCATAAAATGCTATTTTCAGCAATTCTGAAAAATGCACTCAGTGACCCCTGAGTGACCTCAGTGACCTTGTCCCATATGTTGAACCACTGCGGAGTCTCGACCCATTTGGTGTTGGTCCCAGCTCCATAGGTCATAGCATGCTTGAGATATGAGTGTCACCTACTTTCAGTATTTTTTGGCCTCGCCAACTTTTTGAGTGTGAAAATACATGTAAGAACTTCGGTAATGCGTGGGGGGGGGGGGGGGGGGAGGTCATAAAATGTGATTTCTAGAAATTCTGAAAAATGCACTCAATAACTCTGGTTGACCTCAGTGATCTTCGATGCATTTGGTCTTGGTCGTGAAAAATTCTAGACCTTTGTCCGCCCATACGTTCACCAGTTTCGTGATGAAGACAGACAGATACTCCCCAAAGTTTCGCCACGTCCATTCCCGATTTATTTCTGAATGGTCTAATTCATCCATATTTCGTAAACAAGTCCAGAACTGTAAGAATGTATTCCACGCCTTTGCCGAGTCTTGAATACGAATGCATGTCTACCAAGTCGGCCTATACATGCGATCAACTGCTTTGACGAACACTCTTCTCCTGTGAAATTTATGCACTTCTGGTTTGTGTAATTCATCCACCAATATATTATTGAATTATTTTTCATCTCCCATTTCGAATCGTCGTTTCATACCAATTATCTTACAGTCTGTAGAATTTTCCAGTTCCAGTTTCTCTCTGGCTTCATTATATTTGTTCAATTTCGTTCTGGGTCCCATGAAACTGTGCCCCGGCAGATGCATTTCGAAAGCTAGACTATTGATCATTTTATTCATGACGCCTTTGCTTTTGCTCGTTTTTTTTTTTTTTTTAACGAATCGAGTCTTGATCGAACCACACACATTGCAAATTCCATGAACCATCTGTCTGTCGTTTTTAGTTCATACTTCTCGAGAATTACCCATCTCAGTAACTCTCTTACACTTTACGCAATACATTTTTGTGAGTTATTTAAATTAATTTCGTATTTCTTTTTTATTTTATATATAAATTTAATATTTTCTTTTTTAAAAATTTTGTTCTTATTATATATATATATATTTTTTTTTTCAAACGCTGCTCTTGAGTTCTATCAACTTACCGAATTCATCCCTGGCCTCTTTCCTCCCACTTTCCATGAGAGAATCCTTCATCTATTCCTTGATTATCTGATGAGTCTTGATTCTCACGGCTTCTTTCATAACATTGTATTTTGTTTTCTCACTCAATATCATGAAGTATTCTCCGTCTGATATCCTACCGTGTTTCAACACCATTGGGATCATTTCAGATAACATGTCGATCTTAGAGTCAGCTAAGATGCGAATCTTTTCATGTTTCCTAGCCTTCAGATATAATTTCCTACTCAAAAAGTTTCCTAACGTGCTAAACAATCCGGTGGCGAGAGCCACTCCTTCTATGGTCAACACGATCGGAATACCGACCACGGTCGACAACAATTCGATGCTGGCTGCGTGTAAACCCATGGAAATCGTGATGAGTGTCGTGTCGACTGCATTGACGAATTTGACGATAGACATGAATACTTCTTCTTGAGAGAATGACGAGAATCTCTCTCTCGAGTCAGGTACAATTGGATTCTACTGATTTGATCGATGCGATACCTCTCTCCCCTTTCTTTTTCTTCTGGCGATGGTGCCGTTGGCAAAACACCATTCGGCTTCTCATCCTCGTCATCATCTAACGTCGGATACAATTTATTTCTGGTTCTCATTTTTTATGTTTTTTTTTCTTTCTAATACTAGATAAAAAATTTATGTGTGTATTTATTTTTTATTTTCTATTCTCCTTATTTATTATCAGTGAGAAAACTTAGACGTATGCTTCCTCCAGCAATAAATTCAAGACGCATCCCTTGTTTTCTAAAGTCAGACTTCTAAGCGCCAATTTCACT
This sequence comes from Pictodentalium vernedei, assembly GCA_031216915.1. Classification (NCBI taxonomy): domain Eukaryota; kingdom Metazoa; phylum Mollusca; class Scaphopoda; order Dentaliida; family Dentaliidae; genus Pictodentalium; species Pictodentalium vernedei. The sequence continues at coordinate 366,790,166 of CM062297.1, read as the reverse complement.
TCTTCCAAACTGGTGGGCTTATCTCGCCCACTACAGAAGACTAATCTCTTCCAAATCCTGATCATGTCGTCAATTCGAATGCATTCGAACATCGTCAGATACGAATGATCCTCGTGATCGAAGTCTAGATGATCCCGACACCCGGCACATTGTTCTAACATGAGGCGACCAAGTTGATCGTTTATCAAATGTGTAGGCTCTCATCAGAATTTTTAAAAGAAACCTTGCTCTCAAAATCTGGGAATTGTTCATGATTTACGTATATTTTATTATCTATTTCGATTTGATATTTTTTTTTTTTAAATAACTATTTATTTACATATTTTTTTTACTCTCCTATATATATCAATCACTTTTTTATTTCCTCTTGACAAAACCGATTCTATTACAATTCACCTCACAAAACTCGCGAGGTGAACTGGCAAATCGTTTTCGCTGATTGGATCACACTCTAGACCGTCTGAAACGTGATCATGAACATGGTGGTCCAGAACTCTCAAACCACATTTTTTGATGTACCGGAAGCCGAAATAGGTTTGGAAAAAAAAGTTAAAAAATCCTTGATGAGTAACTACACTTTACACTCACTTTTCACCATTGGCAAATGTCGAGAAAAGGTTTTGAGGTCGATTTTTCCTGGTCTAGAATCCGCAAATCAGTTTTGCAGATTGGATCGCACCCTAGACCATTCCAAATGTGATCACAAACGTCAGTGGTCCAGAATCTGCAAACCACTTTTTTGATGCTGGTCTACAAGCTGCAAAACGTTTTTGCTTGCGTTCACCAACGATAGATTGAAGGTCTGATCCACAATGGGAACGTCAACAAAAATATTTAAATTTACATTTTCTTCAAATTTCATACATTTTTTCACTTCTGAGCGATGTGTCGAATGTACTCGTTCACCAACGGATGTTTGAATGGTTAAAAGTGCGATCTGAGAGCCGCATAAACAATTGCAGATTCTGGACCACCATGCAAAACAACATTTTTTGCACTCTGTACACGATTTAACACTGAACCCCTATGGCGGTACACGTACATGTATGTGTACATGTACAGTTTTTTGGAAAAGTGGTCTAGAATCCACAATTATCACCTACTGTCATCAATGTAAAACAATACCTCTGCGGGATTGTTTTGACACCTGATATTTATTATTACACTTATTTCAAACAATGTCTATAAGTTTTCTCAAACCATCGTCGAACATCTCTATCATTCTCTTGGAAATTTCTTGGATCAAATTTGATAGTAAGAACTGTCTCTAAATCATATCCTTTTGCAAGATGATCTAAAGCAAATATACAGTACATTCCACACACAACAATAAATTCACTTTGTAGTCTCGTTGTATTTATTGTCCAGGAATCTGTGTTTTTCACTATGAAATTGTATATGTCTCTATCTATTGGTGGTAAATCATATGAATCAAAGTAGATAGCAGAATGATTGTCTTTAAAATATATTGCTATCCAATGTTCTCCTGGTTCTTTTGATGATTCTGTGTTCACAATATATGCTTGTCTGTGTTTAGGTTTTTGTTTTGGTAACAAGTCTTTTGAACACACTTTTCCATTTAAGGATGATAACCTTTGAGAACTGTCAAGTATAGTTTGCAATTGTATGGTTTCCATCTTCTTAGCCTTGAAAAAGGCTGGCACGCAGCCATAAATCTAGATATGATATACTGTATAATATGACCAGTCTCTTTTAACTAAATCTGCCCACTTTTGAATGTCTTTTTGGCAGTCTATATCAAAGTCCATATGAGCACAATATTCTAACAAGTTTACTTTTCTTGCTCTCGTGTGTAGATTATATAGTATAGTCACTGGACACACTTTCTGTAAACACTCTGCAATGTTTGTATCTATTAATGTTGTTGTGTTGGTTCGATGTTCTTCACAGATATTTTTCGTTTTCTGTTGAATGGATTTTGTCAGTTCTATCACTACACATTCTTGAAATAATGTTTGTATTTTTTCTTTGCACATCTTGCAATGTTCACACTGACTCATCTTGTTTAATAGCCAAATATCACTTCTCTAAATTTGTTGATTTCTATCTCTCTATCAAATTCTGCATAGACAACAACGTTGATCACCTCTGGAAGAGCTTGAGCAAACTGAAGTTCAAACCTAAGATTGCCAGACTTTATTGGGTGAGCCAACGGCCCAATTCTACTCTGATCAGGTGTCAAATCAATATCCTAAAGGGTATAACCTTTTGCATAATCCTGCAAAGATAAATTAAATGATTGATTTTGTCCAAAATAGCCCATAGCTTCATACAATGATAAATATGAATTTAGATAAAGTCCACCTTCGAAATTCGGTTCAAAGGGACATGCTTTAATGGAATGTCTATCTATGGTGATTTCCAACTTATTCAAATCGAAATGTTGAAAATTAAATGGATTAGTGCCAATATTTCCATTTATATCTCGATTACTAACTAAACCAAGAATAATTCGTTTTGGCATCTGTTTATGAAACAGATAGTCTTCTATTTTTGAAAGAAGACCACTTCCAAAAGTAAAAGTTTTAATTTCACTATGTCTTATGGGCATTTTATAATTTGTTTGATCTATTTGTGCATTAAGATCATTCACAAATTTTGGAAATAAATCCATTGCCGGTATTTTGAATATGGCTTTTTGAATTTCTATTTTTCCATGTTCACTACCAATCAAACAAAATTTAGTTGGAGCACGATGCAATTTAATTCTCATCTCAACTCCATTTGGTAAATACATATCTTGCACAAACAGATCTAAATGCAGTTTTCCTCTTAGTTGTACATTTTTGCTACCACCAATTAATTTAGCTCGTTCAGTCAAACCTTGTTAGACGAAGCTTTACTTGTTTCTGCGTGGTGTCCAGGAGTATCTGTGTACCACATCTCACTAGCAACTAGATGTGTATTTTCACATCTCTTGAATAACTAAGAAAATTCTCAAAAATGCTGTATAAGGATAAAGATCTGTAGTGGTGGTGATAAGATTGTCATTCAGTGTAACATCAATTTTACTGAACATGCTATGAAAACAATTATTGATAGGGGCAATCTGTGTATCTCCAGACAAAACACTCCTATCTTGTTTTGTAATTTTAAATTGAACTTCAGGTGTAGATGCTGCAAGATCTAACCACTTGGTTGTTTGTCTTGGAATTAAAAATTCTATTGGTGAAGAATTATTTAAAGATGCAATAGGAAATTGTTCCATTTCACCAATATTTTCTATACCACATGATGTTGGTGATACATTATCTGGATCAAAACTACTACCAAAATGTTCGCAAGATGCATGTAACATCATGATTTTTTAATCAAATATATCAAGTGCTCTTGATTTTCGTTTTGAATAAGCTTGTCTTTGCCATGTCTTGACTCTACGAGAATAAACCACAGACTGACGTTTTCGTTCTTGTTTTTGTCTTTTTATACCTAAAGCAGATTCACCAACTGATTTCAAAAGATCTTTTCCATGAGTTAATAAAATATGTTCAGGTGCTTTACGTTTTTTTTATCAATTCATTTGCTATTTCTAAACCATGTTTTAATCCATCTCTCTTTAATGTTTGAAATGCATTTTTTGCAATTGGTTTTATAAATGGTGCAGCTATTCTTATTGCTGTGCGAAAAATAGAGCCTAATCCATTTCCATATTGCCGTGGTACACCTTGATACACGTGCATCATTTTTACAAATTTAATTTATGTCTCTGTCTAAAATGCAACTTGACAAGTGTCTTGCCACGTGCAAACTGAATGGGTTTACCAATGTTCCCATTTATAGTTATACTAACCTGATCAAAATAAGATTTTGATACTGGTATGTAATGTACATTATCAAATTCTATATGAGTGTGTATAGACTCTTTATGTGATTCAGATGGAATCACACGTAAAATAGGTGCTTCAATATCACCTAAAAATGTATAATCTGCTCTGTCAGAATAAATAAAGATTTGATTGAAATCCACATTTAAGTCCACATTATATTTAAATGCACCTTTTGATGTGTTAGGAAAAATGATAAGATACATAACATCTTTGCATCCCAATTTTTGTAATAAACTTTCTGACATTTTAATACCCACTTTCTCAATACTATTTCCTACTATTTTTACATGGCCTTGGAGACTTGAAAATCCAACATGAAATAATACACATCAAATGATTTAAATATGTCTCCAAGTTTTTCTTGAATTTTTGTTTGCATTGCATCTATGACATGAGTGCCATTTGAATATGCACCTGATAAAATATTTAATTCAACAGCAGCAACACCTTTGTGTAATGTATGTTTCAAATTCATTTTATTAATATGATTTGATATTTTGCTTATGGTCACAAAGATTTTAAAAGCAGATTCTTCATCTGTAATATTTTTTGCTTCCGAAGGTAAAATTACTTCAACTAATCCCACTTCCCGATGTTCTTTATCAACATGAATGGGTTTAGATAATTGTGTTTGAAAACAACATTGGTTATTATTTGGAAACATATCCATAGAGCTATCACTCAGAAGTGTTACGTAAAATGAATTCATTTTTCTTATCTTGTGGTTGTTTCAAATATTTTAAACCTGGACTTGGAAGAATATATCCTAAAGAACTATTTAATAGCACTAACCACAATTCTTTATCGGGGCTTTGTAAACTTAAATGTGCAATGGCAGTAATTATAATACCATAAATGATAATAATCTGTGTGAAATAAGTGACTTGATTTTTTGCAACACGATTTTCACAAATTTTAAATTGTTGACTTTGTTGACTTTGTACATCAACACTTGTGCTTTCATTAGGTAATGAAGTTTCATTTGATGACATATTCTTTTTATATCAAATCTGATTCTGCTATCCAACTATCAAATTTCTTTGGATAACCTTCCCAATGTACTTTAAGTTCTTTAATAATTTTCTTTCCCACACGTCTTGGCCGTCTATTAAGAACTGATTCAATTATATATTTTTTATCATCTTTTATACTTTGAATTTCTTGTGGATAAAATGTCCCTTGTATATTTTCACCACCCATATCTTCAAGTTTATAAGTGGGTGGTATTGTATGTTTTACATGAGTAATTTAAAATAACTCCTTTGTCCAATTTGGTAAATACCCTTTTTCAAATGTACGTTTGGTTTTATTAATACGTTGTATATCACCAACTTTAAATTGTATTTTTTTCTTTTTAGATTTTTTTTTACCATACAAATGTTGAGATACTTCTACTTTATTTTCTAATGATACTGAAGCAGGAGTTCTTTGAATACTTCGATGAAAACTATGATTATATCCATCAACTAAACTTTTCCAACACATCAATGTATCTTAAAGTACGTTTGTGTGTAAAATATTTCCACATTCGTGTTTTGAATGTGCGTTGAAAACGTTCAACAATACTAGCTTTGGTTTCAGGATTTTCTGTTGTGAAGAAATGAATGTTTTGTTTCTTTAAAAATTTCTGTACATCTTTATTTTTAAATTCAGAACCTTTATCAGATTGTAATGATAATGGTTTACGTCCAGAAGTTTTCAAAATACTCTGAAAAGATTTTGTTAATGTCTCTCCTGATTTATTGTGAATGGGTATTACCCATGCATATTTTGAAAATACATCAATAATACAAACTAAATAACGAAATTGGTCATTGTAAGATTGTAAACTTTGTAAGTCTGCTAAATCAATTTGCCATTGATGATCAATACCACCCACTATAGTCTTACGTCTTGAAAACTTTTTATGGATGGGTTTATGTAAAGTAAAAGTTCTTTCTCCTTTCAACCATTTTTTCACTTGATCAATTGTGATGGAATTATCTTTACTATGAGCTGCTTTGTACATTTTTTGTATACCTCCATAACCAGCAGGATGTTTTGTGTTGTAATATATTTCAGTTAATAAATCATTCAATAAGCCTCCTATTTTTCAGATAATCTATGTTTTGTCAATTTACGCTTTAGTGCTGACTTTGGTGTTTCTTCACCCCACTGCACTCTATGACCTCAACAAACTTTACGTTTTGGAGGGGATGATTGAGGAGTTTCAGACCAACTATCTTTTGGAGAATTTTGATATTTACTGGGCTTGGGTGTAGGTTGTCTATTCATCCACAACCAACGTTCACGATTTCCAACAAAATCTTGAGCGATATTTATATCTTTTAATCCATGACTAAACATTTCCCATCCACTCGGTTTAAAACCTTTTCGGTGTCTAAGAACATCATTGACTACATCTGTGATATTTGAACCTTTTATGACTTCTCCATCATAACTTAATACACCCTGATCATCCCAACTCCTGTGTGGATGAGATGATAAAGCAGATAATAATGAAGTTGCTTTACGTCTCATTGTAACCGGAACACTTTCTATAATACGATCTCGTAAAAATAATGATTTTTCTCTTGACTCAGGCAATGGAACCAATGTTGGTTGTAATGCCTTCTTGTGTGAAATTTGAAATTTTTGTAAAGTTTCCCCATACTTTTGTTCTTTCTCACTTTCGGACAACTCTGAATTGTCTAACACAGATGATAAATTATTTTGAAGCTATGCTATATTTGTAACTTGTGGGTTATGTGGTAATCTTGGTCTTGGAGCTTTTTCATTTCTAAAACGTTGCATATCTTCTAACATTTGATAAGGTTAAGGTACTGACTAATTTATTTGCAAGATTTGTTGCAATTCCTATAGCAGGTCCAAGTAAACCAAGTAATGGTAAAAAACCACCTTTTTGATTTAAAATTTGTTTTTTCTTTTTAAGAGTTATTGATTTACTAGCGAGTGCTCATAGTTGTTGAAGCTTTGGATGTAATTTTTGTTTCTGACTTTTTGTTAGATGTATGTTGCCTTTTAAAAGATTATGACAGCATTCTGACACACAATTAATTAATTCTTTAGGTGCATTTTTCATAATTTGTTTTTGGAATGCTGGAGGAGTTTGACTTAAACCTATTAACATACCACCATATTTTTTAACTAAAGGAATTTCTTGTCTCTTATTTTGTCTCATCATCTTGCTCTTATAGAATCTAATGATTAAATGAAACAAATATAAAATGTAATGCTATTTATATATACATGTGCAAAGACCACACTTAATTATTTCACTTAAAGTAAGACCTTATCTCTTTAACAGGTTTAGGTGTATTTAAAGCTGTAAAACGTGCCATTGTGGGAATCTTTTCTTTTAATGGTACATGCTCTGTATTTTGTCTAGAATACATTGGTTCATGATTTTTGACACCATCTTTTGTTATTGACACTACACATGTTAACTTAAGTGGTGATACCTTTCTTTGTTTGTCACAAGTAATGCTTTTGTTTTTGTATGCTTTGTAGATGGAGATATATGAGGTGCAATTTCAAAATTTGTGTACATATATTTAGGTCCTACGTTTCGTTGATTTTTTATCTCTCTAGAACTTGATGAATTATTTGATGTTTTCTTAGGGGATTTTCGTTTCCTTTTAGGTGACTTTTGTTTCTTACTCTTTGTTTTTTTAATGGTGAATAGAATGATCTACTTGTCTTATGACCATCCCATCGAATTAAAGTAAGAATGATAACACCACCAAAAAATCCACCACCTCCTGGTTTTAAAATAATGTTTCGTTTTGTTGCAAGATCAACTCTCAGATTTGCAAGTTGCTCAAGATCTTGTTTATGTTTATCCGTATAGGTTAAAGTTTGTTTTGGCAATTTAATTTTCTTATTAAGTATGATTCTACTTACTAATGTAAACCATTTTAAAATTTTCTTAAAACCTTTCTTAAGTAATTTTGTCTTGCAAATGGACCTGTTTCGTGACCAAGTTGTTCCAAAGAATGTATGAATGATACCATGATGATGTGTAGTCATTGACAAACTTTGACTAACACCAACTCATTAGAACATGGGGAATTTATAGTTGTGTATAAATGATGGGACCACGTTCATTTTGTGTCACCCAAGGATGAAAAATATCAGTTCTTAATCTCAAAGATTCAGGAGTTCTAGGATGAAAATCAATTAATAAATAACCATGATCAATACTTGTTGCATCTTGATAACATGCACTTAAATGTGGTAATTGAACTTGATTTGCCAATACTTTAATTTGTCCTTTATCTCTGGTATTTTGAAATAAAATCATATAATGTGCATTTAAACTTATGGTATGACTAGATTTAGATTGTTGAAACATATTTTGTGTAATGTAAATGACACTTGCATTTCTATGATGTTCTTTTCGTGTGAACCATAATTTAATTTTTTCTTCATCTTTATCTCCTAACATATCATCAAAAACTACAAGATGGGGAATAGTGACATCACTGACAATTTCATATTCATCATCAGGGATACCCTCTATGAATTTAATATCTTCACTTTCTTTAAGTAAAGTATATCTATTTTGCCATTCTTTATAACACCAAATGATTTTTTGTGGGGGATTTTGAAATAAGTCATGTTTCATATCAATAAGCTTTTTGACAAATTCTGTTTTCCCGAACCACTAGGTCCCAAAAAAAAGATATTACAAGAGTGTTGAAACAATAAACATTCACTCGATGCCATAATTGTATTTTTGTGAAAAAGTTTTTTCTGTCACTCACTTATATACTTTCTGTTTCCATACCTTGCTCTTGTCTTTTAGTAGGTATTCGTTTTAAGGGTGCTTTTAACTCAAATAAAGTTTCTGAAGAATCTATTCTTCTATCTATTTGTGGTACACATTGTCTATACAAGTAATTAATGATTTCGTTATCATAAATTATATTACCCCACACAACTCTTGTCTAAATATTTTCTACATTATCTTTGTAAAAAGCATTCATGATTTGTAATGCATTAGATAACCAGGAGTGATCAATTGAAATGCATATAATAATGCCTTACGTGTAATCTTGTTGTCTAAGATACGTCTTACTGGTTCCATGGTTGAAATCAAAGTGATGATTCTTTTGTATGTTCTGATGTATTTTGTGCATCAGGTACCACATTACACAATGTACTTTGTACATCATGACAGTCAAAAAAATCATTTTCTACATTATCTGTAAACAGTTTGTCTAACTTAGTTTTGAATTGTCCTGAAGCTTGTCTTGCAATTATGGTACTAAATGATGTACTTTGATCATTTAGTACCATAAGTGCAAATAAAGAATTAGAATCTGGAAAATCATCTAGACACTTGTCATATTTTTTCATTGTTGAAAATATCTGTTTTAAACTGTATCCATAATCCATCACTGATAATATTTTATCTGGGGATGTTTGCATACTTGTTGGTGGATTGTATAATTGACAATTTCTTATCAGTTGAATATAAGGACAATTTGGTGACCACTTAACATGTTCTTGCAAAGGAATATCTTTTTCTTCCCAATTCATTAAACCTTGTCCACATGCAAAACATTTTACTTTACCATCTCCCACAAAGAAAAATCCAACTTTAGCTAATTCTTCTTTCTTGGATTTTAAAATAGGATTTGTAGTCATACTAAAACTTGAAAGTCTTCTTAACTCTGACAAATATATAGGATAAGTAGGATTAAGTGGTAGAGACATCTTGCCTGTTCAGTGCTCAAAGTTGAAATGAGAAATCTGAAGGGTATTTTTATACCTTAAACCCATAAGGTCTTGTATCATATTTATCCACTGCAAAACAGATCTGAATGTTTTGGTTTGTCTTTCACTTGTGACTTGTCTGTTCTTGTTGCGTTTAATTATGTGTGTGTATTCAATGTTCATTTTGTAATTATGTCTGTCTTGTACACATTCCACCATGGATTCAAAATTGACTTTCTGTGATGTATTGTAATCTAATGTGATTCCTTTAACTTTACATGATGTGTGTATTTGACCATCTTTAAAGTATTTGTAACCATAATTTTTGGACCTAATCACATACATTCAATTATTTTTGCATCTGGATGTTCATCTGTCCATTGACCTAACCTACTGTTTACAATTTGTGGATTCCAAAGTGAGGGGTTATGGATGTAAATACAACTGTCTGTGTCAAAATATAATACTCGTCTACCCAACGTCCTATTACTTTATACAATTCCATTTGTGCATAAGCGGTGACAAAAAATGCAACTGCAACATTAGCTGATTTGTGAGGTTCATAAACATCTGTAGATTTTGTGTAATTGACTAAAATACATATATCATGATCAAACAATTCAACATTTTTAATAATGATGTCTTTATCTTGTATCAGGTCAAAATATTTTGATGGGTCTTGTATGTATTCTCTTTTAGTTTTTACATTGTTTTGTGCACTTTTCCCCCATAAACAGTTTAACATGGTTTTAGCAAATGATCTTTGTCCTGGATTTTTTTCAATATTTTCCAAATGTATGTTTTCAATTTGTGCACAGTCTTTCTTAAATGTTTCTTTGTTTGTTTCTGTTTTCACCCAGCCTGGATATCCACTGGCTTCTTATTTCATTTTTAAATATTTGTTCACATAATGTTTGTAAATTTCTGAAGACCATTCTTCCCAATGTCAAATCTGATAAGTGCCAAGTAATGTGTATCCCATCCCAAAAGCTTTAAAAAGTTCAACAGATGTCCATGTACCTGTAATACTGCATTGATCTGGTGTGTGTTCACATTTGTCTAATTCTTGTTCTGCACATGTATTGCAAAGTGTAAAAACCATTTTCTTGTTGCAATGAATTGGTAATACTGGCATGTGTAGAGATTGTGGTGGTAAAACTTTACATTTGATAAGTCTCCTGTACTGTCTTATATTATTCATGTCTTTGTTTTCTTTCGTGAGTATATTTGGATGACCTACTGGATATTCTCTGTGATTATTGACATAAGGATAGAGTGAACAGATATCTATGTATTTTATTTCATTGTCTGTGTTTTGGTCTATTTTATGATGTAATTTAATGGCATTTGTTCTCCCCCCCCCCCCCCCAAATAATGCTTCACATGGTTTAATGGGGTCCATGTTTGGAAAAAAATGAATTTAATGTTAATTTTAATTCAGGGTTTGATTTGCAAAAATGATCAAGTTCATGTTCCCATGTTATTCTCATGTTATACCCTAATGATTTTAAATGGTGTGTGCGTTTCTGTGTATTGTTGTATAGAGTGGTAACTTAGCAAATTGATTGGACTTTTCTCATGTGTATTGTCTTTGTAACATGTCATGCACCCATGCCACATACATCCATAAAATTCAAAGATTGTATTTGTGTCTTTGTGAAACCCATCAACATAATATCCCCCTATTTTAACTTCCCCACCATTGAGTGCATGTTGAATATGCATGTTTTCTTCCTGTGCAACTGTCTGTAAAAACCTAATGGCTTTAATGGAGTATTTGACTTTAGCAGGGTAACCTATGTCTGAAATGATTGCCATTTTGTTTTCTGGAAGTGAATTTTTTTCTCCAAGCTTTTGTACATGCATCGGCTAAGGTCTCGCAAGGGGTCTATGCCATCACTATCTATAAATTTTTGTCTGAATTCCCCATACCCTCTACGCAAGATATCTACATCTGATTTACAGTATAGTTCCATTTCTTTTTGAAAATCAAATCTGGCATTACTAGCAAATTTTTTGTTGTACCACTTGATAAAATCTTCTTTATCTGATGGAGACATAGAATCTGGCATATACAATGTTGAATCTAAATAAGGACCAGTATAATTTTGATAAGCTTGTGTGTTTGCCAAATGGGGGAAATAACCTTTTGCTAATTCTGTCAAGCCAAATGTTTTAGGAAATTGTGCCAATCTCATTGAAAGAAAATTTTAAGAATCTATATGTCTAATACCACAAGCTTTAAGTGAAATAATTTTGTCCCCATTCATAATTACATCAGGAGTTGTTGTACTAGTTTCAATGAGGTGCCTTAAAATAAACTGTCCATCAAAACCTCTTAAATTGTGAGCAATAGCTCTTGTCCATTTATGTTCCTTACTGAAAAGCCAATCACAAAAATCTGATAAAGTAGATTTCCCTTTAAAAATTTATTGCCGTTGTCCAAAAATGTCACAGGAAATACATTCTTGATCTATAGATTTGCAAATACATTCCCCACATGCACGATGAGCAACACAGAAATTTGGGATATGAACTCCTGAGTCTTGTGTGGTTTCAAAATAAAAAAATACAAATGGAATGTTTGGTAATTTTTCATCCCCGGGTGACGTGTATTTTGGAATGAAATATTGGTGATCGGAATTAACTACTTGTTGACAATATTTACATTTTTTGAATCCTTCACAGATGTGTTTTCCTTTTGTTGGATATATTAATGAATTGCACTGTTTACATTTTTGAACTAATTGACAAATTATTTTTTCTTCTTTCCCCTTTGTAGTGATATGGTTATTATAGCATGATGGACTTCTAAATTGTCTATTACAACTGTAACAGGTGATGGGATGTTCAGGAATACATTTTGTTGGAGCATAGCAAACACAACCAAAAGGGCACATGTGACGTTCTCTGTTATTAGTCCCTTTACTGCAAAGTTCACAATAGTAGTGACATCCTAAAAACCCTGTAATTGTAGTGATAGTATCAAAGTGCTGGTCATGGTGGTAAATATGAATATCTTTACTATCAGTGGTGGTAACTGAAGGCTGGAATAAAAATTCACTTTTTGCATACTGTGGATGAATTCTGATGACATACTCTGGGTAAAGCAGGTCTTGTATTTTATAATATTCTTCATATCCACAAGGAATATTATAATCAGGACTTGCTTTGTCCATCAATACCTTAGCTTCCAACTCTTGTGTCAGAACGTTTCATATTTTTCCATTTCTTTTGCCAAAGTTCTGAATTATTTCTATCAGCATAACACTTTCCCGTGCAAGACACACTGAATCATTAACATTTTTAATTTCAATAATACTTCTCTTGTTTCCAACCATTTTATCAACAGCTGAAAATGAAATTGGTGCATGTCGCCCAGACTCTTGTGGTAGAGAACTCTGTGTTATTTCTAAAGATAATTGCCCATCATGGATAGTAAAGTTATCATTTGATTGTACAACTTTTTCTATTTCATCTAATATGGTGTTACCAGTGATACCTGAAGCCTTACTAAATGGGATAAATATACCTACTTCTAATCCTGAGTGATTAACTGATATTCTCATTGGATCCTTGTCTTCTACACCACATTCTTCTTTAATATCTTCTACCATACTGTCAAAGACTTTTCCAAGGATGTCAAATGAATTCTTTTGATTAAATTGTTTGAATGTTATTCTGCATACACGGGATTTGGAATGGAATTTTCTTGATGTTTTTTGTAGGAGTGGGTGAATGGTGTATAAGTCTCTTGCTGATTCTACTCTCTGCTTCTTGTTATCTACTACACTCTCTGTCTCACTATATTCTTCAATGGCTCTCTTCATCATTTTCTTCTATTGTCTTTATCAACTGGAAAGCTGTGAAAATATGTCTTGTCCTCTTGAAGTAAAAAAACCCAAGTGTGAATCAGCCTAAGATTCCCCCACTTTTTATACTTTCCTTTAATGTACATTTAATTGTGCATTTAAATGTACATTTAATACCCACTGAATTATACTGTTAATAAATGTTTCTTATACACATTTGAAAAGTCATAAATGTAATCCATTAACTCTATGGGAAAATTCATATGGTAAATATTTTATAGCTTTTATTTATAAGTGTATCTTTCAATCAACATTAAAATCACTAAACACATTTAATAACTGGTGTATAGTGTCCAGAGGTTATTGAGTGCAAGAGGTAACATAATTATTTGTAACCAAATGAATGTATATTTAAACAATTGTGTAAAGTTGCATGTTATGGAACATTTAAGTGTACAATTAAATGTACATTAAAGGAAAGTATAAAAGGAGGAAGAATCTTAGGATGTTTCACACTTGCTTTTGACTTCAAGAAGACAAGACATGCTCCAAAAGTTAAAGATGGATAAAGTTACAGATCCAAGATTAGAAAAAGCATGTGATGCTAAAAGTATTTACTATAAACCATCTTAATGGGGAGAAGTAAAAAGACTTGTGAATGAACTTTATAAGTTGATATCATCACCTAAAGAGATTATTTGTTCCATTTGTCATCAGAAAGGACACTGAGCGAATACATGTTCAGACAAAGGGCCATGTTTTTATTGCAATCAGAAAGGACATTGGATTAATGAATGTAGATTGAAAATGCTATTGAATAACTCTGTGTCTCAACCAAGATGGGGGAACCAGCTGTTGTTCAACGAGAACTGATTAAAGTTTATCCATGGTCAGAATACATAGAGCATACAGAAGATAGATTACCGATTACAGGTTTCAACTTACCACTTGATAAAAATACATTGACAACCACACTTTACAGGGGATGAGCATGGTATCACTACCACCTCGACAAACAAACTTTACAAATAAGAAAGTTGACTTAGCAGAACCTGTGTTACCAGAGTTTGATGATAATGATGATACTTTATTATATAATATGGATATACCCAAAGAAACAAAAATGGAAATCGATTATGAGTTAGAAGTATTATTTCCAGAGAAAAAGGAACCACCAAAGAAAGTTACAAGAAAACGAAAAGCTAAAGACAATAATTATAAAATAGGAAAACTTGCCAAGAAACATTGAAAACAGTTTTTGAAAGTGACATTTTCATAAAAGACATTTATAAATCTGTAAATATTCATGGAATAAAATTTTCGGATTTGAAAAAAGGTAATATTATTTTGTTGTTATTTAAACTGGGGAGAATTTTTTCCAACTCAGGATTTTTATTTCTAAAAATAAAAAAAACGTTTTTTCATAACATTAACTTGCAAACAGAAAAAATATTTTTCTGTTTGTAAATTAATGTTATGAAAAAAGCTTTTTTCATAACATTAATTTGTAAACAACACAAAAATATTTTTCTTATCAAATAAAAAACTTGCAAGACAGAAAAATAATTTGCAAGCAGAAAAAATATTTTTTGTGTTTGTTAATTAATGTTATGAAAAAAACCTTTTTCATAACATTAATTTACAAACACAAAAAATATTTTTCTTATAAAATAAAAAACTTGTAAGACAGAAAAATAATTTGCAAACACAAAATATAATTTTATGTTTGCAAATTAATTTTGTTTTTACCTAAATGTTTACACACAAAAACATTTAGGAAAAAAAACAAAATTAATTTGCAAACACAAAAATATGCCATGACAGGGAAATCTAGTGTGGGAGCTATGAGGTTAACCTCTTTTGAATTGAGTAATGAAATTACAATTGAACAAAAGTTCAATTCATTCCATTGTGGTAGCACTGAAATGTGCCACTCAAGTGTGTAAACATGATATCTCTTTTTAAGAATATGGTGGCCCTTATAAGGGCCGTTTATTACTAAACAAAAAAATATGTTTAGTTCACCAACTTTATTCCATTTCTCTTTGCGGCTCTCTTGACATCCTTTTGATTAACGAGATGTTGTGATCCTCTTCCTCTAATCGTTGCATAATGATATGTATCTCTCATCATTTTTCGAACAAAACAGTGTAAGGCTTTTTCAGCTTCATCAACTGACAATGGTGAGATATTATCCACCCCAGCTTTTATTGCCAATCTTCGCAGATTACTCCTTGGAATAGTATTATGCTCCTTTCTCTCTCCATCTTCACTTCTTGTGCTGGAATAGTATTGCACTCCTCTTTCTCCTTCCTCACTTCTCGTGGCCCACATTCACCTTCTAGTGATGGAATCTTTACCTCGATGGATAGCTCTACTCTCATGATTGATGATAAGAAAAATGACGTTATGATATCTCCAGCAGTGTTTTTATAGACAATGCGAGGATCGAAAATGCACTGAAGAACCCTCACACGACAATTCGATTGAGTGCGGAAAAAAACTGTTGATAACAGACGTTTACTATCACAGCCGTCCGATGTCAACATTTTTCCCACACTCGATTGAATTGTCGCGTGATCATTCTTCAGTGCATTTTCGATCCTCGCATTGTCTATAAAATCTAACACGCATTCCAAACAGTTCATTTTGAGACAACATGAAGTTCTCTTTAAATATGAACGAATACAGAATGTGGAGGTCCGGGGAAATGTCTGACGCTGATTGGAATTGCCGATGAGAAGAAGAATCTATCAGAGCAGAGAGAGAGAAAGCACAGAGACGCCAATTAGCTGAAGATATTTTCGGTCATGCGAGGAGAAGTGGTGGACTTCAGAAATACACTCGACAGTGGGGCCAGCAGCTTATTGATGAGTTGGAGTGAAAGGCAGGGATAAGACAGTTCTTAGCTCTCTGCGGTTATGAACTGGAGAAATACAGGGTGAAGAAAGTTGACTTGTATCCTGATCTTAATTGGCAGCCAGAAAGACGGTATAAAAATGTGAGGTTAAATCCAATAACTTGTATCCAGATTTAAGTGAAATCTCATGAGGATTCCTAAAAAATCCGGATACAAGTTACTGAATTTTAGCTTGACAAAAATCAGGATACAAGTTAAACTCATTCATTCTAATTCTTATTATCTCTGTTTGTCATTCTAACCTATCAATAATTTGTTACTCTCACAAATGAGTGTGATATCAAAATGTGCCTTCGTGGCAGCCCTTATAAGGGCTACCCACAATATTAGAAAGAGATATCTTCTCACGTACACAACCAAGTCTTTGTTATAAAAAAGACAAAAAACAGTTCCCTTGTCCTCCATTGAAAAACTTATAAGCAAAAATGTACTATAGGAGTTAGTCATAAGCATGATGTGGGGGCCACTATAGACCTAAGCATTTTTAACACTGAGTTTTCCATAGGGTCCATGAGGTTAGTGTTAAATTGTGTAACTTATAGATCCAAGATTTTTAACACTGAATTTCCCATAGGCTCCATAGGGTTATTGTTAAATTGTGAAACTTATAGACCCAAGAACTTATAGGGACAAACCTGAATGCACTGGTGGCACAAAAAACACATTTTAAAAAAAATATTTGTATTTTGTTTATTTTTTGTTTTATTTCTTTATTTATAAATTATTATTTTTTTTGCCTCGGTTTCTAACAGTTTACGAAATGGTTTGCTAGTTTTTTGTCAACCCTTTTCTATCAGGTTATTTTTCATCTCCCTTTGAGAACCTCAACACGATTCTTATTCGTTTCGAATGCCTACTAGAAATTCGTCCATCCCTCAATGATACGGATATCATATCTCTTATTGAACGGAGTCTCAAATTGGCTAAAACCTTAATCTTCTTGAGTTTGTTGGTTTTCGACAATAATTTCCCCCATTAAATTTATCAAACTCATTTAGTTTCATTTTTAGCTCAACTTTGACGAAGTCAAATTTGAGCTATTGTCATGGCCCGTCGTCCGTCTGTCCGTCTGTCCGTACGTCAACAATTGGCTATGGCTCGGGCTAGAGGTCGTATTTATGAACTGATCTTTACGAAACTTCTTGTGTACCTTTGTTATGACCCTAGGACGGGAACGAGTGTTTTAGGTGTGGTCCGAAATTCAAGATGGCTGCCAGCGGCCATTTTGTACCGATGATGCAAAAATCAGTTTTTTGTACAGAACTTCCGTATGAAAGTTCTGATTTGAATAAAGTTTTGTATAAATGTTTAGTACCATGGGATACATCACATATAATACGGGTTTTTTTCTCGTGCGTAAATTATGCGAATTAGACTGACTTTGATTTATTTAGTGTTACTTTCAGAGCTGTAAGTGCCAAGCTGCTATGGCTCGGGCTAGAGGCCGTATTTATGAACCAATCTTTACGAAACTTCTTGGGTACCTTTGTTATGACCCTGGGACGGGAACGAGTGTTTTTGGGTGTGGTCCGAAATTCAAGATGGCTGCCAGTGGCCATTTTGTACCGATGATGCAAAAATCAGTTTTTTGTACAGAACTTCTGTATGAAAGTTCTGATTTGAATAAAGTTTTGTATAAATGTATAGTACAATGGGATACATCACATATAATACGGGTTTTTTTCTCGTGCGTAAATTATGCAAATTAGACTAACTTTGATTTATTTAGTGTTACTTTCAGAGCTGTAAGTGCCAAGTTGCTATGGCTCGGGCTAGAGGCTGTATTTATGAATCAATCTTTACGAAACTTCTTGGGTACCTTTGTTATGACCGTGGGACGAGAACGAGTGTTTTTGGGTGCAGTCCCAAATTCCAAATGGCTGCCAGCAGCCATTTTGTGCCGACGATGCCGAAATCTGTTTTTTGTACAGAACTTCCATATGAAAGCTCTGATTTGAATAATTTTTTGTACGAATGTTTAGTACCATGGGATACATTACATATATTACAGGTTTTTTCTTGTGCGTAAATTATGCAAATTAGGCTAACTTTGATTTATTTAGTGTTACTTTCAGCACTGTGAGTGCAAATCCCAATACGGCTCGGGCTAGAGGCCGTATTTATGAACCGATCTTCACGAAACTTCTTGGGTACCTTTGTTATCACTGTGGGACGAGAAGGAGTGTTTTTGGGTCCAGTCTGAAATTCAAGATGGCCGCTAGCAGCCATTTTGTTCAAAATTAAGTGCAATCAGATTTTTGCGCAGAACTTCCAAATGAAAGATCTGATTTGAATAAATTTCTGTATGAATGTTTAGTACCATGGGATACATTACATATAATACAGAGTTTTTCTCGTGAATAAATTATGCAAATTAGGGGTCCGGGTGGGACTTAGAAAATTTTGGACCAAAATCCGGAAATTAGTTTTTTGTGTTTTGATGCATTTTGGTCAATTTTAAGAAGAAGAAGAAAAAATTTTAGTCTGAAAATATTTTGTTTGGGACCGAAAATTTCCACACAAAAATAATAATCTACAATGATTGGTCTTAATCTGTAGTCCATTACAGTCACCTTGTAATTCTTTTATTATTGTTGACTGGGCCAAAACAAATACTAATTCCTGTCATATTCATTATTCAGTTGTCTTGGTCACAGCAAGTACTAATTCCTGTCATATCCAAGTTGAGCTACAGAGTCATTGACTCTTTCATTTATTTCTTTTTTATTTTATTTTAGCGAACAAATTCTCTTAGATTTGTAAATATTTCGCTTAAAAAAATTCTCTAAGTGAAGGTGAGATTTACATCTCTTAAATGTATCTTTTTTATATGTGAGGTAAAACATTTCTCTCAAATATGTAAACTTTATTTCAAAGCGAAATCGAGATCTAGATAAACTTCTCTCAGATTTTTCGAATAGCGTCATTCACGAAATATTTCGCTCAATTTTCTAATAATGGGTTCAAAGGGTTAAATTGATAGGAATACGAGTTATGCATACCAAGACCTTGTATTGTCCCTGGTGAGGAAACGGGTGCCCACTGCAATGTTCACTACCAAGGGATGTCATGTTACTCTGAGGTTTGAGTTTATCCCCTCCCACTCACATAACAACTCCGTGGCACGATATGACCATGATTTCTTTATTGGGGGTTGCTGATGGAGATTAAGTTTACTTTGTGGCAATGCTTGAGCCTCTTTTCCAGGATACGTCGAAAGGGAGTAAAGGTGAACAAGACATAGGGAACAGTAAGAGATTTCCTTTTTGCTCCGAAAGATGGAAAGATGTGGGTAAGCAAAGCTGGTACAAGATTTGCAGTGTCCTTGTATTTCATATATAGTGGAACTTGAAAGTAAAATGAGGACCATACCTGTATCCCGAAAGGCCCCTTACAAGGGCCTTATGCGAAATCAAGCAAGGAGTGAATATCAATACCGGTTGAGTATTGAGGAAACTCCATCAGTATCCCTGCTAAAACCGGCCTTTTATACTGTGGACTACCTTTGTCACGACTCGTGACTATTAAAAATAGATTTTAAGGACTAGGTTGAAATTATAGATTGCAACCGTTCTGAAGAGAAGAAAGTGTTAAGATACATAGCCTTCTTTATACGCGGAATGACGGGTTCTTATTTAGAACAATTGCCAGATCAACATTATTGGGCATTCCTGTCCCTTCATGGATTCATTGCGATGTCCGCAGGAATATTTTTTCAGTTTTTTACAACTGCAACGGAAACTTTGAAGCTCGTCACTTGAATTACTACATACTTCTCTATCTACCAGTAGTGAGAGAGAACAACATGGAACACAGGCGGCGAAACGCAAAGGGTTGGGGAAGGAAGTTATAATTTAGATTGAGTACTTCATGTAAAAAACTGCATCATTTGAACATTAAGTTTATTTTCTCGATGAAATTGCAGAGCTGTTTCAGGATTTTCACGCTTGTCGTACACATTAATTTCTGGCATTTACAAATGTCGGCCGGTTCTAAGACCACACTGGAAGGAAGCTTTTGCGCAATTCGATTAAGCAAGTACACTCGATGATGTAATGAAATTCATCAGCAACTGTATTCATGTCGCACATCATACATATATACTCATTTC
Source organism: Pictodentalium vernedei (assembly GCA_031216915.1). NCBI lineage: Eukaryota > Metazoa > Mollusca > Scaphopoda > Dentaliida > Dentaliidae > Pictodentalium > Pictodentalium vernedei. The sequence goes on along the minus strand of CM062297.1, from coordinate 366,769,754 downwards.
GGGGAATTTTACTCCAGGAACCAACCTCTGCAGGAAGCCGATTATTTGCCAATCTGAATTTGGCCAAAATAGATCTGTTTCTGGGGTCCAAGTTTTATCACATAGGGTTCTAGAAGAAGGGTACCTTTGAAACTTTTATAGGTAATACATTTGCGAGAGGCTGACAGTTTGGTTTGCCAATCCTATTCATACTGACACGTCAATACATATTTAACTGTGTGGACTAATTCAGATTTATGGTCTACTTGTTGGAAGAGCCAAACCCCAGACAGACCGATCGTATTTAAAATCGTTTCAACAAATACAATCCATTTATTGTCGATTTTGCCAGTAATATGCTGGTGCAACAAATACTGATAAAAAATTGAAGTAAGTTTGGTGGGGTTGGCCTGTACAATATTGGCCCAGAAAGATACCATTTTCGGCTTAATTACTGCGCTCAGTGGGTGACGACCCAATTCACCATATACCATAAGATTAGGAGTGCTACTTTTAATTCCAAGTATAAAGTTCATAAGTTTTATATAAACTTTCTCAAAAATTTCTAAATTTTCGAAACCTCACACTTCGCAACCATAAGTTAAGATTGGTACAGCTGTTCTATCAAAAAGGTCTAATTGACATTCAATAGATAAACTAAAATTTTGAGCTTTCCTTAAGACACTGTACATGGCCTTTGTTGCTTGCTATGCTAAGGATTTTCTAGTTCTCAAGAACGAGCCATTAGAAGTTCTAAATTCACGCGTTCTAAACTTTTTCTTTCATGAGTAATTATGGTTCTTGGATTCCTGCTTTTTCCTAATACAACATATTTGGTGTTGGACAAATTTACATTTAATTTCCATTCAGAGCAGTAATCAGAGAAGTGGTTTAGAGCGATTTGCATTTCAGCTGCTGTTTCATTAGCATACAAAAGGATAAGTAATTTAACAAAGTGTGTGATCTGGGCCTCCCACTGGGAGCTTAGGTTTATACCATTTGCCCCATTTATTAGAAGGAACTCTTCGAGACCATTCAAGTATAATGAAATAAAAAAGGGATAAGTTTTCACCTTGACGGACTCCTGCATTACAGAAGTGGAAGTCCGAAGTTGAGCTGCCTATTTTAACTTGGGATTTTATTCCGTTTTACATATTCCTAATATAATCAAAACATTTTCCCCCAATTTTGTTTTTAATTAATTTTTTCCAAAATCCTAGTCTCAATACTGTATCAATCGCCTGTTTGAAATCCACAAATGTGCAAAACAGCCTATAGCCAGGGCTTTTCATTAGGTTCATTAAGGCATACAGAACAAATATATTGTCAGTGGCAGGATACCCTTTTCTAAAACCCGTTTGGCACTCCCCAATAATTTCTTCCGCCTCAGCAAAAGCCAAAAGTCTAGAGCTTAATATTTTCGTGAAAAGTTTGCCAAGACAACTAAGAATGCTAATAGGACGATGATTTTCAGGGTACTGGAGGTCCCCTTTATTCTTAAAGATGGGCTTTACAGCACCTAGTAGCCACGATTCAGGGACAATACTCTTATTAAATATTATGTTAAAGAAACGGTTATAAAGAGGAAGAATGACAGGGAGAGATTCTTCAATATGCTTGTTTACTATTTGGTCAGGGCCTGGTGCTTTGTCGGCTTTTAAAGAAGCGACTGTGTTCTTGGTCTCGTCATCAGATATATGATCATTGAATATTTGATCATATTCGGAGTGTTCTGGGCGCGGAAAACTTACTTCACTTATCCCAGGAGGGACATGGTTCGAATGCTTAAGATACGTGAACATAGTATGCAGTCGAATCTGCGATAAACTCGGTAATTTATCGGAGTTGAACATTTTCCAATACTCTCGAGGGTAAGAACTTTGCAAGCCTGATAATAACCTTTTTTGCCCTTTCCTACTCTTATACAAAACGTTCATTTAAGTTTTACTTGCTTCGGAGAGGAGCTGTTTATTTCCGAGTGTCCTACTACGGTTGAACGTTTTTCGTTCTCCAACTCAATTTCGCTGCTATCAGGATAGGTATAAGTGTGGTCTTTTAGTCTAAGGGTGAGTACGATTCTAGAATAGACATCGGAGTAGAGACCACAGTAGTCTAAAACCGAAGGGTTTTCGACTACGCTGAGAAGTTCTGGAGTCGAAATGTAATAATCGACAGTGCTAGCACCTTTGCATGTAAGGGAGACAGTATTTTTGTCGTCTCCTCTCCTATCATTGAGAATAAGAAAATTGATGCACTGCAAAATTCGTCAATCATCTTATTATCGTAATTATTTTCACATTTATCTTGCGAAGATCGGGCATGCAGATTTGCTAATATATTATCGGGTATAGTCCGGTCTTGCGAGATACCGCCCCACCCTCAAGACCAAAAGCAAATTCATACAGTATAAACTCTACATCCTCACCAGTCCTGGCGTTGAAGTCTCCAACAAGACAAACAATTTTACTGGTTGGGAAATTCTCAATCATTTCCATCTCTATTTCATTGAAACTATCTACCGAAGAATAAGAACTATTTTCGGGAGGTATGTAAACAGCTCCAACAATAATATCTTCGTCACCACCTTGGGCCTTTTTATCAAGTTTGAACCAAAGGATGAATCTGCTCTCCGTCTCGACGGGAGAGACGATCTCACGAGATCGTTTTAATGGCAACGGCTATCCCCCAGAACGGTAATGGGATAATCGTTCCCTATTCTTAATGTAGCTTATTTCAAAATATTTGGTCTGATCATCAGTTTTGGTTTCGGTTAGACACAAAATATCGTATTGAGAAATGAACTCTAAAAACTCTGGGATGCATAGTCGGCTTGTAAGACCACAAGCAGTAAGTGTTAGGGACCTAATACCACGAGAAGAGTTCGTTGATTGTGAAACGTTTCTTACTGTACTACCAGATCCCTTGGGCCCTGAAGAATGTAAAACAATGTTCGTGATGGGTAACACCACATCTGTCCTATCTAGTAGGGGTCGATGACATCCTCGGTCATTTATTTGATTGTGTGAAGATAGCTGGGGTGTAGTGCCAGGTTGGCTAGCTAACTCCTTTCCGTTAATCTCTTTGCAAACATTTCCATCAATGAAAAGTTTATCTTTAACTAAAGACACCCGCTTTCCAGAGTGTTTAGCTTGCCTCATGACAGGGTGGAGCTTTCTACGAGTCGTTTCGATGTCAGGGGGGGGGGGGGAATGTTCTATATATTATCAGCAAAAAGAAGTGACCTTAAGTACTACCAAATTAATATTTAATAATTGGGCTCAATTCTGAACTCCGTGGCCAGTAGTGTGAAGGCTGAAAATATTATATCTCTAGGTGTTTGTTCTGTTACAAATTTTGGGAGAGTGCCAAATGGGAATAGCCTATGGATCTGTAACAAGACAAAACATGAACCTTTCATGGCTGCAGAAAGGTACCATAAACACCAGCAAATGAATATCAAATATTTGAGATTTAATCTGAAACACAAGTTCAGTAACTTGAATACTGAAGGTCTGCATTTATGCCACTTTCAGGAAATAAATTGAAATTGTTCTATTTCTATAAATTCATATAATGGGGAAGTTTTTTAATTAGTCTGAGCTACAGGTATAGCAATCTGTTATCAAGCGTGCATAGGCATTTATAGTTACAGACAGGTGACCTTAAGTACTAACAATCAATATTAAATATGAGGGCTTTACTGTGAAGTGTTGGATTATAATTTGAATGCTAAATGCCTTATAGTTGTGCTCCATTTTATCTTCAATGTGAAGCCTTCTGTTCTTATGGAGCTGCTTGTTACAATTTTTTTGCGAGACTACCACAGTGGATTCGAACTCTGGGGTTAGCTATTTGAAGGCTAATGGTTGTGTTGTATTCCATATCATCGTCAAAGTGAAATTATTATATATCTAGGGGGTTATTTAGAACTAAAGGCTTCAGCAATTTGAAGGCTAACAATTCTATAGTGGTACTCTTATGGCTGAGGTTCTGTAGTTGTACTACATGTTATTGGCAAAAAAGAAGTCATTCTGTATCACGACAAAGCAGTCTGCACTTTCATAGCTGCAGTAAAGTGACCTTAAGCACTAACACGTAAATAGTAAATAATTGGGCTTAACTCTGAACACTATGGCCAGGAGTTTGAAGGCTGAAAATATTTTTTCTCTAGGGGTTTGTTTTGTTACAAAGTTTGGGAAAGTGCCAAATGCGACTAGCCTATGGATTGTAACTAGACAAAACATGAACCATACCATTACAACTTGCTCCTTGACACAAAATTGCAACATGGTGAATACTGAATTATACTTTGAATTGTAACAAGACAAAACATGAACCAAACCATTTCAACTTACGCCGTAACACATACGTGTGTCACTTTGAAGGCTGAAATTATTATATCTCTAGGGGTTTGCTTCGTTACAAATCTTGGGAGAATGCCAAATGGGACTAGCCTATGGATTGTAATAAGACAAAACATGAACCAAATCATTACAACTCACACCTTGACACAAAAGTGTGTCATGATGAATACTACATTATTGTTTGAATTGTAACAACACAAAATATGAAACAAACCATTACACCTCACGCCTTAACACAAAAGTGTGTCAAGGTGAATACTAAATTATTGTTTGAATTCTAACAAGACAAAACCTGAACCAAACTATTACACTTCACGCCTTAACACAAAAGTGTGTCAAGATGAATATTGTATACTACTCAAAGTTTGCTTAGCACCAAGTATACCTGTTTTACGTTTTAGTTGAAATATTGTTATGAAAAGTGTATATATTTTTTATTTAATTATATCTTTAATGATTTAAGCACAGAAATTAAGATTTTGTTTGTGTTTGACATGATTTTTTAGCTTTTGAATACGATAACCATAAAAAAATGGATATTATTGGTGAAAGAGGAAATTTTTCAAATTTCCCCAAAAATTGACGGAGCGAACTGATATGGGTTCAATATCGAGTATGAGACCCATTATTGTTAATTACAGCTTGACAACGCCTTTTCATACCCCCAATCAGGTTCCAGATGGTCCTTTGTAGGATGTTGTTCCATTCTTGGACCAGCATGACACCATGCTCCTGGGTATTTCTTGGTTGGACTGGACGGACTGAAATTGTAAGCTGCAACTCATTCCAGACATGTTCGATTGGATTGAGGTCAGGGGATTTTGCTGGCCAGTCCATGCGCTCAATCCCTTCCTTCTGTGGGTACTCTCGGACAGCATGGGCAACGTGAGGACGGGCATTATCGTCCATCAGAATGAATCTATCACCCACTGCACCTGCATACAATCTGACGTGGGCATCCAGGATCTCATCAATATACCGCTGTGCATTCAATGTACCATGGTCAAGGACACAGAGCTCTGTACGTCCATCCCAGCTGATATCGCCCCAGACCATTATTGACCCTCTACCATAGCGGTCATGCTTAGCAATGTTGGCCGCATGGAATCGCTCGTCTGATCTTCTCCATACCCTAGAACGCCTATCTCTGTTGTCTAGGCAGTACCTTGGCTAATCTGTAAAAAGGACAGGTCTTCTCTGGTCCATCCAACGTGATCCATAGCCCATTCTTATCGTGCCTGGTGGCGGTTCTAGGACAGCTGAATGTGAATACATGGTCTTCTCGATCGGAGACCACCTTCGTGCAACCTTTCCCAGATAGCCTACGTCGAAACATTGACCCCGGATGCATTCTGAAGGTCACTGCGAAGCTGGGTTGCTGTGTCAAAGCGGTTCCTACGGGCCTGAATGATGAAAAACCGGTCTTCAGCTGCAGATGTTGCCCTGTCTCTGCCACAACCATGTCGTCTGACTGGTGTGTCATACTGCTGAAATCTTGCCCAGACACTGGTGATCACCGTATGGTGCATACCAAGGCCTTCACCAACCTGACGATGGGTAGCCCCTTGTTCCCCCATCCCGACAGCCCGCCACATTTCTGCTTCAGACAAATGTCTTCTTACATTTGCATTCGCCATATTCAATCATAAACTCAAAAGGGTTTGTGTTGATATGAAGACTGAATACCCTACACATGTTATGTACATGTAGACAGTACATGGAAACATCATGAAAATCAAGGGGTACATGCTTTATATGACTGTCACGAAAAGTCTGTCTGCCTGTCAAGAGAGCTCATGTAAACACTATGGACCATCTCAATACATTCCTCAATGATATCCACCAAAAATATCACAAATGTGTCACAAGAAAATTTCACAATGATGTGTCAAATATGTGGTGCGTAGCAAACTTTGAGTTGTATATTATTGGTTAGGATCTGTGAACCTCGAGCTATACTGCAATAACCGCTTTGACCTGATTTGGATAAAGCGTGCAAATAAAAGTTCTTGAGAAGTAAATGAACGACTAATGAATTAAATCCACTTCTCATTAAATATTGCTGATTTCTTATCCAAACAAAATGAATAGTGTATGTCGAAGAACTATATTTATTATCTTGACTTGAGAATTGACTCACATTTTTCGCTGCGCAATCAAAAGTTTAATACGGCAGATTGTGCCCAATATACGAATATAATAAACAAAGGAATCAGCTACAATGTCCTTTTGATCAGCCTCACAAAACATGCGTAATCAGATTACTGCTGAAACCTCACCATCACATGGGCCAACAAGAGTTAAGGCTCACAGTTCTGAACGCGACTTAGGGCCTTAGTACAATGCCGTGAACCACCATCTGATAATAATAATAGTAATAATAAAACACATAAGGAAAATTGTTCACTCATTATAGCAATGTTTCCTACAGGTTACACGCCTGTAATTATTCTCGACAGCAGATCTCTTTTTACTCATTTGTGTCCCAACATTAAGCACTTTCTTCTTACGTTTAAATACAAAATTCCAAGCAATTCTCTGTCAATGGTTCCAGCAGAAACCAAATCTACAACAGATTATCAGTTAGACCATGACTAACTCAGTAAGCCTCGACGAGGTTCAGAGTGAAGGTGTGTATGATTTACTGCAACTTACAAGACACCATTGGCAACAACAACGGCGATTCGCCATGCTCCCCTTTTCTGACTGAAAACCAGAGTTGTGATTATTATTCCACAGAAAGTTTCAAAGAACTCCTGCCATTAAATAACAATAAATTGACCTTATTGAATCTAAATTGTAGAAGCATAAATGCCAACTGGGACAAATTTCGTAATTTGCTCTGTGATATACAGGTCAATGACAACCTTTTTGATTACATTGGCCTGACGGAAACGTTCTTTGTTCATGATTATATTGCCTATGAACTCGAAGGTTATCATTCTTTAATGACTCGCTGCAGCCCCATTAATGATAACGGTAGGGGCGGGGTAGGTTTACTTGTTAAAAATAACGTCAACTTCCAAATTAGGGAAGACTTGTCACTTTTTGTCCCGCATGTATTTGTATCTTTGTTCATAGAACATCTTCAAAGTCCAAAAATATAATTGGGGTAATCTATCGGCCCAACACAGCACCCAACGCAGACCTTGAGCTGTTTTATCCACACTAATAAAACTCAATGAAAAACTGAACCAGGAAAATAAGAGCGTGTACATCATGGGAGACTTCAACATAAACCTTCTAAAATTTGGAAGCCACAATAAAACAAACTAATACGTAGACTTTATGTTTAGTGTCGGTTTTATGCCCGTTTATCACCAGGCCTGCAAGACTCACAGACACATCTGCGACATTCATAGATCATATATTTCTTAATAACGTCAACGATTATTCGGCTGGTATTTTGATCACGGACGTGAGTGATCATTTCACTACATTTTACATAGAAAACGCACCTAAGCACAAACAACACAAAGAAACGAGCTTTAAACGATCCTTTAAAAAAGGAAAATGTTGATTATTTTAAGACTCTCTTACATGATTGTGACTTTGGTGATGTATTCGGCTGTATCTGTCCAAATAATGCTTATGATGCATTTCTTTCTCATTTTGATAGCTGTTTGGGCCGAGCATTCCCCTTGAAAGTGACGGTGACGCCCAAGAGATACGTCAAGAGAGAGTCCTGGATGACTTCGGGACTAATCCAATCTAATCTAATCTGAAATCCCCTATACCAGCTAGCATAGAACAATATAAAAAATATTGTAAACTCTATAACAAATTAATACGTATGGCAAAGGCCACCTACTATGAGAGGATTCTTGAGTGCAACAAAAACAATCTAAAAAAGTCTTGGGACACATTACGTAAGGCAATTAGTAAGTCCAAATATAGCCATGCAGTTCCCTTATTTTTCATGGATAATGATATTCCAGCTGACAATCCTAACGTAATTGCCAACAAATTTAATCAATTTTTTATTGAAATAGGAAAAAAGCTAAATAACCAAGTACCCTCATCTTGAAGGCAACATACAGAATATCTGAAGAATATCAGCAACAGTGACTCTTTTTCATTTCGCCCCCAAACAAGCAAGAAGTGATCCTTACCGTTAACCTATTCCTACCCAAAACAAGTCAAGATTGCAATAATGTTACTTCAAAACTGTTGAAAGACATAATATATCAAGTGGCTGAACCAATAGCCCATATTATTTATCTATCTTTTTCGTCGGGCATTATTTCTAGTAAAATGAAGATAGATAAAGTTATACCTGTTTATAAATCTGGAGACAAACATGTTTTCGACAATTATAGACCTATTAGCATCCTACCAGCTTTTTAAAAAATCCTAGAAAAATAATGTATACACGACTGTCAAGTTACCTTAATACCCATGGAATCTTATACCCGTTTCAATTCGGGTTTAGAAAAGGGCACTCAAGTTTTCACGCAATTCTCCATCTTCTAAATAATGAGGCTAAGATGAATGACCAAACGACCAAAGACCTTACTTTGACTATATTCCTAGATTTTTCGAAAGCCTTTGATGGGGGGCGCAGTGGCTCAGTTGGTAGAGGTGCAGGCTGCAAGCCGAGAGGTCCTCGGTTCGAATCCCACCTGCGGCAACCATGTTGTGTCCTTGGGCAAGACACTTCACCCCGATTGCCTACATGGGGGCACGATGACGCTGTGTACTGAGGCGTACTGCACGTCGATGGTTCGCATGTCTTCAACCAATCTAACCCTACCTGTGCTGCGATGCAGAGTTCAGAGTTACGATGTTGGGGAGCTGACAGCTGCTCGTCGTTGCTCGGTGGTTCTCTCCAGGTATTCCGGCTTCCTCCACCCGTAAAACTGTCACGGTCACGATTAGCCATTGTGCATAAGTATGTGACCTTAAACACCAATAAATAAATAAATAAATAAAGCCTTTGATACAACTGATCACGCGATACTAGAAAATGAGCTACAACGCTATGAGATTAGGGGTCATGAAAACCCATGGTGTAAGGATTATCTCTCCAACAGAAGCCAGTATATACAATTTCAAGATATCGCCTCAGATTTACAACCAATCTCGACTGGCGTCCCACAAGGGTCTATTCTTGAACCAGTTTTATTTCTGATCTATATTAATCACTTATCAAACTGTACCATCCTTGAGATTTTATCATTTGCGGGTGATACAACATCTTTTAGGTCCGGTAATAACTTAGATACACTTTTTAATAATACGAATGAAGAGCTTATAAAAGTCCAGCAATGATGTGCTGCCAATAAATTGGTAATTAATGCAAAACTAAATTCATCGTGCTACATCCTCCCAATGAGTCGTGTCAAGTTGATAAGAGAAGGTTAAGATTAGGTGAAACGCATCTGGAGCGTATCGGCAATCAATGTAATGAAAAAGCAGCAAACTTTCTTGGAGTCCACGTAGATGGAAATTTAACCTTCAATCACCATATCTCAGTTGTTTGCTCAAAAGTGTCTAGAGCTGTATATGCCATCAACAGAGCAAAAAATATGCTGCCGCTAAATGCCCTGAAGATCTGGTACTTCTCGTTAATCCACATTCATTTTCTATATGGAATTCAAGTTTGGGGTCATTCACCGCCCACAAGAAAACTCTTCATGTTGCAGAAAAAAGCGATTCGAATTATTAGGAAGAAAAGAAGAATATCACATACCGATAATCTTTTTAAAACCCTCAAAGTTCTTAAATGTGATGACCTTTTCAAAACCCAAGTTCTTTTGTCTATGCATGACTGGCAGAATAACAGATTACCTGTATCATTTAATAGCATGTTCCAGCAATATATAAATCCAACAGGCAAGATGACCAGGCAGACCGGTAAATTGCAATTTCCTCAGCCGAGGACAAAGTTTTCATCAGATCTCCCTTTCTATACGTTCCCAGTTTATGGAATACAATCGATCAGAATACACAAAACTTAACCAAGCCGCAGTTTAAAAATCAGCTGATGGCCTTTTACCTCGACAGATATTCAGAGATTGTACGCTGTTACTACGCTGTTACTTTCGAAACTGTCCTGACTGCGTTTAATTACCAGATAAGAAAATAAAAATATAAAAAATAAAATTATGTCTGTTGATGTCATGATTCCGTCCCCTTTACTTTACTTTATTTCGGTTCAGTTCAGCTCAGTACAGTGATTAAAATTAACATAAACACTTCGCCTCTTTATCCTCTAGGTGCAGCCAAGCGACGTGATCAATGTTCCCCACTTACTCCTTGCTGTTTCAGTTAATTTTTGTTCTTTGGTGTACATGAATACTAAATTAAGGCCAATTATAACAACATGTGTAAAACAGGGCCTGAAACCCAAGATCTCTTAAAAAAGGAACTTGGCTTAAAAACTTTTGGAATCGATAGTGGTCGTAGTCATGTTCCATATATAACATTCTTTGACTCAGTACGTCGTGGAACTATGCTTTGTATGATACACAGTCAAGTCGCTATAATCAGGTATTCTCGGTCTATCCAATATTTCTTCAATAACTGTGATCCTTATATGCTCGGTCATTTTGTTAATAATACAAAATTGCTGAGCTTAAAACCTATTTTCTAATGGTCGATCTGCTGTCGAGAAATTCTTCTATTTTTACAAGGGGTGACAGGAAGACAGCTAACGGTGCTATGTCGCTTCCTTGCAGTATGTTCAAAGGTATGTTAAAATGAATTGTTTAGTTTACCTACTGTACTTTATATGTACAGTACGAACAAGGTGATTTGGAACTCAATCACCCATTCCGTCACCCATTGCGCCGGTGGACATACCAGCAGTTTTGGGTGGACTTAATTAATATGTTCCGCGGACATCGCGGACTCGGGTGGAGCGGATTAGTAACAATCAATATTGTTTTCGTCTGGCGTTTGAAGTTTAATTAGTGGTAATACCGTCCACCTACTGAGCTGGTGGCGCCACTTGAATTCACTTGCCAATCGAGAATTACTTTTATTCTCGTTCATGGAAACTCATCTATAATTATGTTGAAGCACTTTGAATAATATTTTGAAATATACATGAACTACTGCACAAAATTCGGAAACTCGTAAACATTATCCGTATAGAAACCCACAAGGCAAAATTAAATGGCCAATGGGGGAACGGGCTGCACGGACAATTCCCCAGTGAACATTTACCCCAGGCCAACATTTATCCCAGGCCAACATTTACTTAGGAGGATATTTTTAGAGGGGTTTGTGTAAAATTTGGCCAAGTGGAAGGAAAAATGTTTCGAAAATGTATATATTATCAACAATTTTCAAGTTACATTTTTATTCTGTATTTTACAAGAAGACTGCAACACAAACAAAATATTTTTCAGAAAATTACCAAGTGCACAAAGAACATCTCCAAATAGTACATGATAAATTAAAGCACATTTTAATTAATATTTTTAAATACTTGAGGCACTAAATACCATTGACAAAGTATTTCTTGGAGATCTTTTAGAAATTTAAAGTGGCTGGCTATGTGATATAAACAGTACGCAGCAAATGGGCTCTTGTGAAATGTACATGTACAGCTGAAAAAAGCACACACTTAACAAATAAGATGATGTGTAAAAGAATATATACTGGGAGCGATTATTTGGGAACGTATTTTGTGTAACAATACCCTATGGTTGGAAGGGTCCCTTGGACAGCGGTAGAGCATATATACAATATATGAGCATCAAAACCACATGGAGAAAAACGGAGAAAACAGACGACGCATAATAACGCTTTGGCTATCCGCTGATTTGTCGCGGTTCTCATGCACAATTATTGCATGACTAATTTTTTGTCTCAAAAACATAGCTTATACCCTCATAGGAACGAATTTGTCGATATCGTTCCAATAAAGGGTAATACGCTATATTTTTGAGACAAAAATCAGGATGGCGATATTTGTAAAATAGCAGTGGTCGGTATTGGCCGCCACGTTGAGTAAAGGGTTTATTACCAAACCCAAGAAAGTGTGAAGCATGTGGTAAGCCACGGGTGGAAATGTTCCCCACTAATTACTAGAAATTGTCTATTCACAGTTTCTTGAGTTTGATATCAAATCAGCAGCCATGACTTGATTTGATACCAAAGCCAAGAAAAGGTGATGCATGGGGTAAACCATAGTGGAAATGTTCACAACTAATTACGAGAAATTGTCTGTTCACATTTTCTTGAGTTTGCTATCAGCAGCCATGACGTGGTTTGATACCAAACCCAAGAAAATGTGAAGCATGTGGTAAACCATGGGTGGAAATGTCCACAACTAATTACGAGAAGTTGTCTATTCGCATTTTCTCGAGTTTGGTATCAAATGAAGATTTTGCTGCTATCAGCAGCCATGACTTGATTTGATACCAAACCCAAGAAAAGGTGGAGCATGGGGTAAACCATGGGTGGAAATGTTCACAACTAATTACGAGAAATCGTCTACACACATTTTCGTGAGTTTGATATCCAATCAAGTCATGGCTGCTATCAGCAGCCATGATTTGATACCAAAGCCAAGAAAAGGTGATGCATGGGGTAAACCACGGTGGAAATGTTCACAACTAATTACGAGTAATTATCTATTCACATTTTCTTAAGTTCGGTATCAAATCAAGCCATGGCTGCTATCAGCAGCCATGATGTGGATTGATACCAAACCTACGAAAATGTGAAGCATGTGGTAAACCATGGGTTGAAATGTTCACAAATTATTTCGTGATCTCCCCAGCAACATTGAGATAGTGTACATGTATGCAGAATTTCATGTCGGTGTCACCTACAACTTGTGAGGCAAGGGGTTAAAGAAGGGTTGGTTAAAGGGTTACAACCCATGGAAACCAAAGGTACAAGTAATAACATAAGTTTACAGTATTTCGGGCAGTGTATTCAAATTGGCCTTTTTCTTTTCGGGACGTCTCAATGATTCATTAATTTTTGGAACAACCATGGCCTTCCAACTGTCTTTGTCACTTAAAGCAGGATACAGATAAATATATCTCTCTGTGTATTTCTTTCTGATTGGGTCCAACTCTGTTTTTGCTAAACTACCACCGCCAAAGTTGGAGTATTTTAATCTCTGTTTCGCTGGCCCATATTACTCGGGAAACAATTTTTCACATAAGTTTTTGGCCAAGTTGCCTGAACTTGAAGAGTGTTTATCAAACTCCATCAGTTGGTCAGTAGAAAACCTATATACTTTAGGAATATCACTGGACGGGTCCTCCGTTGGGTCTATGCGTTGTCTGTGCTCTTCCGTCGCTACATGATCACCATTCAAACTTGAGTCTATCATCATTTCTGTTTGCATGGTTGTGTCACCTGTGTACCTCAAAATTTGTTTCAACAAACGGTTGTTTTCGTTCAAAAGAATATTATTACTTTTCACGGTCGATTCTATAGCGTCCACACGCTTTGAGAGACAGTCTAGTTTCTTCTGTATTATAGAATGTTTCCTGTCGTCTCGTGACATACACATATTCAACCCCTTAGGAGTGGATGCGTTTTGGGGTGTACCCAATAGTCTTAAGGTAGAAGAAAAGCTGGGTGGGGAGCCGATCACAGCTACTGGTGCTAGTGGCAGTGGTCTTTTACTTGGAGATGGAAATGTACACGTAACAGCTGCACTACTCAATTTTACAGGAGATGCCAGAATCATTTGTGTTTCAACTGGACGAGCAATAAGCGGTTCACTCCCCAATGAGCCAGGAGGGGGACTATTTACATGTCGCCTGTTTAACAACTCGGTTTGTGGAGGTAAATTTTCTGTTGGTTGCGGGCCACTAACCAAAGGCAAAGCATTATTAGCAGAGTTATCCAAACAATTTTCCCAGTCTTCAACGCGTCCTATGGAACTCAGCATAAGTGGCTTGGCTTTAGTCTGCAAAGGAGAATAATAAAAATATGAAATTAGAAGACTGACAGAATTAGACAGTGATTTGCCACTAATCCACCTGAGGAGAGAAAATACACCCATATCATATCTTGTAAATAATGAGACAACGTTTGTAGTTATCAATAAGAGATGACTTTAAACCTTTATCTGACGTAACGGACAAAAACCGGTCAGTGCTATTAACATAAGTCCCCATTTAAAATTTATCATTCTAAAAAAATGTTTGCCTAAAACATACAGTTTTAAGGAAAGGTCTTAACCGATGTTTTTGGCAGAAAATTGAAATATTTAGTGATTCAAAATTTTATCTTGCAAGAGTCATCTGCTGTTCAAGTTAGTTTAGACAGTTAATCACTTGTTTTGATTTTTTAGCACCTTCTCTATCAGTAGATCCTAATTATTACCTCTTTGTTTTTCCGCCGTCATTGTTGTAATAGACAATTGGTGCAATAAAACATTAAATGTGTTAAATGATCAGTAGCTATGTTAGTTGTCAAACAATCTTTCGCCGATTGGCTGTGTCTATGTGTTTATGTGCAGAGAGCACAGCTTATAATTCTTTCTCATTATAATTTGTGTCAGTGTTCTTGTGCTCCTATTTACGCCAAAATGCCACGGCCTGGCGTTTTAAATCATCGGCAAAAGCTTATGGTTATCGTTAAACACAGCAATGGTTGGAAGCCGTTCGTAACAGTAAAGTTCCTCAAAGAAGAAATTTCATCAGTGACTGCAAAACATGTCAGATATATTATAGAACAGTACCAGAAAGGTGCCATAGAAATGATTCAAAGTGTGAAACAAAAGAAAACGGAATTTGATAAAATTGATTCATCTCATCTAACTTTTATATCTGAAATGCTTGAAAATGACCCAACACTTCCAGCATCGGAAATAAAAAAAAAACTTGTCGATAATGGCATGAGGGTGTGTAAAACCACAGTGGTTAAAGCAATTCATGCTTCTAGATGGACAGCCACACAGCCGAGATATTGCCAGCTGGTGAAAGACAAAAAGAAAGTCTTGCGTCAAGAGTTTTGTACGGAGCTTATCGCAAACGATGAACAGTTCAGAGATGTGATTTTCACGGACGAAACATCCATTCAACTCCACGATAATAAATTTGTATGTTACAGGCCCATTGAAGGCATAGCGCCAAACATTTGTCGTCCGAAGCAGCCACTCAAAGTGCACATGTGGGGCGGAATCAGTCGAAAAGGAAAAACCCCTCTTTTCATTTTCGAGGGAATCATGGAAAAAACATTTTTCACAGATACAATTCTTAAAAAGTACCTCTTCCAACACTCAGAACTGACTTCTCCTCTGGACATCGCTTTGTGCAAGACAATGATCCAAAACATACCAGCAAATATGCTAAAGAGTTTATGCAGAAGAACAACATAAATTGGTGGAAATGGCCAGCAGGTATGAACGTAACACGCACCTGTTTTATCCAACATACCCACCCCCATCCCTCACGCCCCAATCACCGCTGTTTATTTAGAAAGAATTGAATCACAATTTAGTTATTGGTCTTTAATGTCACTTCTCTAGCGGTTGCTCGCCGCTGGTCAGTGGTTTCCTCCGGCTCTTCTACCGACCGAAAAACTGCCCAATACGACTTCACCCCGGCTAAGTGTCATTAAACCCCAGTAATAAAACGGGCTACTGTAGATTTTTTGCTTCACATTCGCGTTTTCTATCGCAGTACTAGTGTTTAATAGCGTCAACCATTTCACTTATTTAATTTTCTATTTCTCATTTTCAGTTATTATTTTCATTCATTTATGATAGTTTTTTATATAATTATTTACATGTACTGAATTATTTTGCAATTATCTACTGAAACGCACAAAGCTGTGCTTTCTAAGAATAATACCAAAATAATTCTAGATTATATGCTAAAGTCATTTGAACGAGAAAATTCATTTAAATAGGCGGTGTGAATAAATTTACAAACTGCAAATTAATTCTGTGTTATTTTGCAACGATACAAATTACCCCTACGGGTGGAGATAATGGATTTATAATAACTGTATATATACGAATCTAATGTTCTAGAAGAATTCGAAAACCGACCCATAACCCGCCCTATGGATAGGTTTTGGGGACTGCATACCCAATTTTTAAAAATCCCCCCCCCCCCCCCGCAAAAAACAAAAATCGGAAGCCCGCTCAAACAATGCCCTATGGGCAGATTTTTTTGCGTCTTCGGCCCCAAATTTTCAATTTTTTAAGGCTTATATAGCATGCTCTGTGTGATCCATCTGATGGTACCATTATTGAATTATTTTGCAATTATGTACTGAAAGCCTCCAATAAAAAAAATAGTTCGCCGGAACATAATGTTTTTGAAATAGACAATATTTTAACCCTTTACCCAACGTGGCTAGCAGACGACACTTGCAAACAAATTTCTTGAAAAACTAAAAGTTTTAATTTTAATTTTTTTGTCTCAAAAACATAGCTTATGACCCTTCGTTCCAATGAGGGGTCATGAGCTATGTTTTTGAGACAAAAAATAAAAACATAATATAATTTGAATGGCGATTTTGTCTAAAGTGATGGCTGGTTTTGGCCGTTAGAGTGAGTGCTGTTAATTTTGATAGAAATACTAGTGTGTCTACATGAACTGACAAAAGTCACATTTGCACAACAAAAGTTATTGCATCAATTGACAAATGATGTTATTTCGAAACAACAATAATAAAAATAAACTTGTCTTGTTTATAATTTCCGGAAAAATCATCAAGACTTAACCTTGGACACTTCGCCGAGAAAAAAGACTGTTCCCCGGAAAATATCAGACAGTTCTCCGAAATAAATTTTCCGGCGAATAATCTTTTTTTTCGGCGAAGTGTCCAAATTTTCCAAGAAGTGTCCAAGAGTTTGGCGAACTGTCCAATTTCCTTTCGGCGAAAAGTCCAGTTCCCTCATATTTTTTTCAATTATGATGTTTCTCAGTTAATAATCTCAAAACAATTCCAAATTATGCGGCAGTCACTTCCATTTGAAAATTTATTTAAATATTTGTCGTTTCGTTTTAGGGCATGAACTTTTTGCCGAAAGTACATTTCGCCAGAATTGGAACAAAAATTGGACAGTTCGCCGAACTTTTAGGCATTTCATCGAAAAAACACTGCCGAAAAAATGATATTTTTGTCCTACAGTATTTTTTCCGCGAAGCGCGCATGGTTAACTCATAATGATTTTTCTGAATGAATAATATATTATGTTAACAGCATAATGTTGTCTATACATGAGCACAATACAGCCGAAAGAGCGAAAGCTGCCTAAACAACAAAGCTTGTGTTCACTTATTGGAACGAGCTTAATAAGCTTGTTCAAGTGACTGGGTGTCATGAGCTTTACAATTTTGACGGGAGGTGTTTTAATACCAAATTCATTTAAATAGTCGCTGTGCAGTTTCCTTTTTATTGAATTATTTTGCACTTATTTACCAAAAAGCACGAAACGATGTTTCTAGTGAATAATTGTATTGCGTTTTATTTACTAATTTATTAATAATTACTCAGAACTAATCAGCAAACTTGCTGAAATAGATGTTGATTTAAGGCAGATCACCGCAAAGTCGACGGAGGTTACTGCTCAGGTACATGTAATTGGTACAATTTGAAAACTCGGAAAAATTACTGTTTTGATTTGCGGGGCACACATCTCGTGAAAGGAGGAGAGGGGATGCAAAACACTAGTCATGTGAATTGGTGCCGCATACTTAACACGCTATATTTTTTTCAGAAAGCCCAGATCTGAACCCCATAGAGATGGTCTGGCACATGCTGAAAGTACACGTGGCAAGAAAAAATCCAACTACAAAAGCAGAACTTATGGATTACTCATTACAATTTTGGAATGAACAACTGTCAATCGATCTGTGTAATAACTTTATTGACCATGTTTCCAAAGTGGTGCCTGCAGTTCAGTGTATAAGTGGTTGGGCATCGGGTAGCTTACCAAAACAGTTATTTGGTACTGAATCATCAAGTGGCAAGACGATCTCATATTTTTACAACAAGCTACAAACTCCCGAGAAGCAATTCATAATTAGAAATCATTTGAAGATTGTTAGAAAGCAAAAATAAGTTGCTTGGATTTTGCATTTATACGGTTTCAAACACTTTTAGTGGTAAACCCCGATTCATTTCCAATGATAGTGGACAAACTGAACAAAAATATATATCACCTTTTTCTGTGTTTTGTTGAGTTTTGCTGATTTATCTTGCTTTTGTCGTTTAGCGGGTGGCTCACGGGGTGGAGGTGTTGGGGTCCGTGGACTACTTGATAGTGGTGATCTGGACATGGCAGATGAACGGTTTGTTTCCTGATCATGTAAGTTTTTTTCTACTTCTTCATGCAAACGTTTTCTCATCTGCTCACGTGACCCGGCGTACAAAACCTGTGGATGTTCAACACACAATAAACTTACTAAAGTTTGGAGAGCTGAAGAATTTTCGACAGAAAGGCCAGTACAGAGGGACTCTGTTAATTAAATAGCCACTTGTCCACTGAAAATTATCCAATTAACTAATTAATTGATAGGGATTTTTCTAGAATACAGAAGTTTTCGCCGAAAGTAAATTTCTTTCCTATAAAGACAGTTCGCCGGAACAGAAAATTTTAAAAAGAGACACCGGAAAATAAAAATTTGGGCATTTTAACGCACACAACAGCACAATTTCAACTAAATTACCCGATATGAGAAAATACCCCCCTCCTCCACTCCAACAGTATTTCTCAATGCAGGACCGTACCGCAAGGAGCCCCCCACCCTCAATATTTAGCAAAAATGTATAGGAGGTAAGATAAAATTATATGTATCGTTAGATATCTTGAGGTTAATTGAATCAGTCTCATTCAGACAATCCACCTCCTGTGTAATCCAAACTTGGACCCAAAGTCCGTAATATACACGTAATTTCCATAAACATCAGTAAGAATTCACCTTGGACAACAGTATATAATAGATCAGTCTCATTCAGACAATCCACCTCCTGTGTAATTCAAACTTGGACCCAAAGTCCGTAATATACATGTAATTTCCATAAACATCAGTGAGAATTCACCTTGGACAACAATATATAATAGATTAAATTCCAGCGTGTATTAAGGCTAATATTTCTACAAACATGAGGCCATTGGTGAGCATCAGGAGGGTAATTTGACAGCTAACATGAGTGATATATTAAATTAACAGTTACAAGATAAAGAATTAAGTAGGCTTTGTAAAATAATTTTTCCAAGAAACAACAACAGAATTTGGTGTTGTCATTGAATGACAGATATTTTGCAACAGCAAATTAACCTGTATGGGCCTCAAGTTAATTGATTAATGATGTTAAAGAAATCCAGTCTGAATCACTCAGTAATAGTGGATATGGTCCCTTCTTGACCCATGAGCAATTTGAGTTGGGATATTAGGTGCAGTTTAGATTATATATTATAATGACAAGGAAATTGATTTAAAGATGCATGGATTTTTAGAGCCAAAATTTTTCTGCACTGCAGGAATTTTGGCTCGAATATGGCATGTATTATTAATTCAATTTCATTGTCATTATGGTATATAGTCTACAAAAGACAACATTTTTAGTCGATATCTATTTTTATACATACACGTTGAATTCTGATATTATGCTTGAGGAGGGCTTGCTTTCGGAGGTGGTGAGGGGGAGGGGGAGGGGGAGGGGGGCATACAATGTATAAAAATAATAAAATATGTTGAATTCGACTATTACGGTTGAGGAGGGTTTGATTCCGGGGGTGGGGGATGCAGTTTCACCTACCATGCCATGGGCCAATGAACTGAGTCGTCCATTGCGTTTGCGGTGGGGGCGGAAGGTCTCTGAGCCAATGATATATATATATATATATATATATATATATATATATATATATATATATATATATATATATATATATATATATATAACTTCGTCAAATTGCCGTCATGCTCGGAAGTTTACTTCCTTCTAAGCGGCTTTCATTTTTGACTAATACTTATTCCGTTACGTTGAAATATGGCACAAAATGGGTGCATATTTCGGGGGGCCCGCAAAGCACCAACATGCTTCCCAAGGACCTATGGATAAACCGTGAGTAACCTGATGGCAGGGAGGGCAGGGAGGGCAGGGAGGGCAGGTGGCATGCCAGCCATTATAATACATATATTATTTTTTTCTTTTTTTTCTTTCCCGAATATAATTCACCTAATGACTATTAACTGCTAGTTTTCCTGCTTCCGTCTTCTGTCCGTCTGTATGTCCGTCCACAATTACCACCTGTCAGGGAGGTAGAGAGGGCTGGATGGTATGCCATCCATTGTAATGTATATATTGTGTGAAGAACATTCTCCATGTGTATGGTTCATCTAATAACTGTTGGCTAGCAAGCCAAACACTGTTCATTACGGGAATACCGAGCTAATTGACCCTTTCTCTAACACGATTTCACACAAACCGATAATAGACCACAACGCAAAAAAATGACATAACCCTTTTTGGGAGCCTAATGGCACAAAAGGGGTGCATATTTTGAGGGGCCCGCAGAGCACCACTATGTTTCCCAAGGCACCATCTATAAATTTGGAGAATACCAAGCAGATTGCCCCATTCGCTAACGAACAGCGAAAAAAAACTGATAATAGCCCAAGTAACAAAGCCGTTTCCATTCCTTTTGGGATGCCCTGTGGACCCGAAAGGGCGCACAATTTGGGGGGCCCGCACAGTACCACTGTGCTTAGCAAGACACCTGTTGTCTATAAAGGGAATATCGAGCTAAATGACCCTTTCTCTAACAAGATTTTAGACAAACCGATAATAGATTGTCAATCCAAAAATCACAGAATCCCTCTTGGGAGCTTTATGGCACAAAATGGGTGCATATTTCGGGGGGCCCGCAAAGCACCAACATGCTTCCCAAGGACCTATCTATAAATCTGGAGTACACCAAGCAGATTTCCCCCTTTGCTAACAATTAATCAGAAAAACTGATAATAGCCCATATAACAAAAAAATTTCCCTTCCTTTCTTGGGTTGCTTTGTGGACCCAGAAGGGTTCAAAATTTAGGGGGGCCGCACAGAACCACTGTGGTTAGCAAGATGCCTACTGCTTATTTCTGGAATACCGAGCTAATTGACCCTTTCTCTAACAAGATTTCACACAAATAGATAAAAGACTATAAAGCATAAAACTACAGAACCCTTATTGGGAGCCTTATGGAACAAAAGTGGTGCATATTTTGGGGGCTCTCACAGCACCACTATGATTCCCAATGCATCTTCTGTAAATTTGGAGAATACCAAGCTACCAAGCAGATTGCCCCTTTCGCTAACGAACAGCCATAAAAACTGATAAAAGCCCACATAACAAAAACATTTCCCTTCCCTTTTTGGGTCGCTTTGTGACCCCAGAAGGGTGCAAAATTTGGGGGGCCCGCACAGAACCACTGTGGTCAGCAAGACACCTACTGTTTATTTCTGGAATACCGACCTAATTGGCCCTTTCGTTAACAAGATTTCACACAAATCGATAACAGACTATAAAGCATAAAAGTACAGAACCCTTTTTGGGAGCCTTATGGAACAAAAGCGGTGCATATATTGGGCGGGGGGGGGGGGGGGGGGGGGGCGCAGAGCACCACTCTGCTTCCAAAGGAATCTTCTATAAATTTGGAGAATACCAAGAAGATTGCCCCATTCGCAAAAGAACAGCGAGAAAAACTAATATTAGCTCAAATAACAAAAACACTTCTCTTCATTTTTTGGGTCGCTTTATGGACCCAGAAGGGCGCAAAATTTGGGGGGGGGGGAGTCGCACAGAACCACTGTGGTTAGGAAGGCACCTACTGTTTATTTCTGGAATACTGTGCTAATTAGCCCTTTCATTAACAAGATTTCACCCACACCGATAATAGACTATAGGGCATAAAACTACAAAACCCCTTTTCGGAGCCTTATGGAACAAAAGTGGTGCGTATTTTGGGGGGCCCGCACAGCACCACTATACTTGCCAAGGCATCTTCTATAGATTTGGAGAATACCAAGCAGATTGTCCCATTCACGAACGAACAACGAGAAAAATTCATATTAGGCCATATAACAAAATATTTTCCATCCTTTTTGGGGTTGCTTTGTGGACCCAGAAGGGTGCAAAATTTGGGGGGCCCGCACTGAACCACTGTGGTCAGCAAGACACCTACTGTTTATTTCTGGAATACGGAGCTAATTGGACCTTTCATTAACAAGATTTCACACAAACCGATAATAGACTATAAAGCATAAAACTACAGAATCCTTTTTGGGAGCCTTATGGAACAAAAGTGGTGCATATATTGGGGGGCCCGCAGAGGACCACTCTGCTTCCCAAGGCATCCTCTGTAAATTTGGAGAATACCAAGCAGATTGCCCCATTCGCTAACGAACAGCGAGAAAAAATGATATTAGCTCATATAACAAAAAAACTTCCCTTCCTTTTTTGGGTCCCTTTGTGGACCCAGAAGGGCGCAAAATTTGGGGGGCCCGCACAGAACCACTGTGGTTGGCAAGACACCTACTGTTTATTTCTGGAATACGGAGCTAATTGGCCCTTTCGTTAACAAGATTTCACACAAACCGATAATAGACTATAGGGCATAAAACTACAAAACCCTTTTTCGGAGCCTTATGGAACAAAAGTGGTGCATATTTTGGGGGGCCCGCACAGCACCACTATACTTGCCAAGGCATCTTCTATAGATTTGGAGAATACCAAGCAGATTGCCCCATTCACGAAAGACCAACGAAGAAAAATTCATATAAGGCCATATAACAACAACATTTCCCATCCTTTTTTGGGTCGCTTTGTGGACCCAGAAGGGTACAAAATTCGGGGGGCCCGCACTGAACCGCTGTGGTCAGCAAGACACCTACTGTTTATTTCTGGAATACGGAGCTAATTGGACCTTTCATTAACAAGATATCACACAAACCGATAATAGACTATAAAGCAGAAAACTACCGAACCCTTTTTGGGAGCCTTATGGAACAAATGTGGTGCATATTTTTGGGAGCCGGCAGAGCACCACTATACTTGCCAAGGCATCTTCTATAAATTTGGAGAATACCAAGCAGATTGCCCCATTCGCGAAAGAACAGCCAGAAAAATTGTTAATAGCCCATTTTAGAAAAACATTTCCCTTCCTTTTTTGGGTCGCATTGGGGACCCAGAAGGGTGCAAAATTTGGGAGGCCCGCACAGAACAACTGTGGTCAGCAAGGCACCTACTGTTTATTTCGGGAATACCGAGCTAATTGGCCCTTTCGTTAACAAGATTTCACACAAACCGATAATAGACTATAACGCATAAAACTACAAAACCCTTTTAGGAGCCTTATGGAACAAAAGTGGTGCATATAATGGGGGCCCACAGAGCACCACTCTGCTTCCCAAAGCATCTTCTGTAAATTTGGAGAATACCAAGCAGATTGCCCCATTCACTAAGGAACAGCGAGAAAAACTGATATTTGCTCATATAACAAAAACACTTCCCTTCCTTTTTTGGGTCGCTTTGTGGACCCAGAAGGCCGCAAAATTTGGGGGGCCCGCACAGAACCACTGTGGTCAGCAAGACATCTACTGTTTATTTCGGGAATATGGAGCTAATTGGACCTTTCATTAACAAGATTTCACACAAACCGATAATAGACTATAAAGCATAAAACAACAGAACACTTTTTGGGAGCCTTATGGAACAAAAGTGGTCATATTTTGGGGGGCCCGCAGAGGACCACTATACTTGCCAAGGCATCTTCTATAAATTTGGAGAATACCAAGCAGATTGCCCCATTTGTGAAAGAACAGCGAGAAAAATTGATAATAACCCATTTTAGAAAAACATTTCCCTTCCTTTTTTGGGTCGCTTTGGGGACCCAGAAGGGTGCAAAATTCGGGGGGCCCGCACAGAACCACTGTGGTCAGCAAGACACCTACTGTTTATTTCTGGAATACCGAGCTAATTGGCCCTTTCGTTAACAAGATTTCACACAAACTGATAATAGACTACAAAGCATAAAACTACAGAACCCTTTTTGGGAGCCTTATGGAACAAAAGTGGTGCATATTTTTTTTTTTGGGGGGGGGGGGCCGCAGAGCACCACTCTGCTTCCCAAGGCACCTTCTATAAATTTGGAGAATACCAAGCAGATTGCCCCATTCGCGAAAGAGCAGCGAGAAAAATTGATAATAGCCCATGTTAGAAAAACATTTCCCTTCCTTTTTTGGGTCGCTTTGGGGACCCAGAAGGGTGCAAAATTTGGGGGGCCCGCACAGAACAACTGTGGTCAGCAAGGCACCTACTGTTTTTTTCTGGAATACCGAGCTAATTGGCCCTTTCGTTAACAAGATTTCACACAAACCGATAATAGACTATAGGGCATAAAACTACAAAACCCTTTTCCGGAGCCTTATGGAACAAAAGTGGTGCATATTTTGGGGGGCCCGCAGAGAACCACTCTGCTTCCAAAGGAATCTTCTGTAAATATGGAGAATACCAAGCAGATTGCCCCATTCGCTAACGAACAGCGAGAAAAACTAATATTAGCTCATATAACAAAAACACTTCTCTTCATTTTTTGGGTCGCTTTATGGACCCAGAAGGGCGCAAAATTTGGGGGGCCCGCACAGAACCACTGTGGTTAGCAAGACACCTACTGTTTATTTCTGGAATACCGAGCTAATTAACCCTTTCATTAACAAGATTTCACACAAACCGATAACAGACTATAGGGCATAAAACTACAAAACCCTTTTTCGGAGCCTTATGGAACAAAAGTGGAGCATATTTTGGGGGCCCGGCACAGCACCACTATACTTGCCAAGGCATCTTCTATAGATTTGGAGAATACCAAGCAGATTGTCCCATTCACGAACGCACAACGAGAAAAATTCATATTTGGCCATATAACGAAAACATTTCCCATCCTTTTTGGGGTCGCTTTGTGGACCCAGGAGGGTGCAAAATTTGGGGGGCCCGCACTGAACCACTGTGGTCAACAAGACACCTACTGTTTATTTCTGGAATACGGAGCTAATTGGACCTTTTATTAACAAGATTTCACACAAACCGATAATAGACTATAAAGCATAAAACTACAGAACTCTTTTTGGGAGCCTTATGGAACAAAAGTGGTGCATATTTTGGGGGGCCCGCACAGCACCACTATACTTGCCAAGGCATCTTCTATAAATTTGGAGAATACCAAGCAGATTGCCCCATTCGCGAAAGAGCAGCGAGAAAAATTGATAATAGCCCATTTTAGAAAAACATTTCCCTTCCTTTTTTTGGGTCGCTTTGGGGACCCAGAAGGGTGCAAAATTTGGGGGGCCCGCACAGAACAACTGTGGTCAGCAAGGCACCTACTGTTTATTTCTGGAATACCGAGCTAATTGGCCCTTTCGTTAACAAGATTTCACACAAACCGATAATAGACAATAAAGCATAAAACTTTAGAACCCTTTTTGGGAGCCTTATGGAACAAAAGCGGTGCATATATTGGAGGGCCCGCAGAGCACCACTCTGCTTCCCAAGGCATCTTCTGTAAATTTGGAGAATACCAAGCAGATTGCTCCTTTCGCTAACGAACAGCGAGAAAAACTGATATTAGCTCATATAACAAAAACACTTCCCTTCCTTTATTGGGTCGCTTTGTGGACACAGAAGGACGCAAAATTTGGGGGGCCCGCACAGAACCACTGTGGTTGGCAAGACACCTACTGTTTATTTCTGGAATACGGAGCTAATTGGCCCTTTCGTTAACAAGATTTCACACAAACCGATAATAGACTATAGGGCATAAAACTACAAAACCCTTTTTCGGAGCCTTATGGAACAAAAGTGGTGCATATTTTGGGGGGCCCGCACAGCACCACTATACTTGCCAAGGCATCTTCTATAGATTTGGAGAATACCAAGCAGATTGCCCCATTCACGAAAGAACAACGAGAAAAATTCATATTAGGCCATATAACAAAAACATTTCCCATCCTTTTTTGGGTCGCTTTGTACACCCAGAAGGGTGCAAAATTTGGGGGGCCCACACAGAACCACTGTGGTCAGCAAGACACCTACTGTTTATTTGTGGAATACGGAGCTAATTGGACCTTTCATTAACAAGATATCACACAAACCGATAATAGACTATAAAGCATAAAATTACAGAACCCTTTTTGGGAGCCTTATGGAACAAAAGTGGTGTATATTTTTGGGGGCCCGCACAGCACCACTATACTTGCCAAGGCATCTTCTATAAATTTGGAGAATACCAAGCAGATTGCCCCATTCGCGAAAGAACAGCGAGAAAAATTGATAATAGCCCATTTTAGAAAAACATTTCCCTTCCTTTTTTGGGTCGATTTTGGGACCCAGAAGGGTGCAAAATTTGGGAGGCCCGCACAGAAAAACTGTGGTCAGCATGACACCTACTGTTTATTTCTGGAATACCGACCTAATTGGCCCTTTCGTTAACAAGATTTCACACAAATCGTTAACAGACTATAAAGCATAAAAGTACAGACCCTTTTTGGGAGCCTTATGGAACAAAAGTGGTGCATATATTGGGGGGCCCTCAGAGCACCACTATGCTTCCCAATGCATCTTCTGTAAATTTGCGGAATACCAAGCAGATTGCCCCTTTCGCTAACGAACAGCCATAAAAACTGATAAAAGCCCACATAACAAAAACATTTCCCTTCCCTTTTTGGGTCGCTTTGTGACCCCAGAAGGGTGCAAAATTTGGGGGGCCCACACAGAACCACTGTGGTCAGCAAGACACCTACTGTTTATTTCTGGAATACCGACCTAATTGGCCCTTTCTTTAACAAGATTTCACACAAATCGATAACAGACTATAAAAGATAAAAGTACAGAACCCTTTTTGGGAGCCTTATGGAACAAAAGTGGTGCATATATTGGGAGTGGGGGGGGGGGGGGGGGCAGAGCACCACTCTGCTTCCAAAGGAATCTTCTGTAAATTTGGAGAATACCAAGCAGATTGCCCCATTCGCTAACGAACAGCGAGAAAAACTAATATTAGCTCATATAACAAAAACACTTCTCTTCATTTTTCGGGTCGCTTTATGGACCCAGATGGGCGCAAAATTTGGGGGGGGGGCGCACAGAACCACATTGGTTAGCAAGAAACCTACTGTTTATTTCTGGAATACCGAGCTAATTAACCCTTTCATTAACAAGATTTCACACAAACCGATAATAGACTATAGGGCATAAAACTACAAAACCCTTTTTCGGAGCCTTACGGAACAAAAGTGGTGCATATTTTGGGAGGCCCGCACAGCACCACTATACTTGCCAAGGCATCTTCTATAGATTTGGAGAATACCAAGCAGATTGTCCAATTCACGAACGAACAACGAGAAAAATTCATATTAGGCCATATAACAAAAACATTTCCCATCCTTTTTGGGGTCGCTTTGTGGACCCAGAAGGGTGCAAAATTTGGGGGGCCCGCACTGAACCACTGTGGTCAGCAAGACACCTACTGTTTATTTCTGGAATACGGAGCTAATTGGACCTTTCATTAACAAGATTTCACACAAACCGATAATAGACTATAAAGCATAAAACTACAGAACCCTTTTTGGGAGCCTTATGGAACAAAAGTGGTGCATATATTGGGGGGCCCACAGAGCACCACTCTGCTTCCCCAGGCATCTTCTGTAAATTTGGAGAATACCAAGCAGATTGCCCCATTCGCTAACGAACAGCGAGAAAAAATGATATTAGCTCATATAACAAAAACACTTCCCTTCCTTTTTTGGGTCGCTTTGTGGACCCAGAAGGCCGCAAAATTTGGGGGGCCCGCACAGAACCACTGTGGTTGGCAAGACACCTATTGTTTATTTCTGGAATACGGAGCTAATTGGACCTTTCGTTAACAAGATTTCACACAAACCGATAATAGACTACAAAACATAAAACTACAGAACCCTTTTTGGGAGCCTTATGGAACAAAAGTGGTCATATTTTGGGGGGCCCGCAGAGCACCACTATACTTGCCAAGGCATCTTCTATAAATTTGGAGAATACCAAGCAGATTGCCCCATTCGCGAAAGAACAGCGAAAAAAATTGATAATAGCCCATTTTAGAAAAACATTTCCCTTCCTTTTTTGGGTCGCTTTGGGGACCCAGAAGGGTGCAAAATTTGGGGGGCCCGCACAGAACAACTGTGGTCAGCAAGGCACCTACTGTTTATTTCTGGAATACCGAGCTAATTGGCCCTTTCGTTAACAAGATTTCACACAAACCGATAATAGACAATAAAGCATAAAACTTTAGAACCCTTTTTGGGAGCCTTATGGAACAAAAGCGGTGCATATATTGGGGGGCCCGCAGAGCACCACTCTGCTTCCCAAGGCATCTTCTGTAAATCTGGAGAATACCAAGCAGATTGCTCCATTCGCTAACGAACAGCGAGAAAAACTGATATTAGCTCATATAACAAAAACACTTCCCTTCCTTTATTGGGTCGCTTTGTGGACACAGAAGGGCGCAAAATTTGGGGGGCCCGCACAGAACCACTGTGGTTGGCAAGACACCTACTGTTTATTTCTGGAATACGGAGCTAATTGGCCCTTTCGTTAATAAGATTTCACACAAACCGATAATAGACTATAGGGCATAAAACTACAAAACCCTTTTTCGAAGCCTTATGGAACAAAAGTGGTGCATATTTTGGGGGGCCCGCACAGCACCACTATACTTGCCAAGGCATCTTCTATAGATTTGGAGAATACCAAGCAGATTGCCCCATTCACGAAAGAACAACGAGAAAAATTCATATTAGGCCATATAACAAAAACATTTCCCATCCTTTTTTGGGTCGCTTTGTGGACCCAGAAGGGTGCAAAATTTGGGGGGCCCGCACTGAACCACTGTGGTCAGCAAGACTCCTACTGTTTATTTGTGGAATAAGGAGCTAATTGGACCTTTCATTAACAAGATATCACACAAACCGATAATAGACTATAAAGCATAAAACTACAGAACCCTTTTTGGTGTTACGCGGCCCTAAGGATCGTCTAAGTGGTAGGACTCGAATGGCGTCTTCCAAGGGTGGCTCCTTTGTTCTACGACAAGGGCAGCACGATGTGTTGTATATGTGGCAAACTATGGTTACTTGAAGTGGCTGCCACTACCGATTAACTGGAGAGTCAACAAACACAACTGGAACTCAGCAACACAGTTTCTATTAATGTTTATTCATTCTAACAACAATTTCAACAAGCGCTTTGAGCTGGAACATCATCGCTCAGTCTTCAGCTTCTCTGCCCATGCACCAGGTCTTCTACATAACCTAACAATTAGCCTAACCGCGACGCGACTTCACTAATAAATTCTATGTGGCTTTTTCACTCAAAGCCCATGCTCTGTAGTTCGAGCTCGTGACTGTCGGTTGGTAGATCAGGCGGCGACTGACTGCTGCCAGTCGAGTTAGCGGATTATATCCTTCCCCGACCAGCGTGATTCAGAGCTGCGTGACTTGGAAGTTGTAAACAACTCGTGATGAATTTTCATCTTAACCCCTACACGTCATATTGTAAAAATAGAAACCCGCGGCGGGTCTACTGGAGCAACTAATAGGCTAATTATCCTGATTTAAGGTTTAGCGGATAATGAGTGAATACGGTGAGGCCTGTGACCTTCATCACGTGCTTCACTCTACAAGCATGGTTCCGGAGGCAAGTCATCCCAGATGATGTTCAAGAGATTAATGATCCGGTAACAGGCTTGCAGAGATCTCCCCACTTGAAGGCTATTTCAACATTCCGTTTCTAGAGTTTTCATACTTAAGACTACAGGGTGTTGTCTCTGTCAATCTTGAGATCTCCTTAGCGTACGGCGATGGTCAGCTGTTCATTAATTCTCAATTGGGTTTAAAGTACTTTGTTTACTGTTCTCCCCACTTCTGATACTTATCGTACGTGTCACGCAGTGAACTCTAAGTTCGAAAGTCAATTCTCCTTAAGGGCTTTGTCAGATGTGTGTACTCTAGTAAGTTAAGTTATAATTTGCACTCGGTCACAGCAGTTCGACTATTAACGAGAATTTCTGTGCACTAATTGTGAGATCTGAGATTTTAGAAATAACTGAATCGAACAACTTTTAAGTAAAATGAATTTTCTATTTCTCCATCCCCTCCCTGCCTGTCACTCCCATGGAACATGGAAAAGTTATGTCTGGGTCGCGAGGTCGGTTACCCTCTCGTCGACCTCGGTCGCAGGGACTGTTAACCCTCTCGTAGGCTGCATTTCGCTACATAAACCTCCCCCATCTAAGATCAAAACCCAGCGGGAGTTTGATCTTGACAAAAGATTCAGTAGCCGAAATGGAGCGTACAGGAGGTATGGAGTCCTTATACATCAGGTTGCATTACGGAGGTTGCCTGGTGCATGGCTGCTTGTCTGGAACGCTACAATAAAGAAACACACCGTCCCCAAAATATATATATATATACAATTAGTATCACATTAGCATGGCACGGCCTCCTCTATCAAATTACACCTCTTCGGGTAGTGTAAACCGGAAAGAGGTATGTGGACTGCGGAAACCACTACCACTACGGACACAAGTAGCCGGTCGCCAATAAACAGCTCGACGACAATGTGGACAAACCCGGTGTTCGTCCATCCACCGCAGACCACACGCTTCGTGAACACACTGCTTACACCTGGGACACTGAAGCGCCACCTCTGGTTGTATCGCAACGACCTCTAGACAGATGCAACAATTCTCCCCAGTTCCTGCAACAAGTCGTGGGGATGTCAATCGTCTTTGTTGCTGCTCTTTATGGCGACAAAGTGCTGTCATAACCAAATGGTACATGAACGTTTGTTTTTCGCGACGATGAGTTTCTCGTACATCATTGCCGCAGAAGGTGATCTTCAACTTAAAAGGATCAATAACCTCTTCTACGTACTCTCCTTCATGGAACGGCCTCGCTAATCCAGGTTTCGGTAACTGGTCAGACACTCGTTCTCCCATCGCCTATGTGTAGGCTGAGTGATTAAAGTATCTACCGTCCCAACGGTAGTCACTCCAATACTTGACCACACTGGCGGTTGTAACGCGGTGGGTGATCTGTGCTGCCCGGGGAGGGTTAACACATTCGACCACTCGAGGAAGGAGGAGTCGTCCCTCTTGGGTAATACCATAACAATAGTATACCTCATGTAAAACGTATTCATTTTGGTTGGTCTCTTCATTATAACGTAGGACCTCCCAATAACGAACCCGGAGTTGGGATCGTCGCACACCCTCCATATTGAATGTATAAGAAGGACGATTGTCATAAGCATGTAGAATAAATTCCAGCCTGTTCGTCGCGCGCAACAGCCAGGCTGCTCCTTCTGCCCATAAGTCTACTATCTTTTTCCTGCTCTAATTTCATATCTAAATCTCGATAATTAACCTTCTCAGGCTCCATGGCTGAACTTGAACTTTGTGTGGGTACTGACACATGGGCAAATCGTTTTGGATCGATTTTATCACTATTAATTACCCCCACTGTCAAGGCCTTATCTGTATCCATATCATCCATATTGTAATTTGGGTCGACATCTGCCAACCCCTCAGGTAACCTTGATAACATATCTGCACAAGTATTCTGTCTCCCGGGTAAATACTCAATTTTACAATTATAACTAGCTATTTTCAATGCCCACCGTTGCACTTTGGCATTGTTTTGAGGACTCGTCAACAAGTATCGCAAAGGGGCATGGTCTGTCTTAATGACAAACTGTGCTCCCTGTAGATAATGGTTGAGTTTGTCCAAGGCATATGAGATGGCAAATGCCTCCTTTTCAAATGTTGACCACTTCTGTTGTGCTTCTCCCAGTTTATGAGACAAAAACACTATGGGCTTCTCATTGGGCACCCCAGGGAGCTGTCCTGTACTGTCCTCACTTGGCTGGGTTAACACCGCTCCGACGCACGTTCCTGATGCGTCCGTATAGAGAACGTAGCCTTTTCGGGGGTCTGGGTAGCTTAGATAAGCGACCTGTGTCAAACTCTCCTTTAAATAATCAAAGGCTTTTTGTTGAGCCTCCTTCCATTGGAATCTAGCATATTTCTTCGTGAGGGTCACTAAGGGCTGTGCAATTTCACTAAAATTAGGTATAAATCTCCTATAGTAGGACACCATTCCCATAAAGCTTCTTACTTCAGTTACAGTTGTAGGTGGACCCAATTTTCTGATAACTTCAACTTTATTCGGTTCTGGCTTAATCCCATTACCACTAATGACAAAACCAAGATAAGATGTTTCACCTTGAAAGAATGAGCACTTTTTTGCTTTTAGTTTTAATTTATGTTGTCTTAACCGTTTCAAAACTGCTCTTAAATGTTTGATATGGGACTCTGCATCACAACTAAACACCAAAATGTCGTCCAAATACGCCAAGGAAAATTCGCTCATTCCGTCTAGGACCACCGTCATGAGCTCTTGAAATATTCCCGGCGCATTCTGGAGTCCGAACGCCATTACATTGATCTCATATAACCCTCTGTGACACGTAAAAGCTGTCTTTTGTTTATCCTTTTCATCCATCTTGACCTGCCAATAACCTGACTTCAGGTCAAGGGTGGTGAAATATTTGCACCCATTTAACAATGTAAACACGTCATCAATGAGTGGCAACGGCCAGCTCGTAACCTTTGTAACTTGGTTAAGGCGCCTGAAATCCACACAAAAGCGTCTCGTGCCGTCCTTCTTGCCCACCAGCAAGCAAGGAAAACTCCATGCACTTTGTGACCTTTGGATAATGCCTGCATCTAGCATTTCTTTAATTGCATCATCCATAATTTTTCGTTTCAACAATGGGACACGATAAGCCCGGCTTTTAATAGGCCTGGCATCCCCTGTATCTATTTTCATTGTTATTGTGTCAGTTTGGGTTAAATCTTTATCAGTTTTTGCAAATACGTCCCCCTGTTCCCGGATTAATTTCATTAACATTTCCCTCTTATCTGGTGGCACTTGAATGTCACTATCTGTTATTTCATTCTCATTATCTTTGTTTTCAACTGTACTAATGTTCATCACTTCCTGCGTGACATCTACTAAGTCCTCCTCGGCAGTTATAGGCTCAACTTTTCCCACAATACAACCTCGCTTCAAGGTATAATGCTTATTGGTACTATTAATCAACATAACTGGTATATTACCACAATTGTTACTTACAATGCTGTTACTTACCATTAAACATAGCCTTGCTTTACGCCATGATGTTCTAAAAATTCAGAGTCAAAAGTTGACCTTACCCCTACAGCCTTAGCTGTGCAAACACAAGTACTCTGTGGTTTCAACTCAATGCTGTTCACTAGACGGGTTAAACATGACACATGCAAATCTTTCACTAATGGAATCAATTGCCCGTTTACTTTCATTTTTCTCAATCCCCAATATATGTTAATATTATTACCTGCAATCCAATCTAACCCTAAAATCAAACTCCTATTTAATTCGTCCAATACTAAGAATTCCTGTGACTGGGGTAACCCATTAATGGAAAAGTACAAACGCACCATCCCCCTGGGTTTAATACTTGTACCAGCCACACCAGTTATGCTTGGTAGTTGATTTCTATCACCCACTAATCGAGGGCGATTGTGCATATTTTTCCAAAACTTTGTGCTGATGCATGAAGTTTGAGCTCCCGAGTCGAGCAGAGCCCTGACTCGCTGCTTCCCCACATGAATCATCACGCTGTCCAAAGAAGCTGTACCAAAATTTAATTCTACAGTCCCGGAATTCCTCCTAGACTGTTTTTCGATCAATTTTTCTTGTCTGGTTTCCTTTTTCAGTGTATTCACTTGTGAGCTCTTGGAGCTCGTTGAGCTCTCCTCTGGAGCTGTCTGGGAATTACTCAGGTGACCTGAGCTCACTCCTGGAGCTTTTGTGATATGGTCTGAGCTCCCACAAGTTGCATGCTTTTGACCAGACTGCCAAGGGTTAACTTCTTTGGGTTCATTGATTAATTCAGAAGATAATTTACTTACTGTTTGATGCACAGAAACATTTTCTGCTTGATTAAATTTCTCCCTGGGAATATTATTATTTAAGTTCATTTTATTTCTTGGAGTTGCTTCCCTTTGACTGCATTTATTAAATCTTGTTTTTCTTTGCCTCTGTTGTCGATTAGTTAAGGGAATAGTTTTCAATTTACATTCTTTCTCTTGATGTCCTATATTTAAACATTTCTTACACTTATGCCCTACTTTCTCGGTTTGATCACACTTATTATGTACATTACACTGATTTACATGTCTAATTTTCTCTCTCACTGGTGCATTTATGTTATCTCTCATCTGCATTTTTTCAGTATTATTACAATGTTCTGGAGCCTGTTTGGTAGTTTTAACCCCTTGCCCCCTACCTATTGCCCCACATAAGTAGAGTTTTGCCCGTTTAAATTTTCGGGGCTTACTCGGCAAAAACGGATCATATGCCCTAATCTACCACAGCGAAAGCACCTCACGTCAGCCATTGACCTTTCTGCTGGCTGTTGCGCTGTCGCAGTGTGCACCTGTTTTGCTATTTGTACTCGGCATTGAGTCCGCACGTGCCCCACCCTACCACAATGGTAGCAGATGGGCTTCCTCACGTTTTGTCGCGTCGCTGGCTTTTTATATTGCCCTTTTTGTTTGTCCGGTGCCTGTTTGTTATACCTCGGAGGGGCGGGGTTTTTTGTAATTACGTGGATATTACTTTTTCGTCGCGAGACATCAACATCCATGGGCTGAATGTCCCTTGAGTCGTCAGGGCTAACATCCCTTCCTAAATAATCGCGATTGTAGTAATCCGACCTGTATGCTTTCGATAAATACGCCGGCTCACTGCGTTTTCGTACCTTTTCCTTAACCCCTGTTTCAAATAGAGCCAAGGCTAGAGCTTTTTCCAGGGTGGAGGGAGATTTCCTGATTAATTTTGTTTTGACGTCGCTCTCATATAACCCGTCACCAAAATAATTTGCCAATGTTTTCTGCACTAAGGGCTCGTCAACATCCTTCCCATACGCGTCCTTTGCAAGATCTAGTAATCTCTCACCATAACTGACCACTGTTTCATATTTTTCCTGTTTCATGTGGCGCAGATAATTATTCGCCATACTATCGTCGATCACCTCTGAGTAACGCTGCTGGAGCTGTGTTTTCAAGCTCCCCCACGTCACAGTAGGGTCGGCGGTTAGGGTGCGAATAATAAAGTCGGCCACAACAAAATCACTTGTCTGGGCGGCCAATCTGCGTTTTTGCATGTCCGAAATTTCATTGGTGGCACAGTAGTGGTCAAGCGACTTCATCCACGGTTTGAAGTTGACGGGATCACCATTAAAACGTTTAATATGGGTATGTAACATTTGGGTTTGCGTGGCGTTTGCTGTAGTACCCGTGTTTACATTCCCCTGCTGAAGGGTGTACTGTACCCCCTGGATGGCCTCTATGATTTCCTGGGCTTCCTCACTTTTCGCTTTTCGTTTACTACTTTTACCACTTTTACCACTGGCAAATAGTGTCTCCCCCATCCCTGTTTCTTCTAGATAAGCGAGCTCAGCACTTTTCTGTTTCAGCTGAGCGTCCGCTTGTTCTAACTGAAACTGCATACCCGAAATTTTTGTCTCTAGTTGGGCCAGGTCTTGTTGATGGCGCTGTTCCTCAGCTACCTGTGCTTCCTGCATTTGTTGTTCTAATTTAGCTGTGCGACGTGCAGCCTCGGCATTAATCAAGTCCTCCCTTTCCTTGTGCATTTCAGGGTCTAATTCTATTATTTTCCCCCCTGTCGCCATACTCCCACCTTACGCTAGTACGGTATTATAGGGTTAATGGCAGAGCTAACCGACCCCTCGGTAACGATTGCGAAGTGAAATGAATAAAATGTTGTACTTACAGTGTCAATTTTAGGAACAGACAGTTTTCCTCTGCTCCGCAGCTGCGTCCGATGCATTGTATCGCCTCCCGATGCGTACTATCGCGACAATCAGGCCGTGGCAAAAACCAGTTCAATATCCTGGTCACGGCACCAAAGAGGACCGTTGTTACGCGGCCCTAAGGATCGTCTAAGTGGTAGGACTCGAATGGCGTCTTCCAAGGGTGGCTCCTTTGTTCTACGACAAGGGCAGCACGATGTGTTGTGTATGTGGCAAACTATGGTTACTTGAAGTGGCTGCCACTACCGATTAACTGGAGAGTCAACAAACACAACTGGAACTCAGCAACACAGTTTCTATTAATGTTTATTCATTCTAACAACAATTTCAACAAGCGCTTTGAGCTGGAACATCATCGCTCAGTCTTCAGCTTCTCTGCCCATGCACCAGGTCTTCTACATAACCTAACAATTAGCCTAACCGTGACGCGACTTCACTAATAAATTCTATGTGGCTTTTTCACTCAAAGCCCATGCTCTGTAGTTCGAGCTCGTGACTATCGGTTGGTAGATCAGGCGGCGACTGACTGCTGCCAGTCGAGTTAGCGGATTATATCCTTCCCCGACCAGCGTGATTCAGAGCTGCGTGACTTGGAAGTTGTAAACAACTCGTGATGAATTTTCATCTTAACCCCTACACGTCATATTGTAAAAATAGAAACCCGCGGCGGGTCTACTGGAGCAACTAATAGGCTAATTATCCTGATTTAAGGTTTAGCGGATAATGAGTGAATACGGTGAGGCCTGTGACCTTCATCACGTGCTTCACTCTACAAGCATGGTTCCGGAGGCAAGTCATCCCAGATGATGTTCAAGAGATTAATGATCCGGTAACAGGCTTGCAGAGATCTCCCCACTTGAAGGCTATTTCAACATTCCGTTTCTAGAGTTTTCATACTTAAGACTACAGGGTGTTGTCTCTGTCAATCTTGAGATCTCCTTAGCGTACGGCGATGGTCAGCTGTTCATTAATTCTCAATTGGGTTTAAAGTACTTTGTTTACTGTTCTCCCCACTTCTGATACTTATCGTACGTGTCACGCAGTGAACTCTAAGTTCGAAAGTCAATTCTCCTTAAGGGCTTTGTCAGATGTGTGTACTCTAGTAAGTTAAGTTATAATTTGCACTCGGTCACAGCAGTTCGACTATTAACGAGAATTTCTGTGCACTAATTGTGAGATCT
This sequence comes from Pictodentalium vernedei, assembly GCA_031216915.1. NCBI lineage: Eukaryota > Metazoa > Mollusca > Scaphopoda > Dentaliida > Dentaliidae > Pictodentalium > Pictodentalium vernedei. The sequence continues at coordinate 366,732,339 of CM062297.1, read as the reverse complement.
GAGATTTTAGAAATAACTGAATCGAACAACTTTTAAGTAAAATGAATTTTCTATTTCTCCATCCCCTCCCTGCCTGTCACTCCCATGGAACATGGAAAAGTTATGTCAGGGTCGCGAGGTCGGTTACCCTCTCGTCGACCTCGGTCGCAGGGACTGTTAACCCTCTCGTAGGCTGCATTTCGCTACATTTGGGAGCCTTATGGAACAAAAGTGGTGTATATTTTTGGGGGCCCGCACAGCACCACTATACTTGCCAAGGCATCTTCTATAAATTTGGAGAATACCAAGCAGATTGCCCCATTCGCGAAAGAAGAGCGAGAAAAATTGATAATAGCCCATTTTAGAAAAACATTTCCCTTCCTTTTTTGGGTCGATTTTGGGAGACAGAAGGGTGCAAAATTTGGGAGGCCCGCACAGAAAAACTGTGGTCAGCATGACACCTACTGTTTATTTCTGGAATACCGACCTAATTGGCCCTTTCGTTAACAAGATTTCACACAAATCGATAACAGACTATAAAGCATAAAAGTACAGAACCCTTTTTGGGAGCCTTATGGAACAAAAGTGGTGCATATATTGGGGGGCCCTCAGAGCACCACTATGCTTCACAATGCATCTTCTGTAAATTTGCAGAATACCAAGCAGATTGCCCATTTCGCTAACGAACAGCCATAAAAACTGATAAAAGCCCACATAACAAAAACATTTCCCTTCCCTTTTTGGGTTGCTTTGTGACCCCAGAAGGGTGCAAAATTTGGGGGGCCCGCACAGAACCACTGTGGTCAGCAAGACACCTACTGTTTATTTCTGGAATACCGACCTAATTGACCCTTTCTTTAACAAGATTTCACACAAATCGATAACAGACTATAAAGGATAAAAGTACAGAACCCTTTTTGGGAGCCTTATGGAACAAAAGTGGTGCATATATTGGGGTGGGGGGGGGGGGGGGGGCAGAGCACCACTCTGCTTCCAAAGGAATCTTCTGTAAATTTGGAGAATACCAAGCATATTGCCCCATTCGCTAACGAACAGCGAGAAAAACTAATATTAGCTCATATAACAAAAACACTTCTCTTCATTTTTCGGGTCGCTTTATGGACCCAGGAGGGCGCAAAATTTGGGGGGGGGGGCGCACAGAACCACTGTGGTTAGCAAGACACCTACTGTTTATTTCTGGAATACCGAGCTAATTAACCCTTTCATTAACAAGATTTCACACAAACCTATAATAGACTATAGGGCATAAAACTACAAAACCCTTTTTCGGAGCCTTATGGAACAAAAGTGGTGCATATTTTGGGAGGCCCGCACAGCACCACTATACTTGCCAAGGCATCTTCTATAGATTTGGAGAATACCAAGCAGATTGTCCAATTCACGAACGAACAACGAGAAAAATTCATATTAGGCCATATAACAAAAACATTTCCCATCCTTTTTGGGGTCGCTTTGTGGACCCAGAAGGGTGCAAAATTTGGGGGGCCCGCACTGAACCACTGTGGTCAGCAAGACACCTACTGTTTATTTCTGGAATACGGAGCTAATTGGACCTTTCATTAACAAGATTTCACACAAACCGATAATAGACTATAAAGCATAAAACTACAGAACCCTTTTTGGGAGCCTTATGGAACAAAAGTGGTGCATATATTGGGGGGCCCACAGAGCACCACTCTGCTTCCCCAGGCATCTTCTGTAAATTTGGAGAATACCAAGCAGATTGCCCCATTCGCTAACGAACAGCGAGAAAAAATGATATTAGCTCATATAACAAAAACACTTCCCTTCCTTTTTTGGGTCCCTTTGTGGACCCAGAAGGGCGCAAAATTTGGGGGGCCCGCACAGAACCACTGTGGTTGGCAAGACACCTACTGTTTATTCCTGGAATACGGAGCTAATTGGACCTTTCATTAACAAGTTTTCACACAAATCGATAATAGACTATAAAGCATAAAACTACAGAACCCTTTTTGGGAGCCTTATGGAACAAAAGTGGTCATATTTTGGGGGGCCCGCAGAGCACCACTATACTTGCCAAGGCATCTTCTATAAATCTGGAGAATACCAAGCAGATTGCCCCATTCGCGAAAGAACAGCGAGAAAAATTGATAATAGCCCATTTTAGAAAAATATTTTCCTTCCTTTTTTGGGTCGCTTTGGGGACCCAGAAGGGTGCAAAATTCGGGGGGCCCGCACAGAACCACTGTGGTCAGCAAACACCTACTGTTTATTTCTGGAATACCGAGCTAATTGGCCCTTTCGTTAACAAGATTTCACACAAACTGATAATAGACTACAAAGCATAAAACTACAGAACCCTTTTTGGGAGCCTTATGGAACAAAAGTGGTGCATATTTTGGGGGGGCCCGCAGAGCACCACTCTGCTTCCCAAGGCATCTTCTGTAAATTTGGAGAATACCAAGCAGATTGCCCCATTCGCAAACGAACAGCGAGAAAAACTGATATTAGCTCATATAACAAAAACACTTCCCTTCCTTTTTGGGGTCGCTTTGTGGACCCAGAAGGGGGCAAAATTTGGGGGCCGGCACAGAACCACTGTGGTTGGCAAGACACCTACTGTTTATTTCTGGAATACCGAGCTAATTGACCCCTTCATTAACAAGATTTCACACAAACCAAAAATAGGCTATAATGCATAAAACTACAAAACCCTTTTTGGGAGCCTTATGGAACAAAAGTGGTGCATATTTTGGGGGGCCCGCAGAGCACCACTCTGCTTCCCAAGGCATCTTCTGTAAATTTGGAGAATACCGAGCAGATTGCCCCATTCGCTAACGAACAGCGAGAAAAACTGATAATAGCACATATAACAAAAACACTTCCCTTCCTTTTTTGGGTCGCTTTGTGGACCCAGAAGGGTGCAAAATTTGGGGGGCCCGCAGAGATCCACTGTGGTCAGCAAGACACCTACTGTTTAATTCTGGTATACCGAGCTAATTGGCCCTTTCGTTAACAAGATTTCACACAAACCGTTAATAGACTACAAAGCATAAAACTACAGAACCCTTTTTGGGAGCCTTATGGAACAAAAGTGGTGCATATTTTGGGGGGCCCGGAGAGCACCACTCTGCTTCCCATGGCATCTTCTGTAAATTTGGAGAATACCAAGCAGATTGCCCCATTCGCCAACGAACAGCGAGAAAATCTGATATTAGGTCATATAACAAAAACACTTCCCTTCCTTTTTTGGGTCGCTTTGTGGACCCAGAAGGGCGCACAATTTGGGGGGCCCGCACAGAACCACTGTGGTTGGCAAGACACCTATTGTTTATTTCTGGAATACCGAGCTAATTGACCTCTTCATTAACAAGATTTCACACAAACCGATAATAGGCTATAAAGCATAAAACTACAGAACCCTTTTTGGGAGCCTTATGGAACAAAAGTGGTGCGTATATTTGGGGGCCCGCACAGCACCACTATGCTTGCCAAGGCATCTTCTATAAATTTGGAGAATACCAAGCAGATTGCCCCATTCGCGAAAGAACAGTTAGAAAAATTGATAATAGTCCATATAAGAAAAACATTTCCCTTCCTTTTTTGGTTCGCTTTGGGGACCCAAAAGGGTGCAAGATTTGGGGGGCCCGCACAGAACCACTGTGGTCAGCAAGACACCTACTGTTTTTTTTTCTGGAACACCGAGCTAATTGGCCCTTTCTTTAACAAGATTTCACACAATCCGATAATAGACTATAAAGCATAAAACTACAGAACCCTTTTTGGGAGCTTTATGGAACAAAAGTGGTGCATATTTTGGAGGGCCCTCAGAGCACCACTATGCATCGCAAGGCACCTTCTGTAAATTTGGAAAATACCCAGCAGATAGCCCAATTCACTAACGAACAGCCAGAAAAACTGATAAAAGCCCACATAACAAAAACATTTCCCTTCCTTTTTGGGGTCGCTTTGTGAATCCAGAAGGGTGCAAAATTTGGGGGGCCCGCAGAGAACTACTGTGGTCAGCAAGACACCTACTGTTTATTTCTGGAATACCGAGCTAATTGGCCCTTTCGTTAACAAGATTTCACACAAACTGATAATAGACTACAAAGCATAAAACTACAGAACCCTTTTTGGGAGCCTAATGGAACAAAAGTGGTGCATATATTGGGGGGGGGCCGCAGAGCACCACTCTGCTTCCCAAGGCATCTTCTCTAAATTTGGAGAATACCAAGCAGATTGCCCCATTCGCTAACGAACAGCGAGAAAAACTGATATTATCTCATATAACAAAAACACTTCCCTTCATTTTTGGGGTCGCTTTATGGACCCAGAAGGGCGCAAAATTTGGGGGGGGGGCACAGAACCACTGTGCATATTTTTGGGGGCCCTCAGAGCACCACTATACTTGCCAAGGCATCTTCTATAAATTTGGACTTTTTGGGAATCTTATGGAACAAAAGTGGTGAATATTTTGGGGGTGGGGGGGGTGGGGGGGGGCCGCAGAGCACCTCTATGCTTGCCAAGGCATCTTCTATTAATTTGGAGAATACCAAGCAGATTGCCCCATTCGCGAAAGAACAGCGAGATGAATTGATAATAGCCCATATAATAAAAACATGTTCCTTCCTTTTTTGGGTGGCTTTGTGGACTCAGAAGTGTGCAAAATTTGGTGGGCCCGCAGAGAATCACTTTGGTCTGCAACACAGCTACTGTTTATTTCTAAAATACCGAGCCATTAACAAGATTTTACACAAATCGATAACAGACTATCAACCATAAATCTACAGAACCCTTTTTGGGAGCCTTATGGAACAAAAGTAGCTCATATAACAAAAACACTTCCCTTCCTTTTTGGGGTCGCTTTGTGGACCCAGAAGGGGGCAAAATTTGGGGGCCGGCACAGAACCACTGTGGTTGGCAAGACATCTACTGTTTATTTCTGGAATACCGAGCTAATGGACCCCTTCATTAACAAGATTTCACACAAACCAAAAATAGGCTATAATGCATAAAACTACAAAACCCTTTTTGGGAGCCTTATGGAACAAAAGTGGTGCATATTTTGGGGGGCCTGCAGAGCACCACTATGCTTCTCAAGGCAGCTTCTGTAAATTTGGAGAATACCAAGCAGATTGCCCTATTCGCTAACGAACAGCGTGAAAAACTGATAACAGCCCACATAACAAAAGCATTTCCCTTCCTTTTTTGGGTCGCTTTGTGGGCCCAGAAGGGAGCAAAATTTGAGGGGCCCACACAGAACCACTGTGGTTAGCAAGACACCTACTGTTTATTTCTGGATTACCGAGTGAATTGACCCTTTCATTAACAAGATTTCACACACACTGATATTAGTCTATAAAGCATAAAACTACAGAACTCTTTTGGGGTGCCTTATGGAACAAAAGTGGTGCATATTTTGGGGGCCCGCCGGGCACCAGTATGCTTCACAGGCACCTTCTTTGAATCTGGAGAATACCAAGTAGATTGCACCCTTCGCCAACGAACAGCCAGAAGAACTGATAAAAACATTTCCCTTCCCTTTTGGGGGTGCTTTGTGGACCCGGAAGGGTGCAAAATTGGGGTGGGGGTTGGGGGGTGGGGGGAGTGTCCGCACAGAACCACTGCCGTTAGCAAAACACCTACCATTTGGTTCGGAAATACCGGGCTAATTGACTCTTTCACAAACAAAATTTTAATCAAACCCATAAAAGATTGTAAATTCAAAAATGGCAGAACCCCTTTTTGGTTCCTAATGGCACAAAAGGGTTGCCTATTTTGGGGCCCTGCAGAGCTCCACCATGTTTCCAAAGGCACATCTATGGAATTTGAGAATAGCGAGGAGATTGCCCCTTTCTCTAAAAAAATATCCTGAAAAAATGATAATAGCCCATATAGCAAAAACATTTCGGTACCATTTTTGTGGGCTTTGTGGCCCCTGAAGTGTTCATATTAGGGGTGTCCGCACAACACAGCTGTGGTTACCAATACCCCTACTGTTCATTTTAGGAACATCGAGCTAATTGACTCTTTTGGGAGAAGGAGAGGTCGTCTACTCCCACCCCCAATATTTGTCCAAATATTCAGATAGTTGGACATTTTTCAGGCAAAAATTCCAACAGTTGGAAATTCGAAGCATTGTAGGGACGGAGGTTTTTTCCGAATGTGGTATTACATTTCCATGAAAATTCCCACCCGCAGCTTCCACAGATTCTGATCCAACAACGCAAGATTTTCGACTACTCAGCGGTTCCAAGGTTAATTCACCAACGGTGGTCATGTTGCGTGTTTTGTTCCCTTCTATGTCTAACCTCAAACTTTTATGTTATAACAAGCATTTAGCAAACCGTTTCTTAAATTATAACAGAAAATGCAGAAATGCAAACAAATTGGTTAATTTGGTACGCTCAATAGTCATAAGCAGTGCAGTTGATTTATGAAGCCAGTATACAGGGCACAGTATGGGACCTACCTGCAATGCACGTATAGACTACAGTTTATTTTAGGACCCAAAATGTGCTTCATCCCTCCACCTGTGAGGTCGTATCCTGAATTTTTTTAAGTTACAACCAAAGTTAAGTTTTCTATGGCTCTGTATTCTAATGAAAGACGAATATAGCCAGACTGAAAATTTTTATTTGTATTTGGTATTATTCAATTATTATCTCACACATATTGTGACAAAAAGGCTGAGTTAGTTAGCTAATTCATTACTCATATTTGATATGATTAATTAATAAATTATTGGTTGAATACTGATTTTTTCAGCATTCTCCATACATGCACATTCATGTAATTGACACAATGCCTAATGGAGCCAAATAGGGCCTACTTACAGACTGCTGTACCACAAGAAGATGACATTTTGTGTTGTCTTAAAACCTCAAATTATGTGCATAGATATTTAACTGCGGCCATTTAAAATCCTTGGAAATGTTCTCAGAATGCCCTAAAATCTCTCGGTAGTCATTCGGAGTCAGCCTTTTGAAAAATGTGGTGGGTGAGATGGGATGGAGTGAGGGTGACCCCTTTAATCATCCACTCCTAGTTGGATTTTTCATAGATCTACACCGCCTCCCCCCCCCCCCCCCACCCTCCCACCTCCAATTGAAAACCTAGTTACGTAGCTCTGGGAAGTGTCCTAGCAATCGTATATGCGTCGGGTGTTTTCTAAAAACGTTCATTCTAGTCTCAGGGCATGTAAGACTGTGGGCCGTAGACAAAGCGTTGCATATGTCCATGCTATAGGTTAGAGGAGATGCCGCATCGTTGCGAAATTATAGGCTCGTTATAATGTAGGGGGGTCACAGAGCTCATATTTAGAGTAGGAACAGTCGCGGGCCAAGTCGGTGGCCATCTAAGAGTGGAGGATCTAAATAGATAGTACAAGCTCTGGGAGCTCACAAATATTGGCATTCTTGTAGACGGTACTGCCTGTTATAGAAGGCAAGCCACACGTGTACAGAGTGGGCTTTGCATGTATAAAAATTAGACTTAGGTAGCTAGAGTGAAACAGCTAACCCTCGAAGTAGCAGCTTTTAGAGTAAAGGCGTCCAGGAAAGTGACAATGCTTTAGTGACCTTGCTACATTCCGTTACATGGACTCTGCGACATTCCGTTACATGTTCGTGCGACATTCCGTTACATGTTTGTGAAAAAGCGATCTGAGTCCAGAGACTCAACATTGAGCCGAGAAGATCAAACACCAGTGACTAGGAAGAATCAACCAACGAAAACAGAGAACAAGGGCCCGCAAAGTGACTCAAAACCTGTGTGGGTGAGGTGTGATTACATTTTGTGTTCCATTCATTGGATTTGATGTAATTAAGTCACAAGTTACTATATTTTTTTAAATGTATTAAAATTGTTATTTTCAGTGAAGCCCTGTTAATTGTGCTTTTTGGTGAGAAAGTCATTGACCTCTTTAGGGTAAGAAACACCCCAACAAAAACGAAGCAGGCGGGTTCGAATCGATGAGAGATACGTTCAAGCAGCGATTCAGGTGACACTCCTTGAGTCTTGGTCGAATACACGACGTTAATCAATGTCTCTTGGCAACAATCACGCCCGGTTCCCGAATCAGGTAAAAATTAAAAAGCTAAAAATCAACAGGATCACTCAATGTTAATTTTACTACATTTCGGTTTTCATATTCATACAGGTTGCCTCAATACTTTTTTTGTAGTTTTAAAAAGTGGTTTAGTGGGTAATATTTGGTTAAATTAGCTCTTCAATTCGATCGGCGAAATCGAACATAACAGTGGTGGAAATTCTAGCAGGATAATAGGATGCATTGTAGGTAAAGGAACAATTAACCCTTTAAGTCAAAAATATTTTTGTGTGAAATTTTCAGTGATAAATTTCAGAAATGGATACCCCGAGCTTGGAAAAGCTAATTAGTATGGGCGAGCTATTGTGCTTTACAGGTTGTGAATTACAAAAAATTAAAATTGTAAAAGAAGAGCAAAAGCATGTTAGAGCGTTGGGTTACGTTGGATCGCGAGGAGTCTGGCCGAACGTGAGAAAGAGTTTGACAGAGCTGAAGGAGAAGCTTCGTTAGAGCGAGAAAGAGCTGAAAGAGAAGCTGCGTTAGAGCGTGAAATGGAGTAGAGAGATGCAGCAGTAAGAGTTGCACAGCAAGAGAAAGATATTCAGGTTGGGCGCGAAAGGTTCGAAAAGGCGCTTGATGAAGCTGAAAGGGCACGTAAGGAAGCTGAGAAGGCTGTCGAAGAAGCTGGAAGGCAACACGAGAGGGACATGGAAATTTTGAGGGCATGGGCACGGTTACCTGAAGCTAATGGTAGACTGGGTGGAGAAAATCCTGGGGGAAACGTGAAGGCACCTTATCCCCAGTTACACGAGTTCCATGAACAGACTGACGACATCGACACACTTGCTTACAGAGGTTCGAAAGGTTTGCTTCGACTCGGGGTTGGCCCGATGACGCCTGGGACGGGGGCGGGGGGGGGGGGGGGGGGGGGCTTCAGTCTTCTTTCGCTGCTAACTGGCAAATCGCTACCAGATTTTGTGAGCATGTCTCCTACCCAAACTAATGATTACGGTGAGCTGAAAAAAGAAAGCTATCCTCAATAGGTACCAGATCACCGAGGAGGGGGTCAGGATGAAATTCAGAAAGTGTGAGGCTGGGGAGGGTGTAAGTGTGTACTAGGTTGTGTCATTTCGACAGTTGCGTCAAACTATTGGGAAATGAAGAGTCATTTCCCTCCTTGAAGGACCTACTTATCAGGGAGCAATTTGTGTTGTCGTGGACCCTCGAGATGGCATTGCCTTTTGAGGAGAAGAAACAGGGTATGGTGGAAGAAATGACTAGGGTGACCGAGCAGTATTTCGAGGCTAATGGGGAAAGTCTGACACAAGGTTGGCAGGGCAGGCGTGGGGGTAACGTGGTTGCAAAGGCACCTGTAAGAGCCCAACACAGATTCGGGCTGTGGCCCACCGGGTCGCGATTCAAGGCGTTAACTTTCTACATTTGTGGCAAGAAGGGGCACATGGACCGGAACTGTTAGCAGAAGGCTATGGTTGGAGTCCAGCAAGAATGGGAGGAGAGACCCATCCCCGAAAAACTGGACAAATGCCAATCAGTCCACTGGGAAGAGATGAGCGGTCGCACTGTGCCAAAGAATTGGGCCCGAAGAGAACCCACTGCGGCGGTGTATAGACGTTGGACATCTTAGGTTGGAAGGGGAGGAATACCCATCCGATCAGGAAAAGGGAGAGATGCCAGTATGTCTGGGGTTTATGGGGTGGGTGCAGTCCGTGGGTTGTGAGACACGGGGTGCAGTAGCGTGGCTGTCAAGCGGGCACTCGTCTGTGACGAACAACTGATTGGACACGATCACATGTGTGTGTACTCATAGATGGAATGGCGAGGAGGTTCCTTGTGAGGGTGGGGGTGGACAGCCCATTCGTCATTGGCGAAGTGGAGGCCATGTGTATAGAGGCGCCCATCTGTGACTCACCTGAGGAGGCGTCTGCGGTAGTCACAAGCTGCGAGGGGAAAGCTATCTGGGGAGACAACTGAAAACGTCCACGTGGAAGACCGTATGTATGCACAAAAGAAGGACTCCACATTTGAGAAGGTTTGGGAGTTGGCGAACAGTAGTGAGCCAATAGCTACAAGGGGTAAGGTTCTATATCCGATGTATGAAGAACAGGAGGGTAGGTCGAACAGCGAGGTGAAAAAATGGCCCCGGAGAAGTATCCGAAGCAGGTGATGACCCTAGCGCATGAATCGCTAGTGGGAGGGCACCTGGGGTCGAGGACGCTGGTCGACCACATCACATCCATTATCCATTGGACTGACATTATAGGGGACGTCGCAAAATGTTGTCAGTCTTGCAACGTATGCTAGAAGACTGCGCCCAAAGGTAACCTCCCCAGGGTTCCGTTAGGGGAAATGCCTCTAATGAACGAACCGTTTGACAGGGTAAGGGTGAACTTAGTCGGTCCGATTTACACACGTGTCGGAAAGGTAAATGGGAAATAGGTATATTCTGACAGCTGCGGATTATACCACAAGGTACCCCGAAGCAATCGCTCTTCCCAAATTTTAGATGGAGTGCGTGACTGAAGTTTTGCTCGAGATGTTCAGCAGGTTGGGTTTCCCAAAGGAAACTCTGACAGATCAGAGGTCCCAATTCACCTCTGGGATGTTGGAAGAGGTGTGCCGTTTGGTTGCGTTTAAACAACTATTCACCATCCCCTACAACCCCAAAAGCAATGGGCTGTGCGGCAGGATCAATGAGAGTCTAAAGGCGATGCTTAAAAATGTGTCAGGAGAGGCCCAAGGAATCGGTATCTACCAGAGTTCTATTTGACGCGAGGGAATTCCCCAGGCGAGCACATGGTTCTCTCCATTCGAGCTACTTTACAACCGAACAGTGAGAGGCACATTGCAAGTACTCAATGACCTTTGGACAGAGGAGGATACAACTCCAGTACGTTATGCATACCAAAATGTGTTGGGCCTCCGAAACAAGCTGACAGAAAGATTCCACTGGCACGTGAGAGTCTACGTAAAAACCATTGTGACCGCAGAACGAAGCAGAGGAAGTTTGAGGAAGGTCAGAAGGTAACCGTCTTATTGCCCACCGACCAAAATGAGGGAGGAGGTGGAGAAAATGTTGGAGGTGGGAGTCATCGAACATTCCAATTTCCCCTTGTTTTAATTAAGAAGGACAGTTGTTTATGATTTTGTATTGACTTTAGACGACTCAACGACATAGCAAAGTTTGAAAATGAACTTATGGGAAACATGAACGACCTACTGGCAGGCCAAGTATTTCAGTAAGGTTGAATTGAGCAAGGGCTGCTGACAGGCCTCAGTCATATCAGAAGATGGACACATAACTGCATTTACGACTCCGGACAGCTGTTACCAGTTCTGTAAGCTCCCTTTTGGGATGGTAAACACTGATGCCACTTTTAATAGGATGATACGGAAGCTGTTGACCAACTTCGAACTTGGCCAACTATGTGGACGACATCATCTCTAAAACAAAGACATGGGCAGAGTATATGGCAGAGTATAGAGTATATGGCAGATCTTAGGGTGCTGTTTAAGGGACTCGAGAAGACGGAGGTCACAGTGAAACTCCCAACATGTCAGATAGGGCTTAGGACCATCAAGTTTCTCAATCACAAGATTGGTGAAGGCAAGGTTGAGAGGATCCACAATGTGAGCTCCCCCCCCCCCCCCCACACACACACCATCAGACGAAGTAACAAGTTAGGTCCTTCCTGGGGCTGGTCGAGAACCGGGCATGGTCATTACTGGGAGAAATAGATCCACGCCACGTGTTCAGGCCAAACTCAAAGAGTGTCGCCTGAATCTGTACCCCGGCCGAAACCTACGTCCCTCCATAGGTATGGTCATGGACGTCTCAGTTGTGATTAGTACGAGGAGACAACCAACGGTAGTTACTTTATTCTCCATTTTCATATACAAGACCCTCACTGATGCATCATGAAAAGCATGCAAAATTTCCCTTTGAGACAAACTTTTCAAGGGGTAGTTGCCCCATCCCCACTCTTGCCAAGTGTACGTTGATACCTGAGATCATTTTTACACACCGGTGCTTTACATGCTATTAAATGTATGTTGGGCTGATTTTGGAAGACAAAAAAAATCACCTCATGAAACATTACGGTACAGAAATAAACAAGGTGCTGCTCTACGGGCCCCAAAAATACGCACTCATGTTGTGCCTCAAATCTACCAAAATATTGGTATTCTCAAACTTTATGATAGTGTGATTGCTAAGCTGGGCAGTCCTGTGTGCTGTGCAACATGAACAGGTTTCGTGAGGAGCATTGGGGCATACTGGTTACAGCATTGGACTTTAAACAACAAGGTCGGTGGTTTGACTATGACCAGCAGTAACTGCGTCCTTTGGTAAGGCACGTAATCCCCAATGCCCATGTGGTGGCACTGCAGTGCTGTGCACTAAGGAGTACTGAACAGCTATATCTATGATGTTCACTTGCCTTCAACCACCGTTCTTTAAAATAAGCACCATCTTCGGACCACATCGCAGCCAAACAAATAATAACATTTTCTTGCATTTTCTTGCAGTGTGCGTTATTATTAGTTTTTTAAACTGCTTGTTCGATGAGAATGTAACCGGTTCGTTATTCTCGAAATTTGTGGCGTGTGAATTTCTAAACAGTGTGCACTCTTGTAGTGGCACAATGCCCTAAAAGGAATTACAACCCTCTCTTGCTCGGCCATTATCGATTCCTTTGACTACTTGTTCGCGAAAGCCGCAATTGTTTGAAAGAATGAAAATATATAAGTAATGCCTAGTTAAACATGGTGGTGCTCTGCGGACCCGACAAAATATGCACCCTTTTGGTGTAACAGAGCTCGCAATGACTTTAAAATGTATTTGCACATTTGGCTAAATGGGCTATAATCGATTTCTTTGACTACTTGTTAGAGAAATGGTTAATTGGCTTGGCATTCCCTAATGCAACAGTGGGTGCCTTTCTGAAAAGATATGCACCCATTTTGTGCCAAAAGACTCCTAGAAAGGGTTCTAACATTTTTTTCTTTAAGACCTATCATCAGGTTTGTCTGATTTCTTGTTAGAGGAAGGTATTCCCAAAATAAATAGAGGGTGTCTTGCTAACCCAAGTGGTGCTGTGCGCCCCCCCCCCCCCCCACAAAGCTCCCCAAGATAGTACTGAAGTGTACAAAAAGGGACAATCTTATCCATATTCCCCAAATTTATAGATGGTGCCTTGAGAAGCATATTGGTGCTTGCGACCTCCCCTCTCCCAAAATATGCACCCCTTTTGTGTCATAAGGCTCCAAAAAAACGGTGCTGTCAATTTTTGCTTTACAGTCTATTATCGGTTTGTGTGAAATCGTAGAGAAAGGGTCAATTAGCTCGGTATTCCCGAAATAAAAAGTAGGTGCCTAGCTAACCACACCAAATTTTGCACCCTTCTGGATCCACAAAACATCCCAAACAAGGAAGGTAAATGTTTTTTGTTATATCGGCTATTATCGGTTTTTCCCACTGGTTGTTAACGAAAAGGCAATCTGCTTGGTATTTTCCAAATTTATAGATGGTGCCTTGGGAAGCATAGTGTTGCTCTGCTGGCCCCACAAAATATGCACCCCTTTTATGCCATAAGGCTCCAAAAAAGGGTTCTGTCATTTTTCGCTGTACAGTCCATTATCGGATGGTGCGAACTGTTGTTAGAGAAAGGGTCAATTAGCTCAGTATTCCCGAAATAAACGATCGGTGTCTTGCTAACCACAGTGGTTCAGTGAGGCCTCCCAAATGTTACACTCTTCCGGGTCCACAAACCATCCCAAAAAAGGAAAGGAAATGTTTTTGTTATATGCGCTATTATCAGTTTTTCGTGCTATTTGTTAGCGAAAGAGGCAATCTGTTTGGAATTCACCAGAATTATATATGGTACCCTTGGAAGCATAGGAGTGCTCTGTGGGTCCCACAAAATTTGCACCCTTTTTGTACCATAAAGATCCCAAATAGAGTGCTGTCATTTTTTGCCTTACAGTCTATTTTCGGTTCGTGTGGAATCTTATTCGAGAAAGGGTCAATTAGCTCAGTATTCCCGAAATATACAGGAGGTCTCTTGCTAACCACAGTGGTTCTGAGCGCCCCCCCCCCCCCCCCTCGCCCAAATTTTGGACCCTTCCGGGTCGACAAAGCATCCCAAGAAACAAAGGGAAATGTTTTTGTTTTATGAGCTATTATCAGTTTTTCTTGCTTTTGTTAGTGAAGGGGCAATCTGATTGGTATTCTTTGAAGATGGCGCCTTGGGAAGCATAGTGGTGCTTTGCAAGCCCCCGAAATATGCACCCTTTTGTGTCATAAGGCTCCCAAAAAGGAATATATAGTCTATTATCAGTTTGGGTGAAATGATGTTGGAGAAAGGCGTCAATTAGCTCAGTATTTCCGAAATAAACTGTAGGTGTCTTGCTAACCATGGTGTTTCTGTGCAACCTCCCCTCCCCCAAATTGTGCACCTTTCTGGGTCCACAACCCATCCCCTAAAAGGAAAGGAAAGGATTTTATTATATGACCAGTTATCAGGTTTTCTGACTGTTTCTTAGGGAAAGGGCAATCTGCTTTGTATTCTCCAAATTTATAGATGGTGCCTTCAGAAGCATGGCGGTGCTCTGGGGTCCCTCAAAGTATGCACCACATTTGTGCCATAAGGTCCCCAAAAGGGGTTCTCTCAGTATTGGATTTAGAATCTATTATCGATTTGTCTGAAATCTTGTTAGAGAAAGGGTCAATTAGATTGTTTTTTTTCAAAATAAACATTAGGTGTCTTGCTAACCACAGTGGTTCTGTGCGGGCCTCCCAAATTGTGCACCCTTCAGGGTATACAAAGCATCCCAAAAAAGGAAAGCAACTATTTTGTTATGAAGTATGGCGGTGCTCTGCGGCTCCCTCAAAATATGCACCCCTGTTGTGCCATAAAGACGCCAAATGGGGTTGGTTCTCTCATTATTGGATGTAGAATCTATTGTCGGTTTATCTGAAATATAGTTAGGGAAAGGGCCCATTAGCACGATATTCCGGAACGAAACAGTGGGTTTCTTGCCAACCACAGTGGTTGCGTGCGAGCCCCCCGAATTGTGCACCCTTCTGGGTCCACAAAGCATCCCCAAAAAGAACAAAGTTTTTGTTATATGGGCTATTATCAATTTTCTTGACTGTTTATTAGCAAAAGGGGTAATCTGCTTGGTATTCTCCAAATTCATAGATGGTGCCTTGGGAAGCAGTGTGGTGCTCTGCGGGCCCCCCATTATATGCACCACTTTTGTTCCATAAGGCTCCCAAAAAGGGTTATGTAGTTTTATGCTTTATAGTCTATTATCGGCTGGTGTGAAATCTTGTTAAGGAAAGGGTCAATTAGCTCGGTATTCCAGAAATAAAGTGTAGGTATCTTGCTGACTACAGTGGTTCTCTGCGGCCCCCCCCCCCCCCGAAATTTAGAACCTTCTGGGCTCACAAAGCGACCCAAAAAAGGAAGGGAAATGTTTTTGTTATGTGGGCTTTTATCAGTTTTTCTGGCTGTTCGTTAGTGAATTGGGCAATCTGCTGGGATTCTCCAAATTTACAGAAGGTGCCTTGGGAAGCATAGTGGTGCTCTGCGGGCCCTCCAAAATATGCACCACTTTTGTTCCATAAGGCTCCCAAAAAGGGTTCTGTAATTTTATGCTTTATAGTCTATTATCGGTTTGTGTGAAATCTTGTGAACGAAAGGGCCAATTAGCCTGGTATTCCAGAAATAAACAGTAGGTGTTCTGCTGACCACAGTGGTTCCGAGCGGCCCCCCCCCCCAAAAAAAAAAAAAATTTTTGCACCCTTTTGGGTCCCCAAAGCGACCCAAAAAAGGAAGGGAATGTTTTTCTTATATGGGCTATTATCAATTTTTCTTGCTGTTCAGTCGCGAATGGGGCAATCTGCTTGGTATTCTCCAAATTTATAGAAGATGCCTTCGCAAGCATAGTGGTGCTCTGCGGGCCCCCTAAAATATGCACCACTTTTGTTCCAAAAGGCTCCCAAAAAGGGTTCTGTAGTTTTATGCTTTGTAGTCTATTATCGGTTTGTGTGAAGTCTTGTTAATGAAAGGGTCAATTAGCCCGGTATTCCAGAAATAAACAGTAGGTGTCTTGCTAACCACAGTGGTTCTGTGCGGGCCCCCCAAATTTTGCACCCTTCTGGGGTCACAAAACGACCCAAAAAAGGAGGGCAAATGTTTTTGTTATGTGGGCTTTTATCAGCTTTTCTGGCTGTTCGCTAGCGAAAGGTGCAATCTGCTTGGTATTCTCCAAATCTATAGAAGATGTCTTGGCAAGTATAGTGGTGCTGTGCGGGCTCCTCAAAATATGCACCACTTTTGTTCCATAAGGCTCCGAAAAAGGGTTTTGTAGTTCTATGCTTTATAGCCTATTATCGGTTTGTGTGAAATCTTGTTAATGAAGGGGTCAATTAGCTCGGTATTCCAGAAATAAACAGTAGGTGTCTTGCCAACCACAGTGGTTCTGTGCGGGCCCCCCACATTTTGCGCCCTTCTGGGTCCACAAAGCGACCCAAAAAAGGAAGGGAAGTGTTTTTGTTATATGAGCTAATATCAGTTTTTCTCGCTGTTCGTTAGTGAATGGGGCAATGTGCTTGGTATTCTCCAAATTTACAGAAGATGCCTTGGGAAGCAGAGTGGTGCTCTGCGGGCCCCCCAATATATGCACCACTTTTGTTCCATAAGGCTCCTAAAAGGGTTCTGTAGTTTTATGCTTTATAGTCTATTATCGATTTGTGTGAAATCTTGTTAACGAAAGGGCCAATTAGCTCGGTCTTCCAGAAATAAACAGCAGTAGGTGCCTTGCTGACCACAGTTGTTCTGTGCGGGCCCCCCAAATTTTGCACCCTTCTGGGTCCCCAAAGCGACCCCAAAAAGGAACGGAAATGTTTTTCTAAAATGGGCTATTATCAATTTTTCTCGCTGTTCTTTCGCGAATGGGGCAATCTGCTTGGTATTCTCCAAATTTATAGAAGATGCCTTGGCAAGTATAGTGGTGCTCTGAGGGCCCCCAAAAATATGCACCACATTTGTTCCATAAGGCTCCCAAAAAGGGTTCTGTAGTTTTATGCTTTATAGACTATTATCGGTTTGTGTGATATCTTGTTAATGAAAGGTCCAATTAGCTCCGTATTCCAGAAATAAACAGTAGGTGTCTTGCTGACCACAGTGGTTCACTGCGGGCCCCCCAAATTTTCCATCCTTCTGGGTCCACAAAGCGACCCCAAAAAGGATGGGAAATGTTTTTGTTATATGGCCTAATATGAATTTTTCTCGTTGTTCTTTCGTGAAGGGGGCAATCTGCTTGGTATTCTCCAAATCTATAGAAGATGCCTTGGCAAGTATAGTGGTGCCGTGCGGGCCCCCCAAAATATGCACCACTTTTGTTCCATAAGGCTCCGAAAAAGGGTTTTGTAGTTTTATGCCGTATAGTCTATTATCGGTTTGTGTGAAATCTTGTTAACGAAAGGGCCAATTAGCTCCGTATTCCAGAAACAAACAGTAGGTGTTTTGCCAACCACAGTGGTTCTGTGCGGGCCCCCCAAATGTTGCGCCCTTCTGGGTCTACAAGGCGACCCAAAAAAGGAAGGGAAGTGTTTTTGTTATATGAGCTAATATCAGTTTTTCTCGCTGTTCGTTAGCGAATGGGGCAATCTGCTTGGTATTCTCCAAATTTACAGAAGATGCCTTGGGAAGCAGAGTGGTACTCTGCGGGCCCCCCAATATATGCACCACTTTTGTTCCGTAAGGCTCCCAAAAAGGGTTCTGTAGTTTTATGCTTTATAGTCTATTATCGGTTTGTGTGAAATCTTGTTAACGAAAGGGCCAATTAGCTCGGTATTCCAGAAATAAACAGTAGGTGCCTTGCTGACCACAGTTGTTCTGTGCGGGCCCCCCAAATTTTGCACCCTTCTGGGTCCCCAAAGCGACCCAAAAAAGGAAGGGAAATGTTTTTCTAAAATGGGCTATTATCAATTTTTCTCGCTGTTCTTTCACGAATGGGGCAATCTGCTTGGTATTCTCCAAATTTATAGAAGATGCCTTGGCAAGTATAGTGGTGCTCTGCGGGCCCCCCAAAATATGCACCACTTTTGTTCCTTAAGGCTCCCAAAAAGAGTTCTGTAGTTTTATGCTTTATAGTCTATTATCGGTTTGTGTGAAATCTTGTTAATGAAAGGTCCAATTAGCTCCGTATTCCAGAAATAAACAGTAGGTGTCTTTCTGACCACAGTGGTTCAGTGCGGGCCCCCCAAATTTTGCACCCTTCTGGGTCCACAAAGCGACCCCAAAAAGGATTGGAAATGTTTTTGTTATATGGCCTAATATGAATTTTTCTCGTTGTTCGTTCGTGAATGGGACAATCTGCTTGTTATTTTCCAAACCTATAGAAGATGCCATGGCAAGTATTGTGGTGCTGTGCGGGCCCCCCAAAATATGCACCACTTTTGTTCCATAAGGCTCCGAAAAAGGGCTTTGTAGTTTTATGCCCTATAGACTATTATCGGTTTCTGTGAAATCTTGTTAACGAAAGGGCCAATTAGCTCCATATTCCAGAATTAAACAGTAGGTTTCTTGCCAACCACAGTGGTTCTGTGCGGGCCCCCCAAATTTTGCGCCCTTCTGGGTCCACAAAGCGACCCAAAAAAGGAAGGGAAGTGTTTTTGTTATATGAGCTAATATCAGTTTTTCTTGCTGTTCGTTAGCGAATGGGGCAATCTACTTGGTATTCTCCAGATTTATAGAAGATGCCTTGGCAAGTATAGTGGTGCTGTGACGGCCCCCCCAAAATATGCACCACTTTTGTTCCATAAGGCTCCAAAAAAGAGTTCTGTAGTTTTATGCTTTATGGTCTATTATCGGTTTGTGTGAAATCTTGTTAACGAAAGGGCCAATTAGCTCGGTATTCCAGAAATAAACAGTAGGTGCCTTGCTGACCACAGTTGTTCTGTGCGGGCCCCCCAAATTTTGCACCTTTCTGGGTCCCCAAAGCGACCTAAAAAAGGAAGGGAAATGTTTTTCTAAAAAGGGCTATTATCAATTTTTCTCGCTGTTCTTTCGTGAGTGGGGCAATCTGCTTGGTATTCTCCAAATTTATAGAAGATGCCTTGGCAAGTATAGTGGTGCTCTGCTGGCCCCCCAAAATATGCACCACATTTGTTCCATAAGGCTCCCAAAAGGGTTCTGTAGTTTTATGCTTTGTAGTCTATTATCGGTTTGTGTGAAATCTTGTTAACAAAAGGGCCAATTAGCTCGGTATTCCAGAAATAAACAGTAGGTGTCTTGCTGAATACAGTGGTTCTATGCGGGCCCCCCAAATTTTGCACCCTTCTGGGCTCACAAAGCGACCCAAAAAAGGAAGGGAAATGTTTTTGTAATGTGGGCTTTTATCAGTTTTTCTGGCTGTTCGTTAGTGAATTGGGCAATCTGCTTGGTATTTTCCAAATTTACAGAAGGTGCCTTGGGAAGCATAGTGGTGCTCTGCGGGCTCTCCAAAATATGCACCTCTTTTGTTCCATAAGGCTCCGAAAAAGGGTTCTGTAGTTTTATGCTTTAAAGTCTATTATCGGTTTGTGTGAAATCTTGTTAACGAAAGGGCCAATTAGCTTGATATTCCAGAAATAAGCAGTAGGTGTTCTGCTGACCATAGTGGTTCTGTGCGGGCCCCCCAAATTTTGCACCCTTCTGGGTCCCCAAAGCGACCCAAAAAAGGAAGGGAATGTTTTTCTTACATGGGCTATTATCAATTTTTCTTGCTGTTCTTTCGCGAATGGGGCAATATGCTTGGTATTCTCCAAATCTATAGAAGATGCCTTCGCAAGCAAAGTGGTGCTCTGCGGGCCCCCTAAAATATGCACTACTTTTGTTCCAAAAGGCTCCCAAAAAGGGTTCTGTAGTTTTACGCTTTGTAGTCTATTATCGGTTTGTGTGAAATCTTGTTAATGAAAGGGTCAATTAGCCCGGTATTCCAGAAATAAACAGTAGGTGTCTTGCTAACCACAGTGGTTCTGTGCGGGCCCCCCAAATTTTGCACCCTTCTGGGGTCACAAAACGACCCAAAAAAGGAGGAGAAATGTTTTTGTTATGTGGGCTTTTATCAGTTTTTCTGGCTGTTCGTTGGCGAAAGGTGCAATCTGCTTGGTATTCTCCAAATCTATAGAGGATGACTTGGCAAGTATAGTGGTGCTGTGCGGGCCCCCCAAAATACGCACCACTTTTGTTCCATAAGGCTCCGAAAAAGCGTTTTGTAGTTTTATGCTTTATAGCCTTCTATCGGTTTGTGTGAAATCTTGTTAATGAAGGGGTCAATTAGCTCGGTATTCCAGAAATAAACAGTAGGTGTCTTGCCAACCACAGTGGTTCTGTGTGGGCCCCCCAAATTTTGCGCCCTTCTGGGTCCACAAAGCGACCCAAAAAAGGAAGGGAAGTGTTTTTGTTATATGAGCTAATATCAGTTTTTCTCGCTGTTTGTTAGTGAATGGGGCAATCTGCTTGGTATTCTCCAAATTTACAGAAGATGACTTGGGAAGCAGAGTGGTGCTCTGCGGGCCCCCAATATATGCACCACTTTTGTTCCCTAAGGCTCCTAAAAGGGTTCTGTAGTTTTATGCTTTATAGTCTGTTATCGGTTTGTGTGAAATCTTGTTAACGAAAGGGCCAATTAGCTCGGTATTCCAGAAATAAACAGTAGGTGCCTTGCTGACCACAGTTGTTCTGTGCGCGCCTCCCAAATTTTGCACCCTTCTGGGTCCCCAAAGCGACCCAAAAAAGGAAGGGAAATGTTTTTCTAAAATGGGCTATTATAAATTTTTCTCTCTGTTCTTTCGCGAATGGGGCAATCTGCTTGGTATTCTCCAAATTTATAGAAGATGCCTTGGCAAGTATAGTGGTGCTCTGCGGGCCCCCCAAAATATGCACCACTTTTGTTCCATAAGGCTCCCAAAAAGGGTTCTGTAGTTTCATGCTTTATAGTCTATTATCGGTTTGTGTGATATCTTGTTAATGAAAGGTCCAATTAGCTCCGTATTCCAGAAATAAACAGTAGGTGTCTTGCTGACCACAGTGGTTCAGTGCGGGCCCCCCAAATTTTGCACCCTTCTGGGTCCACAAAGCGACCCAAAAAAGGATGGGAAATGTTTTTGTTATATGGCCTAATATCAATTTTTCTCGTTGTTCTTTCGTGAATGGGGCAATCTGCTTGGTATTCTCCAAATTCACAGAAGATGCCTTGGGAAGCAGAGCGGTGCTCTGCGGGCCCCCCAATATATGCACCATTTTTGTTCCATAAGGCTCCCAAAAAGGGTTCTGAGTTTTATGCCTTATAGTCTATTATCGGTTTGTGTGAAATCTTGTTAACGAAAGGGCCAATTAGCTCGGTATTCCAGAAATAAACAGTAGGTGCCTTGCTGACCACAGTTGTTCTGTGCGGGCCCCCCAAATTTTGCACCCTTCTGGGTCCCCAAAGCGACCCAAAAAAGGAAGGGAAATGTTTTCCTAAAATGGGCTATTATCAATTTTTCTCGCTGTTCTTTCACGAATGGGGAAATCTGCTTGGTATTCTCCAAATTTATAGAAGATGCCTTGGCAAGTATAGTGGTGCTCTGCGGGCCCCCCAAAATATGCACCACTTTTGTTCCATAAGGCTCCCAAAAAGAGTTCTGTAGTTTTATGCTTTATAGTCTATTATCGGTTTGTGTGAAATCTTGTTAATGAAAGATCCAATTAGCTCCGTATTTCAGAAATAAACAGTAGGTGTCTTGCTGACCACAGTGGTTCAGTGCGGGCCCCCCAAATTTTGCACCCTTCTGGGTCCACAAAGCGACCCCAAAAAGGATGGGAAAAGTTTTTGTTATATGGCCTAATATGAATTTTTCTGGTTGTTCGTTCGTGAATGGGACAATCTTCTTGGTATTCTCCAAATCTATAGAAGATGCCTTGGCGAGTGTAGTGGTGTTGTGCGCGCCCCCCAAAATATGCACCACTTTTGTTCCATAAGGCTCCGAAAAAGGGTTTTGTAGTTTTATGCCCTATAGTCTATTATCGGTTTTTGTGAAATCTTGTTAATGAAAGGGTTAATTAGCGCGGTATTCCTGAAATAAACGGTAGGTTTCTTGCTAACCACAGTGGTTCTATAAAAATGAAGAGAAGTGTTTTTGTTATATGAGCTAATATTAGTTTTTCTCGCTGTTCGTTAGCGAATGGGGAAATCTGCTTGGTATTCTCCAAATTTACAGAAGATTCCTTTGGAAGCAGAGTGGTGCTCTGCGGGGCCCCCAATATATGCACCACTTTTGTTCCATAAGGCTCCCAAAAAGGGTTCTGTAGTTTTATGGTTTATAGTCTGTTATCGATTTGTGTGAAATCTTGTTAACAAAAGGGCCAATTAGGTCGGTATTTCAGAAATAAACAGTAGGTGTCTTGCTGACCACGGTGGTTCTCTGCGGGCCCCCTAGATTTTGCACCCTTCTGGGGTCACAAAGCGACCCAAAAAGGGAAGGTAAATGTTTTTGTTATGTGGGCTTTTATCAGTTTTTATGGCTGTTCGTTAGCGAAAGGGGCAATCTGCTTGGTATTCTCCAAATTTACAGAAGATGCATTGGGAAGCATGGTGGTGCTCTGAGGGACCCCAAAATATGCACCACTTTTGTTCCATAAGGCTCCCAATAAGGGTTCTGTAGTTTTATGCTTTATAGTCTACTATCTATTTGTGAGAAATCTTGTTAGAGAAAGGGTCAATTAGCTCGGTATTCCAGAAATAAGCAGTAGGCATCTTGCTAACCACAGTGGTTCTGTGCGGGCCCCCCAAATTTTGAACCCTCCTGGGTCCACAAAGCAACCCAAGAAAGGAAGGGAAATTTTTTTGTTATATGGGCTATTATCAGTTTTTCTGATTAATTGTTAGCAAAGGGGGCAATCTGCTTGGTGTTCTCCAGATTTATAGATAGGTCCTTGGGAAGCATGTTGGTGCTTTGCGCCCCCCTCCCCCCCCCCCCCGAAATATGCACCCATTTTGTGCCATAAAGCTCCCAAGAGGGATTCTGTGATTTTTGGATTGACAATCTATTATCGGTTTGTCTAAAATCTTGTTAGAGAAAGGGTCAATTAGCTCGATATTCCCTTAATAGACAACAGGTGTCTTGCTAAGCACAGTGGTACTGTGCGGGCCCCCCAAATTGTGCGCCCTTTCGGGTCCACAGGGCATCCCAAAAGGAATGGAAATGGCTTTGTTACATGGGCTTTTATCAGGTTTTTTTCGCTGTTCGTTAGCGAATGGGGCAATCTGCTTGGTATTCTCCAAATTTATAGATGGTGCCTTGGGAAACATAGTGGTGCTTTGCGGGCCCCTCAAAATATGCACCCCTTTTGTATATATATATATAGGGATTGGATAAACCGTGAGTAACCTGATGGCAGGGAGGGCAGGGAGGGCAGGTGGCATGCCATCCATTATAATATATATATTATTTTTTTCTTTTTTTTCTTTCCCGAATATAATTCACCTAATGACTATTAACTGCGAGTTGTCCTGCTTCCGTCTTCTGTCCGTCTGTATGTCCGTCCACAATTACCACCTGTCAGGGAGTAGAGAGGGATGGATGGTATGCCATCCATTGTAATGTATATATTGTGTGAAGAAAATTCTCCATGTGTATGGTTCATCTAATAACTGTTGGCTAGCAAGCCAAACAGTGTTCATTACGGGAATACCGAGCTAATTGACCCTTTCTCTAACACGATTTCACACAAACCGATAATAGACCACAAAGCAAAAAAATGACATAACCCTTTTAGGAGCCTAATGGCACAAAAGGAGGTGCATATTTTGAGGGGCCCGCAGAGCACCACTATGTTTCCCAAGGCACCATCTATAAACTAGGAGAATACCAAGCAGATTGCCCCATTCGCTAACGAACAGCGAAAAAAAACTGATAATAGCCCAAGTAACAAAGCCATTTCCATTCCTTTTGGGATGCCCTGTGGACCCGAAAGGGCGCACAATTTGGGGGGCCCGCACAGTACCACTGTGCTTAGCAAGACACCTGTTGTCTATTAAGGGAATATCGAGCTAATTGACCCTTTCTCTAACAAGATTTTAGACAAACCGATAATAGATTGTCAATCCAAAAATCACAGAATCCCTCTTGGGAGCTTTATGGCACAAAATGGGTACATATTTCGGGGGGCCCGAAAAGCACAAACATGCTTCCCAAGGACCTATCTATAAATCTCGAGAACACCAAGCAGATTGCCCAATTTGCTAACAATTAATCAGAAAAACTGATAATAGCCCATATAACAAAAAAATTTCCCCTCCTTTTTTGGGTAGCTTTGTGGACCCAGAAGGGTTCAAAATTTGGGGGGCCCGCACAGAACCACTGTGGTTAGCAAGATGCCTACTGCTTATTTCTGGAATACCGAGCTAATTGACCCTTTCTCTAACAAGATTTCACACAAATAGATAATAGACTATAAAGCATAAAACTACAGAACCCTTATTGGGAGCCTTATGGAACAAAAGTGGTGCATATTTTGGGGGGCCCTCAGAGCACCACTATGCTTCCCAATGGATCTTCTGTAAATTTGGAGAATACAAAGCAGATTGCCCCTTTCGCTAACGAACAGCCATAAAACTGATAAAAGCCCACATAACAAAAACATTTCCCTTCCCTTTTTGGGTCGCTTTGTGACCCCAGAAGGATGCAAAATTTCGGGAGCCCGCACAGAACCACTGTGGTCAGCAAGACACCTACTGTTTATTTCTGGAATACCGAAATAATTGGCCCTTTCGTTAACAAGATTTCACACAAAGCGATAACAGACTATAAAGCATAAAAATACAGAACCCTTTTTGGGAGCCTTATGGAACAAAAGTGGTCCATATATTGGGGGGTCCGCAGAGCACCACTCTGCTTCCAAGGAATCTTCTGTAAATTTGGAGAATACCAAGCAAATTGCCCCATTCGCTAACGAACAGCGAGAAAAACTAATATTAGCTCATATAACAAAAACACTTCTCTTCATTTTTTAGGGTCGCTTTATGGACCCAGAAGGGCGCAAAATTTGGGGGGCCCGCACAGAACCACTGTGGTTAGCAAGACACCTACTGTTTATTTCTGGAATACCGAGCTAATTAACCCTTTCATTAAAAAGATTTCACACAAACCGATAATAGACTATAGGGCATTAAACTACAAAACCCTTTTTCGGAGCCTTATGGAACAAAAGTGGTGCATATTTTTGGGGGCCCGCACAGCACCACTATACTTGCCAAGGCATCTTCTATAGATCTGGAGAATACCAAGCAGGTTGCCCCATTCGCGAAAGAACAGCATGAAAAATTGATAATAGGCCATATAAGAAAAAACATTCCCTTCCTTTTTTGGGTCGCTTCGGGGACCCAGAAGGGTGCAAAATTTGGGGGGCCCGCACAGAACCACTGTGGTCAGCAGAACACCTACTGTTTGTTTCTGGAATACCAATCTAATTGGCCCTTTTGTTAACAAGATTTCACACAAACCGATAATAGACTATAAAGCATAAAACTACAGAACCCTTTTTGGGAGCCTTATGGAACAAAAGAGGTGCATATTTTGGGGGGGCCCGCAGAGCACCACTATACTTGCCAAGGCATCTTCTATAAATTTGGAGAATACCAAGAAGATTGCCCCATTCGCGAAAGAACAGCGAGAAAAATTGATAATAGCCCATTTTAGAAAAACATTTCCCTTCCTTTTTTGGGTCGCTTTGGGGAACCATAAGGGTGCAAAATTTGGGGGGCCCGCACAGAACAACTGTGGTCAGCAAGGCACCTACTGTTTATTTCTGGAATACGGAGCTAATTGGACCTTTCATTAACAAGATTTCACACAAACCGATAATAGACTATAAAGCATAAAACTACAGAACTCTTTTTGGGAGCCTTATGGAACAAAAGAGGTGCATATTTTGGGGGGCCCGCAGAGCACCACTATACTTGCCAAGGCATCTTCTATAAATTTGGAGAATACCAAGCAGATTGCCCCTTTCGCTAACGAACAGCCATAAAAACTGATAAAAGCCCACATAACAAAAACATTTACCTTCCCTTTTTGGGTCGCTTTGTGACCCCAGAAGGGTGCAAAATCTAGGGGGCCCGCAGAGAACCACCGTGGTCAGCAAGACACCTACTGTTTATTTCTGGAATACCGACCGAGCAGATTGTCCCATTCACGAACGATCAACGAGAAAAATTCATATTAGGTCATATAACAAAAACATTTCCCATCCTTTTTTGGGTCGCTTTGTGGACCCAGAAGGGAGCAAAATTTGGGGGGCCCGCACTGAACCACTGCGGTCAGCAAGACACCTACTGTTTATTTCTGGAATACGGAGCTAATTGGACCTTTCATTAACAAGATTTCACACAAACCGATAATAGACTATAAAGCATAAAACTACAGAACTCTTTTTGGGAGCCTTATGGAACAAAAGAGGTGCATATTTTGGGGGGCCCGCAGAGCACCACTATACTTGCCAAGGCATCTTCTATAAATTTGGAGAATACCAAGCAGATTGCCCCATTCGCGAAAGAACAGCGAGAAAAATTGATAATAGCCCATTTTAGAAAAACATTTCCCTTCCTTTTTTGGGTCGCTTTGGGGAACCATAAGGGTGCAAAATTTGGGGGGCCCGCACAGAACAACTGTGGTCAGCAAGGCACCTACTGTTTATTTCTGGAATACCGAGCTAATTGGCCCTTTCGTTAACAAGATTTCACACAAACCGATAATAGACTATAAAGCATAAAACTACAGAACCCTTTTTGGGAGCCTTATGGAACAAAAGTGGTGCATATATTGGGGGGGGGGGGGGGGGGGGGGCGCAGAGAATCACTCTGCTTCCCAAGGCATCTTCTGTAAATTTGGAGAATACCAAGCAGATTGCCCCATTCGCTAACGAACAGCGAGAAAAACTGATATTAGCTCATATAACAAAAACACTTCCCTTCCTTTTTTGGGTCGCTTTGTGGACCCAGAAGGGCGCAAAATTAGGGGGGCCCGCACAGAACCACTGTGGTTGGCAAGACACCTACTGTTTATTTCTGGAATACGGAGCTAATTGGCCGTTTCGTTAACAAGATTTCCCACAAACCGATAATAGACTATAGGTCATGAAACTACAAAACCCTTTTTCGGAGTCTTATGGAACAAAAGTGGTGCAGATTTTGGGGAGCCCGCACAGCACCACTATACTTGCCGAGGCATCTTCTATAGATTTGGAGAATCCCAAGCAGATTGTCCCATTCACGAAAGAACAACGAGAAAAATTAATATTAGGCCATATAACAAAAACATTTCCCATACTTTTTTGGGTCGCTTTGTGGACCCAGAAGGGTGCAAAATTTGGGGGGCCCGCACTGAACCACTGTGGTCAGCAAGACACCTACTGTTTATTTCTGGAATATGGAGCTAATTGGACCTTTCATTAACAAGATATCACACAAACCGATAATAGACTATAAAGCATAAAACTACAGAACCCGTTTTGGGAGCCTTATGGAACAAAAGTGGTGCATATATTTGGGGGCCCGCAGAGAACCACTATACTTGCCAAGGCATCTTCTATAAATTTGGAGAATACCAAGCAGATTGCCCCATTCGTGAAAGAACAGCGAGAAAAATTGATAATAGCCCATTTTAGAAAAACATTTCCCTTCCTTTTTTGTGTCGCTTTGGGGACCCAGAAGGGTGCAAAATTTGGGGGGCCCGCACAGAACAACTGTGGTCAGCAAGGCACCTACTGTTTATTTCTGGAATACCGAGCTAATTGGCCCTTTCGTTAACAAGATTTCACACAAACCGATAATAGACTATAAAGCATAAAACTACAGAACCCTTTTTGGGAGCCTTATGGAACAAAAGTGGTGCATATATTGGGGGGGGGGGCGCAGAGCATCACTCTGCTTCCCAAGGCATCTTTTGTAAATTTGGAGAATACCAAGCAGATTGCCCCATTCGCTAACGAACAGCGAGAAAAACTGATATTAGCTCATATAACAAAAAGACTTCCCTTCCTTTTTTGGGTCGCTTTGTGGACCCAGAAGGGCGCAAAATTTGGGGGGCCCGCACAGAACCACTGTGGTTGGCAAGACACCTACTGTTTATTTCTGGAATACCGAGCTAATTGACCTCTTCATTAACAAGATTTCACACAAACCGATAATAGGCTATAAAGCATAAAACTACAAAACCCTTTTTCGGAGCCTTATGGAACAAAAGTGGTGCATATTTTGGGTGGCCCGCACAGCACCACTATACTTGCCAAGACATCTTCCATAGATTAGGAGAATACCAAGCAGATTGCACCTTTCGCTAACGAACAGCCAGAAAAACTGATAAAAGCCCACATAACAAAAACATTTCCCCTCCTTTTTTGGGTCGTTTTGTGACCCCAGTAGAGTGCAAAATTAGGGGGGCCCGCACAGAACCACTGTGGTTAGCAAGACACCTACTGTTTATTTCTGGAATACCGGGCTAATTGACCCTTTCATTAACAAGATTTAACACAAACCGATAATAGACTACAAAGCATAAAACTACAGAACCCTTTTTGGGAGCCTTTTGGAACAAAAGTGGTGCATATTTTAGGGGGCCCGCAGAGCACCACTATGCTTGCCAAGGCATCTTCTATAAATTTGGAGAATACCAAGCAGGTTGCCCCATTCGCGAAAGAACAGCATGAAAAATTGATAATAGGCCATATAAGAAAAACATTCCCTTCCTTTTTTGGGTCGCTTCGGGGACCCAGAAGGGTGCAAAACTTGGGTGGCCCGCACAGAACCACTGTGGTCAGCAGAACACCTACTGTTTATTTCTGGAATACCGACCTAATTGGCCATTTTGTTAACAAGATTTCACACAAACCGATAATAGACTACAAAGCATAAAACTATAGAACCCTTTTTGGGAGCCTTATGGAACAAAAGTGGTGCATATTTTGGGGGGCCAGCAGAGCACCACTATACTTGACAAAGCATCTTCTATAAATTTGGAGAATACCAAGCAGATTGCCCCATTCGCAAAAGAACAGCGAGAAAAATTGATAATAGCCCATATAAGAAAAACATTTCCCTTCCTTTTTTGGGTCGTTTTGGGGACCCAGAAGGGTGCAAAATTTGGGGGGCCCGCAGAGAACCACTGTGGTCAGCAAGACACCTACTGTTTATTTCTGGAATACGGAGCTAATTGGCCCTTTCGTTAACAAGATTTCACACAAACCGATAATAGACTATATAGCATAAAACTACAGACCCCTTTTTGGGAGCCTTATGGAACAAAATTGGTGCTTATTTTGGATGGCCCGCATAGGACCACTATGCTTCCCAAGGCACCTTCTGTAAATTTGGAAAATACCAAGCAGATTGCCCAATTCACTAACAAACAGCCAGAAAAACTGATAAAAGCCCACATAACAAAAACATTTCCCTTCCTTTTTGGGGTCGTTTTGTGAGCCCAGAAGGGTGCAAAATTTGGGCGCCCCGCAGAGAGCCAATGTGGTCAGCAAGACACCTACTGTTTATTTCTGGCATACGGAGCTAATTGACCCTTTCGTTAACAAGATTTCACACAAACCGATAATAGACTATAACGCATAAAACTACAGAACCCTTTTTGGGAGCATAATGGAATAAAAGTGTTGCATATATCGGGGGGCCCGCAGAGCACCACTCTGCTTCCCAAGGTACCTTCTGTAAATTTGGAAAATGCCAAGCAGATTGCCCAATTCACTAACGAACAGCCAGAAAAAACTGATAAAAGCCCACATAACAAAAACATTTCCCTTCCTTTTTGGGGTCGCTTTGTGGGCCCAGGAGGGTGCTAAATTTTTTGCGGCCCGGTGAGAACCACTGTGGTCAGCAAGACACCTACTGTTTATTTCTGGAATACCGAGCTAATTGACCCTTTCGTTAACAAGATTTCACACCAACCGATAATAAACTATAAAGCATAAAACTACATAACCCTTTTTTGGGAGCCTTATGGAACAAAAGTGGTGCATATATTGGGGGGGCCCGCAGAGCACCACACTACTTCCCAAGGCACCATCTTTAAATTTTGAGAATACCAAGCAGATTACCCCTTTTGCTAATAAACAGTCAAGAAAATTGATAAAAGCCCATATAACAAAAACTTTGTCCTTTTTGGGGATGCCTTGTGGACCCAGAAGGGTGCACAGTTTGGGGGGCTCGCACAGAACCACTGTGGTTGGCAAGAAACCCACTGTTTCGTTCGGGAATATCGTGCTAATGGGCCCTTTCCCTAACTATATTTCAGATAAACCGACAATAGATTCTACATCCAATAATGAGAGAACCAACCCCATTTGGCGTCCTTATGTCACAACAGGGGTGCATATTTGAGGGACCCGCAGAGCACCGCCATACTTCATAACAAAATAGTTGCTTTCCTTTTTTGGGATGCTTTGTATACCCTGAGGGGTGCACAATTTGGGAGGCCCGCACAGAACCACTGTGGTTAGCAAGACACCTAATGTTTATTTTGAAAAAAAAACAATCTAATTGACCCTTTCTCTAACAAGATTTCAGACAAATCGATAATAGATTCTAAATCCAATACTGAGAGAACCCCTTTTGGGGACCTTATGGCACAAATGTGGTGCATACATTGAGGGACCCCAGAGCACCGCCATGCTTCTGAAGGCACCATCTATAAATTTGGAGAATACAAAGCAGATTGCCCCTTTCCCTAAGAAACAGTCAGAAAACCTGATAACTGGTCATATAATAAAGTCCTTTCCCTTCCTTTTAGGGGATGGGTTGTGGACCCAGAAAGGTGCACAATTTGGGGGAGGGGAGGTTGCACAGAACCACTATGGTTAGCAAGGCACCTACAGTTTATTTCGGAAATACTGAGCTAATTGACGCCTTTCTCCAACATCATTTCACCCAAACTGATAATAGACTGTATATTCCTTTTTGGGAGCCTTATGACACAAAAGGGTGCATATTTCGGGGGCTTGCAAAGCCCCACTATTCTTCCCAAGGCGCCATCTACAAAGAATGCCAATCAGTTTGCCCCTTTCACTAACAAAAGCAAGAAAAACTGATAATAGCTCCTAAAACAAAAACATTTCCCTTTGTTTCTTGTGATGCTTTGTCGACCCGGAAGGGTCCAAAATTTGGGCGGGGGGGGGGGGCGCTCAGAACCACTGTGGTTAGCAAGAGACCTCCTGTATATTTCGGGAATACTGAGCTAATTGACCCTTTCTCGAATAAGATTCCACACGAACCGAAAATAGACTGTAAAGCAAAAAATGACAGCACTCTATCTGGGATCTTTATGGTACAAAAGGGGTGCAAATTTTGTGGGACCCGCAGAGCACTCCTATGCTTCCAAGGGCACCATATATAATTCTGGTGAATTCCAAACAGATTGCTTCTTTCGCTAACAAATAGCACGAAAAACTGATAATAGCGCATATAACAAAAACATTTCCTTTCCTTTTTTGGGATGGTTTGTGGACCCGGAAAAGTGTAACATTTGGGAGGCCTCACTGAACCACTGTGGTTAGCAAGACACCGATCGTTTATTTCGGGAATACTGAGCTAATTGACCCTTTCTCTAACAAGAGTTCGCACAATCCGACAATGGACTGTACAGCGAAAAATGACAGAACCCTTTTTTGGAGCCTTATGGCATAAAAGGGGTGCATATTTTGTGGGGCCAGCAGAGCAACACTATGCTTCCCAAGGCACCATCTATAAATTTGGAAAATACCAAGCAGATTGCCTTTTCGTTAACAACCAGTGGGAAAAACCGATAATAGCCGATATAACAAAAAACATTTACCTTCCTTGTTTGGGATGTTTTGTGGATCCAGAAGGGTGCAAAATTTGGTGTGGTTAGCAAAGCACCTACTTTTTATTTCGGGAATACCGAGCTAATTGACCCTTTCTCTACGATTTCACACAAACCGATAATAGACTGTAAAGTAAAAATTGACAGCACCGTTTTTTGGGAGCCTTATGACACAAAAGGGGTGCATATTTTTGGAGAGGGGAGGTCGCAAGCACCAATATGCTTCTCAAGGCACCATCTATAAATTTGGGGAATATGGATAAGCTTCTCCCTTTTTGTACACTTCAGTACTATCTTGGGGAGCTTTGTGGGGGGGGGGGGGCGCACAGCACCACTTGGGTTAGCAAGACACCCTCTATTTATTTTGGGAATACCTTCCTCTAACAAGAAATCAGACAAACCTGATGGTAGGTCTAAAAGAAAAAAATGTTAGAACCCTTTTTAGGAGTCTTTTGGCACAAAATGGGTGCATATCTTTTCAGAAAGGCCCCCACTGCTGCATTAGGGAATGCCAAGCCAATTAACCATTTCTCTAACAAGTAGTCAAAGAAACCGATTATAGCCCATTTAGCCAAATGTGCAAATACATTTTAAAGTCATTGCGAGTTCTGTTACACCAAATGGGTGCATATTTTGTCGGGTCCGCAGAGCACCACCATGTTTAACTAGGCATTACTTATATATTTTCATACTATCAAACAATTGCGGCTTTCTCTAACAAGTAGTCAAAGGAATCGATAATGGCCGAACAAGAGAGGGTAGTAATTCCTTTTAGGGCATTGTGCCACTACAAGAGTGCACACTGTTTAGAAATCCACACGCCACAAATTTCGAGAATAACGAACCGGTTACATTCTCATCGAACAAGCAGTTTAAAAAACTAATAATAACGCACACTGCAAGAAAATGCAAGAAAATGTTATTTGTTTGGCTGCGATGTGGTCCGAAGATGGTGCTTATTTTAAAGAACGGTGGTTGAAGGCAAGTGGACATCATAGATATAGCTGTTCAGTACTCCTTAGTGCACAGCACTGCAGAGCCACCACATGGGCATTGGGGATTACGTGCCTTACCAAAGGACACAGTTACTGCTGGTCATAGTCAAACCACCGACCTTGTTGTTTAAAGTCCAATGCTGTAACCAGTATGCCTCAATGCTCCTCACGAAACCTGTTCATGTTGCACAGCACACAGGACTGCCCATCTTAGCAATCACACTATCATAAAGTTTGAGAATACCAATATTTTGGTAGATTTGAGGCACAACATGAGTGCGTATTTTTGGGGCCCATAGAGCAGCACCTTGTTTATTTCTGTACCGTAATGTTTCATGAGGTGATTTTTTTGGCCTTCCAAAATCAGCCCAACATACATTTAATAGCATGTAAAGCACCGGTGTGTAAAAATGATCTCAGGTATCAACGTACACTTGGCAAGAGTGGGGATGGGGCAACTACCCCTTGAAAAGTTTGTCCCAAAGGGAAATTTTGCATGCTTTTCATGATGCATCAGTGAGGGTCTTGTATATGAAAATGGAGAATAAAGTAACTACCGTTGGTTGTCTCCTCGTACTAATCACAACTGAGACGTCCATGACCATACCTATGGAGGGACAATGGTTTCGGCCGGGGCACAGATTCAGGCGACACTCTTTGAGTTTGGCCTGAACACGTGGCGTGGATCTATTTCTCCCAGTAATGACCATGCCCGGTTCTCGACCAGCCCCAGGAAGGACCTAACTTGTTACTTCGTCTGATGGTGTGTGTGTGTGGGGGGGGGGGGGGGGGGGGCTCACATTGCGGATCCTCTCAACCTTGCCTTCACCAATCTTGTGATTGAGAAACTTGATGGTCCAAAGCCCTATCTGACATGTTGGGAGTTTCACTGTGACCTCCGTCTTCTCGAGTCCCTTAAACAGCACCGTAAGATCTGCCGTATACTCTATACTCTGCCAAATACTCTGCCCATGTCTTTGTTTTAGAGATGATGTCGTCCACATAGTTGGCCAAGTTCGAAGTTGGTCAACAGCTTCCGTATCATCCTATTAAAAGTGGCATCTGTGTTTACCATCCCAAAAGGGAGCTTACAGAACTGGTAACAGCCGTCCGGAGTCGTAAATGCAGTCATTTGTCCATCTTCTGATATGACTGAGGCCTGTCAGTAGCCCTTGCTCAATTCAACCTTAGTGAAATACTTGGCCTGCCAGTAGGTCGTTCATGTTTCCCATGAGTTCATTTTCAAACTTTGCTATGTCGGTGAGTCGTCTAAAGTCAATACAAAATCATAAACAATTGTCCTTCTTAATTAAAACAAGGGGAAATTGGAATGTTCGATGACTCCCACCTCCAACATTTTCTCCACCTCCTCCCTCATTTTGGTCGGTGGGCAATAAGACGGTTACCTTCTGACCTTCCTCAAACTTCCTCTGCTTCGTTCTGCGGTCACAATGGTTTTTACGTAGACTCTCACGTGCCGGTGGAATCTTTCTGTCAGCCTGTTTCGGAGGCCCAACACATTTTGGTATGCATAACGTACTGGAGTTGTATCCTCCTCTGTCCAAAGGTCATTGAGTACTTGCAATGTGCCTCTCACTGTTCGGTTGTAAAGTAGCTCGAATGGAGAGAACCATGTGCTCGCCTGGGGAATTCCCTCGCGTCAAATAGAACTCTGGTAGATACCGATTCCTTGGGCCTCTCCTGACACATTTTTAAGCATCGCCTTTAGACTTTGATTGATCCTGCCGCACAGCCCATTGCTTTTGGGGTTGTAGGGGATGGTGAATAGTTATTTAAACGCAACCAAACGGCACACCTCTTCCAACATCCCAGAGGTGAATTGGGACCTCTGATCTGTCAGAGTTTCCTTTGGGAAACCCAACCTGCTGAACATCTCGAGCAAAACTTCAGTCACGCACTCCATATAAAATTTGGGAAGAGCGATTGCTTCGGGGTACCTTGTGGTATAATCCGCAGCTGTCAGAATATACCTATTTCCCATTTACCTTTCAGACACGTGTGTAAATCGGACCGACTAAGTTCACCCTTACCCTGTCAAACGGTTCGTTCATTAGAGGCATTTCCCCTAACGGAACCCCGGGGAGGTTACCTTTGGGCGCAGTCTTCTATCATACGTTGCAAGACTGACAACATTTTGCGACGTCCCCTATAATGTCAATCCAATGGATAATGGATGTGATGCGGTCGACCAGCGTCCTCTACCCCAGGTGCCCTCCCACTAGCGATTCATGCGCTAGGGTCATCACCTGCTTCGGATACTTCTCCGGAGCCATTTCTCACCTCGCTGTTCGACCTACCCTCCTGTTATTCATACATCGGATATAGAACCTTACCCCTTGTAGCTATTGGCTCACTACTGTTCGCCAACTCCCAAACCTTCTCAAATGTGGAGTCCTTCTTTTGTGCATACATACGGTCTTCCACGTGGACATTTTCAGTTGTCTCCCCAGATAGCTTTCCCCTCGCAGCTTGTGACTACCGCAGACGCCTCCTCAGGTGAGTCACGGATGGGTGCCTCTATACACGTGGCCTCCACTTCGCCAATGACGAATGGGCTGTCCACCCCCACCCTCGCAAGAGGGAACCTCCTCGCCATTCCATCTATGAGTACACACACATGTGATCGTGTCCAATCAGTTGGTCGTCACAGACGAGTGCCCGCTTGACAGCCACGCTACTGCACCCCGTGTCTCACAACCCACGGACTGCCCCCACCCCATAAACCCCAGACATACTGGCATCTCCCCCTTTTCCTGATCGGATGGGTATTCCTCCCCTTCCAACCTAAGATGTCCAACGTCTATACACCGCCGCAGTGGGTTCTCTTCGGGCCCAATTCTTTGGCACAGTGCGACCGCTCATCTCTTCCCAGTGGACTGATTGGCATTTGTCCAGTTTTTCGGAGATGGGTCTCTCCTCCCATTCTTGCTGGACTCCAACCATAGCCTTCTGCTAACAGTTCCGGTTCAGGTGCCCCTTCTTGTCACAAATGTAGCAAGTTAACGCCTTGAATCGCGACCCGATGGGCCACAGCCCGAATCTATGTTGGGCTCTTACAGGTGCCTTTGCAACCACGTTACCCCCACGCCTGCCCTGCCAACCTTGTGTCAGACTTTCCCCATTAGCCTCGAAATACTGCTCGGTCACCCTAGTCATTTCTTCCACCATACCCTGCTTCTTCTCCTCAAAAGGCAATGCCATCTCGAGGGTCCACGACAACACAAATTGCTCCCTGATAAGTAAGTCCTTCAAGGAGGGAAATGACTCTTCATTTCCCAATAGTTTGACGCAACTGTCGAAATGACACAACCTAGTACACACTTACACCCTCCCCAGCCTCACACTTTCTGAATTTCATCCTGACCCCCTCCTCGGTGAGCTGGTACCTATTGAGGATAGCGTTTTTCAGCTCACCGTAATCATTAGCTTGGGTAGGAGACATGCTCACAAAATCTGGTAGCGATTTGCCTGTTAGCAGCGAAAGAAGACTGAAGCCCCCCCCCCCCCCCCCACGTCCCAGGCGTCATCGGGCCAACCCCGAGTCGAAGCAAACCTTTCGAACCTCTGTAAGCAAGTGTCAATGTCGTCAGTCTGTTCATGGAACTCGTGTAACTGGGGATAAGATGCCTTCACGTCTCCCCCAGGATTGTCTCCACCCAGTCTACCATTAGCTTCAGGTAACCGTGCCCATGCCCTCAAAATTTCCATTTCCCTCTCGTGTTGCCTTCCAGCTTCCTCGACAGCCTTCTCAACTTCCTTACGTGCCCTTTCAGCTTCATCAAGCGCCTTTTCGAACCTTTCGCGCCCAACCTGAATCTCTTTCTCTCGCTGTGCAACTCTTACTGCTGCATCTCTCTACTCCATTTCATGCTCTAATGCAGCTTCTCTTTCAGCTCTTTCTCGCTCTAACGAAGCTTCTCCTTCAGCTCTGTCAAACTCTTTCTCACGTTCGGCCAGACTCCTCGCGATCCAACGTAACCCAACGCTCTAACATGCTTTTGCTCTTCTTTTACAATTTTAATTTTTTGTAATTCACAACCTGTAAAGCACAATAGCTCGCCCGTACTAATTAGCTTTTCCAAGCTTGGGGTATCCATTTCTGAAATTTATCACTGAAAATTTCACACAAAAATATTTTTGACTTAAAAGGTTAATTATTCCTTTACCTACAATGCATCCTATTCTTCTGCTAGGATTTCCACCACTGTTATGTTCGATGTCGCCGATCGAATTGAAGAGCTAATTTAACCAAATATTACCCACTAAACCACTTTTTAAAACTACAAAAAAAAGTATTGAGGCAACCTGTATGAATATGAAAACCGAAATGTAGTAAAATTAACATTGAGTGATCCTGTTGATTTTTAACTTTTTAATTTTTACCTGATTCGGGAACCGGAAGTGATTGTTGCCAAGAGACATTGATTAACGTCGTGTATTCGACCAAGACTCAAGGAGTGTCACCTGAATCGGTGCTTGAACGTATCTCTCATCGATTCGAACCCGCCTGCTTCGTTTTTGTTGGGGTGTTTCTTATCCTAAAGAGGTCAGTGACTTTTCACCAAAAAGCACAATTAACAGGGCTTCACTGAAAATAACAATTTTAATACATTTAAAAAAATATAGTAACTTGTGACTTAATTACATCGAATCCAATGAATGGAACACAAAATGTAATCACACCCCACTCACACAGGTTTTGAGTCACTTTGCGGGCCCTTGTTCTCTGTTTTCGTTGGTTGATTCTTCCTAGTCACTGGTGTTTGATCTTCTCGGCTCAATGTTGTGTCTCTGGACTCAGATCGCTTTTTCACAAACATGTAACGGAATGTCGCACGAACATGTAACGGAATGTCGCAGAGTCCATGTAACGGAATGTAGCAAGGCCACTAAAGCATTGTCACTTTACTGGACGCCTTTACTCTAACAGCTGCTACTTCGAGGGTTAGCTGTTTCACTCTAGCTACATAAGTCTAATTTTTATACATGCAAAGCCCACTCTGTACACGTGTGGCTTGCCTTCTATAACAGGCAATACCGTCTACATGAATGCCAATATTCGTGAGCTCCCGGAGCTTCTACTATCTATTTAGATCCTCCACTCTTAGATGGCCACCGACTTGGCCCGCGACTGTTCCTACTCTAAATATGAGCTCTGTGACCCCCCTGCATTATAACGAGCCTATAATTTCGCAACGATGCGACATCTCCTCTAACCTATAGCTTGGACATATGCAACGCTTTGTCTACGGCCCACAGTCTTACATGCCCTGAGACTAGAATGAACGTTTTTAGAAAACACCCGACGCATATACGATTGCTAGGACACTTCCCAGTGCTACGTAGCTAGGTTTTCAATTGGAGGTGGGAGGGTGGGGGGGGGGGGCGGTGTAGATCTATGAAAAATCCAACTAGGAGTGGATGATTAAAGGGGTCCCCCTCACTCCATCCCATCTCACCCACCACATTTTTCAAAAGGCTGACTCCGAATGACTGTACCGAGAGATTTTAGGGCATTCTGAGAACATTTCCAAGAATTTTAAATGGCCGCAGTTAAATATCTATGCACATAATTTGAGGTTTAAAGACAACACAAAATGTCATCTTCTTGTGGTACAGCAGTCTGTAAGTAGGCCCTATTTGGCTCCATTAGGCACTGTGTCAATTACATGAATTAGCATGTATGGAGAATGCTGAAAAAATCAGTATTCAACCAATAATTTATTAATTAATCATATCAAATATGAGTAATGAATTAGCTAACTAACTCAGCCTTTTTGTCACAATATGTGTGAGATAATAATTGAATAATACCAAATACAAATAAAAATTTTCAGTCTGGCTATATTCGTCTTTCATTAGAATACAGAGCCATAGAAAACTCAAATTCGGTTGTAACTTAAAAAAATTCAGGATACGACCTCACAGGTGGAGGGATGAGGCACATTTTGGGTCCTAAAATAAACTGTAGTCTGTAAGTGCATTGCAGGTAGGTCCCATACTGTGCCCCGTATACTGGCTTCATAAATCAACTGCACTGCTTATGACTATTGAGCGTACCAAATTAACCAATTTGTTTGCATTTCTGCATTTTCTGTTATAATTTAAGAAACGGTTTGCTAAATGCTTGTTACAACATAAAAGTTTGAGGTTAGACATAGAAGGGAACAAAACACGCAACATGACCACCGTTGGTGAATTAACTTTGGAACCGCTGAGTAGTCGGAAAATCTTGCGTTGTTGGATCAGAATCTGTGGAAGCTGTGGGTGGGAATTTTCATGGAAATGTAATACCACATTCGGAAAAAACCTCCGCCCTACAATGCTTCGAATTTCCAACTGTTGGAATTTTTGCCTGAAAAATGTCCAACTATCTGAATATGTGGACAAATATTGGGGGTGGGAGTAGACGACCCCTCCTTCTCCAAAAAGAGTCAATTAGCTCGATGTTCCTAAAATGAACAGTAGGGGTATTGGTAACCACAGTTGTGTTGTGCGGACACCCCTAATATGAACACTTCAGGGGCCACAAAGCCCACAAAAATGGTACCGAAATGTTTTTGCTATATGGGCTATTATCATTTTTTCTGGATATTTTTTTAGAGAAAGGGGCAATCTCCTCGCTATTCTCAAATTCCATAGATGTGCCTTTGGAAACGTGGTGGTGCTCTGCAGGGCCCCAAAATATGCACCCCTTTGTGCCATTAGGAACCAAAAAGGGGTTCTGCCATTTTTGGATTTACAATCTTTTATGGGTTTGATTAAAATCTTGTTTCCGAACTAAATAGCAGGTGTTTTGCTAACGACAGTGGTTCTGTGTGGACACTCCCACCACCCTCCCCCCCCCTCCAATTTTGCACCCTTCCGAGTCCACAAAGCACCCCCAAAAAGGAAGGGAAATGTTTTTATCAGTTCTTCTGGCTGTTCGTTGGCGAAAGGTGCAATCTACTTGGTATTCTCCAGATTCAAAGAAGGTGCCTGTGAAGCATACTGGTGCCCGGCGGGCCCCCAAAATATGCACCACTTTTGTTCCATAAGGCTCCCCAAAAGAGTTCTGTAGTTTTATGCTTTATAGACTAATATCAGTGTGTGTAAAATCTTGTTAATGAAAGGGTCAATCAATTCACTCGGTAATCCAGAAATAAACAGTAGGTGTCTTGCTAACCACAGTGGTTCTGTGCGGGCCCCTCAAATTTTGCTCCCTTCTGGGCCCACAAAGCAACCCAAAAAAGGAAGGGAAATGCTTTTGTTATGTGGGCTGTTATCAGTTTTTCACGCTGCTCGTTAGCGAATAGGGCAATCTGCTTGGTATTCTCCAAATTAACAGAAGCTGCCTTGAGAAGCATAGTGGTGATCTGGAGGCCCCCCAAAATATGCACCACTTTTTTTCCATAAGGCTCCCAAAAAGGGTTCTGGAGATTTATGGTTTATAGTCTGTTATCGGTTTGTATAAAATCTTGTTAATGAAAGGGCCAATTAGCTCGGTATTTTAGAAATAAACAGTAGCTGTGTTGCTGACCAAAGTGATTCTCTGCGGGCCCCCCAAATTTTCCACACTTCTGAGTCCACAAAGCCACCCAAAAAAGGAAGGAACATGTTTTTGTTATATGGACTATTATCAATTCTTCTCGCTGTTCTTTCGCGAATGGGGCAATCTGCTTGGTATTCTCCAAATTTATAGAAGATGCCTTGGCAAGCATAGTGGTGCTCTGCGCCCCCCCCCCCCCCAAAAAAAAAAATATGCACCACTTTTGATCCATAAGATTCCCCAAAAGTGTTCTGTAGTTTTATGCTTTATAGTCTATTATCGGTTTGTGTGAAATCCTATTAATGAAAGGTCCAATTAGCTCGGTATTCCAGAAATAAACAGTAGGTGTCTTGCTAACTACAGTGGTTCTGTGCGCCCCCCACCCCAAATTTTGCGCCCTTCGGGGTCC
The DNA here is from genome assembly GCA_031216915.1 of Pictodentalium vernedei. NCBI lineage: Eukaryota > Metazoa > Mollusca > Scaphopoda > Dentaliida > Dentaliidae > Pictodentalium > Pictodentalium vernedei. The sequence goes on along the minus strand of CM062297.1, from coordinate 366,691,476 downwards.
ATAAAGCGACCCAAAAAATGAAGGGAAATGTTTTTGTTATATGAGCTAATATCAGTTTTTCTCGCTGTTCGTTAGCGAATGGGGCAATCTGCTTGGTATTCTCCAATTTTACAGAAGATGCCTTGGGAAGCAGAGTGGTGCTCTGCGGGCCCCCCAATATATGCACCACTTTTGTTCCATAAGGCTCCCAAAAAGGGTTCTGTAGTTTTATGCTTTATAGTCTGTTATCAGTTTGTGTGAAATCGTGTTAACGAAAGGGCCAATTAGCTCGGTATTCCAGAAATAAATAGTAGGTGTCTTGCTGACCACAGTAGTTCTCTGCGGGCCCCTCTAATTTTGCACTCTTCTGGGTTCACAAAGCGACCCCAGAAAGGAAGGGAAATGTTTTTGTTAGGTGGCCTTTTATCAGTTTTTCTGGCTGTTCGTTAGTGAATTGGGCTATCTGCTTGGTATTTTCCAAATTTACAGAAGGTGCCTTGGGAAGCATAGTGGTGCTCTGAGGGCCCTCCAAAATATGCACCACTTTTGTTCCATAAGGCTCCCAAAAAGGGATCTGTAGTTTTATGCTTTATAGTCTATTATCGGTTTGTGTGAAATCTTGTTAAAGAAAGGGCCAATTAGCTCGGTGTTCCAGAAAAAAACAGTAGGTGTCTTGCTGACCACAGTGGTTCTGTGCGGGCCCCCCAAGTTTTGCACCCTTCTGGGTCCCCAAAGCGACCCAAAAAAGGAAGGGAAATGTTTTTCTTATATGGATTATTATCAATTTTTCGAACTGTTCTTTCGCGAATGGGGCAATCTGCTTGGTATTCTCCAAATTTATAGAAGATGCCTTGGCAAGCATAGTGGTGCTGCGCGGGCCCCCCAAAATACGCACCACTTTTGTTCCATAAGGCCCCCAAAAAGGGTTCTGTAGTTTTATGCTTTATAGCCTATTATCGGTATGTGTGAAATCTTGTTAATGAAGGGGTCAATTAGCTCGGTATTCCAGAAATAAACAGTAGGTGTCTTGCCAACCACAGTCGTTCTGTGCGGGCCCCCCAAATTGTGCGCCCTTCTGGGTCCATAAAGCGACCCAAAAAAGGAAGGGAAGTGTTTTTGTTATATGACCTAATATCAGATTTTCTCGCTGTTCGTTAGCGAATGGGGCAATCTGCTTGGTATTCTCCAAATTTACAGAAGATGCCTTGGGAAGCAGAGTGGTGCTCTGCGGGCCCCCCAAAATATGCACCACTTTTGTTCCATAAAGCTCCCAAAAAGGGTTCTGTAGTTTTATTCTTTGTAGTCTATTATCGGTTTGTGTGAAATCTTGTTAACGAAAGGGCCAATTAGCTCCGTATTCCAGAAATAAACAGTAGGTGTCTTGCTGACCACAGTGGTTCTCTGCGGGCCCCCCAAATTTTGCACCCTTCTGGGCTCACAAAGCGACCCAAAAAAGGAAGGGAAATGTTTTTGTTATGTGGGCTTTTATCAGTTTTTCTGGCTGTTCGTTAGTGAATTGGGCAATCTGCTTGGTATTTTCCAAATTTACAGAAGGTGCCTTGGGAAGCATAGTGGTGCTCTGTCGGCCGTCCAAAATATGCACCACTTTTGTTCCATAAGGCTCCCAAAAAGAGTTCTGTAGTTTTATGCTTTATAGTCTATTATCGGTTTGTGTGAAATCTTGTTAATGAAAGGGTCAATTAGCCCGGTATTCCAGAAATAAACAGTAGGTGTCTTGCTAACCACAGTGGTTCTGCGTGGGCCCCCAAATTATGCGCCCTTCTGGGTCCATAAAGCGACCCAAAAAATGAAGGGAAGTGTTTTTGTTATATGAGTTAATAATAGTTTTTCTTGCTGTTCGTTCGCGAATGGGGCAATCTGCTTGCTATGCCTCAAATTTACAGAAGATGCCTTCGGAAGCAGAGTGGAGCTCTGCTGACCCCCAAAATATGCACCACTTTTGTTCCATAAGGCTCCCAAAAAGGGATCTGTAGTTTTACGCTTTGTAGTCTATTATCGGTTTGTGTGAAATCTTGTTAACGAAAGGGCCAATTAGGTCAGTATTCCACAAATGAACAGTAGGTGTCTTGCTGACCACAGTGGTTCTGTGCGGGGCCCCCCAAATTTTGCACGCTTCTGGGGTCGCAAAGCGACCCAAAAAAGGAGGGGAAATCTTTTTGTTATGCTGGATTTTATCAGTTTTTCTGGCTGTTCGTTAGCGAAAGGGGCAATCTGCTTGGTATTCTCCAAATCTATAGAAGATGTCTTGGCAAGTATAGTGGTGCTCTGCGGGCCCCCAAAATATGCACCACTTTTGTTCCATAAGGCTCCGAAAAAGGGTTTTGTAAAATTATGCTTTATAGTCTCTTATCAGTTTGTGTGAAATCTTGTTAATGAAAGGGTCAATTAGTTCGGTATTCCAGAAAAAAACAGTAGGTGTCTTGCTAACCACAGTGGTTCTGTGCGGGACCCCCAAATTTTGCACCCTTCTGGGCACAGAAAGCGACCCAAAAAAGGAAGGGAAATGTTTTTTGTTATGTGGGCTTTTATCAGTTTTTCTCGCTGTTCGTTAGGGAATTAGGCAATCTGCTTGGTATTTTCCAAATTTACAGAAGGTGCCTTGTGAAGGATAGGGGTGCTCTGTGGGCTCCCCAAAATGTGCACCACTTTTGTTTTAAGGCTCCGAAAAAGGGTTTTGTAGTTTTATGCTTTATAGCCTATTATAGGTTTGTGTGAAATCTTGTTAATGAAGGGGTCAATTAGCTCGGTATTCCAGAAATAAACAGTAGGTGTCTTGCCAACCACAGTGGTTCTGTGCGGGCCCCCCAAATGTTACACCCTTCTGGGGTCACTAAACGACCCAAAAAAGGAGGGGAAATGTTTGTGTTATGTGGGCTTTTATCAGTTTTTCTGGCTCTTCGTTAGCGAAAGGCGCAATCTGCTTGGTATTCTCCAAATCTATAGAAGATGTCTTGGCAAGTATAGTCGTGCTCTGCGGGCCCCCCAAAATATGCACCACTTTTGTTCCATAAGGCTCCGAAAAAGGGTTTTGTAGAATTATGCTTTAAAGTCTCTTATCAGTTTGTGTGAAATATTTTTAATGAAGGGGTCAATTAGCTCGGTATTCCAGAAATAAACAGTAGGTGTCTTGCCAACCACAGTGGTTCTGTGCGGGCTCCCCAAATTTTACGCCCTTCTGGGGCCACAAAGCGACCCAAAAAAAGGAAGGGAAGTGTTTTTGTTATATGCGCTAATATCAGTTTTTCTCGCTGTTCGTTAGCGAATGGGGCAATCTGCTTGGTATTCTCCAAATTTACAGAAGATGCCTTGAGAAGCAGAGTGGTGCTCAGCGGGCCCCCCAAAATATGCACCACCTTTGTTCCATAAGGCTCCCGAAAAGGGTTCTGTATTTTTATGCTTTATAGTCTATTATCGGTTTGTGTGTAATCTTGTTAATGGAATGTCCAATTAGCTCCGTATTCCAGAAATAAACAGTAGGTGTCTTGCTGACCACAGTGGTTCAGTGCGGGCCCCCCAACTTTTGCACCCTTCTGGGTTCACAAAGGAACCCAAAAAAGGAGGGGAAATGTTTTTGTTATATTGCCTAATATGAATTTTTCTCGCTGTTCGTTCGTGAATGGGGCAATCTGCTTGGTATTCTCCAAATATATAGAAGATGCCTTGGCAAGTATAGTGGTGCTCTGCAGGCCCCCCAAAATATGCACCACTTTTGTTCCATAAGGCTCCGAAAAAGGGTTTTGTAGTTTTATGCTTTATAGCCTATTATCGGTTTGTGTGAAATCTTGTTAATGAAAGGGCCAATTAACTGGGTATTCCAGAAATAAACAGTAGGTGTCTTGTTGACCACAGTGGTTCTGTGCGGGCCCCAAATTTTGCACCCTTCTGGGGTCTCAAAGCAACCCAAAAAAGGAGGGGAAATGTTTTTGTTATGTGGGCTTTTATCAGTTTTCTGGCTGTTCGTTAGCGAAAGGTGCAATCTGCTTGGTATTCCCCAAATCTATAGAAGATGTCTTGGCAAGTATAGTGGTGATCTGCGGGCCCACCAAAATATGCACCACTTTTGTTCCATAAGGCTCCGAAAAAGGGTTTTGTAGAATTATGCTTTAAAGTCTCTTATCAGTGTGAAATCTGTTTTAATGAAAGGGCCAATTAGCTCGGTATTCCAGAAATAAACAGTATTTGTCTTTTTGACCGCAGTGGTTCTGTACTGGCCCCCCAAATGTTGCACCCTTCTGGGTCCCCAAAGCGACCCAAAAAAGGAAGGGAAATGTTTTTATAAAATGGGATATTAGCAATTTTTCTCTCTGTTCTTTCGCGAAAGGGGCAATCTGCTTGGTATTCTCCAAATTTATTGAAGATGCCTTGGCAAGTATAATGGTTCTCTGTGGGCCCCCAAAATATGCACCACTTTTGTTCCATAAGGCTCCGGAAAAGGGTTTTGTAGTTTTATGCTTTATAGTATATTATCGGTTTGTGTGTATTCTTGTTAATGGAAGGTCCAATTAGCTCCGTATTCCAGAAATAAACAGAAGGTGTCGTGCTGACCACAGTGGTTCAGTGCGGGCCCCCCAAATTTTGCACCCTTCTGGGTCCACAAAGCGACCCAAAAAAGGATGGGAAATGTTTTTGTTATATGGCCTAATATGAATTTTTCTCGCTGTTCATTCGTGAATGGGGCAATCTGCTTGGAATTCTCCAAATCTATAGAAGATGCCTTGGCAAGTATAGTGGTGCTCTGCGGCCCCCCGAAATATGCACCACTTTTGTTCCATAAGGCTCCGAAAAAAGGGTGTTGTAGTTTTATGCTTTATAGCCTTTTATCGGTTTGTGTGAAATCTTGTTAATGAAGGTGTCAATTAGCTCGTTATTCCAGAAATAAACAGTAGGTGTCTTGCCAACCACAGTGGTTCTGTGCGGGACCCCCAAATTTTGCGCCCTTCTGGGTCCACAAAGCGACCCAAAAATGAAGGGAAGTGTTTTTGTTATATGAGCTAATATTAGTTTTTCTTGCTGTTCATTCGCGAATGGGGCAATCTGCTTGGTATTCTCCAAATTTGTAGAAGATGTTTTGGCAAGTATAGTGGTGCTCTGCTGGCCCCCCAATATATGCACCACTTTTGTTCCATAAGGCTCCCAAAAAGGGTTCTGTAGTTTTGTGCTTTGTACTCTATTATCGGTTTGTGTGAAATCTTGTGAACGAAAGGTTCAATTAGCCCGGTATTCCAGAAATAAACAGTAGGTGTCTTGCTGACCACAGTGGTTCTGTGCGGGCCCCCCAAAATTTGGACCCTTCTGGGTCCCCAAACCGACCCAAAAAAGGAAGGGAAATGTTTTTCTTATATGGACTATTATCAATTTTTCTAACTGTTCTTTCGCGAATGGGGCAATCTGCTTGGTATTCTCCAAATTTACAGAAGGTTCCTTGGGAAGCATAGTGGTGCTCTGCGGGCCCTCCAAAATATGCACCACTTTTGTTCCATAAGGCTCCCAAAACGGGTTCTGTACTTTTATGCTTGAAAGTCTGTTATCGGTTTGTGTGAAATCTTGTTAACGAAAGGGCCAATTAGCTCGGTATTCCAGAAATAAACAGTAGGTGCCTCGCTGACCACAGTGGTTCTGTGCGGGCCCCCCAAATTTTGCACCCTTCTGGGTCCCCAAAGCGACACAAAAAAGGAAGGGAAATGTTTTTTCTTATATGGGCTATTATCAATTTTTCTCGCTGTTCTTTCGCGAATGGGGCAATCTGCTTGGTATTCTCTATATGTATAGAAGATGCCTTGGCAAGCATAGTGGTGCTCTGCGGGCCCCCCAAAATATGCACCACTTTTGCTCCATAAGGCCCCCACAAAGGGTTCTGTAGTTTTACACTTTGTAGTCTATTATCGGTTTGTGTGAAATTTTGTTAATGAAAGGGTCAATTAGCCCGGTATTCCAGAAATAAACAGTAGGTGTCTTGCTAACCACAGTGGTTCTGTGCAGGCCCCCCAAATTTTGCGCCCTTCTGGGTCCATAAAGCGACCCAAAAAATGAAGGGAAGTGTTTTTGTTATATGAGCTAATATTAGTTTTTCTTGCTGTTCGTCTGCGAATTGGGCAATCTGCTTGGTATTCCTCAAATTTACAGAAGAGGGAAGAAGAGTGGAGCTCTGCGGGCCCCCGAAAATATGCCCCACTTTTGTTCCATAAGGCTCCCAAAAAGGGTTCTGTAGTTTTATGCTTTGTAGTCTATTATCGGTTTGTGTGAAATCTTGTTAACGAAAGGGCCAATTAGGTCGGTATTCCAGAAATGAACAGTAGGTGTCCTGCTGAGCACAGTGGTTCTGTGCGGGCCCCCCAAATTTTGCACCCTTCTGGGGGTCACAAAGCGACCCAAAAAAGGAGGGGAAATGTTTCTGTTATGTGGGCTTTTATCAGATTTCTGGCTGTTCGTTAGCGAAATAAACAGTATTTGTCTTTCTGACCACAGTGGTTCTGTGCGTGCCCCCCAAAAGTTGCACCCTTCTGGTTCGCCAAATCGACCCAAAAAAGGAAGGGAAATGCTTTTGTTATATGGCCTAATATGAATTTTTCTCGCTGTTCGTTCGTAAATGGGGCAATCTGCTAGATATTCTCCAAATCTATAGAAGATGCCTTGGCAAGTATAGTGGTGCTCGACGGGCCCCCCAAAATATGCACCACTTTTGTTCCATAAGGCTCCGAAAAGGGTTTTGTAGTTTTATGCTTTATAGTCTATTATCTGTTTGTGTGAAATCTTGTTAATGAAGGGGTCAATTAGCTCGGTATTCCAGAAATAAACAGTAGGTGTCTTGCTGACCACAGTGGTTCTGTGCGGGCCCCCCAAATTTTGCACCCTTCTGGGTCCCCAAAGCGACCCAAAAAAGGAAGGGAAATGTTTTTCTTATATGGGCTATTATCAATTTTTCTTGCTGTTCTTTCGCGAATGGGTCAATCTGCTTGGTATTCTCCAAATTTATAGAAGATGCCTTGGCAAGCATAGTGGTGCTCTGCGGGCCCCCCAGAATATGCACCACTTTTGTTCCATAAGGCTCCCAAAAAGGGTTGTGTAGTTTTATGCTTTGTAGTCTATTATCGGTTTGTGTGTAATCTTGTTAATGGAGGGTCCAATTAGCTCCGTATTCCAGAAATAAACAGTTTTGTTCCATAATGCTCCCAAAAAGGGTTCTGTAGTTTTATACTTTATAGTCTATTATCGGTGTGTGTGAAATCTTGTTAATGAAAGGTCCAATTAGATGCGTATTCCAGAAATAAACAGTAGGTGTCTTGCTGACCACAGTGGTTCAATACGGGCCCCCAAATTTTGTACCCTTCTGGGTCCACAAAGTGACCCAAAAATGGATGGGAAATGTTTTTGGTATATGGCCTAATATGAATTTTTCCAGCTGTTCGTTCGTGAATGGGGCAATCTGCTTGGTATTCTCCAAAACTATAGAAGATGTCTTAGCAAGTATAGTGGTGCTCTGCGGGCCCCCCAAAACATGCACCACTTTTGTTCCATAAGGCTCCAAAAAAGGGTTTTGTAGTTTTATGCGCTATAGTCTATTATCGGTTTGTGTGAAATCTTGTTAATGAAAGGGTTAATTAGCTCGCTATTCCAGAAATAAACAGTAGGTGTCTTGCTAACCACAGTGGTTCTGTGCGGGTCCATAAAGTGACCCAAAAAATGAAGAGAAGTGTTTTTGTTATATGAGCTAATATTAGTTTTTCTCGCTGTTCGTTAGCGAATGGGGCAATCTGCTTGGTATTCTCCAAATTTACAGAAGATGTCTTTCGAAGCAGAGTGGTGCTCTGCAGGCCCCCCAATATATATGCTTCAGTTTTGTTCCATAAGGCTCCCAAAATGGGTTCTGTACTTTTATGCTTTATAGTCTAATATCGATTTGTGTGAAATCTTGTTAACGAAATTGCCAATTAGGTCGGTCTTCCAGAAATAAACAGTAGGTGTCTTGCTGACCACAGTGGTTCTGTGCGCCCCCCCCCCCCCCACCTAATTTTGCACCCTTCTGGGGTCACAAAGCGACCCAAAAAGGGAAGGGAAATGTTTTTGTTATGTGGACTTTTATCAGTTTTTATGGCTGTTCGTTAGCGAAAGGGGCAATCTGCTTGGTATTCTCCAAATTTACAGAAGATGCATTGGGAAGTATAGTGGTGCTGAGAGGGCCCCCAAAAATATGCACCACTTTTGTTCCATAAGGCTCCCAAAAAGGGTTCTGTAGTTTTATGCTTTATAGCCTATTATCGGTTTGTGTGAAATCTTGTTAATGAAAGGGTCAATTAGCTCGGTATTCCAGAAGTAAACAGTAGCTGTCTTGCCAACCACAGTGATTCTGTGCGGGCCCCCCAAATTTTGCGCCCTTCTGGGTCCACAAAGCGACCCAAAAAAGGAAGGGAAGTGTTTTTGTTATATCAGCTAATATCAGTTTTTCTCGCTGTTCGTTAGCGAATGGGGCAATGTGCTTGGTATTCTCCAAATTTATTGAAGATGGCATGGGAAGCATAGTGGTGCTGTGTGGGCCTTCCAAAGTATGCACCACTTTTGTTCCATAAGGCTCCCAATAAGGGTTCTGTAGTTTTATGCTTTATAGTCTATTATCTATTTGTGTGAAATCTTGTTAGAGAAAGGGTCAATTAGCTCGGTGTTCCAGAAATAAGCAGTAGGCATCTTGCTAACCACAGTGGTTCTTAAATTTTGAACCTTCTGGGTCCACAAAGCAACCCAAAAAAGGAAGGGAATTTTTTTTGTTATATGGGCTATTATCTGTTTTTCTGATTAATTGTTAGCAAAGGGGACAATCTGCTTGGTGTTCTCCAGATTTATAGATAGGTCCTTGGGAAGCATGTTGGTGCTTTGCGCCCCCCCCCCCCCCGAAATCTGTACCCATTTTGTGTCATAAAGCTCCCAAGAGGGATTCTGTGATTTTTGGATTGACAATCTATTATCGGTTTGTCTAAAAAACTTGTTAGAGAAAGGACCAATTAGCTCGATATTCCCTTAATAGACAACAGGTGTCTTCCTAAGCACAGTGGTACTGTGCGGGCCTCCCAAATTGTGCGCCCTTTCGGGTCCACATGGCATCCCAAAAGGAATGGAAATGACTTTGTTACTTGGGCTATTATCAGTTTTTTTTTCGCTGTTCGTTAGCGAATGGGGCAATCTGCTTGGTATTCTCCAAATTTATAGATGGTGCCTTGGGAAACATAGTGGTGCTCTGCGGGCCCCTCAGAATATGCACCCCTTTTGTGCCATTAGGCTCCCAAAAAGGGTTATGTCATTTTTTTGCTTTGTGGTCTATTATCGGTTTGTGTGAAATCGTGTTAGAGAAAGGGTCAATTAGCTCGGTATTCCCATAATGAACAGTGTTTGGCTTGCTAACCAACAGTTATTAGATGAACCATACACATGGAGAATTCTCTTCACACAATATATACATTACAATGGATGGCATACCATCCATCCCTCTCTACTCCCTGACAGGTGGTAATTGTGGACGGACATACAGACGGACAGAAGACGGAAGCAGGACAACTCGCAGTTAATAGTCATTAGGTGAATTATATTCGGGAAAGACAAAAAAAGAAAAAAATAATATATATATTACAATGGCTGACATGCCACCTGCCCTCCCTGCCATCAGGTTACTCGCGGTTTATCCAATCCCATATATATATATATATATATGGGCAGGTGGCATGCCAGCCATTACAATATATATATTATTTTTTTTTTTATTTTCTTTCCCGAATATAATTCACCTAATGACTATTAACTGCGAGTTGTCCTGCTTCCGTCTTCTGTCCGTCTGTATGTCCGTCCACAATTACCACCTGTCAGGGAGTAGAGAGGGATGGATGGTATGCCATCCATTGTAATGTATATATTGTGTGAAGACAATTCTTCATGTGTATGGTTCATCTAATAACTGTTGGCTAGCATGCCAAACACTGTTCATTACGGGAATACCGAGCTAATTGACCCTTTCTCTAACACGATTTCACACAAACCGATAATAGACCACAAAGCAAAAAAATGACATAACCCTTTTTGGGAGCCTAATGGCACGAAAGGGGTGCATATTTTGAGGGGCCCGCAGAGCACCACTATCTTTCCCAAGGCACCATCTATAAATTTGGAGAATACCAAGCAGATTGCCCCATTCACTAACGAACAGCGAAAAAAAACTGTTAATAGCCTAAGTAACAAAGCCATTTCCATTCCTTTTGGGATGCCCTGTGGACCCCAAAGGGCGCACAATTTGGGGGGCCCGCACAGTACCACTGTGGTTAGCAAGACACCTGTTGTCTATTAATGGAGTATCTAGCTAATTGACCCTTTCTCTAACAAGATTTTAGACAAACCGATAATAGATTGTCAATCCAAAAATCACAGAATCCCTCTTGGGAGCTTTATGGCACAAAATGGGTACATATTTCGGGGGGCCCGCAAAGCACCAACATGCTTCCCAAGGACCTATCTATAAATCTGGAGAACACCAAGCAGATTGCCCCCTTTGCTAACAATTAATCAGAAAAACTGATAATAGCCGATATAACAACAAAATTTCCCTTCCTTTTTTGGGTTGCTTTGTGGACCCAGAAGGGTTCAAAATTTGGGGGCCCGCACAGAACCAGTGTGGTTAGCAAGATGCCTACTGCTTATTTCTGGAATACCGAGCTAATTGACCCTTTCTCTAACAAGATTTCACACAAATAGATAATAGACTATAAAGCATAAAACTACAGAACCCTTATTGGGAGCCTTATGGAACAAAAGTGGTGCATATTTTGAGGGGCCCTCAGAGCACCACTATGCTTCCCAATGCATCTTCTGTAAATATGGAGAATACCAAGCAGATTGCCCCTTTCGCTAACGAACAGCCATAAAAACTGATAAAAGGCCACATAACAAAAACATTTTCCTTCCCTTTTTGGGTCGCTTTGTGACCCCAGAAGGGTGCAAAATTTGGGGGGGCCCGCACAGAACCACGGTGGTCAGCAAGACACCTACTGTTTATTTCTGGAATACCGACCTAATTGGCCCTTTCGTTAACAAGATTTCACACAAGTCGATAATAGACTATAAAGCATAAACCTACAGAGCCCTTTTTGGGAGCCTTATGGAACAAAAGTGGTGCATATATTGGGGGCCCGCAGAGCACCACTCTGATTCCCAAGGCATCTTCTGTAAATTTCGAGGGGCCCGCAGAGCACCTCTATACTTGCCAAGGCATCTTCTATAAATTTGGAGAATACCAAACAGATTGCTCCATTTGCGAAAGAACAGCGAGAAAAATTGATAATAGACCATTTTAGAAAAACATTTCCCTTCCTTTTTTGGGTCGCTTTGGGGACCCAGAAGGGTGCAAAATTTGGGGGGCCCGCACAGAACCACTGTGGTCAGCAAGACACCTACTGTTTATTTCAGGAATACCGAGCTAATTGGCCCTGTCATTAACAAGATTGCACACAAACCGATAATAGACTATAAAGCATAAAACTACAGAACCCTTTTTGGGAGCCTTATGGAACAAAAGTGGTGCATATTTTGGGGGCCTGCAGAGCACCACTATACTTGCCAAGGCATCTTCTATAAGTTTGGAGAATACCAAACAGATTGCCCCATTCGCGAAAGAACAGCGAGAAAAATTGATAATAGCCCATTTTAGAAAAACATTTCCCTTCCTTTTTTGGGTCGCTTGGGGGACCCAGAAGGGTGCAAAATTTGGGGGGCCCGCACAGAACCACTGTGGTCAGCAAGACGCCTACTGTTTATTTCAGGAATACCGAGCTAATTGGCCCTTTCGTTAACAAGATTTCACACAAACCGATAATAGACTACAAAGCATAAAACTACAGAACCCTTTTTGGGAGCCTTATGGAACAAAAGTGGTGCATATATTGGGGAGCCCGCAGAGAACCACTCTGCTTCCCAAGGCATCTTCTGTAAATTTGGAGAATACCAAGCAGATTGCCCCATTCCCTAACGAACAGCGAGAAAAACTGATATTAGCTCATATAACAAAAACACTTCCCTTCAATTTTTTGGGTCGCTTTGTGGACCCAGAAGGGCGCAAAATTTGGGGGGCCCGCACAGAACTACTGTGGTTGGCAAGACACCTACTGTTTATTTCTGGAATACCGAGCTAATTGACCCCTTCATTAAAAAGATTTCACACAAACTGATAAGAGACTTTGAGGCATAATTCTACAAAACCCTTTTTCGGAGCCTTATGGAACAAAAGTGGTGCATATTTTGGGGGGCCCGCAGACCACCACTATATTTGCCAAGTCATCTTCTATAGATTTGAAGAATACCAAGCAGACTGCACCTTTCGCTAACGAACAGCCAGAAAAACTGATAAAAGCCCACATAACAAAAACATTTTCCCTCCTTTTTTGGGTCGTTTTGTGACCCCAGAAGTGTGCAAAAGTTGGGGGGCCCGCACAGAACCACTGGGGTCAGCAAGACACCTACTGTTTATTTCTGGAATACCGAGCTAATTGGCCCTTTCGTTAACAATATTTCACACAAACCGGTAATAGACTATAAAGCATAAAACTACAGAACCCTTTTTGGGAGCCTTATGGAACAAAAGTGGTGCATATATTGGGGGGCCCGTAGAGCACCACTCTGCTTCCAAAGGAATCTTCTGTAAATGTGGAAAATACCAAGCAGATTGCCCCATTCCCTAACGAACAGCGAGAAAACCTAATATTAGCTCATATAACAAAAACACTCCATTTCATTTTTTGAGTCGCTTTATGGACCCAGAAGAGCGCAAAATTTGGGGGGGGGGGGGCACAGAACCACTGTGGTTAGCAAGACGCCTACTGTTCATTTCTGGAATACCGAGCTAATTAACCCTTTAATTAACAAGATTTCACACAGAACGATACTAGACTATAGAGCATAAAACTACAAAACCCTTTTTCGGAGCCTTATGGACCAAAAGTGGTGCACATTTTGGGGGGCCCGCAGAGCACCACTATACTTGTCAAGGCATCTTCTATAGATTTGGAGAATACCAAGCAGATTGCCCCATTCACGAACGAACAACGAGAAAAATTCTTATTAGGCCAAAAACAAAAACATTTGCCATCCTTTTTTGGGTCGCTTTGTGGACCCAGATGGGTGCAAAATTTGGGGGCCCGCTCTGAACCACTGAGGTCAGCAAGACACCTACTGTTTATTTCTGGAATACCGAGCTAATTGGACCTTTCATTAATAAGATTTCACACAAACCGATAATAGACTATAAAGCATAAAACTACAGAACCCTTTTTGGGAGGATTATGGAACAAAAGTGGTGCATATTTTGGGGGGCCCGCAGAGCACCACTAAACTTGCCAAGGCATCTTCTATAAATTTGGAGAATACCAAGAAGATTGCCCCATTCGCGAAAGAACAGCGAGAAAAATTGATAACAGCCCATTTTAGAAAAACATTTCCCTTCCTTTTTTGGGTCGCTTTGGGGACCCAGAAGGGTGCAAAATTTGGGGGGCCCGCACAGAACCACTGTGGTCAGCAAGACACCTACTGTTTATTTCTGGAATACCGAGCTAATTGGCCCTTTCGTTAACAAGATTTCACACAAACCGATAATAGACTACAAAGCATAAAACTACAGAACCCTTTTTGGGAGCCTTATGGAACAAAAGTGGTGCATATATTGGGGAGCCCGCAGAGCACCACTCTGCTTCCAAGGCATCTTCTCTAAATTTGGAGAATACCAAGCAGATTGCCCCATTCGCTAACGAACAGCGAGAAAAACTGATATTAGCTCATATAACAAACACACTTCCCTTCAATTTTTTGGGTCGCTTTGTGGACCCAGAAGGGCGCAAAATTTGGGGGGCCCGCACAGAACCACTGTGGTTGGCAAGACACCTACTGTTTATTTCTGAAATACCGAGCTAATTGACCCCTTCATTAAAAAGATTTCACACAAACTGATAAGAGACTTTAAAGCATAATTCTACAAAACCCTTTTTCGGAGCCTTATGGAACAAAGGTGGTGCATATTTGGGGAGGCCCGTAGAACACCACTATACTTGCCAAGACTTCTTCTATAGATTTGGAGAATACCAAGCAGATTGCACCTTTCACTAACGAACAGCCAGAAAAACTAATAAAAGCCCACATAACAAAAACATTTTCCCTCCCTTTTTGGGTCGTTTTGTGACCCCAGAAGGGTGCAAAAGTTGGGGGGCCCGCACAGAACCACTGGGGTCAGCAAGACACCTACTGTTTATTTCTGGAATACCGAGCTAATTGGCCCTTTCGCTAACAATATTTCACACAAACCGGTAATAGACTATAAAGCATAAACCTACAGAGCCCTTTTTGGGAGCCTTATGGAACAAAAGTGGTGCATATATTGGGGGGCCCGCAGAGCACCACTCTGCTTCCCAAGGCATCTTCTGTAAATTTGGAGAATACCAAGCAGATTGCCTCATTCGCTAACGAACAGCGAGAAAAACTGATATTAGCTCATATAACAAAAACACTTCCCTTCCTTTTTTGGGTCGCTTTGTGGACCCAGAAGGGCGCAAAATTTGGGGGGCCCGCACGAACCCACTGTGGTTTGCAAGACACCTACTGTTTATTTCTGGAATACCGAGCGAATTGACCCCTTCTTTAACAAGATTTTGCACAAACCGATAATAGGCTATAAAGCATAAAACTACAAAACCTTTTTTCGGAGCCTTATGGAACAAAAGTGGTGCATATTTTGGGGGGCCCGCAGAGCACTACCATACTTGCCAAGGCATCTTCTATAGATTTGGAGAATACCAAGCAGATTGCCCCATTCACGAACGAACAGCGAGAAAAATTCATATTAGGCCATATAACAAAAACATTTCCCATCTTTTTTTGGGTCGCTTTGTGGACCCAGAAGTGTGCAAATTTGGGGGGTCCGCACTGAACCACTGTGGTCAGCAAGACACCTACTGTTTTTTTCTGGAATACGGAGCTAATTGGACATTTCATTAGCAAGATTGCACACAAACCGATAATAGACTATAAAGCATAAAACTACAGAACCCCTTTTGGGAGCCTTATGGAACAAAAATGGTGCATATTTTGGGGGGCTCGCAGAGCACCTCTATACTTGCCAAGGCATCTTCTATAAATTTGGAGAATACCAAACAGATTGCTCCATTTGCGAAAGAACAGCGAGAAAAATTGATAATAGACCATTTTAGAAAATATTTCCCTTCCTTTTTTGGGTCGCTTTGGGGACCCAGAAGGGTGCAAAATTTGGGGGGCCCGCACAGAACCACTGTGGTCAGCATGACACCTACTGTTTATTTCTGGAATACCGAGCTAATTGGCCCTGTCATTAACAAGATTGCACACAAACTGATAATAGACAATAAAGCATAAAACTACAGAACCCTTTTTGGGAGCCTTATGGAACAAAAGTGGTGCATATTTTGGGGGGCCTGCAGAGCACCACTATACTTGCCAAGGCATCTTCTATAAACATGGAGAATACCAAACAGATTGCCCCATTCGCGAAAGAACAGCGAGAAAAATTGATAATAGCCCATTTTAGAAAAACATTTCCCTTCCTTTTTTGGGTCGCTTGGGGGACCCAGAAGGGTGCAAAATTTGGGGGCCCGCACAGAACCACTGTGGTCAGCAAGACACCTACTGTTTATTTCAGGAAAACCGAGCTAATTGGCCCTTTCGTTAACAAGATTTCACACAAACCGATAATAGACTACAAAGCATAAAACTACAGAACCCTTTTTGGGAGCCTTATGGAACAAAAGTGGTGCATATTTTGGGGGGCCCGCAGAGCACCACTCTACTTGCCAAGACATCTTCTATAGATTTGGAGAATACCAAGCAGATTGCACCTTTCGCTAACGAACAGCCAGAAAAACTGATAAAAGCCCACATAACAAAAACATTTTCCCTCCTTTTTTGGGTCGTTTTGTGACCCCAGAAGGGTGCAAAAGTTGGGGGGCCCGCACAGAACCACTGGGGTCAGCAAGACACCTACTGTTTATTTCTGGAATACCGAGCTAATTGGCCCTTTCGTTAACAATATTTCACACAAACCGGTAATAGACTATAAAGCATAAAACTACAGAACCCTTTTTGGGAGCCTTATGGAACAAAAGTGGTGCATATATTGGGGGGCCCGCAGAGCACCACTCCGCTTCCAAAGGAATCTTCTGTAAATGTGGAGTATACCAAGCAGATTGCCCCATTCTCTAACGAACAGCGAGAAAATCTAATATTAGCTCATATAACAAAAACAATCCCCTTCATTTTTTGAGTCGCTTTATGGACATAGAAGGGTGCAAAATTTGGGGGGCCCGCACAGAACCACAGTGTTTAGGAAGACACCTACTGTTTATTTCTGGATACTAGACTATAGAGCAAAAAACTACAAAACCCTTTTTCGGAGCCTTATGGAACAAAGGTGGTGCATATTTTGGGGGGCCCGCAGAACACCACTATACTTGCCAAGACATCTTCTATAGAATTGGAGAATACGAAGCAGATTGCACCTTTCACTAACGAACAGCCAGAAAAACTGATAAAAGCCCACATCACAAAAACATTTTCCCTCCTTTTTTGGGTCGTTTTGTGACCCCCGAAGGGTGCAAAAGTTGGGGGGCCCGCACAGATCCACTGGGGCCAGCAAGACACCTACTGTTTATTCCTGGAATACCGAGCTAATTGGCCCTTTCGTTAACAATATTTCACACAAACCGGTAATAGACTATAAAGCATAAAACTACAGAAGCCTTTTTGGGAGCCTTATGGAACAAAAGTGGTGCATATATTGGGGGGCCCACAGAGCACCACTCTGCTTCCCAACGCATCTTCTGTAAATTTGGAGAAAAAACTGATATTAGCTCATATAACAAAAACACTTCCCTTCCTTTTTTGGGTCACTTTGTGGACCCAGAAGGGCGCAAAATTTGGGGGGCCCACACAGAACCCACTGTGGTTGGCAAGACACCTACTGTTTATTTCTGGAATACCGAGCTAATTGACCCCTTCTTTAACAAGATTTCGCCCAAACCGATAATAGGCTATAAAGCATAAAACTATAAAACCCTTTTTCGGAGCCTTATGGAACAAAAGTGGTGCATATTTTGGGGGGCCCGCAGAGCACTACTATACTTGCCAAGGCATCTTCTATAGATTTAGAGAATACCAAGCAGATTGCCCCATTCACGAACGAACAGCGAGAAAAATTCATATTAGGCCATATAACAAAAACATTTCCCATCTTTTTTTGGGTCGCTTTGTGGACCCAGAAGGGTGCAAATTTGGGGGGTCTGCACTGAACCACTGTGGTCAGCAAGACACCTACTGTTTTTTTCTGGAATACGGAGCTAATTGGAGATTTCATTTACAAGATTGCACACAAACCGATAATAGACTATAAAGCATAAAACTACAGAACCCCTTTTGGGAGCCTTATGGAACAAAAGTGGTGCATATTTTGGGGGGCCCGCAGAGCACCTCTATACTTGCCAAGGCATCTTCTATAAATTTGGAGAATACCAAACAGATTGCTCCATTCGCGAAAGAACAGCGAGAAAAATTGATAATAGCCCATTTTAGAAAAACATTTCCCTTCCTTTTTTGGGTCGCTTGGGGGACCCAGAAGGGTGCAAAATTTGGGGGGCCCCCACAGAACCACTGTGGTCAGCAAGACACCTACTGTTCATTTCCGGAATACCGACCTAATTGGCCCTTTCGTTAACAAGATTTCACACAAACCGATAATAGACTACAAAGCGTAAAACTACAGAACCCTTTTTGGGAGCCTTATGGAACAAAAGTGGTGCATATTTTGGGGGGCCCGCAGAGCTCCACTCTGCTTCCCAAGGCATCTTCCGTAAATCTGAGGCATACCAAGCAGATTGCCCCATTCGCGAACGAACAGCAAGAAAAACTAATATTAGCTCATATAAAAAAAACACTTCCCTTCATTTTTTGGGTCGCTTTATGGACCCAGAAGGGCGCAAAATTTGGGGGGCCCACACAGAACCACTGTGGTTAGCAAGACATCTACTGTTTATTTCTGGAATACTTGGCTAATTGACCCTTTCGTTAACAAGATTTCACACAAACCGATAATAGACTATAAAGCATAAAATTACAGAACCCTTTTTGGGAGCCTTATGGAACAAAAGTGGTGCATATTTTGGAGGGCCCACAGAGCACCACTATGCTTGCCAAGGCATCTTCTATAAATTTGGAGAATACCAATCAGATTGCCCCATTCGCGAAAGAACAGTGAGAAAAATTGATAAAAGTCCATATAAGAAAAACATTTCCCTTCCTTTTTTGGGTCGCTTTGGGGACCCAGAAGGGTGCAAAATTTGGGGGGCCCGCACAGAACTACTGTGGTCAGCAAGACACCTACTGTTTTTTTTCTGGAACACCGAGCTAATTGGCCTTTTCTGAAACAAGATTCACACAGACCGATAATAGACTATAAAGCATAAAACTACAGAACCCTTTTTGGGAGCCTTATGGAACAAAAGTGGTGCATATTTTGGAGGGCCCTCAGAGCACCACTATGCTTCCCAAGGCACCTTCTGTAAATTTGGAAAATACCAAGCAGATTGCCCAATTCACTAACGAACAGCCAGAAAAATTGATAAAAGCCCACATAACAAAAACATTTCCCTTCCTTTTTGGGATCGCTTTGTGAGCCCGGAAGGGTGCAAAATTTGGGGGGCCCGCAGAAAACCACCGTGGTCAGCAAGACACCTAAGGTTTATTAGTGGAATACCGAGCTAATTGGCCCTTTCGTTAACAAGATTTCACACAAACCGATAATAGACTATAAAGCATAATACTACAGAACCCGTTTTAGGAGCCTTATGGAACAAACGTGCTGCATATATTGGGGGGCCCCGCAGAGCACCACTCTGCTTCCCAAGGCATCTTCTGTAAATTTGGAGAATACCAAGCAGATTGCCCCATTCACTAACGAACAGCGAGAAAAACTGATATTAGCTCATATAACAAAAACACTCCCCTTCATTTTTGAGGTCGCTTTATGGACCCAGAAGGGGCGCAACATTTGGGGGGGGGGGGGCGCACAGAACCACTGTGGTTAGCAAGACACCTACTGTTTATTTCTGGAATACCGAGCTAATTGGCCCTTTCATTAACAAGATTTCACACAACCGATAATAGACTATAGGGCATAAAACTACAAAACCCTTTTTCGGTGCCTTATGGAACAAAAGTGGTGCATATTTTGGGGGGCTCTCAGAGCACCACTATACTTGCCAAGGCATCTTCTATAGATTTGGAGAATACCAAGCAGATTGCCCTATTTACGAACGAACAGCGAGAAAAAAATTATATTAGGCTATATAACAAAAACATTTCCAATCCTTTTTTGGGTCGCTTTGTGGACCCGGAAGGGTGCACAATTTGGGAGCCCGCACTGAAGCACTGTGGTCAGCAAGACACCTACTGTTTATTTCTGGAATACGGAACTAATTGGACCATTCATTAACAGGATTTCACACAAACCGATAATAGACTATAAAGCATAAAACTACAGAACACTTTTTGGGAATGTTATGGAACAAAAGTGGTGCATATTTTTTTTTGGGGGGGGGGGGGGAGAGGGGTGCGCAGAGCACCACTATGCTTCCAAGGCATCCTCTATAAATTTGGAGAATACCAAGCAGATTGCCCCTTTCGCGAAAGAACTGCGAGAAGAATTGATAATAGCCCATATAACAAAAACATGTTCCTTCCTTTTTTTGGGTGGCTTTGTGGACTCAGAAGGGTGCAGAATTTGGGGGGCCCGCAGAGAAGTACTTTGGTCAGCAACACAGCTACTGTTTAATTTCTAAAATATCGAGCTAATTGGCCCTTTCATTAACAAGATTTTACACAAACCGATAACAGACTATAAACCATAAATCTACAGAACCCTTTTTGGGAGCCTTATGGAACAAAAGTGGTGCATATTTTGGGGAGCCTGCAGAGCACCCCTATGCTTCTCAAGGCAGCTTCTGTAAATTTGGAGAATACCAAGCAGATTGCCCTATTCGCTAACGAACAGCGTGAAAAACTGATAACAGCCCACATAACAAAAGCATTTCCCTTCCCTTTTTGGGTCGCTTTGTGGACCCAGAAGGGAGCAAAATTTGAGGGGCCCGCACAGAACCACTGTGGTTAGCAAGACACCTACTGTTTATTTCTGGATTACCGAGTGAATTGATTGACCCTTTCATTAACAAGATTTCACACACACTGATATTAGTCTATAAAGCATAAAACTACAGAACTCTTTTTGGGAGCCTTATGGAGCAAAAGTGGTGCATATTTTGGGGGCCCGCCGGGCACCACTATGCTTCACAGGCACATTCTTTGAATCTGGAGAATACCAAGTAGATTGCACCTTTCGCCAACGAACAGCCAGAAGAACTGATAAAAACATTTCCTTTCCTTTTTGGGAGTGCTTTGTGGACCCGGAAGGGTGCAAAATTGGGGGTGGCGTGGGGGGTGGTAATAGTGTCCGCACAGAACCACTGTCGTTAGCAAAACACCTACTATTTAGTTCGGAAATACCTGGCTAATTGACTCTTTCACAAACAAGATTTTAATCAAACCCATAAAAGATTGTAAATCCAGAAATGGCAGAACCCCTTTTTGGTTCCTAATGGCACAAAAGGGGTGCATATTTTGGGGCCCTGCAGAGCACCACCATGTTTCCAAAGGAACATCTATGGAATTTGAGAATAGCGAGGAGATTGCCCCTTTCTCTAAAAAAATATCTAGAAAAAATGATAATAGCCCATATAGCAAAAACATTTCGGTACCATTTTTGTGGGCTTTGTGGCCCCTGAAGTGTTCATATTAGGGGTGCCCACACAACACAACTGTGGTTACCAATACCCCTACTGTTCATTTTAGGAACATCGAGCTAATTGACTCTTTTGGGAGAAGGAGGGGTCGCCTACTCCCACCCCCAATATTTGTCCAAATATTCAGATAGTTGGACATTTTTCAGGCAAAAATTCCAACAGTTGGAAATTCGAAGCATTGTAGGGACGGAGGTTTTTTCCGAATGTGGTATTACATTTCCATGAAAATTCCCACCCGCAGCTTCCACAGATTCTGATCCAACAACGCAAGATTTTCCGACTACTCAGCGGTTCCAAAGTTAATTCACCAACGGTGGTCATGTTGCGTGTTTTGTTCCCTTCTATGTCTAACCTTAAACTTTTATGCTGTAACAAGCATTTAGCAAACCGTTTCTTAAATTATAACAGAAAATGCAGAAATGCAAACAAATTGGTTAATTTGGTACACTCAATAGTCATAAGCAGTGCAGTTGATTTATGAAGCCAGTATACAGGGCACAGTATGGGACCTACCTGCAATGCACTTACAGACTACAGTTTATTTTAGGACCCAAAATGTTCCTCATCCCTCCACCTGTGAGGTCGTACCCTGAAATTTTTTAAGTTACAACCAAAGTTGAGTTTTCTATGGCTCTGTATTCTAATGAAAGACGAATATAGCCAGACTGAAAATTTTGTTTTGTATTTGGTATTATTCAATTATTATCTCTCATATATTGTGACAAAAAGGCTGAGTTAGTTAGCTAATTCATTACTCATATTTGATATGATTAATTAATAAATTATTGGTTGAATACTGATTTTTTCAGCATTCTCCATACATGCACATTCATGTAATTGACACAATGCCTAATGGAGCCAAATAGGGCCTACTTACAGACTGCTGTACCACAAGAAGATGACATTTTGTGCTGTCTTAAAACCTCAAATTATGTGCATAGATATTTAACTGCAGCCATTTAAAATTCTTGGAAATGTTCTCAGAATGCCCTAAAATCTCTCGGTACAGTCAATCGGAGTCAGCCTTATGAAAAATGTGGTGGGTGAGATGGGATGGGGTGAGGGGGACCCCTTTAATCATCCACTCCTAGTTGGATTTTTCATAGATCTACACCGCCTCCCCCCCACCCTCCCACCTCCAATTGAAAACCTAGCTACGTAGCTCTGGGAAGTGTCCTAGCAATAGAATATGCGTCGGGTGTTTTCTAAAAAAGTTCATTCTAGTCTCAGGGCATGTAAGACTGTGGGCCGTAGACAAAGCGCTGCATATGCCCATGCTATAGGTTAGAGGAGATGCCGTATCGTTGCGAAATTATAGGCTCGTTATAATGTAGGGGGGTCACAGAGCTCATATTTAGAGTAGGAACAGTCGTGGGCCAAGTCGGTGGCCATCTAAGAGTGGAGGATCTAAATAGATAGTACAAGCTCCGGGAGCTCACGAATATTGGCATTCATGTAGACGGTATTGCCTGTTATAGAAGGCAAGTCACACGTGTACAGAGTGGGCTTTGCATGTATAAACATTAGACTTAGGTAGCTAGAGTGAAACAGCTAACCCTCGAAGTAGCAGCTGTTAGAGTAAAGGCGTCCAGTAAAGTGACAATGCTTTAGTGGCCTTGCTACATTCCGTTACATGGACTCTGCGACATTCCGTTACATGTTCGTGCGACATTCCGTTACATGTTTGTGAAAAAGCGATCTGAGTCCAGAGACACAACATTGAGCCGAGAAGATCAAACACCAGTGACAAGGAAGAATCAACCAACGAAAACAGAGAACAAGGACCCGCAAAGTGACTCAAAACCTGTGTGGGTGGGGTGTTATTACATTTTGTGTTCCATTCATGGGATTCGATGTAATTAAGTCACAAGTTACTATATTTTTTAAATGTATTAAAATTGTTATTTTCAGTGAAGCCCTGTTAATTGTGCTTTTTGGTGAAAAGTCACTGACCTCTTTAGGATAAGAAACACCCCAACAAAAACGAAGCAGGCGGGTTCGAATCGATGAGAGATACGTTCAAGCACCGATTCAGGTGACACTCCTTGAGTCTTGGTCGAATACACGACGTTAATCAATGTCTCTTGGCAACAATCACGCCCGGTTCCCGAATCAGGTAAAAATTAAAAAGTTAAAAATCAACAGGATCACTCAATGTTAATTTTACTACATTTCGGTTTTCATATTCATACAGGTTGCCTCAATACTTTTTTTTGTTGTTTTAAAAAGTGGTTTAGTGGGTAATATTTAGTTAAATTAGCTCTTCAATTCGATCGGCGAAATCGAACATAACAGTGGTGGAAATTCTAGCAGAAGAATCGGATGCATTGTAGGTAAGGGAATAATTAACCCTTTAAGTCAAAAATATTTTTGTGTGAAATTTTCAGTGATAAATTTCAGAAATGGATACCCCAAGCTTGGAAAAGCTAATTAGTATGCGCGAGCTATTGTGCTTTACAGGTTGTGAATTACAAAAAATTAAAATTGTAAAAGAAGAGCAAAAGCATGTTAGAGCGTTGGGTTACGTTGGATCGCGAGGGGTCTGGCCGAACGTGAGAAAGAGTTTGACAGAGCTGAAGGAGAAGCTTCGTTAGAGCGAGAAAGAGCTGAAAGAGAAGCTGCGTTAGAGCGTGAATGAAGTAGAGAGATGCAGCAGTAAGAGTTGCACAGCGAGAGAAAGATATTCAGGTTGGGCGCGAAAGGTCCGAAAAGGCGCTTGATGAAGCTGAAAGGGCACGTAAGGAAGCTGAGAAGGCTGTCGAGGACGCTGGAAGGCAACACGAGAGGGAAATGGAAATTTTGAGGGCATGGGCACGGTTAGCTGAAGCTAATGGTAGACTGGGTAGAGAAAATTCTGGGGGAAACCTGAAGGCACCTACCTTATCCCCAGTTACACGAGTTCCATGAACAGACTGACGACATTGACACTTGCTTACAGAGGTTCGAAAGGTTTGCTTCGACTCGGGGTTGGCCCGATGACGCCTGGGACGGGGGGGGGGGGGGGGGGGGGGGGCTTCAGTCTTCTTTCGCTGCTAACAGGCAAATCGCTACCAGCTTTTGTGAGCATGTCTCCTACCCAAGCTAATGATTACGGTGAGCTGAAAAACGCTATCCTCAATAGGTACCAGCTCACCGAGGAAGAGGTCAGGATGAAATTCAGAAAGTGTGAGGCTGGGGAGGGTGTAAGTGTGTACTAGGTTGTGTCATTTCGACAGTTGCGTCAAACTATTGGGAAATGAAGAGTCATTTCCCTCCTTGAAGGACCTACTTATCAGGGAGCAATTTGTGTTGTCGAGGACCCTCGAGATGGCATTGCCTTTTGAGGAGAAGAAGCAGGGTATGGTGGAAGAAATGACTAGGGTGACCGAGCAGTATTTCGAGGCTAATGGGGAAAGTCTGACACAAGGTTGGCAGGGCAGGCGTGGGGGTAACGTGGTTGCAAAGGCACCTGTAAGAGCCCAACGCAGATTCGGGCTGTGGCCCACCGAGTCGCGATTCAAGGCGTTAACTTGCTACATTTGTGACAAGAAGGGGCACCTGGACCGGAACTGCTAGCAGAAGGCTATGGTTGGAGCCCAGCAAGAATGGGAGGAGAGACCCATCCCCGAAAAACTGGACAAATGCCAATCAGTCCACTGGGAAGAGATGAGCAGTCGCACTGTGCCAAAGAATTGGGCCCGAAGAGAACCCACTGCCGCGGTGTATAGACGTTGGACATCTTAGGTTGGAAGGGGAGGAATACCCATCCGATCAGGAAAAGGGAAAGATGCCAGTATGTCTGGGTTTTATGGGGTGGGGGCAGTCCGTGGGTTGTGAGACACGGGGTGTAGTAGCGTGGCTGTCAAGTGGGCACTCGTCTGTGACGAACAACTGATTGGACACGATCACATGTGTGTACTCATAGATGGAATGGCGAGGAGGTTCCCCCTTGCGAGGGTGGGGGTGGACAGCCCATTCGTCATTGGCGAAGTGGAGGCCATGTGTATAGAGGCACCCATCTGTGACTCACCTGAGGAGGCGTCTGCGGTAGTCACAAGCTGCGAGGGGAAAGCTATCTGGGGAGACAACTGAAGACGTCCACGTGGAAGACCGTATGTATGCACAAAAGAAGGACTCCACATTTGAGAAGGTTTGGGTGTTGGCGAACAGTAGTGAGCCAATAGCTACAAGGGGTAAGGTTCTATATCCGGTGTATGAAGAACAGGAGGGTAGGTCGAACAGCGAGGTGAAAAATGGTTCCGGAGAAGTATCCGAAGCAGGTGATGACCCTAGCGCATGAATCGCTAGTTGGAGGGCACCTTGGGTCGAGGACGCTGGTCGACCGCATCACATCCATTATCCATTGGATTGACATTATAGGGGACGTCGCAAAATGTTGTCAGTCTTGCAACGTATGCTAGAAGACTGCGCCCAAAGGTAACCTCCCCGGGATTCCGTTAGGGGAAATGCCTCTAATGAACGAACCGTTTGACAGGGTAAGGGTGAACTTAGTCGGTCCGATTTACACACGTGTCGGAAAGGTAAATGGGAAATAGGTATATTCTGACAGCTGCGGATTATACCACAAGATACCCCGAAGCAATCGCTCTTCCCAAATTTTAGATGGAGTGCGTGACTGAAGTCTTGCTCGAGATCTTCAGCAGGTTGGGTTTCCCAAAGGAAACTCTGACAGATCAGAGGTCCCAATTCACCTCTGGGATGTTGGAAGAGGTGTGCCGTTTGGTTGCGTTTAAACAACTATTCACCATCCCCTACAACCCCAAAAGCAATGGGCTGTGCGACAGGATCAATGAGAGTCTAAAGGCGATGCTTAAAAATGTGTCAGGAGAGGCCCAAGGAATCGGTATCTGCCAGAGTTCTATTTGACGCGAGGGAATTCCCCAGGCGAGCACATGGTTCTCTCCATTCGAGCTACTTTACAACCGAACAGTGAGAGGCACATTGCAAGTACTCAATGACCTTTGGACAGAGGAGGATACAACTCCAGTACGTTATGCATACCAAAATGTGTTGGGCCTCCGAAACAAGCTGACAGAAAGATTCCAGTGGCACGTGAGAGTCTACGTAAATACCATTGTGACCGCAGAACGAAGCAGAGGAAGTTTGAGGAAGGTCAGAAGGTAACCGTCTTATTGCCCACCGACCAAAATGAGGGAGGAGGTGGAAAAAATGTTGGAGGTGGGAGTTATCGAACATTCCAATTTCCCCTTATTTTAATTAAGAAGGACAATTGTTTATGATTTTGTATTGACTTTAGACGACTCAACGACATAGCAAAGTTTGAAAATGAACTCATGGGAAACATGAACGACCTACTGGCAGGCCAAGTATTTCAGTAAGGTTGAATTGAGCAAGGGCTACTGACAGGCCTCAGTCATATCAGAAGATGGACACATGACTGCATTTACGACTCCGGACGGCTGTTACCAGTTCTGTAAGCTCCCTTTTGGGATGGTAAACACTGATGCCACTTTTAATAGGATGATACGGAAGCTGTTGACCAACTTCGAACTTGGCCAACTATGTGGACGACATCATCTCTAAAACAAAGACATGGGCAGAGTATATGGCAGAGTATAGAGTATATGGCAGATCTTAGGGTGCTGTTTAAGGGACTCGAGAAGACGGAGGTCACAGTGAAACTCCCAAACATGTCAGATAGGGCTTAGGACCATCAAGTTTTCTCAATCACAAGATTGGTGAAGGCAAGGTTGAGAGGATCCGCAATGTGAACCCCCCCCCCCCCCCCCCCCCCCACACACACACACACACCATCAGACGAAGTAACAAGTTAGGCCCTTCCTGGGGCTGGTCGAGAACCGGGGCATGGTCATTACTGGGAGAAAATAGATCCACGCCACGTGTTCAGGCTAAACTCAAAGAGTGTTGCCTGAATCTGTGCCCCAGCGGAAACCTACGTCCCTCCATAGGCATGGTCATGGACGTCTCAGTTGTGATTAGTACGAGGAGACAACCAACGGTAGTTACTTTATTCTCCATTTTCATATACAAGACCCTCACTGATGCATCATGAAAAGCATGCAAAATTTCCCTTTCAGACAAACTTTTCAAGGGGTAGTTGCCCCATCCCCACTCCTTGCCAAGTGTACGTTGATACCTGAGATCATTTTTACACACCGTTGCTTTACATGCTATTAAATGTATGTTGGGC
Organism: Pictodentalium vernedei; assembly: GCA_031216915.1. Classification (NCBI taxonomy): domain Eukaryota; kingdom Metazoa; phylum Mollusca; class Scaphopoda; order Dentaliida; family Dentaliidae; genus Pictodentalium; species Pictodentalium vernedei. The sequence goes on along the minus strand of CM062297.1, from coordinate 366,664,413 downwards.
TGATTTTGGAAGACAAAAAAAAATCACCTCATGAAACATTACGGTACAGAAATAAACAAGGTGCTGCTCTACGGGCCCAAAAATACGCATTCATGTTGTGCCTCAAATCTACCAAAATATTGGTATTCTCAAACTTTATGATAGTGTGATTGCTAAGCTGGGCAGTCCTGTGTTCTGTGCAACATGAACAGGTTTCGTGAGGAGCATTGGGGCATACTGGTTAGAGCATTGGACTTTTAAACAACAAGGTCGGTGGTTTTGACTATGACCAGCAGTAACTGCGTCCTTTGGTAAGGCACGTAATCCCCAATGCCCATGTGGTGGCACTGCAGTGCTGTGCACTAAGGAGTACTGAACAGCTATATCTATGATGTCCACTTGCCTTCAACCACCGTTCTTTAAAATAAGCACCTTATTCGGACCACATCGCAGCCAACCAAATAATAACATTTTCTTGCAGTGTGCGCTATTATTAGTTTTTTAAACTGGTTGTTCTATGAGAATGTAACCGGCTCGTTATTCTCGAAATTTGTGGCGTGTGGATTTCTAAACAGTGTGCACTCTTGTAGTGGCACAATGCCCTAAAAGGAATTACTACCCTCTCTTGCTCGGCCATTATCGATTCCTTTGACTACTTGTTAGAGAAAGCCGCAATTGTTTGATAGTATGAAAATATATAAGTAATGCCTAGTTAAACATGGTGGTGCTCTGCGGACCCGACAAAATATGCACCCATTTGGTGTAACAGAGCTCGCAATGACTTTAAAATGTATTTGCACATTTGGCTAAATGGGCTATAATCGGTTTCTTTGACTACTTGTTAGAGAAATGGTTAATTGGCTTGGCATTCCTTAATGCAACAGTGGGTGCCTTTCTGAAAAGATATGCACCCATTTTGTGCCAAAAGCTCCTAAAAAAGGGTTCTAACATTTTTTTCTTTAAGACCTATCATCAGGTTTGTCTGATTTCTCGTTAGAGGAAGGTATTCCCAAAATAAATAGAGGGTGTCTTGCTAACCCAAGTGGTGCTGTGCCCCCCCCCCCCCCACAAAGCTCCCCAAGATAGTACTGAAGTGTACAAAAAGGGACAATCTTATCCATATTCCCCAAATTTATAGATGGTGCCTTGAGAAGCTTATTGGTGCTTGCGACCTCCCCTCCCCCAAAATATGCACCCCTTTTGTGTCATAAGGCTCCCAAACGGTGCTGTCAGTTTTTGCTTTACAGTCTATTATCGGTTTGTGTGAAATCGTAGAGAAAGGGTCAATTAGCTCGGTATTCCCGAAATAAAAAGTAGGTGCCTTGCTAACCACACCAAATTTTGCACCCTTCTGGATCCACAAAACATCCCAAACAAGGAAGGTAAATGGTTTTTGTTGTATCGGCTATTATCGGTTTTTCCAACTGGTTGTTAACGAAAAGGCAATCTGCTTGGTATTTTCCAAATTTATAGATGGTGCCTTGGGAAGCATAGTGTTGCTCTGCTGGCCCCACAAAATATGCACCCCTTTTATGCCATAAGGCTCCAAAAAAGGGTTCTGTCATTTTTCGCTGTACAGTCCATTATCGGATTGTGCGAACTCTTGTTAGAGAAAGGGTCAGTTAGCTCAGTACTCCCGAAATAAACGATCGGTGTCTTGCTAACCACAGTGGTTCAGTGAGGCCTCCCAAATGTTACACTCCTCCGGGTCCACAAACCATCCCAAAAAAGGAAAGGAAATGTTTTTGTTATATGCGCTATTATCAGTTTTTCGTGCTATTTGTTAGCGAAAGAGGCAATCTGTTTGGAATTCACCAGAATTATATATGGTGCCCTTGGAAGCATAGGAGTGCTCTGCGGGTCCCACAAAATTTGCACCCCTTTTGTACCATAAAGATCCCAAATAGAGTTCTGTCATTTTTTGCTTTACAGTCTATTTTCGGTTCGTGTGAAATCTTATTCGAGAAAGGGTCAATTAGCTCAGTATTCCCGAAATATACAGCAAGTCTCTTGCTAACCACAGTGGTTCTGTGGCGCCACCCCCCCCCCCCCCCGCCCAAATTTTGGACCCTTCCGGGTCGACAAAGCATCCCAAGAAACAAACGGAAATGTTTTTGTTTTATGAGCTATTATCAGTTTTTCTTGCTTTTGTTAGAGAAGGGGCAATGTGATTGGTATTCTTTGTAGATGGCGCCTTGTGAAGCATAGTGGTGCTTTGCAGACCCCCGAAATATGCACCCTTTTGTGTCATAAGGCTCCCAAAAAGGTATATACAGTCTATTATCAGTTTGGGTGAAATGATGTTAGAGAAGGCGTCAATTAGCTCAGTATTTCCGAAATAAACAGTAGGTGCCTTGCTAACCATAGTGGTTCTGTGCCACCTCCCCTCCCCCGAAATTGTGCACCTTTCTGGGTCCACAACCCATCCCCTAAAAGGAAGGGAAAGGATTTTATTATATGACCAGTTATCAGGTTTTCTGACTGTTTCTTAGGGACAGGGGCAATCTGCTTTGTATTCTCCAAATTTATAGATGGTGCCTTCAGAAGCATGGCGGTGCTCTGGGGTCCCTCAAAGTATGCACCCCATTTGTGCCATAACCTCCCCAGGGGTTCTCTCAGTATTGGATTTAGAATCTATTATCGATTTGTCTGAAATCTTGTTAGAGAAAGGGTCAATTAGATTGTTTTTTTCCAAAATAAACAGTAGGTGTCTTGCTAACCACAGTGGTTCTGTGCGGGCCTCCCAAATTGTGAACCCTTCAGGGTATATAAAGCATCCCAAAAAAGGAAAGCAACTATTTTTTTATGAAGTATAGCGGTGCTCTGCGGGTCCCTCAAAATATGCACCCCTGTTGTGCCATAAGGACGCCAAATGGGGTTGGTTCTCTCATTATTGGATGTAGAATCTATTATCGGTTTATCTGAAATATAGTTAGGGAAAGGGCCCATTAGCACGATATTCCCGAACGAAACAGTAGGTTTCTTGCCAACCACAGTGGTTCTGTGGGAGCCCTCCAAATTGTGCACCCTTCTGGGTCCACAAACCATCCCCAAAAAAGGACAAAGTTTTTGTTATATGGGCTATTATCAATTTTCATGACTGTTTATTAGCAAAAGGGGTAATCTGCTTGGTATTCTCCAAATTTATAGATGGTGCCTTGGGAAGCAGAGTGGTGCTCTGAGGGCCCCCAATATATGCACCACTTTTGTTCCATAAGGCTCCCAAAGAGGGTTCTGTAGTTTTATGCTTTATAGTCTATTATCGGTTTGTGTGAAATCTTGTTAACGAAAGGGTCAATTAGCTCGGTATTCCAGAAATAAACAGTAGGTGCCTTGCTGACCACAGTGGTTCTCTGCGGGCCGCAAAAAATTTTGCACCCTTCTGGGCTCACAAAGCGACCCCAAAAAGGAAGGGAAATGTTTTTGTTATGTGGGCTTTTATCAGTTTATCTGGCTGTTCGTTAGTGAATTGGGCAATCTGCTTGGTATTTTCCAAATTTACAGAAGGTGCCTTGGGAAGCAGAGTGGTGCTCTGCGGCCCCCCCCCCCCCCAATATATGCACCACTTTTGTTCCATAAGGCTCCCGAAAGGGTTCTGTAGTTTTATGCTTTATAGTCTGTTATCGGTTTGTGTGAAATCTTGTTAACGAAAGGGTCAATTAGCTCGGTATGCCAGAAATAAACAGTAGGTGTCTTGCTGACCGCAGTGGCTCCCTGCGGGGCGCCCAAATTTTGCACCCTTCTGTGCTCACAAAACGACCCCCAAAAGGAAGGGAAATGTTTTTGTTATGTGGCTTTTATCAGTTTTTCTGGCTGTTTGTTAGTGAATTGGGCAATCTGCTTGGTATTTTCCAGATTTACAGAAGGTGACTTGGGAAGCATAGTGGTGCTATGCGGCCCCTCCAAAATATGCACCACTTTTGTTCCATAAGGCTCCCAAAAAGGGTTCTGTAGTTTTATGCTATATAGTCTATTATCGGTTTGTGTGAAATCTTAACGAAAGGGCCAATTAGCTCCGTATTCCAGAAATAAACAGTAGTTGTCTTGCTGACCACAGTGGTTCTCGGCGGCCCCCCCCCCCCCCAAATTTTGCACCCTTCTGGGTCCCCAAAACGACCCCAAAAGGAAGGGAAATGTTTTTCTTATATGGGCTATTATCAATTTTTCTCGCTGTTCTTTCACGAATGGGGCAATCTGCTTGGTATTCTCCAAATTTATAGAAGATGCCCTGGCAAGCATAGTGGTGCTCTGCGGGCCACCAAAAATATGGACCACTTTTGTTCCATAAGGCTCCCCAAAAGGGTTCTGTAGTTTTATGCTTTATAGTCTATTATCGGTTTGTGTAAAATCTTGTTAATGAGAGGGCCAATTAGCTCGGTATTCCAGATATAAACAGTAGGTGTCTTCCTGACCACAGTGGTTCTGTGCGGGCCCCCAAATTTTGCACCCTTCTGGGTCCCCAAAGCGACCCAAAAAAGGAAGGGAAATGTTTTTCTTATATGGGCTATTATCAATTTTTCTCGCTGTTCTTTCACGAATGGGGCAATCTGCTTGGTATTCTCCAAATTTATAGAAGATGCCTTGGCAAGCATAGTGGTGTTCTGCGGGCCACCCAAAATACGCACCACTTTTGTTCCATAAGGCTCCCAAAAAGGGTTCTGTAGTTTAATGCTTTATAGTCTATTATCGGTTTGTGTGTAATCTTGTTAATGAAAAGTCCAATTAGCTCCGTATTCCAGAAATAAACAGTAGGTGTCTTCTTGACCACAATGCTCCCCAAATTTTGCAGCCTTCTGGGTTCACAAAGCGACACAAAAAAGGATGGGAAATGTTTTTGTTATATGGCCTAATATGAATTTTTCTCGCTGTTCGTTCGTGAACGGGGCAATCTGCTTGGTATTCTCCAAATCTATAGAAGATGCCTTGGCAAGTATAGTGGTGCTCTGCGGGCCCCCCAAAATATGCACCACTTTTGTTCCATAAGGCTCCGAAAAAGGGTTTTGTAGTTTTATGCTTTATAGCCTATTATCGGTTTGTGTGAAATCTTGTTAATGAAGGGGTCAATTAGCTCGGTATTCCAGAAATAAACAGTAGGTGTCTTGCCAAACACAGTGGTTCTGTGCGGGCCCCCCCAAATTTTGCGCCCTTCTGGGTCCACAAAGCGACCCAAAAAATGAAGGGAAGTGTTTTTGTTATATCAGCTTATATCAGTTTTTCTCGCTGTTCGTTAGCGAATGGGGCAATCTGCTTGGTATTCTCCAAATTTATAGAAGATGCCTTGGCAAGCATAGTGGTGCTCTGAGGGCCCCCTAAAATATGCACCACTTTTGTTCCATAAGGCTCCCAAAAAGGGTTCTGTAGTTTTACGCTTTGTAGTCTATTATCGGTTTGAGTGAAATCTTGTTAATGAAAGGGTCAATTAGCCCGGTATTCCAGAAATAAACAGTAGGTGTCTTGCTGACCACAGTGGTTCTGTGCGGGCCCCCCAAATTTTGCACCCTTTTGGGGTCACAAAACGACCCAAAAAGGAGGGGAAATGTTTTTGTTTTGTGGGCTTTTATCAGTTTTTCTGGCTGTTCGTTAGCGAAAGGTGCAATCTGCTTGGTATTCTCCAAATCTATAGTTCTTGGCAAGTATAGTTGTGCTCTGCGGGCCCCCAAATTATGCACCACTTTTGTTCCATAAGGCTCCGAAAAAGGGTTTTGTAGTTTTATGCTTTATAGCCTATTATCGGTTTGTGTGAAATCTTGTTAATGAAGGGGTCAATTAGCTCGGTATTCCAGAAATAAACAGTAGGAGGTGTCTTGCCAACCACAGTGGTTCTGTGCGCCCCCCCCCCCCCCCCACATTTTGCGCCCTTCTGGGTCCACAAAGCGACCCAAAAAAGGAAGGGAAGTGTTTTTGTTATATGAGCTAATATCAGTTTTTCTCGCTGTTCGTTAGCGAATGGGGCAATCTGCTTGGTATTCTCCAAATTTACAAAAGATGCCTCGGGAAGCAGAGTGGTGCTCTGCGCCCCCCCCCCCCCCCCAATATATGCACCACTTTTGTTCCATAAGGCTCCCAAAAACGGTTCTGTAGTTTTATGCTTTGTAGTCTATTATCGGTTTGTGTGAAATCTTGTTAACGAAAGGGCCAATTAGCTCGGTATTCCAGAAATAAACAGTAGGCGTCTTGCTGACTACAGTGGTTCTGTGCGGGCCCCCCAAATTTTGCACCCTTCTGGGTCCCCAAAGCGACCCAAAAAAGGATGAGAAATGTTTTCCTAAAATGAGCTATTATCAATTTTTCTCGCTGTTCTTTCGCGAATGGGGCAATCTGCTTGGTATTCTCCAAATTTATAGAAGATGTCTTGGCAAGTATAGTGGTGCTCTGCGGGCCCCCCAAAATATGCAACACTTTTGTTCCATAAGGCTCCCAAAAAGAGTTCTGTAGTTTTATGCTTTATAGTCTATTATCGGTTTGTGTGAAATCTTGTTAATGAAAGGTCCAATTAGCTCCGTATTCCAGAAATAAACAGTAGGTGTCTTGCTGACCAGAGTGGTTCAGTGCGGTTCCCCCAAATTTTGCACCCTTCTGGGTCGACAAAGCGACAGAAAAAAGGATGGGAAATGTTTTTGTTATATGGCCTAATATGAATTTTTCTCGTTGTTCGTTCGTGAATGGGGCAATCTGCTTGGTATTCTCCAAATCTATAGAAGATGCCTTGGCAAGTATAGTGGTGCTCTGCGGGCCCCCCAAAATATGCACCACTTTTGCTCCATAAGACTCCGAAAAAGGGTTTTGTAGTTTTATGCCCTATAGTCTATTATCGGTTTGTGTGAAATCTTGTTAATGGAAGGGTTAATTAGCTCGGTATTCCAGAAATAAACAGTAGGTGTCTTGCTAACCACAGTGGTTCTGTGCAGCCCCCCTCCCCAAATTTTGCGCCCTTCTGGGTCCATAAAGCGACCCAAAAAATGAAGAGAAGTGTTTTTGTTATATGAGCTAATATTAGTTTTTCTCGCTGTTCGTTAGCGAATGGGGCAATCTGCTTGGTATTCTCCAAATTTACAGAAAATTTCTTTGGAAGCAGAGTGGTGCTCTGCGGGCCCCCCAATATATGCACCACTTTTGTTCCATAAGGCTCCCAAAAAGGGTCTGTACTTTTATGCTTTATAGTCTATTATCGATTTGTGACATCTTGTTAACGAAAGGGCCAATTAGGTCGGTATTCCAGAAATAAACAGTAGGTGTCTTGCTGACCACTGTGGTTCTGTGCGGGCCCCCCAAATTTTGCACCCTTCGGGGGTCACAAAGCGACCCAAAAAGGGAAGGGAAATTGGACCATAGCGAAACTGGACCAGCGCCATAGACCACTCGACTACCGACAAGCCCCCAAAAAAGGCATGCTAGCAGATCGAGCGTCCATGGAACTGGCACAGTCCACACGAAATTACTCGGTATCCCCCTTTTTGGGGGGCTTGTCGGTAGTCGAGTGGTCTATGGCGCTGGTCCAGTTTCGCTAATCGATTGGTGCCGCAGAAGTGTACTCTCATCAAGGCAGTGGTTCGATCCCCATCGGCGTCAGAATCTTTCATCCTAAAAAATGCATAACAGAAGTGCCGAATTCTGTATTCTGTACCGTAAGCGGGAAATTTGAAAAAGAGATTGATTCTCACTGATTTCATCTGCATTACATGGTATAATTCATTGTAAACAACTAATTCTGGGGGATACCGAGTAATTTCGTGTGGACTGTGTCAGTTCCATGGACGCTCGATCTGCTAGCATGCCTTTTTGGGGGGCTTGTCGGTAGTCGAGTGGTCTATGGCGCTGGTCCAGTTTTGCTAGGCGATTGGTGCCGCAGAAGTGCATTACATGGTATAATTCATTGTAAACAACTAATTCTGGGGGATACCGAGTAATTTCGTGTGGACTGTGCCAGTTCCATGGACGCTCGATCTGCTAGCATGCCTTTTTGGGGGGCTTGTCGGTAGTCGAGTGGTCTATGGCGCTGGTCCAGTTTCGCTAGGCGATTGGTGCCGCAGAAGTGTACTCTCATCAAGGCAGTGGTTCGATCCCCATCGGCGTCAGAATCTTTCATTCTAAAAAATGCATAACAGAAGTGCCGAATTCTGTATTCTGTACCGTAAGCGGGAAATTTGAAAAAGAGATTGATTCTCACTGATTTCATCTGCATTACATGGTATAATTCATTGTAAACAACTAATTCTGGGGGATACCGAGTAATTTCGTGTGGACTGTGCCAGTTCCATGGACGCTCGATCTGCTAGCATTCCTTTTTTGGGGGCTTGTCGGTAGTCAAGTGGTCTATGGCGCTGGTCCAGTTTCGTTAGGCGATTGGTGCCGCAGAAGTGTACTCTCATCAAGGCCGTGGTTCGATCCCCATCGGCGTCAGAATCTTTCATCCTATATATATATATATATATATATATATATATATATATATATATCAGAAGTTTATAAACAAATCCTTGTGCTGGTAGTTATAAGTAAAAAAAATGTATTAAAGTTCAAAACAAATACAACGACATCACTGACTATATTCCTGCTAGCGCTTTCACCGCTCTCTATGCGGATCTTCAGGCATTTTTATTTTTATAAAATACGTTATACAAATATTTACAAAAATAACATTATGATGTAAACCACTGGGTGTGGTGTATCGATTTTAGAGACGTTGTTCCAGAAACTGCATATGCAATAATTAGGCTTTTCCCTCTGGAAAAGACTATTGTTTTTCTACGGATTATTATTTTTTTTTTTGGGGGGGGGGGGGTTAGGCTTTTCCCTCTGGAAAAGACTATTGTTTTTCTACGGATTATTATTTTTTTTTTTTTTTTTTTTTTTTTTTTGGGGTTTTTTTTTTTTTTTTTTTTTTCCACACATTTTTGTCCGTACGATTCAGAAGCCATTTTCGAACCGATTTTCACACAATTTGGCACACGCATAGAGTGGCAAAAAATCTAAACATGTACCAAAGCGGAATTTTCGATTTAACCCTTATTTCGCCAGAATTGGAAAAAAACTGCCAAAATTGGGGTTTATCGGCACTTTCTCGAAACACGTCTTTAGGATTTTTTTTAAACATCCATCATTACTAGACCTGCCTATGACACAACCTTTGATACACACGACATATTTGGCGATGTATATGGCAACCCTCCACAGGCTGCCAAACATCGAAATTTTGATGAAATGGGCCCTTTTCAGACCCCCACAACACCCAAACGATACCCGAGAGGTAAACATAACTTCCTTTATTGGAAGTGGAATTTACCGAAGATCATTTTTGTAAGTAATAAGGGTGTTCAGAAAACCAAGTGTTAACCCGTTTTGGGCTGGTTAAACAGCAATACCCCCAAAAAGCTCAAAACTTCATGTTTTCCGTGGATTTCTCTAAACGAGTCTTGTAGATTTTCAAGAAAAATTGGTCACTCTCAGGTCTTGGTGTGACATTACAAGTTGCATGGATAAAATATTCCGGTCAGCATTAGTTAACCCTCCCCGAGCTGCTAAACGTAAAAATTGTGATAAAATGGGCTGTTTTTAGACACCAACAGCACCCAAACGATATACCACAGAGAAAGGGGCCTTCATTTATCGGACGCAAAATTGATCAGAAAATATTTTTGAAAGTGGTAAGGGTGTTCACAATTTGACGTCTTAACCCATTTTGGGATGGTTAAAGAGACATACCCATTAAAATCTTAAAATACCCGTTTTCTGTGGATTTCTCTAACAACATCTTGTAGGTTTTCAAGAAAAATCGGCTATTTGCAGGTCTTGGTGTGACATTACAAGTCGCATGAACAAAATATTCCGGTCAGCATTAGTTAACCCTCCCCGGGCTGCTGAAGGTCAAAATTGCGATAAAATGGGCTGTTTTTGCACACCAACAGCACCCAAAGGGTACACCACAAAGAAAAGTGCCTTTTTTTATCGCGCATACAATTTATATGGAAACATTTTTGTAAGTAGTAAGGGTATTCAAAAGTCGACGTCTTAACCCATTTTGGGCAGGCTAAAGAGAGATATCCCTTGAAAGCTTTAAATTCCCATTTTCTGTGAATTTCCCTAACGGTAACTTGTAGGGTTTCAAGACAAATTGACTATTCGTAGGTCTTTATGTGACATTAAAAGTTGCATGGACAAAATACTCCGGTGAGCGTTTTTTAACCATCTACAAGCCGCCAAGCATCGTAATGTTGTTAACATGGGACTGTTTTCAGACACGCACATCACCTAATGTATACATGAGAGATAAACATAATCTCCTTTGTTTGAAGTGGAATTCACAGAGGACCATTTTTGTAAGTAATAAAGGTATTCAAAAAGCCAAGCGTTAACCCCTGTTGGGGACGTTAACAGGGATACCCATCAAAAGCTTAAAAAATCGTTTTCCCTGGATTTCTTTACAAACATTTTGGGGGGTTTTCAAGAGAAAATGGCCGTTGATAGGTCTTGGTGTCATATGACCAGTTGCATGAATCAATTATTCTGGTAGGCATTTGTTAACCCTTCATGGGCTGCTAAATGTAAAAAAAAATGAGGAAACAGTCTGTTTTTGGACACCAAGAACATCAAACGGAAATGCCACAGAGAAACGTAACTTCTTTTACCGGACGCAAAACTGATAGGGAAACATTGATATTGATATTAACCCATTCTACCATTAATGATGGGTTTTACCTAAACATTTTTTTTATCAAAACCAAACCGAATCATTTGAGACTACTTTACTCACCTTTCTCATAACATCAATGAAGGAACTTTAGTGAGACAGTTAAAAACAATTCATCAGACACTGTGGGGGTCAAGAAAAATCATGGAATCTAATTGGTGTTTAAGGTTTGTAAGTAGTAAGGGTATCTAAAAGAATGAAACTTAACCCATTTTGAACTGGATAAGGAGAGATGCCCCTTAAACGCTTAAAATTTACATTTTCCGTGGATTTCGCTAACTGCTTATTTGGGGATTTTCAAGAACAATTTGACATTGGCAGGTCTTACAAATTGCATAGATAGAATATTCCGCTAGTCGTTTATTAATCCCTCTACAGGCTGCTAAACGTCAAAATTTTAATAAAATCGGCTGTTTTCGGGCAGCAAAATGGGTATGCAATAGATAAACATGACCTCTTTTATCAGACTTAGAATTCCTGAGGGATAATGTATGATAGTATTAAGGGTATTCAAGGGAGCGTGGTGGCTCAGTGGTAGACTGTTGTACTTCTATGCTAGAGGTCCCGAGTTCGATCCCCGTCCGGGACGACTCACGTTGTGTCCTTGGGCAAGGCACTTTGGCCCGGTTGCCGACATGGGGGCACGATGTCCCCGTGTACTAAGGCATACTGCACGTCGATGGTACACATGTCTTCAACCTCTGTAACCCTGCCTGAGCGGAGCCTGAACAGAGTGAGAATGTTGAGGAGCTGACAGTTGCTCGTCGATGCTTGGTGGTTCTCTCCGGGTACTCCGGCTTCCTCCACCTCTAAAACTGTCACGGTCACGATTAGCCATTGTGCAGAAGTACGTGACCTTAAACACCAATAAATAAATAAATAAATAAATAATTTAAGGGTATTCAAAAAACCAAGCCTTAACCCTGTTTTGTCGGATTAAAGACAGACAGCCCATGCTGTGTACGCTGCCTACATTACTTGTAAAATCGACACCCCCCACTAAATCTTCTGCGAGGTGCGGTTTCGGACCCGACCACCTGACGGTTCTGACCACATCAAATAACACACCTTCGTTGTATTTAGCAGCAAGAAATTTCCCCAAGAAGCAAAGACAAAAATACGTCTGCGGAAAATGATGGCAAATATTTCATTTAGCCTGTATTTTGTCCGTATAGAAAATTTCTCACCCACATATACCTAAAAATGATTCAATGATACAATTGGACATATTTCTCTCATAAAACGTGAAAAAACACTTGATTTATTGCATTTCAGGATTGCGCATGTATATTCTTAGAAGATTCTCTGTCTGTTATTAAACTACGGCGTGTCTTTGATCTCGTTTGGGACGATCAGTGATTAGCACCTTTTCGACAAGAGCCATCGAAATTGAAAATAAAAAAAATAATCAAATTTCACTAAAACCTTTTACAGAATCGTGTTTTTCAGAAAACGCTTTCGTGACTGCGTGTGTCGTTTTCAAAATTCGGATCAGTAAGCACGAAATTATAAATATGTTGTTGTCAATAACAAAATTGAAAGCATGTCGGTCAAACTTGCATGACGTCAGAACTCGACTCGGGTAAAATACTGCGGTGTAGTGAAAGTACGAGAGTAAGAAACGTTGATATCGCAGTAGGCTTTAAAATGTCCATGGAATGGTCCTAAAATCGAGTTTATATTTGCAGCTTTATTGCAAATAAGTTTCCCGTTGTTTCTTGTTGAAATGTTATTTCCATCAAGGCCAAGTACCAGTGGAATAGGACACCTGCCCCATGAACAACTGCCTGCTATTAAAATTAATTAGCGGGGACATCCCCCCCCCCCCCATGCTGTTTATTTTACCTAGGACACCTGCCCCCTGCTGATTGTTTACGTAGGACACATGCCCCCCCCCCCCCCCCACACACACACACACCTACTGTTAGATTAGATTAAACATATTTTATTTGCCATTTGACAATGCAAATCAGGATTGGAGGACAAGTGCTTACCACTTAGAAGCCCCTCCGTTCCTGTACGGTGACTATGACTAATAATTTACAATATGGCAGAACGTATTCCATAAATAACATAATCTAGCAAAATCTAAATATTATAAACATTATAGACAAACACAAATTAAACTGAGAGAGAGAGAGAGAGAGAGAGAGAGAGAGAGAGAGAGAGAGAGAGAGAGAGATCCAAAAAATAAATAGAATATAAAGAAAACATGAAATACAACATTAGATCCAGTGATGATGCCCGCCACCCACCCATTTGCATTCTGTAGTATCTTGGCCGTAATGGGAGTCTAAATTAACATCTTGATTACAGCCACTGAGCATAGGTTTTCACTTCTGGGGATGTTCACACAACTGTTTTTTCACCAAGTACACCTGCCGTGCACCCGTTTGTTTGCTAACGGGCCCCTACTCATTGACCTTTCTATTTTTAGAAGCACCCGGGCCGACGGGGAGAGGGCGTTGTTGGGAGCATGGCTAGATTTTGCTATAAAATGGGGTTGAAGGAAGGTACTCTCAAATCTGGGGCGAAAGTGGCGAAAATGACAAAAGGCTACTTCAACGTATAGTAACGGTATAAACTACAGTCGATCTGGGCGATGTACAGACGAAAAATCATACCTTGGAGCCGGTTAGGCAATTTGGCACAAAAACTCCGACTTCATGCTCAATCGCTGCTCTACAGTAGTTTACAACAGTCCTCAAGTTCATTCCAAACTGATAGAGTCGGGACGAATAGTACTCTCACTTTCCACGCGATGCGTGGTGTTCTTCACATGGCCTCGACACTCGCAACAGATGCCAAAATGTCGGCCAGGGTGCGTAGAACAAGTTCTGAAATTTAGATGTCGCTGCCTTCAGCGATCTAGACACGCTTCATGTTTGTGAGAAGTGCAATTTTAATGTCTAATTGGCAAATTTTCGTTAATCGTTACCCGCCAAAAAACCTACTCACCGCCGATTTCTTTTCACTTCAACTTCTAAGGATTATCTAAGGTTTAAAGATAGTGTCAGGATACCCCCTCCCCCGCCGCTCTTTTGGGGCTGGTTAGGCAATGTGGCACCGAAACCTGGGACGTTATGCTCAATCGCAGCTCTACAGTCGTCTACAACACTGCCGGTGTCCATTCGAAACTGATAGAGTCGGGACGAATAGTACTCTCACATTCCAAGCGATGCCTGGTGTTTTCCACGCGGTCCGGACACTCCAAACAGATCCCAAAATGTCGGCCAGGGTTCGTAGAACAAGTTCTGAAAATTTCAAGTCGCTGCCTCCAGCGGTCTGAACACCGTTCGTGTATGTCTGAAGTGCTATTTTAATGTCCAATATGCAAATCTTCGTCAATCTTTTCCTGCCTGCCAGAAACCCAATCACCACCAATTTCTCTTGACTTTAAACTTCTGAGATTCTCGTAGGTTTAAAGGTTGTGTTGGGGTCCCTGGTGGCTGTCTTAAAGAAGCAACTTCCATTTACAGTCAACTCTCCACCAGTCACACACAATTGTAACATTTAAGTGGACTTACTCCAGCGAGGAGGCACTGAAGGATTCTGCGCCCATTCCCGACGTCTTTTTTCGAACTGGCTTGAAAAGGAAGGACCAAATTCAAACAATTACCTCCTCTCTCCAAAACACCATATCTCAACCAATTCTAGGCAGATTTCCATGAAATTTTCACTCCTTGTTCATGAATAGTTGTGGCATCACTTTCCATGAAGAGCGACATGAATGTCGCATTTCGTCACGTTGAATTGGAAAAGAGCATATGCGCAGGGACTTCTCTGAAAACATCTTGGAAGATTTTAAAGAAAAAATGGCCATTTGCAGTTCTTAGTGTGACATTACAAGTTGCATGGAAAAATATTCCTGTTAGTACTTGTTAACCCTCTACAAGCTGCCAGACATCAATATTTTGGATGCATTTGAGATAAAATGGACCATTTTCAAATAGACACAGCACTCAGTGGGTATGTGTGAAACAAACATAACTCCTTTTGTGGGTCATTAACTTGTCGGACGACGATATTGATATTAGCCCACTCCACCGTTAATGATTTTTTTACCTAAACAATTTTCTTATCAACTGAGTCATTTGAGACGAACGAAATGGTTTGACGCGCCGAAGGCGCGCAGGGACGATTTGGAGGACAAGCCCCTTTCGACCCTCGTTAGCTGTTTGTTGTTGTTGTAGGACGTCAAGGCGCGGTGGAGGAGGAAAAGGAAAGAGGGAGGTGGCTTAACCCCATCTAGGCTTCTTCCGGCTCTTTTTCTTTGGAGTTGGTTGAGATTGTGATGTGGAAGTCGACGATGTTGAGTTTAGTGTTGAGTTTGGTGAATGGATTGCGTCTAATTTCTTTTTGAGATCTGCCTTGGATTGTTCCCTGAACTCGTGGGTTTCGGAGGCGATTCGGTTTCCCATCTCAACTGCTCGCCTTCCCATCTATATTATTCTCCTTAATTCTTCGGCGGTGACTGCAGACTTAGGTGGCTGTGTTGTTGAGATTGACACACCCGGGCTGTCCGGTAGAGAAGGAAGTGAGGAGTGAGTGGTGGAAGGTGGTGAAAAGGCAACCTCCGGTTCCTCCTCAGTCTCCACCAGACGTTCCTCATCCAACAGTACCGGCTCAGGAGCTGGCAGTTGGTTGGGTGTACTAGTGGGACTAGGACGGGAACTGGCAGCTGCCTCCAGGACCTCCATCCTCTCGCTCACTTCTTTCTTCCTATTCCGGAAGGCCTCCAGGCGCCTGGAATCCCGGCGCTTGGTGGACAGACTCTTCTTCTTCTTGCTCTTCTTCTTTTCAGGGCCAGGTCCACGCTTCTTCGGGTGAGGACCAGTGTGAGAGGGGTTCCTCTCACAAAAGGTGCTACCTCTCCCCGAAGAAGGTGTGGCGGTGTTGTGCTCTTCAATGACGAACTCCAAGTTCAGATGGACTCTCTTGCCTGTCTCCCGGACAGTCCAGGTGACAGGGCAAGAGATGCCCAGAGCTGCTATTGTTCTCTTCAGTCGCGCTGGTAATTCCAGTGTTTCCATAATTATGGTGTTAATTAGGATCGAGCCAAGTCATTTGAGACTACTATATTCACATTTCTCATAACATCAATGAAGGAACTTCAGTGAGACAGTTAAAAACAATTCATCAGACACTGTGGGGTCATGAAGAATCATGGAATCTCATCGGGAAAAGCCATGATTCTCCAGAATCATAAAGTCTAGTTAGGCTTTTCCCTCTGGAAAAGACTATTGTTTTTCTACGGATTATTTTTTTTTTTTTTTTTTTTTTTTTTTTAGGCTTTTCCCTCAGGAAAAGACTATTGTTTTTCTACGGATTATTATTTTTTTTTTTTTTTTTTTTTTGGGGTTTTTTTTTTTTTTTCCACACATTTTGTCCGCACGATTCCGAAGCCATTTTCGGACCGATTTTCACAAAATTTTGCACACGCATAGAGGGGCACAAAATCTAAAAATGTACCGAAGCGGAATTTTCGATTTAACCCTTATTTCGTCAGAATTGGCAAAAAACTGTCAAAATTGGGGTTTATCGGCACTTTCTCGAAACACGTCTTGTAGATTTTTTTTAAACCTTCATCATTGATAGACCTGCCTGCCTGTGCCACGACCTTTGATACACATGACATATCTGGCGATGCATATGGTAACCCTCCACAGGCTGCCAAACATCGAAATTTTGATGAAATGGGCCGGTTTTAGGCCCCCAGAGAACCCAAACGATACGCGAGAGATAAACATAACTTCATTTATTGGAAGTGGAATTCACCGAGGATCATTTTTGTAAGTAATAAGGGTGTTCAAAAAACCAAGCGTTAACACGTTTTGGGCTGGTTAAACAGCAATACCCCCAAAAAGCTAAAAAATGCAGGTTTTCCGTGGATTTCTCCAAACGAGTCTTGTAGATTTTCAAGAAAAAATTGTCACTCCCAGGCCTTGATGTGACAATAGAAGTTGCATGGACAAAATACTGCGGTGAGCATTTGTTAACCCTCCACGGATTGCTAAAAGTCAAAATTGTGATAAAATGGGCTGTTTTTGGACGCCAACAGCACCCAAACGGTATACCACAGAGAAAGTGGCCTTCATTTATCGGACGCAAAATTGATCGGAAAATATTTTTGAAAGTGGTAAGGGTATTCAAGATTCGACGTCTTAACCCATTTTGGGCTGGTTAAAGAGAGATACCCATTAAAATTTTAAAATACCCATTTTCTGTGGGTTTCTCTAAAAACATCTTGTAGGTTTTCAAGAAAAAATCGGCTATTTGCAGGTCTTGGTGCGACATTACAAGTTGCATGGACAAAATATTCCGTTCAGCATTAGTTAACCCTCCCAGGGCTCCCCAACGTCAAAATTGTGATAAAATGGGCTGTTTTTGGACACCAACAGCACCCAATGGGTACACCACAAAGAAAAGCTCCTCATTTTATCGAGTGTACAATTTATGCAGAAACATTTTTGTAAGTAGTAAGGGTATTCAAAAGTCGAAGTCTTAACCCATTTTGGGTAGGCTAAGAGAGATATCCCTTAAAAGCTTTAAATTCCCATTTTCTGTGAATTTCCCTAACAGTGACTTGTAGGGGTTCAAGAAAAATTGACTATTCGTAGGTCTTTATGTGACATTACAAGTTGCAGGGACAAAATACTCCGGTGAGCGTTTATTAACCATCTACAAGCTGCCAAGCATCGTAATTTTGTTGACATGGGCTGTTTTCGGACACCCACAGCACCCAAAGTATACACGAGAGATAAACATAATCACCTTTGTTGGAAGTGGAATTCAAAGAAGACCATTTTTGTAAGTAATAAGGGTATTCAAATAACCAAGCGTTAACCCCTGTTGGGGAGGTTAACAGGGATACCCATCAAAAGCTTAAAAATCGTTTTCCCTGGATTTCTTTACAAACATCTTGTAGGGTTTCAAGAGAAAATGGCCGTTGATAGGTCTTGGTATCACATTACCAGTTGCATGCATTATCCTGGTAGGTATTTGTTAACCCTCCATGGGCTGCTAAATGTCAAAAAATTTGAAGAAATAGTCTGTTTTTGGACACTGACAACATCAAATGGAAATGCCACAGAGAAACATAACTTCTTTTACTGGACGCAAACCTGATAGAGAAACATTTTTGTAAGTAGTAAGGATATTCAAAAATCGAGGTCTTAACCCATTGTCGACTAGTTAAGGAGATATACCCCTCAAAAGCTTAAAATTCCCGTTTTCTGTGGATTTCTCAAAACAATCTTGCACGTTTTCAAGAAAAATTGACCATTTGCAGGTCTTTGAGTGACATTACAAGTTGCATGGACAAAATATTCCGGTAAGCAATTATTAACCCCCCAGAGCCTGCAAAGTATAGACATTTTGAGAAAATGGGCTGTTTTGGGGCACCCATAACACCCAATGTGTACCTGCGTGATAAACATAACCTTCCTCATTGGAAGTGAAATTCACTGAGGATCATTTTTGTAAGTAATGAAGGTATTCATAAAACCAAGCATTAATCCGTTTAGGGCTGGTTACAGAGCGATACCCCGCAAAAGGTTAAAAATTCGTATTTTCCGAGGATTTCTCTAAAAGCCTCTCGTAGGTTTTCAAGACAAATATTGGCCATTCTCATTTGAGACAACTATACTCACCTTGTATGATCTCAAAAGTAAGTGTATAGTTATTTATCATCAAGAATAACTACCCATAAGTTCCACTCTCACTGTGTCCCGCTTCATCGGTCAATTCCACGGTGTCCCACGCCAGCGGTCGATTTATCCAAACAAAATTACCAAGGTTACCACATCCTCCCTGCCTCTTTCTCCAACCAAACACACATTGAAAGGTACGCCTCCCCTCGTACTCCACACTGCCCGGCATGATATCATTTATTATTTATTTATTGGTGTTTAAGGGCATATACTTATGCACAATGGCTAATCATGACCGTGACAGTTTTATGGGTGGAGGAAGCCACAGTACCTGGAGAGAACCACCGAGCAACGACGAGCAGCTGCCAGCTTCCCAACATCGTAACTCCGAACTGCAGCACAGGCAGGGTTAGATTGGTTGAAGACATGCGTACCGTCGACGTGCAGTACGCCTTAGTACATGGCGGCATCATGCCCCCATATGGACAATCAGAGTTAAGTGCCTTGCCCAAGGACACAGCATGGGAGTCCGAATTGATCGCTCAGACGGCCACCCATCCAATGATAAACCAGGCTCGACGTTGCTTTACTTCAGTGAAATGACGAGAACCGGCTATCACAATGCCACCGCGCCCCGCCACTGCATGATAAGAAAGCAGTAAATAACGTTAGCTGCAATGGGATCAGTTACTTATAATATCAAATAGTGTTGACACTATAGCATTTCCCCGACAGTGGGTCCAGGTATATACTAGTCTGTAAAACGGCTATACACTGCCCCTCCTCCGCCCCAGGGTGGCGAAGTGGCAGTATTTATCTATCTTACTGACGCTATGTTGTGCCTAAGGAACCTTACAATAAAAGGTGGGGGTCCCCAACATGGGAAGGGGGGCATGTATATTTACTACTCTGTAAGGCAGTTATCAAATGCAGTGGTGCATGGCGAAAAGATTTCCCCGGCAGTGGGGCTAGATATATACTAGTTTGTAAGACGGCTATACTCCCCTTCTCCGTCCCAGGGTATATTTTATCTACACATATGTACAAACAACACTTCCTATATGTGATAACTTCATGTTTGTCGTTGTATGTATGGATATCTTCATTGTAATAAATAAAACTAATCCTACGGGGAAAAACCAATTGGAGAGAAATTTACTTCTGCTATCAACAGACATGTGATAGGTGAGCTCTACAAGGTGTGAAAAAATTACATAATAATGCATAACAACTGTGGTCTAATAGGAGATAATTGATACAGGACCAGACATCAATATTTTTGATACATTTGAGATAAAATGGACCATTTTCAAACAGACACAGCACTCAGTGGGTATGTGTCAAACAAACATAACTCCTTTTGTCAGACATTGACTCGTAGGACGACAATATTGATATTAACCCCTCCACCGTTAATGATGTTTTTTACGTAAACAATGTTTTATCAAACTCATTTGAGACTACTATATTCACCTTTCTTAAAATCAATGGAGGGACTTCAGTGAGACAGTTAAAAACAATTCATCAGACACTGTGGCGTCATGAAGAATCATGGAATCTCATCGGGAAAAGCCATGATTCTCCAGAATCATAAAGTCTAGTTTTTTTTTTTTTTTTTTTTTTTTTTTTTTTTTTTTCCACACATTTTTGTCCGTACGATTCAGAAGCCATTTTCGAACCGATTTTCACGAAATTTTGCACACGCATAGAGGGGCACAAAATCTAAAAATGTACCGAAGCGGAATTTTCGATTTAACCCTTATTTCGTCGGAATTGGCAAAAAACTGCCAAAATTGGGGTTTATCGGCACTTTCTCGAAACACGTCTTGTAGATTTTTTTTAAACCTTCATCATTGATAGACCTGTCTGTGCCATGACCTTTGATACACATGACATATCAGGCGATGCATATGGTAACCCTCCACAGGCTGCCAAACATCGAAATTTTGATGAAATGGGCCGGTTTCAGGCCCGCAGAACACCCAAACGATACACGAGAGATAAACATAACTTCCTTTATTGGAAGTGGAATTCACCGGAGATCATTTTTGTAAGTAATAAGGGTGTTCAAAAAAGCAAGCGTTAACCCGTTTTGGGCTGGTTAAACAGCAATACCCCCATAAAGCTAAAAAATTCAGGTTTTTTCCGTGGATTTCTCTAAATGAGTCTTGTAGATTTTCAAGAAAAAATTGTCACTCCCAGGCCTTGATGTGACAATAGATGCTGCGTGGACAAAATACTGCGGTGAGCATTTGTTAACCCTCCACGGGCTGCTAAAAGTCAAAATTGTGATAAAATGGGCTGTTTTTGGACGCCAACAGCACCCAACGGGTACGCCACAAAGCAAAGTGCTTTCTTTTATCGAGCGCACAATCTATATGGAAACATTTTTGTAAGTAGTAAGGGTATTCAAAAGTCGAAGTCTTAACCCATTTTGGCAAAGCTAAAGAGAGAGACCCCTTAAAATCTTAAAATTCCCATTTTCTGTGGATTTAGCTAAAAATATCTTGTAGGTTTTCAAGAAAAAATGACTACTCGCAGGTCTTAGTGTGACATTACAAGCTGCATGGACAAAATATTCCGGTGAGCGTTTATTAACCCTCTGCAGGCTATCAAACATCGTAATTTTGTTGAAATGGGCTGTTTTCGGACACCCACAGCTCCCGACGTGTACCTGAGAAATAAACTTAATCTCCTTTGTCGGAAGTGGAATTCACCAAGGACCATTTTTGTAAGTAATAAGGGTATTCAAAAAACCTAGCGTTAACCCCTTTTGTTGTTGTTAATAGTGATACCCATCAAAGGCTTAAAAATTTATGTTTTCCCTGGATTTCTTTACAAACATCTGGTAGGGTTTTCAACAAAAAATGGCCAGTGATAGGTCTTGGTGTCACATTACCACTTGAATGGATAAATTATTCTGGTAAGCATTGGTTAACCCTTTATGAACTGCTAAAAGTCAAAATTCTGAAAAAATAGTCCATTTTTGGACACCAACAACATCAAATGAGAAGGCAACAGAGAAAAATAACTTCTTTTACCGGACGCAAAGCTGCCAGGGAAACATTTTTGTAAGTAGTAAGTGTATTCAAAAATCAAGGTCTTAACCCATTTTTGGCTAGTTAAGGAGATATACCCCTAAAAGCTTAAAATTCCAGTTTTCTGTAGATTTCTCAAAAAGATTTTCAACAAAAAGTTTGCATTCGCAGGTCTTGGAGTGACATTACAAGTTGCATGGACAAAATATTTCGGTAAGCATTTGCTAACCCTCCAGAGGCTGCCAAGCATAGACATTTTCAGAAAATGGGCTGTCAATTCCATGGTGTCCAACGCCATCGGTAGATTTATCCCAACAATATTACCGATCTTACCACCCCCACCCCTTCCCCTCTCTCTTTCTCCAACCAAACACACATTGAAAGGTACGTCTCACTTCATATTCCACACTACAGTGCATGATAATATTTGCACAACGGCCAATCATGACCGTGACAGTTCTACGGATGGAGGAAGCCGGAGTACCCGGAGAGAACCACCAGTCAACGACGAGCAGCTGCCAGCTCCCCAACATCGTAACTCCGCACTGCAGCACAGGCAGGGTTATATTGGTTGAAGACATGCGTACCATCGACGTGCAGTACGCCTTTGTACACGGCGGCATCGTGCTCCCATTTGGATAATTGGCGTTAAGTAGCCCGGTTGCCGACATGGGGGGCACGATGACGCCGTGTACTAAGGCATACTGAACGTCGATGGTACATATGTCTTCAACCTCTGTAACTCTGCTTGAGCGGAGCTTGAACAGAGTTAGAATGTTGAGGAGCTGACATTTGCTCGTCGATGCTTGGTGGTTCTCTCCGGGTACTCCGGCTTCCTCCACCAAAAAAACTGCCACGGTCACGATTAGCCATTGTGCATAAGTATGTGACCTTAAACACCAATAAATAAATAAATAAATAAATAAATAAATAAATAAATAAATAAATAAATAAATAAATAAGGGTATTGAAAAAATCAAGCCTTAACCCTGTTTATAGGATTAAAGACAGACAGCCCATGCCGTGTACGCTGCCTACATTACTTGTAAAATCGACACCCCCACTAAATCTTCTTCGAGGTGCGGTGTCGGATCGACCACCTGACGGTTCTGACCTCATTAGATAACACTTCTTCGTTGTATTTAGCAGCATGGATTTCCCTAAGAAGCAAAGACAAAAATACGTCTGCGGAAAATAATGGCAAATATTTTATTTAATCTGTATTTTGTCCGTATAGAAAATGTCTCGCCCACATATACCTAAACATGATTCAATGATACAATTGGACATATTTCTCTCGTAAAACCTGAAAAAAGACTTGATTTATTGCATTTTAGAATTGCGCGTGTATATTCTTAGAAGATTCTCTGTATGTTATTAATATACGGCGTCTGTCTTTGATCTCGTTTGGGACGATCAGTGATTAGCACCTTTTCGACAAGAGCCATCGAAGTTGAAAATAAAAAAAATAATCAAATTTCACTAAAACCTTTTGCAGAATCGTGTTTTTCAGAAAACTCTTTCGCGATTGTGTGTGTAGTTTTCAAAATTCCGATCAGTAATCACGAAATTATAAATATGTTGTTATAATAATAACTCTTTGGCCAGCCGCTGATTTGTCGCGGTCCTCATAAGAGAAGGCCATCATTCCCCCTGCACCCCACCCCCTCTTCCCCTCCTCTCCTCCCAGCATTCAGATATAAACTGCTTAATAGTGTCCCTCACTTCCTCTTTTTCAATTTCTTCAATAAGCATTCCTACCCTCTCCCTCGTGTCCCCCTTCAGCCATCTATCCTTTGTTTCTTCACCCCACTTCTGCATTATTCTTCCAGTAAATTTTATTCTATGAGGTATATACTGTGGGCATTCCAAGAGAAAATGTTCCAGGGTCTCCACTACTCCAGAGTGGCACATTTGGCATCCCTTTTCCCCATCTCTCCCAATTTTTCCCCGAAGCTCCAGTGATCTTGATCTCAGTTTGAACAGCAGTGACCCTCCAAAGGTGCCATCTAGGTACTTCTCAAAAGCTGGCTTTTCTTTATATTGTAACCCCTGCAGTGATCTTTTCACGCTAACTACTGCTCGCCAGTTTCGATTGCAATCTTCCATGACTCTCTCTTTGACAAACCTTTTGCCTTCTTTCATTCCTACTTCTATGTTTGTGACCTCTATAGAGTAATTGTCCATTAGTTCCCTCACATGTTTTGACCACCCCGTTTCTATATTAGAATTCCAAATGGTATCGAGCATCAATTTGCACCACCGGTTGTCAGGCAGGTTTCTCAAGTAGTTAAAGTAACACAGTTTTCCCAAATCTACCCTGTCCTTGATTTTCATCCACCCAAGCTCCCCCCTTACTGCTTCCAAAGCTGCAGCATTACTCGACCCTGTTATCCATCTGCCGGCATCATTTTGAGTATTTTCCAACTTCTTAGTAACGGTTAGGTTTAATGGAATCACGTCCGTGCCATACGTTATACTTGGTAAACCCACCCTCTCCCACAGTGTTTTCCCCACAAAGACCTTGTTGAAACTATTTTTCCCTAAAAGTTTTAGTTGGTTCAGAATTCTTTTCCCCTTCAGAATCAGTTTGGCTGAGTAATTTCTGTACACCCCTCTTCCCGTTATATTTATGCTTACCCCTAGATACTCATACTCTCCCGTTTCTCCTACGGTGATTTGTTTGCTTTCCCCTTCGGGGATTGAGAACTCCCCCACTCTCCATCTCTTCGTCATATCTACCTTGCGTCCAACGGGTATTACCTTGCTTTTATTTTCATTTAGTTCGAGCCGCCAAGTGTTCCCATATCTACCAACAATTTCCAGCAGTTTCTCTAGCCCCTGTTCAGTTCTAGACATTAACACCATGTCGTCCGCAAAGAATAAGCCTGGTATCTTTATGTCTCCAACATTTACCCCCTCCGCACTCTGAATTAGTTCGTCCCCTAAATCTTTAACATACAATGCAAACAAAATCGGTGAAAAGATACACCCCTGCTTGAGGCCTATATCCATAGGGACTCGTTTTGTAGTGATACTCCCTAGACTGAGTTGGCTTTGCACATCTGTATACAGTGCTTTCATGATTCCCACAAAGTCACCCCCCAGTCCGATGCCCTCGAGCTTTCGCCACATACCTTCCCTCCACACTCGGTCGTACGCTTTTTTCACATCTAGAAATGCCAGAAACATCTTTTTCTTTTCAGCCTTTGTTGATTCTATCAGTTGGGTGAGTGTAAATAGGTGATCAGTGACTCTTCGTCCTTTCCTGAAACCATTTTGAATTTCTCCTAAAAAACCTTTCTCTTCTATAACTTCCTCTAGTCTACCGTATATGACCTTACAGAATACTTTTCCGATGTTACTACTAACTGATATCCCCCTATAGTTATCTAGAACTTCCTTATCCCCCTTTTTGTGTATGAACGACACCTTACTTTCCCTCCACTCTCTGGGGACCTCTTGCTTTCGCAGAGCCAGGTTGAAAAGGTTTGTCAGGACTTCAATAAGTGCCTCCCCTCCAATAACAAAATTGAAAGCGTGTCCGTCAAACTTGCATGACGTCAGCACTCGACTCGGGTGAAATACTGCGGAGAGTAAGAAACGCTGATATCGCAGTAGGCTTTAAACTGTCCATGGAATGGTCCTAAAATCAGGTTTATATTTGCAGCTTTACTACAAATAGGTTTCCCGTTGTTTCTTGTTGAAATGTTGTTTCCGTCAAGGCCAAGTACCATAGAAAATTTGGAACCTGTGCAATAGGATTGGACACCTGCCCCATGAACAACTGCCTGCTATTAAAATTAATTAGCGGGGGCATCTGCCCCTCCTCCCCCCCCCCCCCCCCCCCCCCCCCCCGCTGTTTATTTTACCTAGGACACCTGTCCCCTGCTGTTTCTTTTACCTAGGACACGTGCCCCCCCCCCTGCTGTTTTTACACCAAGTACACCTGCCCCTCCCCATTGACCTTTCTATCTTCAGAAGCACCCGGGCCGACGGGGAGAGGGCGTGGTTGTGAGCATGGCTAGATTTCGCTGTAAATTGGGGTTGAAGGAAGGTACCCTCAAATCTCGGTAGAAAGTGGCGAAAATGACAAAAGGCTACTTCAACGTATGGTAACGCTATAAACTACAGGCGATCTGGGCGATGTACAGACGAAAGATCGTACCTTGGAGCCGGTTAGGCAATTTGGCACAAAATAACTCCGGCTTTTATACTTAATCGCTGCTCTACAGTAGTCTACAATAGTGCCCAATTCCTTTCCAAACTGATAGAGTCGGGACGAATAGTACTCTCACATTCCACGCGATGCATGGTGTTCTCCACGCGGTATCGACACTTGCAACAGATGCCAAAATGTCGGCCAGGGTGCGTAGAACAAGTTCTGAAAATCAGAAGTCGCTGCCTTCAGCGGTCTGGACACGGTTCGTGTTTGTGTGAAGTGCAATTTGAATGTCTAACTGGCAAATTTTCGTTAAGCGTTTCCCGCCAAAAAACATACTCACCGTCGATTTCTTTTCACTTCAACTTCTGCGGATTATCTAAGGTTTAAAGATAGTGTCAGGATACAACGACCCCCCCCCCCCCCGCCCGCCGCTGCAGCCCCCCCCCCCCTCCCCCGCATTCCCCACCTTGGCGGCGTTCTGGATCGAAAGTCTCGAAAACGGCAAGAGGCTACATTAAAGTATGGCAACGGTATAAAACTACAAGTAGTAAGGACGATATTGAGACAAACAATCATACCTTGGAGTCGGTAAGGCAATGAGGCACCGAAACCTGGGACGTTTTGCTCAATCGCAGCTCTACAGTCGCCTACAACACTGTCCATGTCCATTCTAAACTGACAGAGTCGGGACGAATAGTACTCTCACATTCCAAGCGATGCGTGGTGTTTTCCAGGCGGTCCGGACGCTCCAAACAGATCCCTCTTGTTTAGCCATTGTAATGGAACACTTCCGTAGGAGTTTGAGCAACATTTATCAGTGGAAATCTCTGCCCCCTTCACTGTGAGCCTTACTTCTTCTTTTTTCTTCTTCTTCCTCTCTCTCTCTCTCTCTCTCTCTCTCTCTCTCTCTCTCTCTCTCTCTCTCTTGCCTATTTTTATTTGGCAGAAAATTTAAGTGTAAATCTATTAGTAAAGTTTTGTACATTATTTAATTGCTACCATTATTACAATAATTATATTATTAAATGTTATATGTAATGGAGAGGAGGGTTTGCTAAGTGTTGAGCACTTGTCCTCCAATCCTTTTGCTATGCTTTTGTTGGCAAATAAATATGTTTAAACTAACAGATCCCAAAATGTCGGCCAGGGTTCGTCGAACAAGTTCTGAAAATTTCAAGTCGCTGCCTCCAGCGGTCTGGACACGGTTCGTGTATGTCAGAAGTGCTATTTTAATGTCCAATACCAGAAACCCAATCACCGCCAATTTCTTTTCACTTTAAACTTCTGACGATTCTCTTTGGTTTAAAGGTTGTGTTTGGATCCCTGGGTGGCGGTCTTAAAGAAGCAACTTCCATTTACAGCCAACTCTCCACCAGTCACACACAATTGTAACATTTAAGTGGACTTACTCCAGAGAGTGGGGGGGGGGGGGGGCACTAAAGGAGTCTGCGCCCATTCACGACATCTTTTTTCGAACTGGCTTGAAAAGGAAGGACCAAATTCAAACAGTTACCTCCTCTTTTCAAAACGCTATATCCCAGCCAATTCTAGGCAGATTTCCATGAAATTTTCACTCGTTGTTCATGGATAGTTGCGGCATCACTTTCCATGAAGGGCGATACGAGGGGGCGCGGTGGCTCAGTAGGTAGAGGTGCAGGCTGCAAGCCGAGAGGTCCTCGGTTCGAATCCCACCTGTGGCAACCGCGTTGTGTCCTTGGGCAAGACACTTCACTCCCATTGCCCACGTGGGGGCACGGTACTAAGGCGTACTGCACGTCGATGGTGCACCTGTCTTCAACCAATGCTAACCCTGCTTGTGTGGAGTTGGTATGTTGGGGAGCTGACAGTTGCTCGCCGTTGCTCGGTGGTTATCTCCGGGTACTCCGGCTTCCTCCACCCGTAAAACTGTCACGGTCATGATTAACCATTGTGCAGAAATATGTGACCTTAAACACCAATAAATAAATAAATAATAAGAGCGATACGAATTTCGCATTTCGTCACGTCGAATTCGAAAAGAGCGTATGCGCATGGCTTTCTCTGAAAACATCTTGTAGATTTTTAGTAAAAATGGCCATTCGCACTTTTGGGTTTGGAATTGCAAGCTGCATGAATAAATATTCCTGTTAGCACATGTTAACCCTCTACAAACTGCCAGACATCAATATTTTGGATACATTTGAGATAAAATGGACCATTTTCAAATAGACAGAGCACTCAGTGCGTATGTGTCAAACAAACATAACTTCTTTTGTCGGCCATTAACTTGTGGGACGACGATATTAATATTAACCCACTCCACCGGTAATGATGGTTTTACCTAAACAATTTTTTTTATCAAACTGAGTCATTTGAGATCACCTTTCTCATAACATCAATGAAGGAACTTCAGTGAGACAGTTAAGAACAATTCATCAGACACTGTGGGGGCATGAAAAATCAAGGAATCTCATCGGGAAAAGCCATGATTCTCCAGAATCATAAAGTCTAGTTTTTTTGGGTTTTTTTTTTTTTCCACACATTTTGTCCGCACGATTCCGAAGCCATTTTCGGACCGATTTTCACAAAATTTTGCACCACGCATAGAGGGGCACAAATTCTAAAAATGTACAGAAGCGGAATTTTCGATTTAACCCTTATTTCGTCAGAATTGGCAAAAAACTGTCAAAATTGGGGTTTATCGGCACTTTCTCGAAACACGTCTTGTAGATTTTTTTTAAACCTTCGTCATTGATAGACCTGCCTGTGCCACGACCTTTGATACACATGACATATCTGGCGATGCATATGATAACCCTCCACAGGCTGCCAAACATCGAAATTTTGATGAAATGGGCCGGTTTCAGGCCCCCAGAGAACCCAAACGATACACGAGAGATAAACATAACTTCATTTATTG